>OZ005659.1:186232793-187432793 GCA_963930645.1 Salticus scenicus
ACACTAGCAAGTTTTACAGGCGTCGTTCATCACAATGCTTAAATGAATTCTCAAAATTTAAGAACAATTTTTATCAAAATATCCCCAAAAATAGTAGATTCTGAAAGTTCACACTGCTTTCGACAGCGCCTTTTCTACCTCCATCGCTTTTTACTTCCCAATTCCTCTGATGATAAAGTTGGAAATTTCGCAAAATCCCGTCAAACTGCAAGTTGTGTACACTTAATTAATATCACACCGAAACGCAATAATCACGAGGAAACGTGTTTTGGTACAACCTGCTCCAAGGAGGAGGTAGTGAGTTATTTCGCAAAACCAGTTTATAGTGCGGGTTGTATACACAAAACCAACCATCACCCTCAAAAATCGCCTCCCTGAGCTAATTTATAACAAAGTTATACATTAAAACGTGTTTTCTGCCCCCTCTTACTCTTTCAAAAATTAACCTGAAGAAAATCCACATAATATAATCTTAAACTTTTTTTTTTTTTTTAATATAGACATATAGGCTTATGAAGTCTTATGAAGATAAATAACTTCAGATATTCTGCAGGATATTTTTAAAGATTATTTTAAGATTATTTTTAGTGGGGAAAATTTATTTTATGTTATTTTATATTTACTCCTAAAAAAAGTATTTTTCAAATCTGATAATTCTGATTATATTAATATACTTCATGCTTGAAGTTTTCTGATTTTTTTTTTTGATTTTCTGAAATTATGAATTGAGAAGAAAGTAAGGGCATACACACTTTAATGGCTAGTTTAATAACACATAAATTGTTGTACATAACTGTTTATATCGTTCTGCATCACTTAGTAATAATTTCTTTTAGGTAGATTAACAGAAACAAAAGAACGGAAAATAATGTGGTTCAAATAGATTATTAACATATTTCAACTGCACTTACATTTTGCCTCGTTTAACGTCTACTTTTTTTTTTTTAATTTGTTATAACACAGCGGACAGCCAGATAGTCAGACAGACTTATTAAATTCCTAAACACTTTTAATCATTAAGGAAAAGCTTTAAAAATGCTTAATAAATCGAATATACAATTACAGCAGTTTCTGGTTACTATTACCGAATAACTTTGTATGGTCCTCTAAACCTTATTTCAGTCACATTGCATTCTACAGAAAATGTTTTTTGAGTATATGTTTTTAAAATGTCAATTTTCTTACGATACGTGTCAAATAAAGGTATTAAAAATGAGTTATAGAAAAACGTTTCATAGAACCTAATATTTTGAATTTCTTTTGGGTGTACATATTCACAAACTACAAGTGGTATTTCCTCATTTTCAATATGAAAATCCCATAATGAACTTGAATGACATATGCCAGTTTTAAGGAATCTGTGAATTTTTATGGGTGTTAGTATTTTTTTTTCCAGTTGACTATCTCTATTATAAAAAACATATATTCGTTTCATTTTGTTTAGTGCAGTCTATAGATGTTAAACTCTATTTACCTGCAATTTTCCCCATAGACGTAATGTATTGGAATTCTCTTGGGTGTCCCTGTACATGAACCATTCGCTTGATTTCAACTAAAAGTTTATTGTAGCGTCCCTATATGCTACACATTTAGGGTAGCAAGTTTAGAATTTTCTACTGTGATTTGTTTTTGAGATATGCTGATAACAGACAAACACGCAGATAGACATACATACCAACCGCTAAAGGACGATTTTTCGATTCAGGGAAATGGCAATGCAGCCGCTTACGCTACCAATTAATCCCCTCGAGCGGCGATTCTTTGCCGAAATAACTTGTACTTAAACAATTACCGAAATCTTAAAATTTTTCTTTTCTAAAAATTGTTTGCCTGGTGCACGCTACTGCATTATTATGATTTTAACTTTATACTGCAACTCTGCACAAATTCGTCCAGATTTGAATTTTCCATATAGTAACCTCTCCTTCTAAGTTAAATTCCGTTTTTGTTACAATAATAATGCATTACAAACTTAATTTTATGAGTAAACAGTGAATAATCAAAAATAATTGAAATATTAAATGCCAATAATAATGTTGACATATATATATATATAATTTCAAGTAAAAAGATAACCATTTATCTAAAAGAATTAGATCGGTAAATGAAGTGTAAAATCTTTAACGTTTACGAAATGCATTTTTCATACTTCTCGCAAGAAACAAAATATTACGAGATTGTATTTCATGTAATAAATGTTAATACACATTATTGTATTTTCTAAGAATTTTAATTTCTTGCAAGAATCATTTTTAGACAAGAGTTATTTTTTAACATAAAGAAAAAAAATGCATATCTAGCATTTTTTCAGAAAAAAAAAGAGTTATCTTTAATATTTTTACTTATTATCAACCTCAAAATATATTCCATATTTTACCTTAAGCCCTAACTTATTCCCGAGATGCTTACGCACGCATAAAATTTAATAAACATTGCATGAATTATTCACAAAAAGAAATGCTCTCTGTTTTCTTAATATTTTCTTTAAAAACAAAATCCTATCAATAAAAATTGTGTCTCTATTCTCAAAGTCAAATAAGTATATAAACGTCTCTGATCAGATTATACAAGCAGCTATTGAAATATTTTTTTTTTCTTTTTTACAATAATCAGAAAGAGACATACTTGAGAGTTTAAAAAATGATGCCACTAAAATTTGAAAATTCAGTTTTTACGTTTATGTTATGATAAACTTGTGCCAAGCGTTTAGAATGATAACTAATTTTTCTCAAGTAGCGTGAAATAATATCAGAAATGAGTATTATATGTTAAGTAGTTTATGCTATATTATAAATAATATTAATATATTTTTGTTCATGCGCATTTAAAATTCATAAATATTTTTTTTTTTTCAATTTATTTAAAATTAAACAAACTCAATATATTTTTATTACTCTTTTTTTTTCTCATTGTATATTTAAAGCAAACACGCTATAATTTGCGTTTGCTTGTCTATACCTTTGGTAACTTCCGTATTACTAATCAATTTGTTCAATTCATCTTTCATATCTATTTGCAATGTAAAAAATTATGTAAAAATAAAGCACTTTTTTAACATAAATACAGCATAGGTTGCTGTATATTTTTACAGATAGTTCTGTAAAAATAATTCAAGATTGATTACTTCACATTGTGCTGAAAATCGGTATAAAAATTTTCCATGCGTATGATATGATTTTTCAACCAATCAGTGCTGATGTTGACCTTATCTGTTTTTGTAAAAGAAAAGTCATTGTGAGTCCAACGGTCCGATTGGCAAAGTGCTGGCCTCTAGAAAAGAAGATAGTGAGTTCGAATCCGGGGATAACCAAGACCGTTTGCTCCGCATGATAAAGTAAATTATACGTGTAAAAAAATAAATAAGTTGCTTAGTGTTGTGGATTTCTCCCTGCACAAAAGTGTAATAATAGCAGGAAACATTTTTAAAGCAGACGTGACTAAAATTCGCAGCAAATTTATTTTACTGCACATTGTAAAAATAATGCACAATGAGTAGGCAATACTTTTACCAGCAAACGTTACTGCAATCTACTACAGACATTTTTTTACAGTGTGTTTTTCGGTGCGAGATTGGTCGCATCCTATAGTGCTTGCTTAAAACGGTTATTTTACTATGAAATCTTGCATTTTTATGCTCCCTGAAGATTTAGGCTACCCTGAAGAAAAAAGTCTTCTGCTTTCTAGTGATTTTCAACTATTTCAAAATTTAGTATTTTTAATTCTCGTTAAAGTTTGGCATGGATTGAGACTTTTATTTGTTTTCAATTTGTGACGTTATGTCTATTTTTAACCGACTTCAAAAAAAAGAAGGAAGGTTCTCAATTCAAACCGTATGTTTTTTTTTATGTTTGTTAGCTCATAACTTCTGAACGGATGCTCCGATTTTGATACTTTTTGTTTTGTTGAAAAGGTCTTGGTCTGAAATAGGTCCCATTGTAATATCTTTACGATCTAAAGAAAATACAGGGTGCCCGAAAAAATCAGTCCCAACTCTTTTAACTGCTAAACGACTGCAGCTATAGTGATAAAAATGGTAGGTAAGTATAGCAAAGTGGCCATGAAGTACAAGGTTAAACCGCTTGAAGCGCCACCTGCTGGAAAATAGCGGAGTTAGTGTTCCTATCTCGAAAAAGGTTCTAAAGAAAAAGTGAATTACAAAGCTGAATAGTATCACCGATTTAGTACAAAAAGATAGTTTAGACATTCATGCTAACGATCCTATCTCGGAAACGGTTCAAGGCAGGGGGAAAAAGTGAATTATAAAATTGCAGAGCATCATCGATTTAGTACGAAAAGATAGTTTTGACATTGATACTAAAAATGCAAGGCTAAAAACGTGCATTTTTTTGTTCGCAATTTCTTACACTATACACACTTCAGCTACATTGCTCACGTTGTAGCGTAGCTGGTGAGACATACGCTATATAGTTCAAAATACGGTTACTTGATACTTTTTGTTTTGTTGTAGAGATCTTCGTCTGAAGTAGGTCCCATTATATCATCTTTACAATCTAAAGAAAATAATGCGCCATCTGCTGAAAAACAGCGGGATTAGCGCTCCTATCTCAAAAACGGTTAAAGATGGGAGAAAAGTTAATTACGAAGTTGTAGAGCATCATCGATTTACTACGAAAAGACAGTTTTTAGACATTATTGCTAAAAATAGAAGGCTTAAAACGTGCAGTTGTTGGTTCGCAATTTCCTACACTGCGCACACTTGAACTACGTTACACACTTTGCAGCGCAGCGGATGACACGTATACTCTGTGGTTCAAAGAACTGTTACAGCAAGCGGTCACAACGATAAGCGCAAAGTCGTTTTCAACCAACTTCAGAAAGGAGGGTGTTCTTAATTCGAGCTATGTGTTGTTGTTGGTGTTTGTAAGCTTATAACTTTGTAAGAGATGCTCTAATTAACAGACTTCAAAAAGGAGGAGGTTCTCAATTCAAAGCGTATGTTTTTTTGTTTTTGTTTTTGTTTGTTAGCTCATAACTTCTGAACGGAAGATCCGATTTTGATACTTTTTGTTTTATTGTAAAGGTCTTTGTCTGAAATAGGTCCCATTGTAAGATCTTTACGATAAAAAAAAAAAAAATACAGGGTGACCAAGAATGTCAGTCCCGACTCTTTTAACTGCTGAACAGCTGCAGCTATAGTTAAAAAAGTGGTATGTAGGTATAGTAAAGTGGATATGTGCTACGCGATTCAACCGCCTAAAGCGCTACCTGGTGGAAAAAAATGGAGTTAGCGATCCTATCTCGGAAACGTTTTAAGACAGGGTAAAAAAGTGAATTATAAAATTGCAGAGCATCATCGATGTTGTACGCAAAGATAGTTTAGACATTAATGCTAAAAACAGAACGCTTAAAACGTGCATTTGTTTGTTCACAATTTCCTATTTTGTGCACACTTGAACGACATTGCATGTGTTGTAGCGTAGCGGGTGACATTTATGCTATGTAAAATTCAAAGTATGGTTATTGTAAGCGGTCACATCGATTGACGCATAGACGTTTTAAACCGACTTCATAAAGGAAGATGTTCTCAATACAAACCATGATTCTCGTTGTTGTTGTTGAAATTTGTTAACTTATAGCTGCGTAAGATATGATTTAATTTTAATACTTTGTTTGTTGTCGTAATGAGCTTGGCCTGAAATAGGTTTCATTATGATTTCATTAAGATATAAACAAATTACAGGATTCTCACATAAGTCTGCTCTCACTCTAACTGCTGAACGCATGCAGCTACACTGGTAAAAGCAGTATGTAAGTATCGATGTTGAAACTTCTGTCCGTCAGCTGCAATGCATATTTTGCTCTTTGTTTAAACTTTACGCTGCGCAATTTCCAGTGCAGCGGGTGACACGTATTCACTGTAAAGTTCAATATATATGCCTAATAGAATTTTTGGTTACGAATACAGCGTATCCGTTCTTTACATTTCTAAAGACTTTTTAATTTAATGTATGTTCGTTCAATACATAGTTTTTTGCTCACATCCGATAAAGGCAAGAAAAGTGACACAGCTTAAAAATGCAGCATTTGAGAAAAATCAACTTAAAAATAACTTGACTAGAATAAAACTGGCACAACTGTCTCTCGAGTGGATAACTTTCTAGATGGAGATGTAACTTTTTTTGTTCACATTGGGTGCATTTCATGCATTTTTCAGTGACATAAACCATTTTTTGAGTTATGTCACTTTTCTTGGAAGTTGGGATTTGTAAAACTGCCGTCGAACGTCTTCTGATGCTCTGTTACATAAATAAGTTTTCACTGAAATGAGCAAATGAAATCTTTTAGTTAAAAAATAATAGAACCGACTTCAAAAAGTAACAACTGAAACAACTAAAAATGAAAGAAAATTGGCAGAAAATGGAACTGTAAATTGCGCCTAAAAGTATAAAATAATTTCCTTCGCCAAACAACCTATAACACTATAATTAATCATAACTTTTGAAGTCGACGCAAAATTAAATAAAAATTGATACCTTTATTCAATAAAAAAATCAAATCCTATTCAAAATACACATCTCACATTTTTACCTGCAAAGCGCAGCCGAAAACTAATTTGATTCTAGAAAACAAATAAGATTTCGTAAGCAGCAAAAGTTGGCGAAGATGCTGGTATCTGACGTCCTTGGTGAAAGAAAAATCGCAAAATTATCTGGCAAACATGTTTAATTTCTTTGGGATATCATGATTATTTTGATAAGGTATATCAAGAGAGTAATCAAAGAATATGAAACAACACATCATACAATATATATTATGAAAATATACATCTTGCGTGTATATTTTTGCCTTACGTTTTGATCGCCAAATCCAAAAGCCATCAAGGATGATAGTTATCAAAGTTGTACCAAATTTGCAAAGGAAACTCTAACTTCGTAGAAACATAAATGCCGCATTGTGAAGAATGTTCACTGTTCTATGTAGATGCTACTAATGGACCAATTGTATACAGTGAACATGAAACACAGTTCCGTTTGTTGCTACCAATGTAAAGAAAAACCTTTAAAAACTAATTAAATTTTATTTAATTTTGCGCCGACTTCAAAAGTTATGATTAATTGTAGTGTTATAGGTTGTTTGGCGAAGGAAATTATTTTATACTTTTAGGCGCAATTTACAGTTCCATTTTCTACCAATTTTCTTTCATTTTTAGTTGTTTGAGTAGTTACTTTTTGGAGTCGGTTCTATTTTTTTTACAAAAAGATTTTATTTCTAATAAGTTTATTACGTTTCTTTTATATTGCAAACTGATATGTGTTGGTAATATTGACATTATGACAAAGAATTATCATTAGAATAATAAGAAGACATTGCGAAATACTTGCGAAAATAACAGCGCAAATATATGTACGAACAGACAAACACATAAACGATGGAAATTAAGAAACTGTGTTACCTTTTACTGAAAGGGAGTTGTATTTAGAGTTTGAATACAATATCATTGATCTAAAAATAAAAATAAATATGGGTAAAATACACTTTACTTCTAATTCTGCGTAACTACCAATTTCATGTTATAACTGTGTTTTAGTACTCCAATTTTATCACTTTTCTACAAAATTTTGATTTACATATATCCCCACACTGTTAGATGTTTTAACAGAAAAACTGCTGTTAATAATTTATTGAAGCCTTACGTAAAACTACGAAAAAATTAATCAAAAAATGGTAAAAAATCTATTTTATATTTAACATTTTAATGTCTAATGTTTCTTTGATTTGCCATTTGTGACGTATTTTATATCATATATATAAGTAACAGTGAATAGTGATGGTGAAGAATGTATAGTGATACATAACACATACTGAGAAGTAGAAATATTCTTCGTAAAATTTTATTGAGGAATAAAACAATTAACAAAATAAAAATATGGAATAAAGCTTGACAATCTCCGTTATTCGTTTATAAGTGAAACTAATTATGAAATTTTACAAAGACATAAAATTAAATTTTGAATAAATTTACAGATTTTTTTTTCTTAACAGTACATATTTGATTTTTTAAACAGCTTACAGACAAAAACACCTTGCAATATAGTTTTGTAACTGGGTATATGCAACAATATATACTTAAATTTGAAAACACATGTACTCATTTTTGAATACATTGACATGTCAAACATGGGGATATTGGGATTATTATTCGTCAACCCCATTTTTGAGCATGTCGATATACTCAAAAATAAATATATGGGTTTTCAAATTTAAGTATATATTGTTTCGGGGCTATTTTGAGACAATATATACTTATTTTTAAGAACCTATTTTTTACAGTGTGGAATGGAAGTATTAATCCATTAATTTCAAACTTAATTTAAGCAACAAATTGTAACAAATAGAAAATTAAAAAGTAGAATAGAAAAAAAAGCGGGTCTTAATTTTCTACTCCTGGAAGAATAAAAAAAAAAAAAAAATCATATAATCATGTAGCAGAGAATGAAACTAATTATTATCCATATGTTATGTCTAGGAAAATAAGTCTTTTGTGAATATATATCGCCATGCAGTTGATTAAAATTTTATAGTGAATATTGAACATACATAATTTTAATTACATGATAAAATACCATGCAGTAATTTTTTATTTAAATATGAGATGACTTGATGATATTAAAAACTTAGCTCCAGTAAACAAAAAAGAAATAACAAATCAAGAAACAAATGAAATGCCAGAAAAAATATCCCATAAAAAGAATAAAAACAATGCAGTAATGCATGTTACAACGCGAAGAGGAAAATATAATACCCACCCATTATTTTATAGGAAATTCAGTCAATACTTTCAGCTGAATTCGTTGCCATACAATGGAAATTGTATGTACATTTTCTCTCGATGGTATAGTAGGATAAAAAGGATAATAATGCTGATCCATTTGAAAGAAAAGAAAATAGGGAAAACATCATATAAACATATAATGTAAATATACGCTTATATATGAAATATAAACCTCCTTTACATAAAGAAATATAATTCAAATTATATATATATATATATGTGTGTGTGTGTGTGTGTTAAAATTAAATCATTTTTGTAAGGTATTGACAATAAACGCTTTTCTTTATTATGTAAAGAATAATAAAAAATATATTGCTTAATGTAAATGGTACATTAGGCAGTTATTTATTTATTTATTTATTTTTAAGGCTTAATGTACCATTAAATAAATAATCTAAGAAAAATAATGCAAGATATTTTATTTTTACGACATTTTTTTACTAAAATCGAATAATTATAGCAGAAACTAATTTTTTTATATTTTAATTTTACATATGAAAAAAAAAAAAAAAAAAAATGTTATTTCTTCAGAAGCAATGCTTCAACGAATTACTAATAAACAAACAATAATTTGCATTGCATTTGTTTATAATTCGCTTAGTTCGTTTTAATTTGTTCGAGACAGTTTTATGTTTAAATGCATAATACTATTCAACATATCTACTAAGTATTCAAAATTTATTGATGTACTAGTGGATCTACATATGATTAGGGCTCAAATATTTACTCGTATATCTCACAATTTGTTTGTTATTTTCATTTCAAATAAGCAAACATTGGTTACGTGATGTTTAAAACGAATGGATTTATCTCTTACATTATGATATTTATATGATTTTGAAGTACAGACATCTCCAAGAAATTAAAATTGACACTCCAAAATCACGTAATTCAAATTTTATAACCATGAATCTATTTATTTATATTATTAATTTCTCGTGACATAGTTGAATTTTATAGATCTAATTTATTATTAATCTTTATCCTTGTATATTGAAGTTCTGCATAGCAAATAAATAAGTAAATAAATAAATAAAATATTAATAACGATATTTTTTTTTTTTATCAATAAACATTGTTTTGTGTTTCAGCGATGAAAACAATTACTATACATTATACTTAATGCTTATATCTGATATATTTAGCTTTTTAAATTAAAAACTAAAATTTGCAAATATTATCAGAAAAAAGAAATGCAGTATTGTTTTGATAATAATTTATGGGAATTATACTTATTACTGGATTTTATTAAATAAATGAAGAGAGCAGAGATTCCGAAAATATAATGTTTTACAGAAGATTTCTCTGCCTTATCTTTTATTATTATTATTATTATTATTATTATCATTAGAAATAAAAATCTGGTGTGAAAGGACCACACGACTTCCATTACCTACTATTACACGTATTGTATTCAAATTTCCGAGATTTGAACGGAATTACCTAATCAGCATAACCGTTAATATTCCTGTAATAAGCACGTAATACATGAGAAAGTGTATCTAAAACGGATTAATGAAAGATTAAAAAAAAAAAAAAAAAAAAAAAAAGAATCGTTAGAGCCGATTTTGAAATACCAACTTTTACCAAAACTTGGTATACTCAATTATTGACCGTAAAACTATAATTATATACAAAGCGATCTTTAAAAAGGAGTTAATATTGCGAATTTGAAAAGAAATCTATACAGCCATTGTTAAAGGAAAGTACTTGCGAGACCTGAAATTGAGCTATTTATACAGGACGCCTATGAACTTTTCTGAATTAAGCAACTATATCATTTGAAGGGACATCTAACAGAGTGTTTATATAGCAAATTTGAAGAAAATCGTTAGAGCAGTTTTCGAGATACGGACTTACGGTCCCATTCCGGTTTCCTATATCCCACTTTCGATTTTCCAATTTTTACCAAAATTTAGAAAATCTATCTACTCACCAAACTTGTCTCAATTCTGAAGTTTCGTAGTTCTATCTTTATTAGTTTTAGACATATGATAGCCAGAAGATTCCGCAAATACGTACAGTCGGTAACTAAATGTATCCGAACACTAGCGAAAATTCCTATGTAAAAAAAGTAGATTTAATAGTGTTTTGTTAAATAAATCCTTGTCGAATCCTCTTCTTATTCAGTCTAAGAACAAGATTCGAGAAGGATTTATTTAACAGAACATTGCTAACTCTACTTTTATTTATACAAGAATTTTTGCTAGTGTTCGGATATTTTTGTTACCGACTGCACATACACATGCGCTGACTAATTGCTAGAAACTACATTTTTGTATTCAGGAGACCTTGAAATGTGTAAATTAGGGAAAAAGTCAATATCGAATTTTTAGACCAAATACAATACTTTCATTGCCTACGGTAGTCGGGTAATAGAAGTAAAAATCAAAAGAAATAATCGACAAGAACGCGATGATTGTCAAAAATATTAACCTTCTCCTTGCAATCAGTTGAATCCTCTTTGCCACACTTTCTTGTGTGCCCGTGATAAAGCAACACTCCGTGCACACTGTAATAATAGGATTATGAATAAAAATTAATTTATGTTATCACACATTAGTTTTCACATTCTAAACGAAATATTTTGTACTTTTTTCTAATTTTTAAGTAATTTGTAAATAAAAAAATATTAATTTATCATAAAGAACGTTGCTTTGAAATGACTTGGGAAGAGCTTTAGTACAGTACGCTAATGCTGACATTTAATATTTTATCCCATTTTTGTGATGAAAAAAAATGACAGTCGCAGTTACGTAGAAAAGACCTTAGCGTGAAATGACCGAGCTGCTACGGTGCCAATATCTAATTCTTGCAAAAATGGCCTTTAAAGTTGTTCCGAAATATAAATTATTTGCTCAATTGTATAATGTATAAATATTAAGTCATTCTCTTTAATAGATATCGATTTCAAGTATCGCCATATAATCGTTATTTGGCTAAAATTCAATGCATAAAAAACTAAAGAATTTTCGATATTAAGAAAAGGACAGTTTCAATTTCCTGCGACAGAACAGCGCCGACACTTTCATGGCTGACATCTGTATCAATATGAACAGTTTTTCGGGCTGGAGAAACGTCAAAATAGGCGATGATGTTAAGGCCTGTTTCAGTCTCCTGAACGATTTTTCACATTCATCTGTCCACAGGAACTTCTGTTTGGCCTTCGTCAGCTTGTGTAGTGGTCTGGCAATATTCGAGAAACCCTTCATGAACTTCCTGTAGAAAGTGCATAATCCCAGGAAACTTCGTAGTTGATGTACGTTTTCAGGGCAACTCCAGTTCCGACTGCAGAGATCTTCTCAGGATAAGTTCTCACATCATAGCTTTGGTATAGCAGTCCCTTGGCGACTTTTTATTTACTAGCTATTGCACCTAATTTTCGGAACGTAAATCGGAATAGAAATTATGTTTTTTGGGAGGCGAGAAAATTATATAACCATATTAGTGAACAAACAATTATGCAAATTAAAAGAAATATATATACGAGGAAAACTTCACAAATTGTACATATTAATTGTAATAAACTGTTCACTATTTTCATCATCATGGTAAGCTTTAGCTAAGATTAATGTATATATATTCTAATAATATATTGTGACTAATAATTGAATTACCATGAGAAGAAGAGACACAATAAATAGTAATTTCATAAAATTGAGCGGAAAATGGAGGTATAGTCAAAAGTGAATTGAGAAGCAGTAGTCCTGGAAAATGTAGAAAAAAAATGGGTGTCGAGAAAATTATTGTTGAAATTAGTACACAAACAGTTATGCCCATTAAAATCAATAAATATGTATATTTATTTATTTATTTATTTATTTATTTATATAGGGGTTGTATAATTTATACAAACACACATATATGAATGAAAATTTATAAATTGTACTTACTAACTGCAGTAACCCATTGTCTATTTTCATTAGAAAAGTAAGGTTAAAATAAGATAAATATACATTTTTAATAATACACTGTAAATAAAAATTAATTTTCCGCGCGGAAAACGGGTATAACAGCTAATTACATATAAAATAATGACAAACAAACGAAAAAATTATGCTAGATTTCTCTAATATACAACTTTTTGTTATAAAATAAATGGACGTGTTATTAATATACATATATACAATAATTTTATCTCTAAATCATACTACATATTCCTTAATAGTAAACAAACAGTGACCGCAAAACACCTTAGAACATTTCCAGCGCTCAATGGAAATGTTTATGATAGATAATAAAATTTTACGGAACAGTTCTCTAAAAATGTTTTATTTGTTTTACGTTAATTTTTATTTTGTTATTGTTGTTTCTGTTATATTGTTCTTTATTTGTAGTTTCTACTTGTATGTTTTCGCAGAATGTTTTCACTGTGTTGAATAATGCCGTATAAAGTTCTACTGCTAAAAAATGAATAATTTTTTTTTTTTTTTTTTTTTTTTTTAATGACATACATTTAAATTTTTATATATTGTCAAAGGGCTAATAAATTATGTTACATATTCTGCAAAAAATCTGAATAGAATTTCTAAAGGTATTTCATTTGGTAAATATAAATATATGTTTTAAAGAATTGTTGGATATTTCAGCTAGGATTTTTAGAGAAAAAATAACTGTTTCAACCTGATGTCCGTAAGAAAACTGAAACTCATCCCCCAAAAAGTGTTGATCTTTAATTTTTATCTCTTATTATGATCGGGAAAATATATTCCGTATTTTGTCGTAATCTGATAGATATTCTCAAGATGCTTACATAGGCATAAAATTTAATAAACATTGCATGAATTATTCAAGGAAAGAATTACTCTTCTCTTTTTGATCCTTTCCTTGAAAGTAAAAATCATATCAATACATTTTTCTGCTCCATTCTCTAAGGAAAGTAAGTACATAAAAAATATCCTCTTATCAGATTATGCCATTGAAAGAAATTATTTATTCGATGCACCCCTAAGATTTTTTTTTTTTTTTTTTGAAATATGAAAAAAGTTAACTGAACTTTATATAATTTTTAGGGACTAGATTTTTTTTTTTTTGTGTGTGTGTGTGTGTGTGTGGATGAAAAAAAAATGTATATGGTATTAATGTATTAAAAGTCTTAAATATATATTTTTAAGCTCTATAAATAAAAATTAATTAACTATTTCCTGTATCATTGATTAATATTTAAAAATATATCATAACGCTTTAGCAATTTTTCATCAATTTGTTTTTTTTTTTACATTTCTATCAAAATTTTTTCTAACAAAAATAATATATGTGTATGTGTGTGTGTGGTCAATTTGTTTTCCTAAAATGTATTTTTAAGTATTTAGCAATAGTACATATATATAGCTGTAGTCGTTCTTGTGACTACGTATTAAAAGTAATGATACTAAATATTTCCTGATTTAAGAGAAATTTAAAAATTTAAATAATTTTGAAAGTTAATGCAAGTATGGAAACAATAAAAAATTTAGATCTCTACATAGATGTTTATAGATTATTACATTGTTATAAATAAAGAAAGCCTCTGGTTTTATTTTAAACATGATACGCTTTACAGTAAAGATTTTTTTCTAACATTAGCAAATAGCTTAATATTTTTTCAAATTAATATTTTCAATTAACTATAATTGATGTAAAATATCTCATCTACCTTACAATCATTGATGATATCTCATCCAAATTATCATCATTCATGGATTGATAATGAATATCATCATCAATTAACGAAAGTTAATTTAGAATATACGAATAATTAAAAATATATTAAACAACAATTTAACAGTACCCTTTTCCCAAATTAATGGTAGAAATGATGCAATAAACCATCATTTTCATCTTGTATGTTCAAGATAAAAACAAGAATTTAATTATTTTATCATAATATCAATATAACTACAGATATAAGTTAGATAATCATCTTGGATGAAAGCAAGATTTGTTTAAATGTTTATTGTTTTACATGCATTGTGTTTTATTATATTTCCAGTGGCTACTGTAACTGGCAGCCCATTGAAGTACAATCTAAGTTTATGCAAACACCAAAGAACGGATAAAAACAATATTGTTTTGTTATGGGTAATAAGAAATCTTTGGAGGTATCCTACCTACCAGACAAAAACAAGCCTACGAGTTATTTACCGTCCACAGGTTCGAATAACAGTTAGCACTTCGCATGGTGAGTGAGCTAAGAAAGTTATGTTTTGTATATCCTACCTCTTCACGTAAAGTTCTTTTATCTCTAGCATCTTTCTTAAAATTCTACCAATACTTAGAGCATTAATTTAGCATTTTCAATTTTATTTTACTTTCTCAAAACAATCTAAATTATTCCCAAATCAAAGAATTTTGCCAAATTCCATCGAAATTCATACTTTAATCAAAATACGCAGAATAACTTTAAAACGTGTACTGAACAAGAAACTCCCTTGTACAAAGAAATAAATTATTTTTGTCCGAAGAATTTCCTTTCCCTCCTTCAATTTCCTACACAACCAGTATATCTGCATACCAGAAGTTTACATTTCTAATTTTTCAAATTCAACTAGCAGTGTAAGCCAAAATCTGAAAATCTGTAAGCACCAAAATCCACTGTGATAAGGGAGATAAAGCTGTACAATAATATATAATATTGAAATATATATATATATATATTTATATTAAGAATACTTTTAAAAGTATTGTAAGGTAAACGCAGCAGTAGTGGACACTTTAAGGACATTTTCCGGCTTTTTTGTTTTTTGTGTAATTTACTAAATTTTAAAGTTTCAAAAAAATAATTAATATTTTACATCTTTACTAAACCTTCTTAACAGGACTGTAATATGAAAATTGCTAATTGTAGCATTTATCTATGTAAAAAATTAATAATCCGGAGAGCTTAAAATGAACCAGTAGTGGGCCCCTTTGAATTTTTGCTGTAAATTTAAGGTGACCAAGTGTTTCTATGTGTTGGGGTCAGACCCGTTTTAGCTGTTTGTCCGCACATACATGAAACTCCGTTGGGGTCGACATTTAGGGCTGAAATTTGAGTGAATTTTACGTCGCACTAGTGCTACACAATTGGTTATTGGAGACAGTCTAGGAATCACTAATAAGGTTAGTCAGGAGATACCCTATCACAATTTTCTCTTCGTGGCCGCTACGTCCTCCATGTTCCCATCAAAGTTAAACTTTTGAGGGTTATCAAATGTCTCCGGACAATCCTTAGAGATGAGTTTCAGACCGTCGTTAACTGCCCATAGTGTAGCACTAGTGCAACATAAAATTCACTCATGATCAACTTTTTAAATACTGAACGTAGTTATGTTATTTCAATGTCGATGTTTGTATGGGAACAGCAGGGCCAGATCAAGGCATGGGCACATGAGGCACAGCTCCAAGACACCCAAATTTGTGTGTGTGGGGGGGGGGGCACAAAACTTGCAATTGAAGTTTCAAATTTGTCACTACTTTTATGTTAAACTATAGAAAATTTTAAATTTAACTACGCTGTATTGTAAATGAGAGAAATGGTAAAAAGGTAAACTAGATTTTTCCCATATGTTTATATCTTTATTATTTGGATTTTTTTAGCATAGAAGCTTTTTTATCCAACACTTTCAGCATGAGGATATTTTGCCAAATTTGGGCATTTATCCTTTGTCGCAAGGTAAGAAATAATCACAAACATTCCCCCCCACCCCCCACCCCCTATCAGGTAACAAGAACAGAAGAATGAACTAAACATGTTTTTTTTTTAAGAATTTGTATTTTTCAGAGTTAAAATTTAATTTCGGAAATGTGCCATGTTTCAGGTCATATTTAAGAAAAAAATGTAGTACATAAAAACCTATTTATTTTGGTAATCAATATTTTTATGGATATGAATGCATCCTAATCTCATCACTACATATTTAAACTATTATAGATAAATAGTCCATTACTGAACCCAAAAATGTAAATGCGAATAAAAAAAATTAAATGTCCCAAGATTATCTCATGATTCAAGCGAATTTCCATTTTGTTCAGTTTTCTAAATTTGGGAAAGCCGCCTGGGATCCACCTTCTTCGCAAAAGATCAAATTTGGGATAGCATGTCCCCTTACCCTCCTAGGAGTGAGTCCCAGACAGGCGCCAAATGATTAAATGCGTAGCTTTAGAGTGATGTTTAAAAACACTGAATTCAACTCTAAAAGTGCAAGATTATTGAATTGTGTCCACTACTGGATCTGACCTTAAAAGCCACATGAGCCAGTAGGGAACAGGGCTGCCCTCTATTGGTCATGATAACATTTTTTTGGTATCAGTAGTAGACACCCATAAAAATACCATGTGTTAATACTATGTGTTCACAAGATTTAAAAAACAGCAAAAGAAAAGAATTTTGTATACTTATTTTAGTCATATGAAAGAAAAAGTTAGAAGAAATCAGTTAAAAAAGAGAAGAGAGAGAACAAATACATTTCCATTTTCTTGTTCAAAGAGAGAAGAAGAAAACGGCAAAATCACAAAAAGTGCAAATTTCTTTAGTTAAACTAACATTATTTTAAAACTAATGGCCGAAATTATTATTAGTTAAAGAGTTTAACAGTAGACGACTATAGCTTCCTTCATGAACATTAATCGAATCTTCAGAATTTTTAGGTAGCTTTTTTTCCGAGTTTAAAATTAAAAGTGTCCACTACTGGTACAGGGTCCACTACTGGTGCGTTTACCTTGCGTAGGTTTTAAAGTATTTTCTTCGGTAAATCACGTAAAAAATTTTAATGTTTTTATTATTATTATTATTGTTTCAATAAGCAACAGAAGTACTTTAAACCTACTTTTTCTTTTAAAGAATTAGTTGAAATATATACGAATTATATAATTTGTATATTAAAGTTAAATTGTGCAGTAAAAAACAAATCACGTATTTCGCCATATGCATAGATGTTGCTTAACATAATAACTTGTATCTCATAATTTCTTTAAGAGTAATTTCAAGTTCTCAAAACTATTAATGCAAGAAGATTTTTTAGTATTAACTGCTTTATTCATAAAAAAGTATATTCCTACTTTTCTTTCTTTAAACAAAAAATATATTGAATACAATTTTTACTTCCTCTTACCCATGTGGTAGAGAAGATATTGTTTTTGGGTCAAATTTTCGATCGCGAGTTTTTTATATATTTATATGTTCTGAGGTCCCCTAAATACGAAAATCATGTTTTTAGCAAATGGTCTGTGTGTATGTCTGTACGTCTGTGTGTCTCTGCGTCTGTCTGTCTGTTATCAGCATATCCCAAAAACAAATTATCGCAGAATGTTCAAACTTGGTATTCTAAATGTGTATCATATAAGGATGCTACACTAAACTTTTCGTTAAGATCTAGCAAATGGCTCGTGTACAGGGATACTCAAAAGTATTCAAATACAATTACGTCTATGGGGGAAATTGCAGCTAAGTAGAGTTTAACATTTATAGACTGCACTAAACCAAATGAAACGAATATATATTTTTTGT
Source organism: Salticus scenicus (assembly GCA_963930645.1). Classification (NCBI taxonomy): domain Eukaryota; kingdom Metazoa; phylum Arthropoda; class Arachnida; order Araneae; family Salticidae; genus Salticus; species Salticus scenicus. The sequence goes on from OZ005659.1 coordinate 186,251,054, forward strand.
AATAGAGATAGTCAACAGGAAAAAAAATTGTGTATGTAGGAGCCTCGTCTCCCCCCCTGGGGGGGGGAACTCCCCCCTCGAATGAAGTAAATTTTCATGATGGGTATCTTTGAAAAGAGCTCGCCAATACCTTTAAAACGAATGGTTGAACCATCGATCTGCGATAATTTAAAACAAAGTTATCGATTTTTTTTTTACTTTCAACGAAAAAAAAATCTTAGAAAAAAAATCGTATTTAAAAAAATCGTAAAAAAAAAAAAAAAATTAAGAATTTTTTTTTTTTTTTTTTTTTTTTTTTTAAGAATAAAATGGACTTTTTTTGGATAACGTTATACTACTTCTCTAATATAGAAATCGTCTGTATTATCATAAAAGATAATTTTTTAAATAATAATTTTAATAATTAAAAAAAAAAAAAAAACATAATTTTTTTTAATAGCCGAATTAAATTCTATATGAATGTCGGGGCATTAATGAAACGGGGGTTGAGGTGGACCGTAGCCCCCCCTCACACAGAAAAAATTATCATCTAAAACTCTTCCGAAGCCTAATTTGAATTGTTTAACACAGGTTTACATAACAGTACTCGTTATCTTACCTATTAATCTGCAACCTGTATTTATAGTATTTTATTTCAGGGTAAGAGAAAGTCGCGTGAATGACACACCAGATTATTTCCTTATCCTCTAATGAAGATAAATAAACGAATTTATCGTGAAATCAGATCTTTCAGCCCTCATTGAAAATAGTTACTTATTCACAATTTTCTTTTCGAGACATTGTGTAGAAAATATTTGCGGAAAATGTTATTAATAAATAATTATAAGACTATACTAAAAAACCTTTAAGATTAAATTTTTGTATAAAATTTTCATTTAAATACCTAGTGTTTATTTCTATTTAAAAAAATAGTATATTATTAGCTGTTTTATGTTATTTCGTAATAATTATTTTAGCATATTTAAGATTACAAATATTTATTTTTAATGCATATATGAAGTATACATATATGCAATCAATGATTAAAAAGTATAACAACCATCTTCCTTAATTGCATAAAAACATTTGATATCATTGCTATTAGCTATTATGTTATTTATCAAAGATTTAGTTTGGACGCTGAAGTTATTTTAAAGAAAAAGTTCAATAATGATAATAATAATAATAATAAGATTTTGATGAAATTTTGGCAAAAGCAGAATTTAGTTTAGGACGGAGGACTATTAGTTTTTTTTTCTTTTTTCAAATTATAACATCGCTTTCAATTTATTCAATTATATTTTCGATAAATTTTAGATTTCGACAAATGTCCAACTATCGAAATCGACAACGCAAAAATCCCAGATTGAGACTAATAGGCCCTCAGTCCTAATAATAAAACTCGATGAGATCATTGTAGATTCTTCTTTCTTTGATTATAATTTTATTGAGTCATCGGGTATATTCTTCTTCTTCTTTTTTTTTTTTTTTTTTTTTTTTTTTTTTTTTTTTTTTTTATAATAATAAATCAGCAAAACGACAAAAGAAAATTTTATTAAGTGACATATAGTGGTACCTCGTTCTTCTAAGACTAGCAGTGAGAATGATTCTAAAATTTACCAGCATGTTGGGATTTCGAAAAAGAATGAGTCATTTGGCGCTCTCTTATCACTTATTTTCTCTCAAACAGATGAGTATCACCCGTAATTTAACACTAGACTCGTTGAGTAAGCCCTCTCACAGAGGTTTCCATGGTTTCAAGAAATGTGGTTGAAGAACAAGCATTATTTTTCTGTGACATTTTGCGACAATTCTGGAAGCTGGAAATTTAATATATATATATTTTTTAAATCTCCATATTTATTTTTGAAGAATTCATATATGTGCTGTTTAACAGCTTTGAAATTAGTGAATTCTGGGCCTTTCACAGAACTTTAAAATTACCTGTAGATCTGAAAATCTGAAAGAATCATGTCCGGTGAATGTGGTGGCGGGACACAAAACATCCCACCCAAATTTAAAAATTCATTGCTTGGCATTTGCTGTGGGGGGAACCAGCATTTTTATGTTGAAAGACAGTATTTTGAAAATTGGTCAAACCTGGTGGCTTTTGTTCTGTTTATGATTTTTAAACTACCATTTGGGAACAGTATTTTTCCGAATTTTTAGTTTGACTTGGTGGAAAAAAGTTCACAACAAATAATTCATTTTCAGTCCTATTTGACACAAAGCTTTAAAATTTATGGATGCTGAATCCATCTATATGTCACATAGTGAAGTTCATTTAGCTTACACCATGAAATTTTTCCTCGTAATATTACTGTACAGTATTCACTTGCCATTGCCAGTAATGCGTTATATGAATAAAGACTTTTCTTTATTTAGTTACAGCAAAGATTCATATGGTGGAATATGATCAAGCATAATCAGCGGCGCAAACATTTGGGTATACCAACACCCCTGTGGCAGAATTTAGGCGACACAGAGACATTGTCGCAGAAAAGAAATTGTCACTTGCAGAAAGATTTGTCCATAAAAACGAAACCTATTTCTAAATTTTAGTAGAAAATAGAAACTCGTGTCTTGTATTTAAGAATTCTTCAACAGTCTACTAATAATATTGGTCTTTATAGTTACATGTACATATTATGTGTAAATAAGAAAATATATCAATATTGTCTTGCAGTAAAGGTTTGCACGAACAAGACTCGTCGCAGAAAGCATAAAAATTTTCTGTCATAGGGACCAACACACTGAGAATCCCAACACATGTTAAAGAATAGGGGTACCAACACATCATAGCGGATCATATCCTGTATTTTTTAAACGAGCATGTACTATACTTTTAAGAAAATCTCGTCTATGTGATAGTTCCTAGACTGTGCAATGTAGACTTTCAGCGATATATATATGTATTAAGATGTCCTCCTTTTTAGATGGTAGTTTTCTAAAGCGAGCAATATCTTCTAGACTTAAATTTCCCTTGCTTAAACTTCTTAAAACATTATCAAACTGTGTCATCTGAAATATAACTTTATCCATTTACAACACAAATGTTGCGAGCAATCAATTTAGCACTTTTACTTTTTTTTTTTTTTTTCTAAGTAAAGGAGCCTAATATTAAAAAAATGAATTTCTTTGTAATCTCCACTCTTAGCACTGAACTAAAATGAAAAGAAATGTGTTGCAGCATAAGTGAGAATTATTAGAGTAAGTCGAAAAGAGTGGTTGATTATATCTACATCATTCTAATTTCCTCTCTTTCAGCATTAACAAAATAAACAGATGAAACTGTGCTTCACTTCGAAAAAAAAGCAGGAGTTTCCGTATGAGCCAATAAATTCCCCAAAAGGTTTACATAAGTCAAAGGTTAATAAACTTTGATTGATTTATACGCAAAAACGACTTTTCTATTTTTTGTCACTTAAATATGAAATATTTTACTTACTGTTTGTTTTCGCATTGGGATATCATCCACACTATTGTGCATGTGTCAAGACTGTGGTGATTTCATTAAAATAGATTTGAGATGAAAGAATGGATCTTTGCGTCTTTTTGATATATTTCAATTATTATTATTGTTCAGTGCCAGCCTAGCGTCCGCAGTCGCTCTTTTTCAGAGAAGATCTGCCTCATTTTATTACGACTGAAATACGTAAGTAAATAGTACACTTTTTCAGTTATATCTTTGGGAAAGTATGCTTTTGGCAAAGTATTGGCTTGAACCAATTATGACAGTCCGCATTATAAAGCAATTTTACATACGGATTTTTTTAAAGACAGATTATTTCAAAAGTTGAGCGGAAAATTGCATAATAATATATATATATATATATATATATAAGTCAACTAAATTTAAAATTTGTAAGATATTTTCTTCTATATCATTTTATTTATTTATTTATATTTTTTACTACTTTCTAAAAAAAAAAAAAAAAAAAAAAAAAAAAAAGACGTTTATGTTATTATTAATTTAAATTTCGTGCTTTTTATCCCGCCACGTAAAGAAATGGGAATATATTGCTCTCCGTTATGCATGGAAATTGAAAAAATATTATATATATATATATTTGAAAAAAGAACAAAAAACGCCTATTTTTAATAGAACTTTTCATTGATTAAAAAAAAAAAAAATGCCATTTTTTGCATTAATTGTATCAGTTTATGTAGTACTTTATTAAGCAAAAGATTGTTCCTGTTCCCAGTTTTTGCTTAAAAAAATAGCTTAAGGTGTATTAAGTATAGTTCATATTTAATCTTAAAAACCATACATTACAAAATCTGTCTTCTTCAATAACAGTTTCCAAAAACAAATATGCAAGCAAAAAAATTAATAAACATTGAATGATTTATTCTTTAAAAAAGGCTTTTCCATTTTTTAACTTTTAAATACAAAATCCCTTAAATAAACTTTTTTCTTTATCCCCCAGGGAATGTAAATAAATGAAACTATCGTGAGATAAGATTATAACAGATCATATTGAAAGAAAACACTTATTCGCAATTTTTTTTAGGTACATTGTTTAGGAAATATGGGTAAAAAGTTTTCAAGAAAAAACTTTTATGAGATTAAATCATTTGAGTTTAAGTATGTAAGACTATATTTTTACGTAACGTTTTTCTTTAACTGTCTAGTTTTTCTTCGCATTAAAAAAAAAAAAAAAAAAAAAAAAAAACAGTGTAGTCTTATTTAATTTATATTTATTTCAGACTTTTTATTCTATAATATAAGAAATAAGAACATATGCTTTTTTTTTCAAGGTCAATGTTCTTAAAAATGTAAATTATTAAAAAGAGTATAAAGCCTCTGTTTGAAAGATTTTTCATTAAATTAAAGTATGAAAAATGATTTTACTTCTCAGTTAATCATTAGTATTAGTTAAGAAAACAAAAATCAGCTTTTCACTTTAAAATGCAATTATTAACATAATAGAATATCAATGCTTGAAAATATCTTACAAAATTTTATAGCGTAAATAATAGCAATAATATTATTATTTCAACAGAAAATGCACCTTGATAATTTTGTATTTATGTCTTCCCTCCCGTTGTATCTAATTTTGATGTTACTTTTTACTATTTTGTTTAGTCGTGTAATCAAACCATAAACACAGGGTAGCAATAGTTAAACTGACAGTGTTTACAGTGTTCTGCACAGTGATCTATTTGTGCGAATGACGTCAAATTTTTTTGGATGATTTAACAAGACGGGGGACGAAGGATTGAACTATATATATATATATATATATATATTAGTTCCAAAAGTCACCGCTAGGGGAATATGCGGAGCTGTGCAAACGAAATAAGAGTTCTAAAAACCTCACAATCAATACTGAAATAAAATTACCTTTTATTTAGTACATTTAACAATTTAGTTCAAGTTCAAGTTCAATTTTTAAAAAAGCGAAAAAAATACATAAACTGTGATAAAGTTTCTTTATCTTCTATTTCACTTTCTGAGGACTTGTTCAGTCGTCGCCTCAAATGGATCGGTAACTTCGAGCGTTGGGAAGTTTGATCTGTTGACCGGTTAAGAGACTTACTGGACAGAATCTGCCAATGGATCAGCATAAAAGGCTTTTCGGATTGTACGGGAGAATCCTGCAGACATGCTACTGCCTGCTGTTGCGAATACTGTGCACAGAATTTTATATGTGGTCCACAAAAACGGTGGACAGATTGAACCTGACTTGAATATGCTAAATAAAAGGTAATTTTATATCAGTACTGAATCTGCGTTTTTTTTTTTTTTTTTTTTTTTTTTTTTCCTTTTGAACTCTCATTTCTTTTACACAGCGTCACATATTTCCCTAGCGGTGATTTTGGAACTAATATATATATATATATATATATATATACCCATACAGCATAGGATGTTTCAGTTATGTTTTAAAATTCTTGCAAACTTTCAAAATCATAACACATTTTAATATGCTCTCTGACACCTTTCTGAAACATTCAGCCCTTTCCGTATTCTCTCAGTTATGTGAATGAAACGTTTCTGTTACGTATCCGATTTTTTTGTTACGATCGCGGACATTTCTACGTTTATGTAAGTAATCGGGAACTAAACTGAATGTTTCTGAAATATTTAGAATGTTCCCATGTTATGTGACTGTTACGTTTATGAAACCTTTTGTGCTGTTAGGGTATCTATAAGTGAAATTCTTCGTCCCCCGTCTTGTTAAATCATCTTGCAAAAACTGGCGCCATTCGCGCTGTTAGATCGCTCTACAGGACACTGTCAGTTTAATTAAGGCCACTCTGTATTTATGTCATCGTGTTATACAGGGAAGATGGTTTTGTGCATGTATTACATTTTGTACTATATACATTATAAATATTTTGTTATATTTTCGTAATAAAACAATTAAATTTGCTTCATGAAATAACTCTAATTGGCGTAATGTATCTAAATCCTACTGTTGGTCACTGTGCACACGAACATTGATACTATTCGTATAATTTTCAATAGAAAAAAATGCTGTGAAAATAACATGCTGCTTTAATAAATTATACCAATTTGAAGGTAATCACACAAATAAGGAACTATAGTAAAAAATAAACAAATAAATATATAATTAAAACAAAATAAAAATACTACATTCTTTACTTTATTAAACTACTAGCAGGCTACGCCCGTTTCGCTGGTGACTGAATTTAAATGAATATTCAAAATATTTAAATTAATATTTATTTTTTATATCCCATTTTTTGCTTTGTAACATAATTAAAAATTCCTTTTGAGATCAAAATGTCAAAATAAGATATTGCAAATTAAATTAAATATTTCTTCCGTTTTACACTTGTTTGGAACAATGCTCTATGATCTTATATGAATGACTCTCAAAAAATGAATCGACAATTGTTTACAAATTTAATGGATTGTGTATGGGAAATAAGTACGCTGTAATTAAAAATTTGCAGCTCTTATAACTTCAAAACTGATACATTTTAAAGAGTTATTCATTTTTCTTTAATATTAGACTGTTTTTTGTTTAATATTGGACTCTTATATTAAGATAAAAACGATCGAATGATATCGCGTTGTGAAACTCTGCAACATAATATCTTTAAATCTAATAAGTTGTGTATATAGTGTTCTCACACACACAAAAAAAATAAAGAACAGTTTTTAGAGCTCTTTTAAAAAAAGTATAACACCTATGTAGTACCTTTTTAAAAAATTCATCAGTTTTTACAGAAAAAAAAAAAAAAAGGGCCTACTTTTATTACCAAAGTAGTTAAATCTAGACCAATCAAAAATAGTAGTGGTCCACCCGGATATTTTCCGCCGACGAACTCTTTGTTTTATTTGTGTAGATTAAATATGGTTGACCAGTTGAAAAGTAAGTTAATTGAATGTAGATATACACATAAAAAAAGAACAGGCAGAAGATCTTGATATACTTGCAAAAGAGTTTGAATTTATTTATTTATTTATTTTCACATAGTACAACAGGACTTTTTGTTTCAATTTCTTTTAATAGAAAATTTAAAGTATAAAGATATAATTTATTTGATTAAAACTTACACAACGAAAAACTAAATATATTTCAGTTTTCTATTTCAATATTTTATGAAAAATTCTAGATTTTTTTTTCCCCAAAATTTTCTTAAGATGTCATATTTTGAACAGAGTGCATAAATATATCTGATAGCTAAATTTTAAAATTTATCGCAAGGAATATTTGTAATATGAATAAAACCAGGGAGAAATAAAGTTTTTGTAGTATTTTCAAATATGTTTTGAATAAAACCTGTTTAAATGTGCATATTTGAGATATTCGTATTTTAAAACTTCTGTTGATTACATAAGCAATTTTAATGAGATTTCCGAAATAAGTTATATATATTTTTTAAATATATAGAAATAATGAAAGTGAAGATAGTGATGAAATGCCTTCAATAACTTTACATTGATGCTTTACGATATTCTATTTTTAGATTTTTTTTTTATATATTTTTATATTTTCTTATACAAATGTTAAGAATTTACAAAGTTCTGATATATTTTCGCTAAAATATTTTTTTAGTTTCCTTTATCGTTTTAAATTTTTCAAATATGTATCTTGCTGCTTCAAATTATATTATTTAGTAGTGAGTCTGTTATTATTATTATTATTTTTTTTTTTTAATAATATTTCTGACGTAATGTTTAGGTCGTTACAGTAGCATACTAAAATATTAAAGAACAAATGTGCTTCAGTTATGTTAATTTCTGCGCTACTTTTTAATTAATATAATGGACAAATTAATTCTTATTCAATATTTCACAAACACCTGTTCAAAACTGAAAACATTAAATTAAAAATGCATTAAAAATTTTATACAACATTCATTTAAAATTTTTGCAATTTTATTTTTACATGAAACATTATTTCTCATATTTATAAGGAAAACAGACGTTTACTGAAACTAAACATTGAAAATTAATAATGAAATAATTTACATCGTTAATTAATTGGAATCTTTTATCAGTTTTTTAAAAATAGTTTATAACTTTACAACGATAAGCACAGTCTGATTGTTTATTATAATTTATAGTTAATTAACTAGCTTTTCACAGTCTAGTTATTATAATTTCCGAGTAAACTTATTTTGAATTTTAAACACTAAACCAAAATCAAATCCTTTTACATCGGTTCACACAATTTTTTTAAAATAATTACATCATCTATTACGTATTATGAGTTATATATATATATATATAAATGATTTAGTTGGAAAAAAATTATATCATTATTTTTTAGCTCAAAGACTTTACATTAAAATCCTTGGAATAAGTTTAGAAGTTGCTTAAATTTAATGGAATTTTGAGTACTAAAAATAAAAGAAAGCAATTGTGGAATCTTATGAAATAGGAGTAATGAAAGGGGATGCATGCTGCATGCTGGCGAATTAAAAAAAAATCTTTAATATGTTAGTTAACTATGAAAAAAAATCTTTAATACATTAGTTAACTAAGTAAAATTCGATCCTTGGTCTCTGCTTGATTGGAGACATCATCACTTATAATTAAATGAATTCAGTCGTGGCTTTGGAATAAAAAAACATCGTGCTTGAAGACGAAACATTTAATAACACATTACTAAAAACGCACAAAACATATATAAAAACATTTAAAACACAAATAAGAATAATCTTCTCGGACGAACTATAAACATGTCCTTCCCTCGTTCCATCCAACTCCGTTCTCCCTTCCTTGGTTGTTGCCACTCATCTCCTGTCTAAATACCACTTCATGACGTCATGGAACTTTACTCGTCCCTCCTTTTTGAGCTCATACGTCACAGGGGAGTGACTATGATGCTACCAAAATTAGAAAACTGTTTCATGATATAGAGAGTTTCTACATAAATGTTCACATTAATGATAATGCTGAATAGTTTTTTATATAAGTTTTTCATATAGGAAGAACACCAACAGATAATACTAAGAGTTTCTAAGAAAATGTTCATGTAGGTACCACAAAAATTCTTTTTAGAAAAAGTTTATAAAATAAATGTTCATATATGTAAATCCTAAAAGTTTATATCAAGAGTTTATAAAAAAAAAATGCATATATCATAAAATCTTTAGGAAGAGCTTCTGCATATGCCCAAAGAAAAAAAAAAAAATGCATAGTATATTCAGCAATAAACAAAAACAGCAATACACACAAATAATAGATCTAACATTAAATATCTTACAAACAACCCTTATAATATGCACATGAATTATATAGTATATCACGAGGTAAATGAAATTTGAATAATTAGATACAACTGAAATACTATTAAAATATTTTAAGGAAGTCTAGATAAAGAATCGGCATTGCCATGATTTTTCCCCTTCCTATACGTAATTTTTTTACTTATTTATCCAATTTATTTTTTATTGAAACCAACACTTTTATTTCATATGAAATGAATAAACAAACATTTCTATCATAAGCTTACTTCAACGTTTGTAAATAAAATAAACAATTGAAAAAAAAATGTAACCTTTAACACTTTTTATATAATTACCATGTGTCATAAGCATAAACACAGAAAAGAAAAAAAAAATTTACTCTTTCTATAAAATAATGAAATGGAACAAAAAAAAATAAAAATAATAATATCGCAGACGATTTTCGTCAGCATTAGTTATTTCGTTCGAAAACAAAACTAATTTATTATGGCTCGTTATTAAATGAAATTAACAAAACACTATTTGTGTAATTTCAGCACTTAATAACTAAATTGAATCAACTCTCATATATATTTCGTATTAGGTACATTCATTAAAATATAAATATTCTAAAAAAAAAAAAAAAATAGATTTTCCAATTTCAGGAACAAAATACGATATTTACTCTTATTTATTTCATCACACAAAATACTTTTGACTCTATATTTCGGACAGCAAACCAACATATATATATATATGTATATATATCAAACTGAGGGGGAAAATATCAAGATCTACAATTGTTGATATTTAACAGATAAACAACTCTATATTTTTTTTTGAAGTAAATAAAAAAAAAAAAAAAAAAAAAAAACTCACATTGTATTGAAATTAATATTCACTGGCGTGAAATATTAAACCTTTATTCACTGCCGTAAATAAATGTAATTAATACATATACGCTGTATTAAAATTAACAATCACTGGCGTGACATTGTATGCTGTTATTTACCAGCGTAAAATATACTTAATACATTTAAATACACTTAATATATTCACACTGTATTAAAATTGACATTCACTGGCGTGAACTTTATTCGAATGTATTTGAGAACAAAAACTTAGAACTGGCGTTCTATTATGTATATAATTTTACGCTATAATACCAACAATTTTTTTTTTTTTTTTTTTTTTTTTTTTTTTTTAACACAGAATTAGCACTGGCGTGCTTCTTATCGAATATTTATTTTGCACTGGCGTGCTTCTTATCGAATATTTATTTTATGTTATAAAAAAAAAAAAAAAAACATTTTTTAAAATGCACACTTAAAATATTTGGGCATATACACGAAAGCTCTTACCTTCCCCATTTTCTAGGTATCCTTTTCTATTCTACTAAAAGGCTGCGCCAGTAAAATTCGATCCTTGGTCTCTGCTTGATTGGAGACATCATCACTTATAATTAAATGAATTCAGTCGTGGCTTTGGAATAAAAAAACATCGTGCTTGAAGACGAAACATTTAATAACACATTACTAAAAACGCACAAAACATATATAAAAACATTTAAAACACAAATAAGAATAATCTTCTCGGACGAACTCTAAGCATGTCCTTCCCTCGTTCCATCCAACTCCGTTCTCCCTTCCTTGGTTGTTGCCACTCATCTCCTGTCTAAATACCACTTCATGACGTCATGGAACTTTACTAACTATGAAAAAAGAATAATCTTTAATGTATTAGTTAACTATGAAAAAAGAAAAATATTTAATGCATTAGTTAACTATGAAAAAAAAAATCTTTAATACATTAGTTAACTATGAAAAAAGAAAAAAATTTAATACATTATTTAATTATGAAAAAAAAAATCTTTAATACATTAGTTAACTATGAAAAAAGAAAATTTTTTAATACATTAGTTAACTATGAAAGAAAAAAAAGTCACCGTTCTAGTTTAAAGTAGAGTTTGGAGTTGTATTTTAATAATATTTTAAATCTTTTTTTCTTGATTTCATATCATATAAGGTTATACTTACCCAAGATGGAATATTGCCCCAAATTAAAAATAAATAAATAAATAAAATCTTTAAAATATAATATTTATAAAATAAAATAAAATAAAACAATTATTACAGAATTTTAAGCTATATATGTAAAATTATGAATAAGACTGAAGTTAAATTTGTGCGCTTATTTTAATCTGTTCTTCCATATAGAGGCATGCCGTAACAATGCTTCATTTCCAACGTCGGTAACTGTATTCATTTCTTTCTTTCTTTCTTTCTTTCTTTTTTTTTTTTTTTTTTTTTTTGTTTCTTTTATGTATTTTTATCATAGGAACCTCATAGTGGCTTTTAATTTTTAATTAATTAATTTATTTATTTTCACGATTTTTGTCTCTTTGGATATATGAAAAAAAAAAAAAAAAAAAAAAACTTTCACTCCCAATTCTTTTTTCTTTCTTTCTTTTCTTTTTTTTTTCTTTCTTTCTTTCTTTTTTTTTTAGTTTAATCATGTTTATATTTTTAATTTTAATTCTAACAAAACTTTGAATAAACACCACCAATTCCAATAAACTCGCAACATTTGTTTCGAATCGAAAAAACACGACTCTTCGTCAGGCGAACAATGTACGCACGAGTGCTGCAATCAAAGCGGTAACCCGAGTTTATTACAACTTATGGTGTTTATTAAAAGTTTTGTACTTATTATTTAGAGTTATAATTTTCTGAGTTAAATTTCGTCTGTTCTCACACAGAAAAGTAATTTTGATGCATTGTAAACTTTTATTGCTTTGAATTAGTTATTTACAAGAAGTTAGTATATCAACAAGTTAGATATTTTTACTTTCTTTTATAAACATAAGAAAATATATTGGATTTGTAAAAGTTCTTAGTGGATATACAATTTTTAAGATATCCTGAAAATTAGTTGATTATATATCAAAAATGTTTGCGTATTGCTCTCATTGCGTAGGTGGGAGGCGGAGAAAGGCACGAAATTTTGTGGTCGTTGCATCTCACAAGCCTGTGAGTTGTGTTCGATAGAGTTTTATGTCTTATTAAATCTTGAAAACGTTGATGCTGCTTTACTTTAGTTACATATCACGGAGTAGGTGGCGCTGTCGTACTTAGTTTTAATAAATCAGATGAGGTACACATTTAGTATAAATCTACACGATAAAGATTGTTTTATAACCAAACATTACGAAACTAAAAAATATGCATTTTTATGATATTGACAGTTAACCAGAATATAATTTTTGTACATGTTGAAGCATCGCGTGCAAGGTGTAAAGCCTTGGGTGGAAGTCCACCCCTACGGGGGTGAAAATTTAGTATGAGTATTTATCAAATGAACTCGTAAATACCTTTAAAACAAAGTCTGGCCGTAGATCTGTGATAATCTGAAAAATATAGATTTTATTTTTTCATTAAAAAAAAAAAAATAATAATAATAATAATAATAATAATGCATTTTTTTAATACATCTCCTACAGAATATGTTTTCTTCCATATTTAGAATTGTTCTTTTATGAGGAAAAATTAATCTGCATTCACCATGCAACATAAGTTTCGTAAAAATAAATGAATAAAATAAAATAAAATATAATAAAGTATCGCTACGGTAATTTGTATAAAAAAATATATAAGTTTTTTTTTTTTTTTTTTTTGTAATCTCTACAATATTCTATATTCAAATATTTTTACACATTACGTTTAACATTTACTGTAGACATTTTACACTATCAATAAGCTAATACAGAACACATTAATGTATAGTACTAATCCATATTTTTAATAACATTTTTTGGCTTGTATTATACATAGAACAATTACATTTATACAAAGAAAAATTGTAACATAAAGATATAATTTATTTGAATAAAAATTACACAACGAAAAAAATACTAAATATTTTTCAATTTTCTATTTCAATATTTTCGGGAACATTCTAGATTTGTCTTTCAATATTTTCTCAAGAGACAATATTTCAAACAGACTGCATAACTTGATAGCTAAATTTCAAAATTTATCGCATGAATATTTGTAATATGAATAAAACCAGAGGGAAATAAAGATTTTGTAGTAGTTTCAAATATATGTGGAATAAAACCTGTTTAAAAATGCATATTTCGAAATATATAGAAATAATGAATGTGAAGATAGTGATAAAATGCTTTTAATAACTTTACACTACTATTTTGTGATATTTCTTTTTTAGAATTTTTTTATTTTCTTATACAGATGTTATGAATTTACAAAGTTTTGATATCTTTTCGCTAAAATGTATATGTAGTATATTTAGTCTCATTTATTGCTTTATATATTTCGAGATTCTATATATCACGTATCAGGCTTTTTATTATTTTCATTTCAAAGATTTAATTTAGCCAGTGTGGGGAGTCTCTTTATATATATATATATATATATATATATATATATATATATATATACACATTACATTAGCATATTAAAATATTAAAGAACAAATATGCTTCAGCTTTATTTCGTTAAAACTTACTTGAAACATTATTTATCCTATTTAAAAGAAAAGGAATTTTTCTGGAACTAACATTAAAAATTTATACACCATAAAAAAAAAAAAAAAAAACGTAGGATTACGGGGGCCCTACAGCAAAGATTTCAGACAAAGCCCCCCCCCCCCAAAAAAAAAAAAAAACAAAACAAAAAAAAAAAAAACATTGTTTTTACGGGCAAAATATTTTTTTACAGGAATGTAACGTAATTTAAGGTTGTTATATACTTAATTTACGGTCTAAGCGTTTCGTTTTACGGGCTTTGTCTAGAATCTTTGCTGCCGGGCTTTCCCCTAACCTTACGGTTTTTTTTTTTACAGTGTAGTGAAATAAGTATGTCGTTAATTAATTAAGAACTTTTATCAGGTTTCTAAAATAAAAATACAATCAAAAACAATTTTTCGTACGTTCACAACTATAAGGACAGCCTAATTGTTCCTTTTGATTTAAAGTTAACTAGTTAGCTTTCACCCGACTATCAGTTAATATTTTCGAAATTTAAATTCTAAAACAAATTTAAAATTTTTTACATCATATTACGTAACATTTATTAAATAATTGCATCATTTATTGCGTATTAACTCTTATAAAAGAATATTTCAAAGTTCAAAAAGTTGGAAGAAATAAAAATGTATATCATAATTTTTTAAATCAAATAATTTACATCACTATCCATTAAATAATTTTGGTAGCTTATTAAATTGGATAGAAGTTTGCTTACGAAAAAAAAAAATGTAGAATATTTATTGGTAAAGAAGAGTTATAAATCGGGATGCATGCGGATAAATGACAATAAAATACTTTAATATATAAAAACTGCACCATTATAGTTTAACCTACAGTTTAGAATTGTATTTTAATAGATCTTTAAATTTCGTTAGCCACGTATTTATATCATGGGGTATTATACCTGCCGCATTCAAGACTGAATACTGTGCAAAATAATAATAATAATAATAATAATAATAATAATAATATATATATATATATATATATATATATATATATATAATAAAACATAAAAAAAGTAAAATACACTAAGTCTTATTTTTTTCTAAGTAAAAGACATACACATCTGCACAAAAATGAATTTAATTCAGTACGACAAGACTTAATTTAATATACTCTTCCATATAAAATCATGCAGAAAACGTGTTTCATTTCCTAGCATCGGTTACTATATTTAATCCTTAAAATTTATTTTGTATAGTTATAGCATAGTTGCCCCCTGGCAGCTTTTAAATTATTACTGTAACTTCTGCAATTTTTGTATCACTGAATATTTAAATTATAATAATAATAATAATGATAAGTACTTTAATTTCTCATTTTCTTTTCTTCTTCTTCTTCTTTCTTTCTTTCTTTTTTTTTTTTTTTTTTTTTTTTTTTTTTTATTACAAATTTATGTTCCTATTTGTTAGTTTTATAATGCCTATTTTTTAATTTTAGTTTTCCAATTTAAAACAACCTCAGTTTACTTTTATTGAATTTCATAAGTTGCGTACAAAATGTAAATTTCAAAATGACTTTTGAAAATGATTTATAGAAATGGAAAATAATGATAAATTTTAAGCAATCAAGCAGACTTAATGATGAAATTTTGAATATTTTTAAATAATGTCATTTTAAATAATGAAAGAAAAGGCTCTCAGAGGTATATTGTTTCAAAAGTTTGTTTTGGTGATAAAGAACACATAAATATTTTAACAAAGTATAATAAATTAAGACTTCATCATTTTTACTTCCAGTACTTTTTTTTTTTATTATTATTATTTTAGTAAAAATTGTTGACGCATGTGCCTGAATATTCGAATGCAGACATCACATGCTTGCGAGCCACCGATTGAGTACCACTGCTCTAATCGAAAAAAACCCATGATTTATCATCTAGCATGCATTAGAATTTGGAATATAGCTAGTTTGAAAATTTTAAAAACAAATGCAATATTTTTTGAAAAACAATTGCATTTTAATATAATATTATTATATATATACATATATATTTATTTATTTATTTAGCTATACAAGAGTTTTCATTAAACAAAGCTAAGAAGCAGCATTTTAATTATGGTGATGATGGTAATAATAATAACAATAATGATAATAATCACTTTTTTCATTTCGAATTCACAAGGCCACACAGAAGAACGCACGTATGTAGATGGACACATGGACAAAACCTTTACATTTACTACTCTCCTCATTTTCAGTTGGGAGTTAAAGACACGTAGATAAAGGCATCATATTTATAAAACATCATTATTTTTTTTAATTAGCGAGAAAAACTATAAATGTTTATTTATTTATTTATTTATTTATTTATTTTTTTTAGTGTTCCTTATCTTTAAACAAAAACTTGACTATTTCGTTAAAAAAAAAAAATAAAAAAAAAAAAAAAGAAGAAGGTCATTGTAAAATTTTACTGTTTTTAATTTTATATTAGATAATATTACTTCTTTTATAAATACAAGAAGAAAGCATTGGATTTGTGAAAGTTTTCGAACAGCAGTTTTCGTTGGATTTGCACTTTTTGAGCTATCCTTTACATGATTTGACCCTATTTAGAAAATGTCTGCGTATTTCCCTCACTATATATATATTGTCGTTGTATTTCATGAATCAATGAATTGGATTTAATTAGGTTTAAATTTGCTTAAAGCTTTAAAAAAAATTGGTGATGACCTACTTTTAGTGCATATCACGCTACAGGTGGCGCTGTTTTTTTTTTAAAATAAATTAGATAAGGTCAAAATTTAGTATAAGTTTACACAATGATCATTATTTTTAACTAAATATTGTAAAATTTAAAAATACGTATATTTATGATATTAACTGTAAACTTTTTGGCAACAAACTTTGTACATGTTGAAGCACAGAGTTCTGGTAGTAAGTGCACCCCCACGAGGGTGAAAATTTAATATCAGTATTTATCAAAAGAACTGGCAAATATCTTTAAAACAAAAGGTTTAACAATAGGTCTGTGATAATTGTCGATTTTTTTTTCTTTTTAAGAGGAAAAATATGTGAAATCATACATTTTCTAGGATTTTACCTATAAGACGTATTTTATTTTCACATTTCGAGTTATATTTTTCCATACTAAAATTCGACCGTTCACAACCTGAAAAAGATTTTGATAAATATTGTTTTTAATAAATAATTTTCACTGCGATAATTTGCATATAAAAATACCGAAGAAAGTTTTATAGTCTCCAGAATATTTTACATGATCAATAATTTAATACAAATTATATTATTATATAATTATAAGCAATATTTTTATTAGTATTTTTTACTTTTTGCAGGTAGAATATATACATCCATACACAGAAAAATAGTAATATAAATATATAATTTATTTGAGGAAATTGAGATTTAAATTTTCTCAAGAGACAATGTTTCAAACAAACTGCATAAATATAGCTGATAGCTAAATTTTAAAATTTATCGCATGGAATATTTGCAATATGAATAAAACCAGAAGAAAAAATAAGTTTTTATTGTAGTTTCAAACATATTTGAAATGAAATCTGTTTAAAGATACATATTTCAGATGTACGTATTTTAAAACTTCGTTTTATTACATGAGAAAATTTCAGGAGATTTCCAAAATGAAGTCCAATATTTTTCGAAATATATAAAAATAACGAATGTGAAGATAGTGGTAAAATTCCTTTAAAACTTTACACTGATATTTCATCATGTTCCATTTTTAGAATTTTTTTGTATTTTTGTTATACAGTTGTTATGAATTTAAAAAGTTTAGATATATTTTCGCTAAAATGTATTTAAAGTGTAAAATAAAACTAAAATGTATTTATTTACTCTGGAGACATACTAGTAGGAAGCGCTTATCTGGAGTTATTTTAACTACCATACGACCATCAGTGGCACTAAGAAAGAAACGTTTATCCTTGAAGAAAACAACACATCGCCACTACGTCCTTAAATGAGCTCCTTAAATGAGCTCCTTAAACGAGCTCCTTAATGTCCTTAATCTAACTAAAGTTCCAGATGGCAGAAAATCTAAGTCAATATTATAAACATTACTAATTACATGAATCAGATCTTTTATACCTGAAGTAACTGTGTCACACTGGTGACTACTAGAAGTTCTTTTTTCAGCTGTAGATGAAGCATGAAGCGCCACAGATATCCAGCGAACATGGCGGCCTTCTTTGACAGTCGCGAACCTTAGACTTCTGGAGACTACATTTATTCGACCGGTGTTACCGACATAGGAAATAGATACATTTTTGCAAATTCTTTCTGTAATACCGTGTAAATCAAATGCACCTGGTCGTAGCCTTATTATACGACATCGTTCAAATTCATTAAGTTGCTTATACTGTCTTTGACTCAAAGTCCTATGTCGATGATAGTTTACACGTGAATTTAAAGAAAACGCGACTTTCCTGTTAAATGGTATTATAAGCGTCTGCGACACTGTAATTCGCGTATCACGAGATTGGAATAGGCGTCATTTTTCCGATGTGAAATCACATTTCTCAAAATTTTTTTCTAGCAAAACCATATATCATTGTTGCGAAAAATTTCTCTGTAACTTACCAAAATGGGGGAAGTCTTCACCTGTGCGAAGGATCGAAATTGTGATGGTATATTATTGATCACTCTTGCATTTGAATTTTAGACTGCCGCTAAATGCCTATTTTGTAGCTCTCAAGCGAAGTTAAACCCACTGAACCTGGACTTGAACTTCGGTGTTAGGGATCTATTTTCCGCCAGTTTACCTTTTTTTTTTTTTTTTTTAATTCACACAATTTTTTATTCTTTTTTAGTCACTGTGTTGTTTATATTTAACACTTTACCTGCCCTAACATTCTAAAGCATTGTAAGCAGTGTTGCCCAATTTAGTGACTCATTTATTCAACAATCACCAACAATTTTCAGGAGGGATATTTCATATATATAAAATGGACGAATAACTTTCGACTGCTTAGGTAGCTGTTATACAGGTAAAATTTAGATGTTCATATTGAATAAAAAAAAAAAAAAATCCCTGAATATTAAAACACTAACCAGGAACACTAAATAGGACCGGTAAACGGTTAACATTACTTTTCCTTATTTTAATCAAATAATCATTTTCTTAATTTACTTAATTTACTTAAATAGTTTTTATTAATTTTATTACTTAAGTAACTTAAATAATATTTATTTAAGCTTAAGATATTAACTAAATTTCTTTTAAGAAATACATATAAAACAAAAATAATTATTATTAAGATATTACAGGTTTAGATTATTATAATTAAATATAAAAGTAATAAAATGTAGCTTATTTCATATATTTTCATCATGGGTGCATTACTAAATCTTACCTGTTATAAAAGTTGCCTTTCTCATTTTCGTTTCTTTAATAAAAAGTTATAAATGACATGAATAAATAACATTATCTTTATAAAAAATCAAAACAATTTGCAGATAAATATTAAGTTACATTTTCAACAAGTTATAAAATTTATAGGTATTTACAATATTAGGTAAAGTAGATATTATTCCTAATTTTAATATATGCATTTTGCTTAAATTATAAGATATATTAAGTTAGCATAGAAAGTTATTTTTTTTAAATACGTCATTTAGATCTTTTGTAATTCTAACTGCATAAACATAAAAATAAAACTACAAATAGAATATACAAATAACTTTGTTTAACGTGTAAACACTATTATAAAAATAAAGAAGAATATAACGTAAAATATAAAGCTCTTGAGATTCTGTGGAATTGTTACATTCGTTTAAGTTTACGAAGATCTAAATAAGCTGGGTTAATTTATTTCTTAGGTTATTGGTTGAATAGCGCTTTTAACGAGCGCCTTGTTTCTTTTTGTATCTTTACGATTGATTAATCACGTAATCAAGCAAGTGAGACGAGTATAGAACCCATTAATTGGTGTTTTATAGCGTTGTGATGATATGAAGTTTTAGGTCAGTCAAAGTGAATTAGAATATGAAATTGTAATCTAATGCAAATATACACTCATTGTTCTCAATTTCAATTATCATTTTAATTCCAATATTACGTTAACAAAATTTTATGTTTTAATTACAAAATATGTATATATTGTTACAAAATATTTTGACGTGTCACTGACATTTTGTGTTCCCAAGTATTTCAATTTTATAAATACGGATTACAGATATACCTTTATAGATTAAAAATATACAAATATACCTTTTTAAATATTCAGAATTGTTTCAGAAACAATTTTATGTGATGTATCGTTCTACGTGAGAGCGACTACCATCCGCTATATAGGCGCCATTAACCAGTTACATTAAGTATCTTTTCAGTTATTACCTACCATACTACTTGAAATTAAGTTTTATTAGTAAAATCATTATATTTACTACTCCTAAAAACAGAAGTGGGAAAAACAGAATAGAAAAGCTAAAACGAGAATTTCTTTTGCCTCTAAAAATCGCCGATATCGGTGAATGTCTAATTGTTTATAAAAGTAATTTAAAAAAATAACAAACCTTTCCTAATAATTCAAAAAAACATTTTTTTTTTTTTTTTTTTTTACAAAATGCAAAATGTGTCTAAACTTTCTGATTGAGTCATTAATTTGTTTTCTTAGATGTACAGAAGAAAAGCGATGAGGTAAAGAGAATGAATCTTTTTTTTTTTTTTTTTTTTTATCTCATAAACATATAAATACAAAAAGCTATTTTTTTTATTTTTAACGTTGCAACACTCCAGCCTACGATGTATCCGACTGCCAAACTTAATAGCTCTGAGATTAGTAGTCACAGAGTCTATACAGCTGAGTTTATACATACATACACACAATCGCAAACATCGAATAAATTTTTTTTCGTTTCTAATAAAATTTGATGCATACAAATGTTAATCAAAAATGCATTCTTTGGATTATGTCCATAACAGTCGAAAAATCTGCTCTATATTTAAGAAAAAAAAATCTTTATTCTTATGAATAAGTGAAGGTGAAACAATTTTCTGATTTATTAAAACAGTTGAAAATTCTTTTTGATTTAGCACTTCCGCAAAAATTTTTATTTCACTGTAGCTTAAGCATAATAGTTTTTCGTAAAACTAAAAAATTTAATCAAGTATTGCATAGTTGTTTACTAACATTTCTTAAATAAAACTGCCAAAATTTGTTTTTCTATATATGTTATGTGAATGAAATTCAGTGAAAATTAAATTTTTATTTATATTGCAGCATTAGGTAAAATGCTTTTAAGAAATTAAAGCAAACATTTTGTAAAAGAGTATTGTGTTGATATTACAAAATTTTAAATGATTATACTTTATCAATATTGTACTTTATAATAGTTTTTTATTGTTATTATCGATAATATAATAATTGAATGTTTGTTGATAATTTTCCTACTTATGTAAAACATTGTCACATGCAAACAGAAATAAAAGATATTTGAATTTGTGATGGAATATTCGGAACAAAGTTCCTTTAAAATCTTCCCTTAAAAATAGTTAAATATTAGCTTTGTTTTCTATGTGTTAAATATGAACTTTGTTGTTATTTTCAGAATTTACTCATAATTTCTTAAAAGGCATTTTTATTACAATGCTTTAAAATAAATATTATTTAATATTTTTGAATAGTTTTTTAGTCTTTATTTATTTTTTTTTTATCCAAAGCTTCATTATAATACATAAGAGTCAAAAAAGGGTGAATGAAAAATCCCTTACTGTAAAATGTATTTTCTTTATCATTAGAAGGGTATTTTTAAGAATTATTTGATTTGATTATTAGAAATATTATATATATATATATATACATTATTTGTATATATATATATATATATATATACATACATAAAAATAAAATATGTTATTATCAAAATATGTTTTTATTAATACACAATATTAAAAGGATTAAGCAAATATAGCTTATAACAAACTTACATATTTGCGAACTTGGGGGTTCGTAAGCTTAAACAAAAGCTCTTAACAGAAAATCCACAGTATAGCAATAACACATAAAGAAAGGCTCAAAGCAATGCAAGCATTTAACAGAACTCACTGAGACAGATCTGAGATTGAACTGCCTTGGCAAAAAAAAAAAAAAAAACGCTCGTTTTATACTTCTCTATCGCATCCGGATTTTTCAAGAAAAATCCAATGAGATTTCAGCTCACCATTTCAGTGAATCAATGAGATTTCAGCTTCCATATTTGGTATATCGCTAATAAGAATTTTCTTACCAAGGTAGCTAAGGAGGGAAAACTCGCCAAATTTAGCGCCAAATCCATTACCTGTCTTATTGGAGCTTTTAAATGCGTTTTTAAGGGAAAATCAGGCTATTTTAACCCTAAATCGACTAGAAATGCACAAAATTAGCATTTTATCGACTTACTAAGTCTCTTTGAAAGAATTTATACAAAAATAAATACAATTATTTACAATTCCGTAACAGTATTAAACAAATATAGTTTATAACAAACTTACATGCAAACCGAATATATATATATCGGACATACTTTCATACATTATGTCAGTGTTTTAACAAACATAATTTAATTCAGAATAACAGGCTTTGTCTGCTTTGCTGGTCACCAAACACCACCACACCAATATTTAATTGATTTACCCTGGCGACCTTAAAATGACAGCAATCCACTTCAAATATAGTACTGCAATATGTTATAAAATTAAAGTTGGTGCCAAAATGAAAAAAAAAAATAAAATAATAATAAATAAACAAACAAAAAAAATCGACATATTTGTAAATGCACGATTGGAATTCAAAAAAAGGAGAGTTTACAGCCCCTTTTAAGACATTGAAAAAGAAACAGCAGAATCTTCGTTTTTTTTTCTTCCGAGGGTGAAAGGGAACGTTTATTGGTAAAAGAAAATTGCAAAATTTCTTGATAGTTAATCACGTTTTAACTAATAATTTGTTTTTAATTAAAAAAATTGGAAATTCGGCTTCGAGTTGCACACGGAGATATTACAGACTATGTTCAGAATAATTTTACATCTATAGGTGCAGTAGATTTTTCTGAGACAGCTGACAGATCCAAAGATAGGAGCTATTTCGATTTTATTAATAAGCTATTAAAATAACTAAATTTGCATTCAGATTAGAGAACATATCTGCTACAGTACCTTGCTGACGGTCTTTGAAACTTAAACAATATCTCGAACGCTTCTTGTCAAGGTCTTTACTTATGCATTTGCGATAATTATTTTTATTCATCGCCAAAATGACAAAAAATATTAAATTCGCCATGTTTTTATAGTAAAGCTGAACATACATTATACTTTTTACGATAAAATCATAATATATATATATAATCCTTTTGATAGTAGAAGCAAAGAATGAGAACGAAGAATAGTTAGTCAAACAATTCACCAAAGGGGCATACACACGCCAGACAATATATATATATATATATATATATATATATATATATATGTATATATAACAATGATCCATGAAGCGTAGAAAAGCCAAGCAACAGACACAAGACCACCGAAACCACAAAGACCAACAAGAAAGAAAAATTCCCTCCATGCAGGAGAAGCTCAGATAGGTGAAAAAAATTCATCAGGCTATAAAAGACATATATCCAAAGAAACCAAATTCATCAACCAACAGCCCGCAAAACAAACGAAACAATAAACCAACTTAACAAAACCCCAACAGAAAAACCCAAACTGAAATGAAATTCATAGAAAAATAACCCAAGAAATCCAAGGAAGGAGGCAGGCGGCAAGACATGTGACTTGCCTGTGGGCTAATACTAGTTTTACTAGTTTAAACTAGTTTTACGCCGGCAACACTCCCCCAGCCTGCCAATACCAGGTTAGGAGAGACATGGATGGAAAAAAAAAAAAGCAAAAACCCCATAGCAAATAAAGAACAATGAAACCATGAAATCCACTGATTGATTTAGAACCCTCAACAAAAAAGAACCCCGAAAAGAATCAAATGAAACAATGACAAATTATTTTCGAAAAAAACAAAAACAGAAAACCCTCCAGAAAAACAAAAACACACCATGAACCTAAAAATTAATAAAACCAAAACCTAAACCTAAACCCGCAAGAAAAAATCACCCCGAAATGAAACAGAGACAATTTAGACACAATCCATCCTGATGTATTGAAACAAAAATTAGTATATTTATATATATATATAGGACTATTAGATCAGTAAGAAATTAATACTTTATATGTAAATAAATAAAAAAAATTAAAATTGTTATGACATCATTTTTATCAAAATTGTTTGATAATACAGATTTAAATTTCCTTTTTTTTTTTTTTTTTTTTTTTTTTTTTTTCACGTGTAGAGATGTGTGTTTTTTTTTTTTTTTTTCTGTTAGTAAAAAATAAATGGAATAAGACGTTGTAAGCGTCTTATTTTATTCGCAACAGGCTGAAATTGCCACGTAAAGAAAAATGTCGAAACATTTAATAGAGTTAAATGCGTTAATACATTTTAATTAATGCCTTTCTCCCTAATTAAAAAATCGAAAATCCCTCTTCGTGGTGCATACGGAGACGTTACAGACCATCAGAGTGACAGACGTCATATCTGTAAGTGCGGTAGATTTTTCTTAAAGTAGCTGGCAGACAGACACAATTTCGCTTTTATTAATTAGATATACATTCCTTCTCATTTTTATAAGGACACTTTATATTTTGAAATAACTAATGTAAAAATAATTGTGAACAAGATTATTTTAAGTGCACTTAATATATCTAGTATTCTAAAAACTAAAACTGCTATATTTTTTTAATATGAAACAAAATTAATAAAAAATAATTCAAAATATGTTTTTCTCCACTTTTTAGATGTTCATAATTATAGGGACAATCCAGATTTTTTCGTTTTATTTAACTTACTAGCGGATAAATTCCAGTTGAGATGCGAATGCGTTAACTACTGGGCTAGATTAATTTATATATAAGCCTTCAATTTTTCTTGGATGAACATTACTGATAATTCCTCGAAAAAAAGAACGTTCATGTATTGAAGTATGATAAATGTGTTTTTTAAGTGGAAGGATAATTTCAATCCGCCAAATTTCTAATGAAATTCGAAGATCTAAAATTGCTGAAGGTAATATGATCAAACACTGAACTGCTGGTTCGATAGGAGAGAGATCTGATGCAAAATCAGAGTTGTTTTACAGAGATCGAAGACTCATAATTTCTCTTACTGTTCTACTCATAATGACTGCTGCTGGATTTGCTCGTAATTGTTAACGAAATGTTGAGGGTCCACATTTATGCATGTTTAAAATAATTAATAATATGTTAAAACGTATAAAAAACCTGTAATAATCAATGTGAATTTAATGGGGGAAAGAACGTCTGTATTAAAGGTGATTAAAAACAATAATAAATGGTAAAATGTTGCATTTTTGGAATGGAGGAAAAACATTTTATTCTTAATTAATCAAATGGTTTTAATAGTTACTGGCACGATCTGAAAATAGCGAAAGACAGAGTAAATTTTTTAAAGGCAGGTATGAATCGGGCATTTTAAAGGTGGATATATGGTGCTCTGGGGAGCTGTTTCTACTGAAGGCAAAATGAATTTAGTAATTTTTTCTATTATTATAAACAGTAAGAGACTATTCACAAATTTTATACTTGTAATTCACAGATTTTTGTTAGATTTTGGGGGTAATAATATTTTTTCAACAGGACTTACATTTTTGTTCTACTTCTAGAGCAATAGGAAATAGTTTGAACAAAGAAACTTCTGTATTGCTGCCTTTCCCGTGTCCTAAAAGTTGAAAATACCTTAACTTATCATATTAAAAAAGTGCATGCAAGTAGAAAGCCATTTTAAATAGATTAAATGTATTCAGAATATCATCTATGCTTTATGAAATGGTATTGAAACTGTATATAAAAGAATATATATATATATATATATATATATATATATATATACACCAGAGAGAATGTATGACTGTTTCACCCTAAAAAGAGACCCAAAAAATATTAATTTAATGAATAATTGAAAAAAAAAATACTAAGATGCGAACTGTCCTTATAATTGTGAACACCTGATAAATCCTTTTTTTGGCCGTATTTGAAGATTTTTAAGATAGAAAAAAGATAAAACTTTTTAAATATCGTCTATTAATGAAATTTAGATTAATAAAAAAATATATTTGTTTAAATAATAGTGTTCAGTGTTTAGTCAATATAGAAAAAATGGTGTCCTTATAATTATGCGAAGGAGTGTAGATATGTAAAGAATGTATATTTAATTCTTAATTGAAAAAAAAATAATAATAATAAGCTGATTTGCGTCTCCTGTGTGTTAATTGCCAATTGCACGAAACTGCGTGACAATTACCAAATTAAAAATTAGCTGCAAGGAAAAATAAATAAATAAATAAATAAATAAAATAAAGTAAAATAAAATAAATAAAATAAAATAAGCTGTTGCAGGACCTGAAACGGAAAAAGACGCCGCAGACGACAGCTAGGTTTCGTAAACACGGATTTTTCAAGGATCGTGAACCAGCTGGCTTAGTATGCAATAAAGAAACAAATTCAGAATTCTCATCATTAACAATTTCAACATTTTATTGCATAAATATATACAGTCCGTTAAGAAATTATAAGACCACTTTAATTTTGTAAATTATAAGAAAAATAAAGATTCTATACATAATTTAAATACATAAAATAACATATTGCTCTATATTTTTTTATAATTAGTTTGCAATAACTTGGTATAATGCAATAAATGTTTAATTAAAATATATATTTGAAATAAGTGAAAAATAACCTGTTAATAAAATATAAGACCACTTGTCAAAAAACCAAATTGTATAAAAAATTAATATGATATTGAGCTTCCATTTTTCCTGATGACTTCAAACACTCTGTTTTTCATTGAAGTAACCAGGTGGTTAAGTTCATTTATAGAAATATTGTACCATTCTTATACAATGGCTACTTCTAGTTCACTGACAGATGAAAATTGTTTATTATTAGCATAAACTTTGCGAGATAATATACCCCATTTGTGCTCCATGCGATTCAAGTCTGGACTTCGACTTGGCCGTGGCAAAACATTATTATTTGTTTCTTTTTTAAACCACTCCTGCATGGATTTAGATGTATGACAAGCAGCATTGTCTTGTTGAAACATCCAGTTAGCACCACCTAATAAAGGTCCAAACGGTAACATATGATCATATAGCACAGACTGATATTGTGTAGAGTTCATATGACCCGAAATCTGCTGTAAATCACACAACCCCTCATAACTGAAAACTCCCTAAATCATTACTGATCCTCCACCCGTTTGTCGACTGAAACATTCTTTTGATTCCTTCCTCAAGTCATGCCAATAGTGTTTGTAACCATCGGGATCATTAAGGTTAAATTTTTTTTCATCAGAAAATATAATTTGTTTCCACTCATCATTCCATGACATGACATTTTTAGCCCATTTTAATCTTTCTTCTCGATGACATTTCAATAACTTTGGTTTTTTCTTCAATTTCATAAATTTCGTATTAATATTTAATTTAAGACTCTTCCAGACTGTTACGTGTGAAGTTTTCTTGCTGAAACGTTTCGAAATTTCACGAGTTGAAAAACCTTTTTTA
This sequence comes from Salticus scenicus, assembly GCA_963930645.1. Lineage (NCBI taxonomy): Eukaryota > Metazoa > Arthropoda > Arachnida > Araneae > Salticidae > Salticus > Salticus scenicus. Next base: position 186,278,832 of record OZ005659.1, read on the forward strand.
GTTGACAGTCGAAAAATTTGTCTATTATCACATGCTGTCAAAATATTTTTTCTACCAGATCGTTGTATTTTGTTTGAATAATCTTTTCTAATTATGGCATTATGAATGGCAGTTTTAAAACGGTCCATTAACCTCGCAATTTCTCCTTCAGATTTACCAGAACCTTTATAAAATAAAGTTTTTCTTACTTCGCACTCCGATAATTCTTTACCTCGAGTCATCGTCAAATTAATCTAGATAACACATTCAAAACCTAAGCCTTTGCTTCTTAAGTAATGCTTTTACGAAATACTGACGCATGAGCTTTATATTGAGCTTGGCGTTATGTATAATATGCTAATTTTCTCAGGTGGTCTTATAATTTCTTAACAGTCACAGTCTTTATTTTTCAGAAAAATGAATAAGTTTTAATGAAATTTAATTCGATTTTAAAAGTTGAAATTAGTATAGGATGCGTTTTCCTATCAATTTTAAATACGCAAATAAAAATTTGCATATTATGCTCTCTTCTTCAGAAATGCACCAATACGCCTGTGGTCTTATAATTCCTTAACGCAGTGTATATTGCATTTTTTGTTATTTTATTTATACATTCTTTACATTTAAGCATTTTCTCCAGGCACAGCGTAAGAATTTCCTAAATCTAGAGATGATTTAAAAAAATTATTAAATACCAGGTTTTTATACAGAAGATACTGAAACAGAAAGAACAGTTGAAATCTAATTACCTCTTCGCAAATTCAGTAGTTCAGTTTTTTTTTTTTTTTTTTTTTTTTTTTTTTTTTTTTTTTTAATTATTCGAATTAAAAAAAAATAATAATAAAATAAATAAATAAAGTATACAGACACGACATTATTTCATTATTTAAAACATAAAAATCTGACATTGACAGATTTTAATTTAGTGCCAGAGGCCTACTGCTAAACTTGTTAATATCGACAAATTTCAAACCAATGTGTTTCAGCCTCAGATACTGTAACAAATAACGTTGGAAGTCCAAACTGTCATATAGCCGCAAAACAACGTTTTTTCTCTTTTTCCCAATGAGGGGGAGGTGTGCCTTGGGGGGGGGGACTCATGTCAAAGGTGTGCCTTGGGGGGACTCATGACAAAGTTGTACCTTGGGGGGACTCATGTCAAAGTTGGGCCTGGGGGGGACTCATGTCAATGTTGTACCTTGGGGGGGGACTCATGTTAAAGTTGTGCCATGAGGGGACTCATGTCAAAGTTGTACCTTGGGGGACTCATGTCAAAGTTGGGCCTGGGGGGGGACTCATGTGAAAGTTGGGCCTTGAAGGGACTCATGTCAAAGTTGTACCTTGGGGGGGACTCATGTCAAAGTTGTGCCTTGGGGGGACTCATGTCAAAGTTGTGCCTTGGTCGGACTCATGTCAAAGTTGTACCTTGTGAGAATATTTTATATTTTTTAAAAACTTGTAACCTTCGTTATGAGTAATCAAATTATCTACAAAATCTTCATTCAATAAATCCCCATTCAATAAACCGACTGAAATAGGCCCTTAGCACTATTAAGAGTGACGTATAAAAATTCGACAACGCTGTACCGACTGAAATAGGCCTCTAGCACTAAAAATAAAGTAGCATCGCTTGTGATCGCATAACAACTCCCTATAGTTTTAACTTATAGAATTATTTCTATGTTAGATATTACTTCTATAAAATTCAAAAATTCAAAATATATAACAAAATGCAAACAACATCATTGATTTCTTCGTTCTATAATATTTCTTAAAACAGATTTTATAGATGCCACACGCAACACATAAACTTTAAATTTTACATCTAATTATTAAAATAGCACGTGATCATGTTTTATATAAAAGTTAAATCATTAAATTCATTTTTTTTTACTTGTTTTTATTTCATTTTGCACGCGCACTTTTTATTTCCTAATTCAAAATTATAAAAAAAAAAAAAAAAAACTGTGTTTGTTACGAAACTGATTACTATCAAATTTCCTATTATTTTTCTTTCCCTCTCTCCCCAGAAAAAAAAAAAAAAAAAAAAAAAAAAAATGATGAAATTCTAGCAAATGCAGAATTTTGTTTAGGACGGAGGACTATTAGTTTTTTTTTTTTTTTTTTTTTTTTTTTTTCAAATTATTCAATTACATGTTCGATAAATTTTAGATTTCGATAAATGTCCAACAAAAATGACACCGCAAAAATCTCTGATTGACACTAATAGTTCTCAGTCCTAATAAAATGAAATAAAACATGCATTTTAGCGATTATTCTATTTTTAAAAATATATTGAGAATAATGTAAAAGAAATTAGACTAAAAAAAAAAAAAGAAAAAAAAAAAGAAAAAAAATTATATCTGAAGCATTAAATTCTTTTTCAAAATTAAATACCAACTAACAAACATAATTTTTAATAAAGTTTAAACGCCAACATTTAGAATATTGAAAATAAACGCGTAAGAGTTTTTTTTTTTTTTTTTTTTTCTTTTTTATTTTAGCGGCATAAACTTGGTTTTTATTATTGTGAAGTAGATAAGACTTACATAACTGTTTGTGTAGAAACACAAAAGCAACAGAGAAATAACACAGAGAACATTAAGCTCAACTCTAGACTTTATTTTTCAGCTCAACTGAAGTTTACATCGGTTTATGTAGAATTCATGAATTTTCCAGAACAGAATATTCTAGAATTCGAAAAGTGTAGAAATTACATAAAATTAATCAATTAATTAATATAAACATTATAAACATATTGCCATTATGAATGAATGAGAAATAAACAACTTTCATTTAATAAAAACTTTGAAACGATTTCCGTTAACGGGGATCGAACTGACAATCTAGTGATTCATAGCCCGACGCATTAGCTCGGAGCCACGGCGTTCACAGGTAGAATAGCCCCCTTTTCATGGCTTTTTTGGAGATCCCAATTAATATATTGGAATTTGGAATTGAAATATATATATAATCAAAATTAATTATAGCCTATAGCACTCAGGGATAGTTAGCATTTGAAATAAAAAAAATAAATAAATAAATTGGTTAAGTATAGTTTCAGAGATTACCCTCTGTGTGAGTGTTCTCACACATATGTCCTTTAAAAGCTTATTTATTTATCCAAATTTAATATATAACAAAAAGGAGGGATTAATATAGATTATATAAAATAAATCTTTTTAAATTTATCTAATTCAATTAATTAATTATAGAGAATTTCCCGTTTTATTTTTAAATCAAAATTTTCATTTCTTTGTTCTTCTATCGTTACAAACACATTGATCTAGGAATAAAACAAGCAATTTTTATATCAGGGTTTTTGAAAAATAGTATGTTTATACATTTTCCCCGGATGGATTAAATCAATTTAGCCATAATTATTTATTTTCTGAGGGTAATTTAAAAAGTCGTTATCAATCTGTTCCTAGCATATACAGCTATTAATAAAATAAAATAATCATTTGATTTCATGTTTATTACCCTTGTATATTTACGTTAAAAACCTATTATTATTTCAAGAGGGTCATTATAATTCTAAAAATACATTTATAGTGTTGTTTGGATAGTCTAAGCGTCGCCGTCTTTGTTCATTGAGAGTTGAAGGTCATTTGGCATGGCTTCTCAATGTCAAATCGATTTAATATTTGTAACGAACTTTTTATATTCAAAATTTAGTATGAATATGTTAGAAGAACAAAGAAACAGTTTGGCATTCTTTTGGCTGCATTTTAACGATGCCAATCTTTGGGGTTGCAATTTAACTTCTAGGAAGCTGACAGATTTAGAAAAGCTTTTGCGATTTTGACGTTGATAGAGTAAGCCGTTTTTCTGTGGTGTCCTCCTCTCCCCCCGTCTCAATTTCCGTGGGAGATTGATATTCTTCTGTGCTTCAAAAAAAAAAGGTGTACTTCATGCTTGAAGAAGAATTCTTTTTGTGATTTTTTAATAAAATGCAAGTTAATCTTATTCTGCCTGATTACTTCTTCTGAAAAAGAAAAAATTGCTATCTACAGTTTTTTTTGTGTACTTCTACACGGCCATTACAGCTATGGAATCTCGTTATTGCGGTGACGGAGAAACGCCGCCATATATCTATGGTGCCTCCAGGTTCTCTCCGGACTTTGGTGATGCGGGGGAGAGGAAGGAAAGGAATGCATCGAACATTTTATTAAGATTTTCATGCCCAAAAGGACCTTTTTAAGAGTCATGGACAGGGAAAATATTGACTCTAAATTTTGGTGGATGAATCTCCTTTTTACGCGCATTGAACTTGCTTGTGGTTACGAACAAATGCTTGCTTGAATCAGTGGCTGTAAGCGTAGCCCGAAAATATCAGTGATCATGAAACATTTTTCCTGTGTGCAACTTCAAGTGAAAGCTCTCTTCGGATATGGGTGTATTGATCATTCAACTCTTCAGATGGAACTTAGCGGCTATGAGTGAGGCCTGAAATTGGACTGGTCAAGGGTTTTTCTTCATCTATATCGCCAAGGACGCATGAGAATCATCTACACAGTTTACTCAGAAATTTTTTTTCCGTTCGACACCTGCACCTCTACAGAATCGACAACTTCGAGTTTCCGAATCATGTGTTTTTGTTCAGAGGATCAGGATCAGTTTTTGATCAGAAATAGTTGTTTTCCAATTCACGGTCGAAAATTCAGTGAAGTGCAGTGATTGCAAAGTTTTTTTTTTGATATTCAAGCAAATTGGAAGAGAGAGGAAAGAAAATGAAAAAAATAAGCCTTTTTTTTTTTGGAACAAATTAATAAAATTAATTGAAAAATATTAATAAAGTAAACGATAATTTTTTTGTTTACAGGATATTTTTTTTTTAACCAAGTTATGTCCAAGAATTGGTAAGTTAAGTTTATCTTATATTTTGGATATTTCATATAAATATATACTGTTGGTTATACAATATATAATTTTCAGTTGTTAGTGAAATTTTTTCTGCTTTCTTTCTCACCAAGGATTCTTGTTATTTGGTATAAGATTAAGATTTCTTTTTAAGAAGAAATAATAATAATAATGATAATTATAAGAGAAGCAGGAAAGAGAATTTTTAATATGATATATAGTTTATATTTGGAACATAATTGATTTAAGAATTCTATTTTGACATTTTATTGAAATTTTAAGCAAAAAAAAAATCTTCCTTATTCGTTTGAAATTTTTGAAATATATATTTTTTTACTAATTTTTAATAAAGTATTTCATGTGATATAAGTATATGTGTACATATGTTTTGGTGTTTTTCATGATAATTGGTATTTTTCTTTGCTTATAAAGCTTAAAGTGATTTATTTTATCATTTGCATTTTCTGTGAGTAACAAAAGGAAAAATGCATAATATTTTGTGCTCATAGATCTTAACGCAATTTATTTTTTTTTGCTCGGACAATTTTGAAATACATATTTTTAATGGGTTTCACAGTATTTCGTTGGGATTTTATTTTATTTTTCTTTTCTTTCATGATGATTAATACTTTTATTTGCATATTGTGATTTATTTTTAAGTGATTTTATTACAATTACTGCTGCAAATTTCTACAATTCCTTATGATTTTTTTTTTTCGAATTTTTTAAGATATATATATATACTTTTTGACATTTTTAATAAGGTATTTTATCTTATGCAGTTGCTGTAAGCATCAAAAGGAAAGATGCGTAATTTTCGTGCTCATTTAATTTAATACATTATATTTTTTTTACTCGAGTATTTCTGAGATATATTAGTATTTATTTGACCCAACATAAATAATTAAGATGGCCACTAAAAAGAACATCAATATTAATATTCTAAATTTTGACGGTGACTCATCCTTACTTGAAATCTTTTTTGATCAGATTGAGTCATATGCAAAATTAAATAGATTAAATTCAGAAGAGGCAGTGGCAATTTTAAAAGGAAAATTAACCGGCCCTGCATTAAAGTTCATGACTCAATCTCCATTATTATACAAAACTACAGATTTAAAATTTATCAAGGATGAATTCAAAAATTTTTTTGCTCCAATGAGCAGTACTCAGGCTCTTGTGGAATTTAACAATTTAATACTCTTACCACAAGAATCGATTAGAAATTTTTCTCACAGGCTAAATATTTTAGCCGATGTAGTATATTCTCAGATTAATGATGCTAATGCTTTAAATTCCATTAAGTTTACTAAATTTATTTCAACCATTCCCTCAAATATCAGAGTTAAGATTCAAGAAGAGGGAATCTCTGAGTATCAACAGGCGGTCAACCGAGCACAGAAATTACAAGATATTAATGCTAATGAAACATTATTACAATTGAGTTTAAATAACCCAGTCATAAATACACTATCTGAAAAGTTAGTCGAGCTGACAGATAGAATGAATAATCTGTCATTCGCTAGTAAATCTCATGAGGTTAATCATACACACGAATCCCCAGTGCAAGATAGGCAAAGAAACAATAATAGGCAAAGTGAATTAAGACATAATTATAAAAGTAGAAATCAAAATTTCAGGGGTAAACAAAATTTCAGGGGTAATCAAAATAAGAACAGATATCATTCTTCTCCTATTTGCCAATTGTGCAATAAAAGAGGACATGTTGCTACTAGGTGCTTTAGATGGCAGAGAAATCAGACTAGGGGTAAAAATTATGACAGAAATAATTATAGTAAAAATCCAAATAATTTAAACGAGCGCAGAGATGTAGTTTAGCTGATGCAAGTACATCTCAGGAATTGAATAGAGCATCAGCACAATTTTTTTCTCTGGACATTGATAATAACTTGAATCTACCCAAATTATCTAGTGACAGATTGGTTAATTCTACTGCGTCTCAGACACAACAAATCTTGAAAATTTCTGATTCTAAATGTACTCAAACAAATAACGATAAAAGGGAGAACATTTTTAATGTCCATGTAAATTCTCCAAAGTTACCTCTTATTAAAATTTTGCTAGATAAACAAAAGGTAAACACACTTCTTGACACTGGTAGTTCTGTTAGTCTGTTAGCTGAAAGTACATTTAATAAATTAAAACATAGTTTGAAATATAAACATTTATCTTCCCATGTGACAATCAAAACCGTAAACTCGAATGTACAGTTTTCATCTTGTATACAAACCACTTTCAAAATTCAAAATCAATTTTTTTCACAAAAATTCTTCATCGTAGATATCCCTGAAGGTTCAGCATTTAGGGTTATTTTGGGTTATGATTTTATTCAACAATATCATGTAATATTAGATATGCAAAAGTCTCTGTTAAAAATAAAAGACCTGAGTATTCCCATAACAAACACATATAGCGACCATGAAGAAAATCTTAATATGCATACTCAATGTAAGAAACTTTCAGTAAAAACGGGGCAAAAACTTATTTTACAACCCAAAGAGGAATCTTCTATTACGGTTTATTGTCCCAAAGTTTCTTCGGGTGATTATTTATTTCAGAGTAAAAATAGTTCTTCCAAATTAATTTTTTTGGATTCAATAGTTAATATTGATCATTCCCAGAAACAAAATTGCAATAGTAAATATGATAGAGTAAAATTTCAGTTATATGTTAAGAATAACACTAATAGAAGTATGCATGTAAACAAACATTCAAATATTGGTACAATTAAAGAAATCGAACAAATTATAGACTATGGTTCAAGACAAAATGATAATGTTGAAATTTCAGAGGATTCACAATTTATTAATTATATTCAACCTTCTAGTGATGTGTTAAAAATGAGAAAACAAGATTTAACACCCATGGACTTTGATGTTAAACATCTCAATGGGGCTCATGCAACAAAGTTAAAACAAATTTTATTAAGTAATTTCGCAGCATTTTCTAAAAATATGAAAACCCTTGGACATACTGACAAGGTAGTACCAGATTTAAAATTTTTAAGTGACTATCCAATTAAGACTTTGCCCTTTCCCATTCCTCAGGCTTTACAACAGGAAGCTAGAGATCAAATTAACCAATTGGTAGAGGATGGGATTATTGAGCGAAACTGCTCAGAATGGGCTTGCCCAATTTTATTAGTAAAAAAAAAAAAAAACAAGATGGATCTGGTAAACAGAAATTTCGCCTCGCGTTAGATTTAAGAATGTTAAATTCTATTATTCAAGGTTCTTCTTATCCGTTACCTAAAATTCAAAATATAATAGCTGATCTATCTGCGTATAAATTTTTCACTTGTCTTGATTTCCAACAGGCGTATCATCAAATTGATTTACCGGAACATTTACAAGATAAAATTACTTTCACATCAATGTTTGGCAGTTTCAAATTTAAAAGACTATGTTTTGGTCTTAAAAACGCGGCTTCTCAGTATCAAGCACTCATGGATTCTTTAATTGATGAAATTAATATAGATGGAATTTACGCGTATCAGGATGATTTAATATTTGGTGCAAATAGTTTTGAAGAGACATGTGTCAAACTTGAAAGACTTCTTAAGATTTTAATTAAATATAATTTAACCTTAGCTTCTAGTAAATGTACATTTCATAAGAGTGCTGTAAATTATTTGGGATTTCACATAGAGAATAATTCAATTTCTCCAATTGAGTCAAATATCATTAAAATAAACTCTTTCCCTACACCTACAACAAAAAGACAATTAAAACGCTTTATAGGAGTTGTAACCTTTTATAAGTCTCTTATTCATAATTTTTCTAAATTAATTCAACCACTTATTGAATTGACTAAACCGAAAACAAAATTTGTTTGGAATAAACATCATCAGGATATTTTTAAGAAATTTCAGGATATATTTTTAAATTCACCTATGGTAAGATTACCGGATTGGAACAAGACTTTCTTTCTCAACACTGATGCATCAAATATTTCTATTGCAGGAGTTTTGATGCAGAAATATGACAATCAATTATTACCTGTCGCCTTTTTCTCTAAATCACTTAAACCGTCTGAAAAAAGATATCCGGATATCAAACTTGAATTAATGGCCATTTATAAATCTGTAATTGCTTTCAAATATTACTTATACAATAGAAAGTTTATCATTTTGTCTGACAGTGCTCCTTTAAAAACATATAGAAAAACAAATAGTCCTGCTGATTTAACTACTAAATGGCTGTTAGAGTTGTCAGAATACTCATTTGAATTTGAACATATTCCTGGCCCTACAAATGTTTTAGCGGATTATTTATCAAGATCAGACTTCTGAAATAATCAACAAAATTTAAAAACAAATCCAGAAATAATATTCAGTTCTCAACCTCTTCCTATCGTACAAGATGACACACATTCAATTAATCAAATTTCCACTTCTACTCAGTCTGTACAACAAAATCAATTCAACATTTTTCTAGTTTCTGGTAATACTCAAAATAAAGATCCCCTTTTGGAAATTTCAAATAATACATTTATATCTGAGCAAAAGAATGATCCAAAATTGTCAATTATTTACAGACAAATTTTGAGAAAAGGTTTTTCAAAAAATAATGATAAATTTTTCATTCATCCAGATTCTAAAGTTTTAATGTACAAGAAACAAAATTTGCATAATAATACTTTTTCATATCTTATTGTAGTACCACATTCTTTAAAATCTAAAGTTTTAACCATTTCACACCTTTCTCACTTTGGGTTAACAAAAACATACGAATTTTTATCAAATAGATATTATTGGAAAGGTATGTACACAGACACTTTAAATTTTGTTGCTTCGTGTACTTTATGTTTACAAAATAAACATCATAACACACCACCAGCTCCTCTACAACCCACCTATACTCCAACACATCCAGGGCATAATATTAGTGTCGACTTGGTTGGTCCTTTTATAGATGGACATTCAGTTTTGACTGTGATTGACCATTTTTCGCGACACATTGAATTATTTCAATTAAAAGACACTTCTTCATCAAAAATAGTTAAATGTTTATTTAATTACATTACAACATTTGGTAGACCATCAGTAATATTATCAGATTTAGGCAAACAGTTTACATCAACTATTTATAATATTTTTAATGATAAACTTGGCATAAAAATTTTACATTCATATGTTGCTCATCCTCAAAGTAACTCTATTTCTGAGAGGGTAAATAAATCTATAAAGTACTCAATTAACACTTTAATTTCTGAGGGGTATTCTTTTGAAAATTCACTAGCTGTACATAAATCACTTTACAATGGTTCAACACATTCATCCACATTGTTTTCACCTAACCTACTGCATTGTGGTAGGGAACTGTCTTTAATATTTGATACATTTGACCAATTTATAAATCAGCCATTTTTGGATAAAAATGTAGACATATATAAATTATTACACGACTTAGATAACATCTATAGCAAAGCATATTCTAACATTAAAGAAAATCAAGACAAAAGATATCAAAATTTTCAAAAACGTGCAAAACTGAGGCCTGTTGCTGTTCATGATGTTGTATACTTGAAATCAATAGATAAATTTAAACCCAAGTATTCTGGGCCATTTATTGTTGTACAAAAACACTCGCCAGTTTCCTTTTCCATTAAGAGATTACATGCACCTGATAATAAAGCTTTCAGAGTCCATATTGATAGACTCCTTATTGCGCCTCCTCGACGTAATTATTTATTTGCTGAACCCAACTCCAATGTATCACATAATATTGGCAATAATTCTACACATCCTTATAACTTAAGAAATCGCAATTAATTTTTTCACAAAAAAAAGTTTGAATATATTTTGCTTCACAAATGCATTTTCCAATGGCCAATGGAGTGTATTTGTTTGCTGTGCAGGAACTCGTCTTTATTTATTTTATTTTTTTTTAGATGGCTGGTCCACTGTTTTTTTATATTTTTCTTTTGATGTAAAGACTATTTCTTGCATTGCAGTGTTGTTGAATATATATAATATTTATAAATAAGATGCATCTAAAAAAAAAAAAAAAAAAAAATGATTCTAATGATAACATAAATACTTGTAGATCATATTTTGAATTTCTAAATTAGTAATCAAGGTGTTATTTTTTTTATTTAATGTTTACTATATCTATTTTTATTGGGTGAAGGTTAAACAAAAGCAAGATAATTGAAATATATTTAATAGAGATATTTCATTGGAATACAGATTAAGTTCATAGGAAATTAATTATTAATGATAATAGTGCTAACAGTATACATACAGCTAAATTTTATAAGTTTCCAATTGATTTTTGGTGTACAACATGTGTTTGGTTTGTTCAATATCCAATCTAATTTTTTTTTTTAGTATTTTGGCACTCCCTCTCATCACTCAATATTTTGTCAATTTGTTTTCTTTTACTTATTTATTACCCTATCCTAGATATATGTTGTCTCGTTCAAAATTTTCTCCCGGGAGAGCAACATTGGATACGTGATGAGAATCTATATTTTTGTTGACATTAATTTTTCAACATTTATGACACATAATTAATCGGTTTCGTGAGGTGTCCCTACAGGGGTCTGTGGACTCTGCTGGGGGACGGAGGCCTGTGCCTAACAGTGCAGGTCTTTCAACACGCCCTCTCCCGCTAGGATGTTAGCCTTAAGTTAACATCATTACACTTACTTTTTTGTAAGGATTAAGGGAAGATTTTTTTTTTCACTGCCAATGGCGTCCTTTTTAAAATCTTTCCTGTGTGGTATACACGAAAACTTTTCTGTTTCTTTACTTTTTTTTTTTTTTTTTGTACATAATTTTGTTTAACGTTGACCAATGTGTGTAACCAAGGTGTTAGACAAATAAATATTACAATAATATGCTGGAACCTTTAGTATTACAACAATATATATGCATATGTGTAATTTATATTATTTTTTCTATTCCACTATACATATTAGTGTGAAAATTTACTATTTTGTGTGTAAAAATCTAACGTTAGTAACTGTTACTGTGGCATTATTTGCTAAGTTCATTAAAAAGAGACTCTTCCATAGAAAAACATTTCAGCTGAAATTATTGGTGGCATAAAAAAAAAAAAAAAGACTATGAACTATATTGAACTGCAGTTGAACTTATTTATAGAAGCCACATTTTTGCGCCTGTCATGACAAAGTGTTTCTCTTAAAGTTTTTGGTTATACTGATATTTTTGAAATATGTGTATTTTGTATTTTTGAATTAGTGTTTATATTTCATATATAGTTTGTTTGTTCAATATTAAGCATTCATATAATTTTTACTTATGATGTAATATCATTTTTTTTAAGTGTGCGTCTTTGGTAAGTGCTTTTGAATATTATTGTTTGTATATACATTTCTATACAGGAGGCGAGGAGGACTTATTTTTTTTTTACTAGTCGAAGGGGAGATATATGTGTGAGTGTTCTTACACATATGTCCTTTAAAAGCTTATTTATTTATCCAAATTTAATATATAACAAAAAGGAGGGATTAATATAGATTATATAAAATAAATCTTTTTAAATTTATCTAATTCAATTAATTAATTATAGAGAATTTCCCGTTTTATTTTTAAATCAAAATTTTCATTTCTTTGTTCTTCTATCGTTACAAACACATTGATCTAGGAATAAAATAAGCAATTTTTATATCAGGGTTTTTGAAAAATAGTATGTTTATACATTTTCCCCGGATGGATTAAATCAATTTAGCCATAATTATTTATTTTCTGAGGGTAATTTAAAAAGTCGTTATCAATCTGTTCCTAGCATATACAGCTATTAATAAAATAAAATAATCATTTGATTTCATGTTTATTACCCTTGTATATTTACGTTAAAAACCTATTATTATTTCAAGAGGGTCATTATAATTCTAAAAATAGATTTATAGTGTTGTTTGGATAGTCTAAGCGTCGCCGTCTTTGTTCATTGAGAGTTGAAGGTCATTTGGCATGGCTTCTCAATGTCAAATCGATTTAATATTTGTAACGAACTTTTTATATTCAAAATTTAGTATGAATATGTTACAAGAACAAATAAACAGTTTGGCATTCTTTTGGCTGCATTTTAACGATGCCAATCTTTGGGGTTGCAATTTAACTTCTAGGAAGCTGACAGATTTAGAAAAGCTCTTGCGATTTTGACGTTGATAGAGTAAGCCGTTTTTCTGTGGTGTCCTCCTCTCCCCCCGTCTCAATTTCCGTGGGAGATTGATATTCTTCTGTGCTTCAAAAAAAGATGTACTTCATGCTTGAAGAAGAATTCTTTTTGTGATTTTTTAATAAAATGCAAGTTAATCTTATTCTGCCTGATTACTTCTTCTGAAAAAGAAAAAATTGCTATCTACAGTTTTTTTTGTGTACTTCTACACGGCCATTACAGCTATGGAATCTCGTTATTGCGGTGACGGAGAAACGCCGCCATACCCTCACTATACAAACAAAATTGTAGCAGATTGCTTTCTTTTTCATGTTAAATCTTATTCCAGAATGGGCCAGTCGACACACAGTTTACAATAAGTTGCAATGGAATACAAGATATGAATAGGTATTTTAGGTAGAAAGTAAACAAAAAATGATAGAATTTTTTTTAAAGGAATTGGAAAGTGGAAAATGAAAGGAAAAAGTACGCTGAAAATTTTATTAGGCTTCAAGTACATATTGACAAAAGAGTATAGAAAGTCATTATAGTGTATTTGAGCAGGAGTAGGTGGGAAAAAAGCGGAACAAAGTAGGGGAAAAAAAAGAGAGAGAGATTGGAAGGTTATAAGGTTATTTTAGTAACTGGACGATGGAAAAATATAATATATTAAAAAATTTGTATTGTGTCAAATTTATATTAACAAGTACAGTCGGTAACATAAGTGTCCGAACACTAGCAAAAATTCCTATGTAAGAAAAGTACACTTCATACGGATTTATTTAACAAAACAGTATTAAGTGTACTTTTTTTACATAGGAATTTTCGCTAGTGTTCGACACTTTTGTTACTGACTGTACTTGTATAGAAAAAAAAATAGAGCTACAAAGATAAATCTATATATTAATTTGAAACGTGTTTTTGTCTGTCTCTACTAAATTGAGAGAACGGCTAGGTGTAAAAATGTGTTTCAGGTGTCTAAGAAAAGGTCTTGGTCTGTAGATGTGTTATGAAAAGGGAAAAATGTAACGCAGTGGTTAGAGAACCGGCAGCCGGGTCTCTATTATATTCCCGGCAGTTCTGACGCTTGCGCAGTATGGCTGCAGGGTGATTTATTATTCATCTGCCGGTAAAGTGAACGACTGTTATCGACACATGCTTTTGATAATTCATATTACCCTTTAATTCGCATTTATTTGTATTGACCATGTTTTAGGTTTTAACACTCTCTTTTTTTTTCTCGTTAAATATTTGTTTCATTATTCAGTTTTATTTTCTCTTATACTTTATTCTTTATCTGCTACGTTGTCTTTCATTAAATAATTTAATATAATTAAGCTAGATAAGCTAAACAAATCTCTCAAATTGCTACAGATAATTCTGAGATCTTATATTACTCCACAATCAAAATTAAAAATGAAAATTTAAGAAAACTGATAATGTACATGATTGAAATATACGTGTGTAAAATGAGAGGGGGGGAGGGAGAGGAGAGATTTTACATTACACAAAAAACATCACATGTATAATGTATTGTTATATTTGGATTTAAAAAAAAATCAATTTATTTTTAAAAATTTTAAATTAACTAGTATACTAAAATAAATTTAATTTTTGAACTTTACATGGTTTCTCGAAGGATTACTTTACTATATTATTATATTCTTATTTTTAAAAATTAAATATTTTTAATTTAATCAGTATAGTAATAAAAAAAAATAATAATTTTTCAACTTTTCGTGGTTTCTCTAAAGATCATTCTAATTTATTATTATATTTGGATTTTTAAAAACTGAATATATTTTATTAATCTTTAATGTAATAAATATAGTACAAGAAGTTTGAATTTTAAACTTTGCATTATTTCTCGAAAGATTTTTCTAATACATTATACTTATATTATTAAAAACTAAATATATTTTTAAAAATTTTAGTTTAATCAGTATACTACAAAAAATTTTATTTTTAACTTTGCATGATTTCTTGAAAGATTATTTTAATATATTATATTTTGATTTTTAACAACTAAATATATTTTTAAAATTTTTATTTTAATTAGTACAGTAATAAATAAATTATTTTTCAACTTTGCATGGTTTCTTCATAGGTTATAAAAATGTATCATTATATTTGGATTTTTCAGAAACTATATATATTTTTTTAAACTTTAATTTAATCAATATAGTACAAGAAATTTAAATTTTAAACTTTACATGATTTCTCGAAAGGAATTTTAAAAACTAAATATATATATATATATTTAAATTTAATTTAATCAGTATAGTACAAAAAAGTTTTTTTTTTTTTTTAATACTTTACGTGATTTCTCCGGTATTCTAATATATTATATTCAAATTTTTAATCCCTAAGTATACTAAAAAAAAAAAAAAATCAATCAATTATTTAGTACAAGAATTTTAATTTTTCAACTTTGCATGGTTTCTCCAAAGTAGTTTCTATTATTATATCAGGATTTAAAAAAAAACTAATTAAAAAAATCTAAATTTTAATTTAATCAGTATAGTACGAGAAATTTCATTTTTTAAATTTGCATGTTTTCTCCAAACTTTCAATTTTAGAAAATCTTTGGTTTCAAATCGTTTCGAAAGAAGGCAGCACCAGCTGGATTGATTACAAAGTTGACTGGTTCAAAACAGCTACCGGCGCTTTTCGCTTGTTAATTGCTAAAATACCCATCAGACTTATATGCTTGACTGACACTATTTATTCTTTACATTTATGCATTTGTCTGTTAGGAATAAGAATCATTCAAAAAATATTCATTATCTGTGTCACCCGGCAGTTCAGCTACAGATCAAGTATTCCATACCTGGAAGTTCTAATACGCAAGCGCGGAAGACTGCCGGGTCTATAATAATTACCCGGCTGCCGGTTTTCTAACCACGGCCAAAATATAAATAGTCGAACGGTTCTCCTCCCTGGGGGGCAAGGGTTAAAAATACGTATGCGAGCTTAACTCAGCTCCAAATTACTTCACGGCGAGGAAATTGTACATGAGGGGACTAGACTCAAATACTAAAAAATCAGTTTCTGCGAATTTGGAATTTTTGTTTTAAAAGGGGGGGAGGGGGAAATAGATTTGGGGTAGGGGAAAGGTGGGGGGAAATTAGTTTCAGGGCGAAATTCGTTCTAGACCCACACATGTAGCACCTCATTTTATAGATCTTGAAATTTTATGTTGATTGGTGATGTTCGTATACAATATAGTGCTCCCCCTGGTGGTGAAAAATGGAACTAGGTGGTTTTGGTGTAGACCCGATCATGTTACACCTTATTTTATAGGTCTTGGTATTTCCTAACCGATTGAGATGTTCGTTCAGAACACACTGTGGCCCTGGCGGTAGAAAGTGCAACTCAAGGATTTTGCAGTTGACACCACCATCTGACACCTTATTTGAAAGGTCTTGGAAGTCCAAGGCGATTGGTGATAAAGGACTTGAAATTTCGTGTTGATTGGGGAAGTTTGTATACAATATGGTGCGCCCCCTGATGGTGAAAAATGAAACTAGGTGATTTTGTAGTAGACCCTCTCATGGTACATCTTATTTAAAAGGTCTTGGTATTTCCTGACCGTTGGTTCTGTTCGTATACAACACGCTGTGCCCCTTGGCGTTGGAAAGTGTAACTAAAGAATTTCGCAGTTGACACCACCATTTGACACCTTATTTGAAAGGTCTTGGAAATTCAAGGCGATTGGTGATGTTCGTATACAACATACTGCGCCCCCTGGGGGAGGCGCGTGCGTAGCATGCCTGCTATACTGTGCCGAAGCCACAGGCAGCGGAAACACGAGTCAGAGGTCCGTTCGGTTCAAGGTTAATTTTTGAGAATTTTTTTCATGTTATTAGCGGCCCGCATATAAGCTGCCGCAGGCACCGGGGTCACGAGCCCGAGATCCGTTCGGTTTGAGGTAATTTTTTTGTTACAGATGATTATTTTTTTGCGATGCTTTCATTTTAAAATAGAAATTCAAACAAAATCGAGTTAAAGATATAAAACCATACAAATTTAAGGTGCATTTAAGGTTATTATCATGGTTCCGGGCAATGCTGGGTGGGTTCGTTCCGTTCCATGTTTTTTTTTTTTTTTTTTGGAAATTTTCCATGTTATTAGCGGCCCGCGTATGCGCTGCCGCAGGCACTGGGGTCACAAGGCAGAGTATCGTTCGGTCCGAGGTAATTTTATTTGTTGCAGCAGATTATTTCTCTTTAGAAATGCTTTTCTTTAAAAATAGAAGTTCAAACAAAATCGAGTTAAAGATATAAAATCATACAAATTTAAGGTTCATTTAACGTTATTATCACGGGCCCGGGCATTGCCGGGCAGGTTCGTTCGATTCCAGGTTAATTTTTGGGAATTTTTTTATTGGTTTAGCGGCGCGTCTATGCGCTGCGGTAAGCACCGGGGTCACAAGGCAGAGTTTCGTTCGGTTCGAGGTAATTGCAATGTTACAGATGATTATTTTTTTCGTGATGCTTTCATTTAAAAACAGAAATTTAAACAAAATCGAGTAAAAGGTATAAAATAATACAAATTTAAGGTTAATTTAAGGTATCATGGGCCCAGGCAACGCCGGTCGATTCAGCTAACATATAGTCTTAGTATTAAACGAAATAGAAAATAAAAGATAGCATCTGTTTATTTGGAGTCAGTTTGACATCACATTGACAGTACTTTGTAGAAAGTGATGTCATAGATAGTATTTCTATTTATAAGCATTTTTCTTACTTTCTTTTTTTAAGTGAAATGTCGTAAATTATATTAGATGTTTTAACAGGAAATACATTTAAATAATGATGCGACGATTTTTGAAACATTACGGACAATAAAGTGATCGTCGAATTCGACGGGTTCCAGCTAGTAGTATATAATTCAGGAAGAAATTAGAGGAAATACAAAAGAGGAACGTCGAAAGTATTTAGAAACTGGTATACGATATATATAAAAGTATCATTATAAAATTTTAAAAGATGTCAAACAGACATTAACAATTATTTTAATAGAAAAGTATTAGAGTATACGACCTAAATAAGTATTTTATAAAAGTATAAAGAGAGCAATAGAACGTTTTGAAATAAATTTTGTTACAACTTGCCAACCATCTCATCAATCATCGTAGCGCCTCTTTTACCACATCACTTCATTTTTAGAGTAAATTTCTCTAAATGTAGTTAATAACAATAAATTTACTCTAAAAAAAGCCGAGTCAAAAAATGTTATGATTCATAATGAGATGGTTAACAGGTAAACTTTTTCTAACCGGACGATGTGGAAAATATCGAGATTTTTAAAATATTACAAATACATAAAAACTAGTACATATGTAAAAATACACAATATAGTTCATAAGAGGAATAGGTATTTTAGGAAAAAAAATAATAATGAAATATTGAAGGAATTCAGTAACCTCAACATGAAAAATAATAAATCTATTGAAACTATTATGAGATGTCGTCTAAAAAATTGAAAATTAAAGATTTTTTGTAAAAACAAACAAACACCCCCCCCCCAAAAAAAAAAAAAAAAAAGAGACAGACAATGGACACAATAAAATAAAATATAAAAATAGATTATTAAAAGCATATAAAAATGGAAATGGTCTATTTTTTCTAAGAGGAAAACAAAGAATTACTATGAACAAAATTATTATGAATTATTACAAACATTTTATTTATGAGAATTATCACTGGAATTTTTAATTTTACTACATTAAAATTAAATATAAATAAATAAATAAATAAAAACTGAACTATATTTTGTATTTAAACTGACTGACTTTTTATGCATTTTTTTACGTTATATGAAACAGTAATATTAATTGAAATTTATGTTTATGTTTATGAAACTTATGTTTCTTTTTTTTTCTTTCTTTCTTTCTTTAGCTTGTTGTTATGAGTCCGTTTTAAAAATACTGAAACATAGAAACGGTACTTGTTAATAATAATATTTGTTATGAAAATAATATGATTTAGTTTCTAACTCCAGAACATCATCAAAAAATATTTTTTATAAATAACATATATATATATATATCCAATAAACGTGATATAAATTATTCAAGAAAATTCGTCGGAATTCTTTTTATCATGCCCCTTACATTTTCATCTTTATTTTTTAAAAGGATCTTGATTACTCTTATTTCTCCTTTTCCTCTTAAGAAATTTATAAAAAAATACTTATTGCTAGATCAGATTATCCCAATCTTAGTAAAAGAAAAAAAATCACATCCACATAATTCTTATCCAAGGATTTTCTTTGAAATATAGGTATAAAGAGTGATCGTGAAAAAAGTTTTCCAAATTAAGTTTTCTGTTGTCTTTATAAAAGTTTTCTAAAAAAGAAATTTCTTCAAAAGTATATTTTTTTACAAAGACTTTGACTGATTTATATAAAATTTATGAAAGCGATAATTTATAAATAGACTGTTTCAAATCATAAAATGATATCTTATACATAAAGAAATATATTATGTAAAATATACTTTAAATAAATAAGTCAGTTATATCTTATACAAGTTGAGATATAAATTTCCCGTTATTGAGGAAATTTCCAGTATAGCAGTGTCATCTATAGGCCTATACGCATTCAACTTCAATCAACATAATGACTCATAATTACCTTCTCACATATCATGTTTTGTTTGATTATACGCCATAGAACCTGAGATATATCAGTTCCTTAAATTGCAGAAATTGCTGTGTAGCAGCATCACCTGTTGAGCAGTTGACACCAAATGTTGATAGGTACTAACTTATGTCAAGGTTCATCCACATATAAATATATACAATTCAGAGCAGTAGTTCCGGATATACAGTTCCCACAAAATTTTTCTTACACACATGCACATGCTGACGGACAGACAGACATTTTCTAAAAATAGTAAAATCGTGTTCTAGAACTCTCAAAACGTGTAAATCCATTAAAATCCGGAAGTCGAAAATTTTTACGAATCTAATATTTTCTTCTATTGAATATAAGAGAAAGTAATAAATGGAGTTACCGTCGGCTGCCAAATGTTTGAAGCGCTATCAATAATTCCTACTTGAAAGATGTTCATCTGATATTGTTTTGTTAAGTAAATATTTGTTGAGCCATGATCTTTAGTCTTTATGATGTTTATAAAAATGTAAATTGATGATGAAAATTAGCGATCGAATTAAGCGTATATATGGTGTGGGCTTCATATTTTGCTGCCAATGTGCAGACATTAATAACTTTATGTGTAACATTCAAAATATTATTGCTTCGACTATTTTGGAAAATGTTCATGAGCTCAAAAAATAAAAAGCCCTTTATTAATCCAAAAACAATTGATACATGCAAAGTTCTATACCAAATTTGATCCAAACCTGTGTAAGTGGGTGTCAGAGCGAGAAACCTCATTTATTAAATTTAAAGAAAAACAAACTTACCATTTCAAAATATATTAAATAAAGCCTGCAAGATGACAGCTATGCAATGTATGCTTTGTATATGTTGCATAATTTAAAATGTTTCAAACAATGCGTAATATCATACAAACTACAGTACATATTTTTTTTCCTAAATATGACAGAACGTTGTTCGTGTCTTGATGTATAGAAATTTTAATTACGCAATTCTACGTCAGAGATGTTTAAAATTCTGTAAAAGTATGCCAACAATATTTAAGATTGTATTTATAATATGATAAATACAACGATGTTTATATTATCAGGAAATTATTTATAATTTTTATTTATATTGTCATTTTATTATTTATATTGCTAGTTTATTATTATTTTTTTTATTTATATTGTCAAATAAATCATATTTGTCATCTAAATATTTTGTCTAGAAGATAGTTTTGACAGAAATCATTTATGAAACTGTGTAATCGACAATTAAATAAAATAAAAATTCCTACATACTAAAAGTTGTAAAAAAAAAAAAAAAAAAAAAAAAAAAAGGTGTATGTAATTTATGTAATTTATGAGATATTTAAAGTGTTATGCAATATTTTACACCGTATAATAGTTTTTTGAATAAAATTAGATTTTTTTCTAATTTTTATTTATGTTCTGAAATAAAACATAAAAATACCGCAACGTATATATATATATTTTTTTAAATCAATATTTATCTATCTAATTTTAAAAACTGAGCTGTAAGCATATTTTGAATCATACAAATAAATTGTCTTCCGAAGATTTTTTCTAGCGCAACCGGAACAATTTCAGCAAAAAGCAAATTACAGTGTTTCGAAATTCAATATTGCATCGAAAGCAGTTATAAAGGATATGTTTCATAAATGAAATTTGCATTCGATAAGGAAAAGGAGCATTATAAAATATGAGGTTAAAATATGATTTGCTGGAATGAAACAATAGATTATTTCTAGTGTTCAACGAAAGAGAAGTAAAGATCTTCATCATTTATTTATTTACTTCTATGTTATTTGATATGTGAGTGTTAGGAGTGTTAGTAAGAATACAAAAAATAATATATAGGTAATAAATATTTTGTGATAAAATTTAAACAGTTTAAAAAAGAAAAACAAAAATCAAATTCGCATATTTTGTTTTTATAAAATCCAAATATAACTTACATTGATAAATTATTATTATTATTATTATTTTTGAGTATAAAATACATCCTTTTTAAAAATTTATTTAAACCTCTAGAAATGTTTCAAATGTTTACAGAAAAAAGTTTTAATTATTTTCATGTGTTAAAAATATTTAAATTTTTTAATGTAAAATAGAAACTCGCGAAAATATGTAAATGAATTATACAAAATTACTTTTTTTATTATCTTATATTTAAAAATATGTGTTTTTAAACGAAAATAAATAAATAAATAAATAAATAAATAAATAAATAAATAAATATTTCTAGAGCATTTTCCTTATTTGAAACATGTCACTTGACATTAAGAAGACAATGATAATAATAATAATAATTTTTGTCTTAATTTTAACGTTCTTTTCTGCAATAAAAGTAAAATATGATTTTAGAAACAGGTGAATGGTGAACACGTTTTATGAACTTCCTATTATACGAATTCCGTTTTAGTTTATCTTGAATATTTAGAGTGTTTATATTTCTCCACCACTAATTTCAATCAGAAATTTGTAACATACATTGATATTATAAATTTTCGATGTAAATTTATTTTTAGAGCATAGAAGTTGAAATGTCTTTGAAAACAGCATTTTAGTACACGCATTCTTGTAAATTAATGACAGTATGTTATTCATCTTCTTCTCCTTATTTCTTCTTATTATTATTATTTAGATTAAGACAGCCTTTTTGACACTAAAATAAAAATATATATGCTACTACTATTACTACAGACGGACGAATTCAAAATTTACTGTTCAAAATTCCGAGATTTACTGTTCAAAGTGGAAGTTAATTGATTAACACCGGAAGAAAAAAGAGCAAAGATGACTAGAAAAAATCATCGAAGAGAGGGAGGGGACTCAGATTGGGGTCTTAAACCTATCGTCGAGGGTTTAATACATCTTGCTTATTACGTTCCTCGGCGGAGGTGGGTGGGTGTTAGCTACCGACCTTTAGAATGTAAAAACACGAGGGAAAGAAGCTAATAGTCCATAGAAAAGGTATGGGAGGAAAACAAATAAAACTAACAGTGTTTAAAAAAAAAAAAAAAAAAAAAAAAAAAAAAGTCTAACACTGGAAAAATCAAAAGGCCAAAATTAACTGGAAAAAGTCATCAGAGAGTGGGAAGGACCTCGGATTGGGGCCCTAAAGCTATCATCGAGGGCTTAATACGCCTCGCTATTTATGTGACTTATTACTAGATTTGAAAATGTAAGATTATTTTTCTGTTTTTAACGAATTCGCTCTGGAGAATATATATATATATATATATTTATTTACCGGTTGTGATATCATGGTCATTCTAAGTTTTAAGCGCGCGGTTTAGCGGAAAAATTGACACTATTATTTAGAGGTACATCTTTCATAATAATTTGCAAAAATTTATTATATAAGATTGTTGCATAATATAGTCCATGTAGCACCAGGAGCAAATCCCAATCCTTACAAAAAGTTTGTACAGAAAGAACGTAAATATTTCACAGAATAATTTATGCATTTAATTATTTATCTTAATGCGATGTTAATCAATAATTCGGATAAATTTGTGGTACAGTTGGACGGTGCCTCACCATATATGAAAGTATTTGTTATGTTACACTGGAATGCAGAGCTGATTAGTAGTCGAATTTGTCATTCACTGTAAGGTAACCGCAAAATTTGTGCAAAAACAATCTCCTAGGTCTTCCAATATCAGATTTTCGTACATTTTTATGTGTGACATGAAGAGTTAGTAAGCTATCGGGTTCTGTAAAGTTACTAGGAATTCTGTATTGTTATGTGGGGTTATGGCAGGAGTTCAATTATTGCTTTAATGTTTGTCGTGTCACACGCGGCACCCATACTGAGTTTTTCTAAAAAGAGTGACTTGTAAAAACCATTTAAGTTTTCATATTTTAAATTATGAATTTCTATATTTTCTACTTCTAATATTTTGTATACAATATTTTTGAAAATACATTTATTTTCAAATACCACAGATTCATACCACAGATATACTCAGAACTTGTAGGAAATGTTGCCTGATATGAAAAGACTAAGATTGAAAATTTTAGAAATATTTTACCGAATTTAGTTTAATTTTACACATATAAAAACAAAATGTGTGATTAGTGAAAGATCGATTAAAAAGCCCCCCCCCCCTTAAACAGAAAAATATATTATTTATAACTAATCATTTTTTTTATTAAGCTAATTGTGAATTATATTGCAGCTATAATATCATAGATATTTTTTGGAAAAAGAAAATTAACTACATGCAAAATAAATATTATTAATATTGACACATGACAAGCAACATTAAAATTTATTAATAATGTTTAATAATTTCGATTTTAGTAACTAATTTTGATGATATGGATTTAGATATAGCTATAACTACATCTACAATTTCTTAAAATAATAAACAATTTTCCTTTTTTTTATTTGTATTTAAAAATCTTATTATATTATATTACGATACGGCAAAGTTTAATGTAGTTTAACCGGAAAAAACTTATATTTACTTTATTGATACAGTTTTATATAAATATATTTTTTTCTGTGATCTCTCGTGCACTTAATCTCAGATTTATCTATAAAATCCGTTTAAATACGAGTATCTTTCTTAACAGAAAATTAACTGTCAAACCATCTTTAGGTAATAATTTAGCCTCTTTCTTCAAATTCTTTACCTTCTCAAATACAAATTTTCCATAAATTAATAGTCTTTATTTAGTGTTAGAATTGCCTAAATCAAAAAGGATTATTTACTATTGATCTCAGTTTATAACTTGTATTTTAAGTTTCAACCAGAAAAATTAGATTCTTGCTTTATTAATATATTATTACACTATTTTTCTATGACTGTAAGGAAATTTATTTACAGATTTATTAATAAAATTTCTTCAACTACATATATCTGTATTAATAGTAAAATTTTGTATCAAACCATCTTCAGATAATAATTTTATTTGTTCTTTGTCCAAGTCCTTTACCTTCTCAAATATAAATTTTCTCAAAATAAATGGACATCTTTTTAATCCTAGACCTGCCAAATTCTAAAAGGATTATTTACTGTTGATCTCAATTTATGGCTTTTATTTTAAGTTATAACCGGAAAAGATAGATCTTTATTTTATTGATATAGTTTTACACTTTAATATTTTTCTGTAAGTGAATGGAAAATTTTTTTTCACATTTTTTAAACATTTCTTTACGTCTTTATTTATTTGTTTATAATAAAATATTGTTTCTTGAAAGAAAATTTTCTCTGCTATATCAACATTAGAGAGATCATTATATTTTATTTTATATTTCTTTACATTTTTTTTTATTTTTTTTTAATGTATGTACAAAACGTATTCTCAGATATTAAGCAATTTATTTTTATATAACTGTATATTTTATAAAAGGAAGTTTTTGTAAAAAAGAAGTGATATTTTTAAATAAGTTAAGCGGAATCTAGAAATGATTTTAAAATTCTCTAATAAGAGAAATTTTCAATAAAATTATATTTAAATGTTCTTCTCAAAACTCCCTGTATATATATATATATTTCGATAAATCCATTTCCGTGCAAACTAAACTTCTGTCATATCTTGCAACTTGGGTGAAGTAAGGGTTAATACGAACGCGAATTTCACTGTATATATATAAAAGAATCAGATCTGTGTTCCACACTAAAAAACCCTTAACCCCATTTTTTTAAAGGAATCACTACAGTAAAACGAAAAACTCAAAAAAAAAAAAAAATATATATATATATATATATATATATATATTTATTTATTTTTTGGTTTGATTTGGTTGGTCTTCGTTTTTGATCAGAATAATTGTTTGAATATTGAAATTAAATTTCAAATGTTTGCACTGCTAATATTAAATTATTATTATATTTATATTATTATTATCTCCTTATATTATTAAAATCTGTGCGCATCTGTCTGTCTGTCTGTCTGTCTGTCTTTCTGTGAGAAATGCCTTGTGACCGCTAAAGCTCCGGCGCTAATGGTCGCAGCGCCTCGAAACCGGTGTCGACAGACGCAGAATTTCTTCATCTCGACATCGCGATAATTCGCTATGCAATGCGACTCTAATTAGCGGAGATATTAATTAAAACGTCGACCCTTGTCTACCGAAAAATGACCCAGAATTCATGATTAAATGCTTAAAAAGCGACATTTTTACGGAAAAAGTGGAAAATAAATTAGAAATATCAGTCGTATCGTTACAAATACGGTATCAAATGAAAGGTCCGATTTTTCTGAATCCGACGGTTTAAATAGCTTATCGATAGGACAATTAGATTCTTTAAAATTAACTAAAGTATGGAAAAAAAGGTGGCAACAAATCACAAGAGTTTTATTAATTTCCTTCGAGACGTATTTCGGTTACCATGGCGCCGGGCGAAAGAAAAAAATAGATTTTACTTCCTGCTTTACTGATTTTGTACCGGAAAAAAAAATTGCAAATTTCAAAATGCTTCGATTTTCTTCAAAATTATTTCAAACATGCAACACACTTTTAACATCACAAGACGAAGTTGCAGTTCAAATTTCACGGGGTTTCCAGAATAAATAAAAAATGTACAATTTAATTGCATATTAAATTTTATTCTAATACGCGTATTTCAAATTCTAACTATGATTAAATTATTTTTAATCCATCATTCGAAAGATATTTTAAAGTACTTTTATATTATCGAAAGTGGGATTCAAGATTTCGCTTCATTTACACGTTTTGAGGTCTCCTGAATCGTTTTTTTTTTTTTTTTTTTTTTTTTTTTTTTGTATCTCAGCTACTGATTAAAATAATTTCATAAGTAATACATCATTAGATAGCTTTGTTGATTTAAAATCGAATAGTAGATTACAGAAATTTGTACCGCCAGATGGCGCTGTAATATTTTCAAATTTCAATATTTCAATTTCTAATTATGATTAAATTATTTTTAATACATCATTCGAAAGGTATTTTAAAGATTTTTATATTATCGAAAGTTTTCACCAGATTTACACGTTTTGAGGTGTTCTGATTAGGTTTTTTTTGCATCTCAGCTAATTCAGTTAGACCGTTCAAAATCGGTATATGTAGGTTAATTAGGAAGAGCTGAGAAGGTGGGGAAGATATAGGCGTGCACCGCGCGCACGGGACAGCGCTGTCGAAGGCAGTGGGGACCCGGTCCGACTTTTTAACAGATGAGAAATGATTTTTTTTTTCATTTCCTTTTCTTAAGAATAAAAATTTGATTTGAGAAGGAATATGTGCGCTTAGCGCGCGTATACCTTCACACGTGCGCGGGCAGCGCGCATGGGTCTGCGCTGCCGAACGCAGTGGGGACACGGTGCGAGTTTTTACCCGATCAGAAATGATTTTTTTAGGAGGCACGAAGGATCAGGGAAGGAATACGCGCGCAGCCCGTGTATTCCTTAACTTGAGCGTGCGCAGCGCGTACGGGACTGTGCTGCCTTAGGCAGTGAGGACCCGGTCCGATTTTGTACCCGATGAGAAATGATTTTTTTAAATGTTCTTTTCTTAAGAATAAAAATTTGATTTGAGAAGGAATATGTGCGCGCGGCGCACGTTTACTCTCACAGGTACGCGCGCAGCGCGCATGGGTCTGCGCTGCCGAAGGCAGTGGGGACCCGGTGTGAGTTTTTACCCGATCAGAATTTTTGTTTGAGGGGCAGCGCTGCCGAAGGCAGTGGGGACCCGGGCCGACTTTTTACCCAATCAGAAATCATTTTTCTTTTCTTTTCTTGACACTAAAAGTTACTGTTAGTGATTCATTAATTTTAGTGATTCATTTGAAAATACCCGCTAGCGGGCGAAGCTCGCTAGTAATTATTATTATTTGCATAAAAATTAAAGTGTTTGAGACTTTGAATATACATATATCTGGGTGTCCCTTAAATAAAGGGGAAATCTTTTTTTTTTTTTCTTTTTGGTTAATTTTTTTTGGTTAACACGTGCCGAATTAACGGGAAATTCCGGATATCTATATTAGGATTTTCTGGTCAATTTCAACATTTCTCTTGTTTGTTAAAAATATCGCTTTTCTGCGAATTTCGGTGAAAACCGCAATGGTCAATACTTTTGGACTAATATATATTCTTTGTTTGTTTGTTTGTTTATTTTTTTAGTGACTATTGGATAACCCGGACGTTTACTAGTTTTTTCTTGTTATTATTTCTTCCTTTTTTTTAGTGCTAGAGGCCTATTTCAGCCGGTACAGCGTTGTCGAATTTTTATACGTCACTCTTAATAGTGCTAAGGGCCTATTTCAGTCGGTTTATTGAATGGGGATTTATTGAATGAAGATTTTGTAGATAATTTGATTACTCATAACGAAGGTTACAAGTTTTTAAAAAATATAAAAAATTCTCCCAAGGTACAACTTTGACATGAGTCCCCCCAAGGCACAACTTTGACATGAGTGCCCCCCCAAGGTACAACTTTGACATGAGTCCCCCCAAGGCACAAGTTTGACATGAGTCCCCCCCCAAGGCACACCTTTGACATGAGTCCCCCCAAGGCTCAACTTTGACATAAGTCCCCCCAAGGTACAACTTTGACATGAGTCCCCCCCCCAAGGCACACCTTTTACATGAGTCCCCCCCCCAAGGAACACCTCCCCCTCATTGGGAAAAAGAGAAAAAACGTTGTTTTGCGGCTATATGACAGTTTGGACTTCCAACGTTATTTGTTACAGTATCTGCAGCTGAAACACATTGGTTTGATTTAATGAAAACTTTATCATGGAATTTAGATCGTCACGAATTAACTAAAGAAGAATTTGTCGATATTAACAAGTTTAGCAGTAGGCCTCTGGCACTAAATTAAAATCTGTCAATGTCAGATTTTCATGTTTTAAATAATGAAATAATGTCGTGTCTGTATATTTTATATATATATATATATATATTTTTTTTTTTTTTTTTTTTTTTTTTTTCGAATCCAAAATTTCGACAATTATAAACTTAAAAAGAAAAACAATCAATAAGTAACTAAATAAACCTTAAAAGAATAAAAAATAATTAAATAAATAAAAATAAAAATAAAAATAATATAAATAAGTTTGCCGCCTATGATGTTGCATTGATTTATAATATGTATATGTATAATATTATCTTTATTACTCGAGACATGAAATAAGCGACAATATTTTCTAATCTTTCGAATGTCTAAGAAACACTGGTGAATATGGAATAGTCGGGTGAAA
Source organism: Salticus scenicus (assembly GCA_963930645.1). Lineage (NCBI taxonomy): Eukaryota > Metazoa > Arthropoda > Arachnida > Araneae > Salticidae > Salticus > Salticus scenicus. Next base: position 186,307,626 of record OZ005659.1, read on the forward strand.
CAGAATACCGTTATATATATATAATGTGTACGGCGATGCACCCTATCAAAAGCATATCAAATTGGGACACTAATTCACCTTGAGTCAGTGAGAAGAGCAGTTATTGTTACACAGCTTCCTTGATTCAGACTTTTTGGAAGTAAGTGCTACGAATTCTGTAGTTTATTTACTAAGCAGTATAATGAGTAAAATCCTAGTGTCCTTTTGGTAGAGGAGTTGAGTTATTTAACTGTCTGATTCCCGTGATCTTATTTCTACCAGTAGGTGACAGAGATTGGTGGCCGTTCAGGTAATATAGAAAACTATTCCATATAAATTGCAATTTTTATAAAACTAGAATGTTGATATTTTTTCAGTGCTATTCATTTTCAATAATAATTTCAAAAAAAGACGTTTATGTTGCAACATTTCTAGATTTTCTGTAAAAATACTACCCTAATTCACTTTATCCTTTATGGAAATGGAAATTCCATATTTCTCTTCATATCTATTCCGTATTAACCTCTTGGTCTATATTACCCAAAAAATCATTTTTTCTAACTAAAAATTTTGCATGTAAATTCTATTTTTTTATGACATAAAGCCCTCAAAACGCATTATCAATACTTGAAAGTTTGGAATATTCGAATCTGCAATGTTCCAATATACTACAATGATAAGTATAAAACTTTGAATAAACGCCATAAAATGCAAGAACTCGCAATAACAGTTTCGGGTGGAAAGAAAACACGACCCTTCGTCAGACGAACAAACTAGGCAGGATTGCTTTAGATAAAGCGGCAACAATTGTTGCAAGTTCTTCCCTTTTATGGTGTTCGCAGCATTCGTACCTACTTTATTCACGTGATGAAGGTTTTCTTTCGATTCGAAACATTTTTTGTATTTCCTTGTATTTTATGCCATTTATTCAAAGTTTATACGTATTACTTTTTAACGCCAGTTATGTGGTGCTTTTCACATATACATATATATACAAAATACTTCAGTTTACTATCGTGAGTTAAATTATAAATATTATTCCATATTTAACTACTTTCTCCTATTAAATATTTTGCAGTAGAGACACATAGAATTAGAAATCTAGATAACCCATATTAAATATCAAATGCGCCTTAAAATAAAGAAAATAGTAAATTTATTTTTTTACTCAGGGAAATAAAATATCATATTCCATTTTAAAGCTATTTTATCGCACAGCCAATTCAATATTTTCTTCCACTAAGTAAGCTGTAATTCTATTTCTATCTACAATTTTCATCTTTTGAGTACAGTTAAAGAAGATATATTACTTTTTCCCACAAAAAAGTCATCGCATCGCGAGAAAACATTGATCTAATTTCCCCAAACATAAGTTTTTGATCGACAAATTGATTGTTTGTAATTTGCACACATCATTTGACCTTTAGCTATCTCCGAAATGCAATGCGTTTCAACTTACATAAGGCAATTTCTGTAGTGCTGAGATTTATAACATTTAAAGGTCAGAACTTGATATTTAACAAGGATATTTTGTTGAAAGTGTTTTTTTTTCTTTTTTTTTTTTCTTTTTTTTTTTTTATATAAATATATATGTAAGCTTGGATATATATATATATATATATATATATATATATGCTTGATGCATAAAATATCGCAGAATTTAGAAAGATGATTTTCATTGTTTAATAACTTTAAGTTTAATAAATCAATGCATCTATTCATCAAAAATAACAATGATAACCTAAAAAAAGAAGTACGAAAGACTAAAACAAGGAATAAAAATAATGCAAGTCGCATAGATTATAAACACTTTCCGAATGCTCTTACACCCACCAGCATGAGAACGGTTCTGCGCTCAAAGATGATAGACTTGAGGTGTCGTGTTCGCCGGCAAATGTGTTCAGAGTTTTCTGTGGTTTTTCTCTGAATTTCCGGAAATGCGACGTAGAACATCCTTAGAAAGACCCGCATGAAGGGCGCTTCAGCTCAGGTCTAGCCCCCTAGTGCATACTCTCAAAAAATAAGCACTGAGTGCACTTAGAGGTTATATCGTTTAATTTTCAAATGCATTATAACACCGTAATAATGCATTAAAAACATTTGATTTTTTATTTCGAGAAAAAATAAACGTAATATATATATATATAAATATTTATAGCTTTACTTTTAAAGAAAAACAATGCAATACTTTATTATTATTATTATTATTATTATTATTATTTTGTGTGTGTGTGTGGTCCTGCATTCTGTTGAAAATTAGCAATGGTATAAATACTTTTTTTATGGAGAGAAAGGACTTTAACAAAAAGATTCTTACAGCTTTATTTTTAAACAAAATTATTATAAATATAGCATTTTTAAAGACTTGTAAATCATCATCTTGTAAAAACCGACTGTACGACACAACACAGTGTTAAAAATATTCACACGATACTGAAAATTTACAATGAGTAATCTGACAATTGTATGTTAAATTCGCCATGCCCAATATAAAAGTAATTAACAAAGAATTTTCATAGACCATAATGTATTAGAAATCATTTGTGAGTTTCTGTACCAAAACCCGTTTTGCAATATTTATACCAATTTTAAAAGACACCATGCTCTATTAAACATAAATAAGAGTTTATTTTCAAATAACTCTATATATATTAAGTAATTAGACAAGAAACAAACTGGGCGATAAACAGACCTACATATTCATTAATGGTTGGGATGAACACTATTAAATATTTCTGGAAAACGTTACAAATGCTAAATACGAGTGAAAATATAAGTTATGCAATTTCTAATCAGAGACACAATTTTATTTAAATACTTTTGCACGTTCCCGTTAATTTTAGTTGTAATCAAACCATATTCTTTTTGGATGTTTCTGTACACAAACCAGTAAAGCTAGTTACGCCATTTTCAGAAGGGAACATTTCATACCGAATTAGAAAATAATATATCAGTTTAATAGAATTCTATGAATACTCATGTCAGTTAGAGAACGGCCAGAGAGATAGACAGATAAACCAAAGGACTAAGCAATTTTCAACATTGCTAGAAATTATTAAAAAAAGGGAAATTAAACTTTTGAGTATCATCTAACAGGATGTATAAAGAATTATTAAAGATTTTTAAAGTGTAAAGTGTGAAGTTTTTAAAGTGTAAAGATTTTTAAAGTGTGAGGCTTTACGCAATCTCTTTCGGGTTCCAATACTCGAAAAAGTATCCAGTTGTCCATGGATTGTTTGGTTAAAGAGTTAAAGTCACCAGTTTCGTCTAGTGTTAGCTGGAGATGGCATCGATAAGCAAATGTCAGGTTGAGCAAAAAAAATGTTGGATTGGTATAAAAGAAGATTGCCAGGGTTTTTTTTTTTTTTTTTCTTTTCTTTTTTTTTTAATTTAACATGTCGGTTAGGTTCCAGTGTAGGTATGAAATAAGTTTAAATGAAGTCGCAAAGCTTTTCGTGTTGAGTTGGATATAGGTAGGTTTTGGATGGATATTTCAATGAGAATGAAGTGAATTGTTCTCTAAATCTCGCTTTTTCAAAATAATACATCCGACGTAAGGAATTTTGTGTTTTTGGGATGAAATATTTTGACGGCGTTAACGTTAAGCTTTTCGTTGTTACTAAAGATATTCAGAATAAATTCGGAGTTACTTATGTAGAAATACGATTCTGTGCAAGCTGATTTCTTAGGCCAATTCGCATGCGAGATTTAATTCGTGTCTTTGCGTTCGTTAGTTTATACTTTCTTATGTACCACACTTTTGTAAAAGTCTCATTATTCCCCTATGTTAAAGCTTAAAATAAAGAACGTTAGTTTTTACATGACTTGTCTGCATTTGCATATATTACAGATTTAAGTAATTAGGGTGCCTGATATAAACAGGGCTGAAAACAAGTCCTTACAAATTTAAAATAAAATAATGATTGTTATTTTTGTTATCTGCTGTTTAAATTAACAAGTATTTTGCAAGTCCTTTAATAAAAACTGGAATATGTATCAAATGAGTTGTCAAACTGAAGTATCGAAAATTTTTATAACTCTAATAATAGCTATTTTGCGAAAAAATCTGTTGTATAGACAAAGACAACTATGTCTATATACATTTTTCCATATTGCAGGGCTGTTATATTGAAGCAGAACTTATACCAGTTGGTGAGAAGCAGTGCATTGAAAGTAATGATGCGCGGGACTGAACTCTTTTGGGACTGATCTGAGCAGATGGTTTACTAGTCGCTCACGAGATTCGGAAGAGGTGCGATGCGCCTTTGAACTATAAAACAAGAACTAATTCAAAATCCTAATCTTATTCGTATTAAGTCAATTTACCATACTTACATATCTCAAGTTAAGTCATGAAGCGAATAAATTCTATTCTTCAAAGATGAATTCAATTTTAGAATTAATTGTGTGAGCCCTTGTCGTTTTCTCATCCCGGGATGCTGGTAGAGGGTGAGTAGATTTAAACTTATTCTCATTGATTCTAATGCATGTTATATTCATTTCATAATCGAGTTAAAGTTGAATCTAAATCATAATCGTATGGAAATACTTATTGTCAGATATTCTAGTTTTAATATAAATTCAATCGAAATTCTTATAAATGAAAATTAGTCGTATATTCTTCTTTTGGCTTCATAGCCACCAGTATTTATTTTTTAAAAAATTCTAGTTCTAAAATCGTTGGCATAAGAAGAAAAAAAGTATTTCATTTACAGTGGTATGAGTGCTGTGCCAATGCATTCATAAATGCTCTTAGTTTAATAGTAGTCCAATCAGGGCAGATACGCATGAACGAATATTTGTATATTACTATGTTAACAATATACATACATACCTGAATATATATGTATATAATCTGCTTTTTTTTTGTTTAAACAATCCATTTGTAAAACAATTTATATATACAGGGTGATTCTGAGGTCGTGGGACAAACCTGAAGTGGAGGTAGATTATATCACAAGGGTTTAGAATTATATAGGAACACATGAACATAACTGTAATTTAATTTTTTAAGAACTGAATGTTTTGGTATACTGTGTACTAATAACTCTGCCTACAGTGTAAATTATAAAATCTTGCATGGGTCATTATTTCGGAAAATCATATACAATGTTTATATTATTGCAAGTGTTCCAATAAAATATATCGATAAAAGTAGAATTTATTTATTTCTGTAAACATTAGCATGTAAAAATTCTTTTTTAGAAAATGCAGCATTCGAGAGACATGTCCATATCCACGCAAAATCATCTGGTTCTACAGGGTTAAAATGATGTTTGCGCCCATGGGTTCTAATACAGTGCTTAATCCTTCGGATAGTCTCTACCTCCGAGCCAAGTTTGTCCCATGACCTTGGTATCACCCTGTATAACGTTTTAATGTATACTTTCATTCTTGGATTTTGTTAATCTTGTTTAATTAAATCATTTTTTCATGTGATTTTTTTTTCTGTGAAATGTTTTAAAATGTTTTCCACACACACACACACACACACACACACACACACACATATATATATATATATATATATATACAGTAGTCATTTTAAAGTAAATTTCGTTAAAGTTAAAATATCTGATTAAACAATTTCACGCTATAATTTTTTTCTGAACTCACTACAAAACATTCCGTTAATTACAAATCCGATTACAAATATGAAGTAAGATTATACATGGAAACGATGAATACTTTAACATTCATTATACAAATATTGCAATATTTATACATACTTTATTTCTAGAAAACAAGCAGTGAAAGTGGTTTTTGTATATCCAAACAAGTAAATGACTTTGCAATAAATTTTAAGAAAATTTATCACCATTGTGGAGAATACTTCCGCTTTCCAAAAGAACAGCTGCTAATGTGCGAGACGCGCATGCGCTAGCTACGAAAGAAAAGAATAAGTTTAGTATTGACTCTGACTTCAGCGGGATGAGCTGAATTACGCTGGTATCGGGAAAATATTACGAAAAGAAGATGCCTCTAATTAATTGTCTTTTATTGACACTACGTGATAATGTATATATGTACATAGAATATGTGTATATAGAATATGTATATAAAGGATTCGTTAAAGTAAGATAGAGCCCTGTTTATTCGAGTTCCTGGCTCCTGAATTAGTATAGTTAGTTTTATTTTATTTAAGTATATTAAGAATTATTTTATATGTTGAAGCAACATTTTTGGCGAGCCAGCCAGCCAGGATTCGTAAAATATACGATTTAAAAGGGCTCTCAAGTGATCTTTACGACAAAAGGAAAAAATTACGTTTCCGTTTAAGAACATAAGTTTTGGAATGAAGTTTTGTTTTGACACGGAGCTGAACACGATTATCAGGTAAGCTCTCTCTCCCCTTTATTAAGACACTGAATAAAATATATATATATATTTCATTTACGAATAAAGTATATTTTGATTAATTTGAGAATAAATAAGAATGAATATGATAACAGTAATACGTAGCACCCAAATGTAGGGTGCCAAGTCATGTTCTTAATGAGAAAATTTAATATATTTACGTAATTTATTGAGTGAATTATATTATAAGATAAGATTATTATTATTATTATTGTGAATATTACGTGAAGGTAATCAAAAAAAAAAAAGAAAAAAAAAAAAAAAAGCGTTCATTTGATTTGAGATTTAAGAACAATAAGAATAAGTGTAATAAAACAATACAACATTTTGTGTTTTATTAAAAATTGTTAATAAGAGTTTTAAACATGACAGAGTTAGAAAAACAAAAGAGAAAAAGAAAAGTAATTAGAAGTTCCACTACGAAATTAATTACTAATTGCGAACAGTACATAGAAGCAGATGTAATCGAAACATCTGTTCTGAAAGAACATTTAGATCAATTAGAAGTAAAATACGAAAATTTAAGGAATCTCGATGAAGAGATTCAAAATCTTATGAAAAAGGAAGACGATTTAGAATCCGAATTTGAAACTGCAGAAACTTATGCAGAAAAAATTATATCAGTTAAATCAAAAATTACTTCGGTTTTAAAAAGTAAGGAAAACCTCGAAAACACAAACACTAAAAAGGATGATATCATAAGTGAACAGTCATCTTTAATTTCTTGTTCACATTCTAGAATAAAACTCCCTCGTCTAGTGATTGAAGAATTTGGCGGGAATCCCGCTAACTGGCTCTCATTTTGGAGCCAATACGAGAATGCTATTCATAATAATAACGATTTAACAGATATCGATAAATTTAATTATTTGCATTCTCTGTTAATAGGATCTGCGGCTGATGCCATTAGAGGCTTTTCGTTATCCAGTGAGAACTATCAATCTGCAGTTAAAGCGTTAAAAACAAGATTTGGTCGTAATGACCTAATAATTAATGCACACATTGGAAAGTTATTGAATTTAGATCCAGTGAAAAATTCAAATAACACAGATGCGCTGCGCAAGCTCTACGATAACATTACGATTCAAATAAGAAATTTAAAATGCCTAAATGTGACATCAGAAACATACGGCACTCTGCTGACACCAATTTTACTCAAATTGATTCCCACTGATTTAAATTTAAATTATCAAAGAAAAAGACAGAACCTTGAAAATTTTGACATTGATGAATTATTAGACTTTTTAAAAGCTGAAATTGAGTGTCGTGAAACGGCGATACAAATACAAGAACTGTCTTCACAAAATCCAAATGTCGTAAAAGAAAAACAGAAAAAAATTCCCGAGTCTAAGACACTCCCTACAGCGTGTAAATTGATGAACACTAATGAAAATAATAAGGAAATTAATTCAAAATTTAGAAAGGTTGATATAGTGTGTGTTTTTTGCAATAAATCACATGCATCGGAGAGTTGTAATGAGGTCTCTAAGTTAAATTTGGAAGATAAAAATAATATACTGAAAGAAAAAAGGGTTTGTTTTGTTTGTCTGAAGAAAAATCACAGAGCAAACCAATGTAGATCAGGGCATAGATGTCTTATTTGTAAAAGACGACACTACGCTATAATATGCCCGGATTTACCCTCAAACAAATCAGATATTTCAAATAAGATTAATGAAGAAATAAAAATAAGTACATTAAATAATCATGTACAGCTCTCTGATGTATTTCTGCAAACGTTAATCGTTAGACTGCACAATAATAATAAAGAAATGCTTGTAAGGGCAGTCTTGGACTCTGGAAGCATGAAAAGCTATATATGTAGTGATACAATTGAAGAAATGAAGTATGTCTCTAGCAATAAAATAAACTTACGTCAATCACTTTTTGGAGGTATCGAAACGAATGAAAATGTCTATAAAAATTATGTAATTGAATTAAGTAATATGAACAGAAGTTATAAATGTAAATTTGACGCATTGGCGGAAAAACGTATTTGTTCTGAGCTTGGCCAAATCCCATCTGGTCCGTGGTTAAATGAACTTAAGAAACATCGTATACAGCTTACGGACTTAGAAAATAAATACAAAGTGGATAAGGAAATAAAATTGTTAATCGGGGCTGATATTATGGGTAAATTGTTAACGGGAAAAATAGTACCCCTTAAATCAAATTTTACCGCTATACATACTAAATTGGGATGGACTCTATTCTAGGAAAATTTTTTGGCACAAAGAGCAATACACCTAGTAATCATTCTCTCGTTATCTCTTCTCTTTTGGTTAAGAACCAGTGTGTAAGCGATCTGTGGAAATTAGACGTATTGGGAATTACAGATCCTGCACACCGTAAAACTAAGCAGTAGTTAGAAGAAGAGACTAACAAGTATTTTAAGGAGACTCTTCGGGTAAATTCCGACGGCAGATACGAGGTAGCTTTACCATGGGTAACGGATAATTCTGCCTTACCTGACAATAAAAAACTTGCTGAAAAAAGTCTGTTTAGTACGAAAAGAAAATTAGTTAATTCCGGCAAATTAGAGGATTACTATGGGGTTTTTGATAATTGGTTATCACTTGGCATAATAGAAGAAGTGACAGAGACTAAATCAGAACAGGTACATTATTTACCGCATAGACCCATAATAAAAGAGGGTAGTACTACGAGTTTACGGCCAGTGTTTAATGCGAGTTCACATTCCCAGGGTTTTCCTTCATTGAATGATTGTTTATCTACGGGACCTAATTTAATAGAAATTATTCCAACAATACTAAATCGATTTCGTAAAAGCTACGTGGGTGTTACGTCAGATATAGAAAAAGCTTTCTTACAGATTTCAATAAGAGAAAAGGATCGCGACTTTTTACGTTTTTTGTGGTTTGGTACCTTAGACCGATGATTGACAGTGATGGTTTAATTAGAGCAAAAACAAATATTTCTTGTAGAAATGACACTAATAGTTTTAAATTTCCTGTGATTTTACCGTCCGATCATCCAGTGGTTCGACTGTTAATAATGCATACTCACAACGAATTATTACACGCTGGTGTTAATTTGATGATGTCATACTTGAGAGAAAAATACTGGATTATTAGAGCTCGTAAGACTATACGAAACTGTATACGAAAGTGCGTTAAATGCCAAAGATTTAAAGTCAAACATTCTGATGTTCTACCAGGTCCTTTGCCAAAGGAACGAGTAAAGGATCGCGACTTTTTACGTTTTTTGAGGTTTGGTAGAGATAATTCGGAACAAATTGAGGAGTATCGGCATCAAAGGGTTGTTTTTGGTTTAACATGTAGTCCCTATTTATTAGCCGCTACCTTACAGTATCATTTAAGTAAAGTACCCGAAAATTTAAGCAATACTGCAGAAATTCTTAAGACATCATTTTATGTCGATAATTGCGTAACTAGTTTGAATTCTGAGTTAGAAATGAAAAAGTTTATCTTGGAGTCACAAGTAATAATGTCTACAGGCAATTTTAATTTACGAGGGTGGAAATCTAATTTGCATAGTGTCACTCCAGACAATGAATCAATCACTGAAGAAAACATCTCCGTCTTGGGTCTTACGTGGTATACAGACAGTGATACTTTATCCTGCAAAGTGCCGTCAATTGATGAGCCCGATAAACTAATTACGAAAAGGTTAATTTTAGCCATTGCTCATCAAGTATTTGATCCAATTGGATTTACGGCACCTGTGACGTTAATTCCGAAATTAATTTTGCAGGAAACATGGAATTTAAAACTTAAGTGGGATGAAATTCTTCCGGATCATTTAATACAAAAATTTACAGCATGGATCCAACAACTGAATTTAATATCAAAAATAAGGATACCAAGATGGCTTAATATTTCCCCAGACGTTTCATTAAGTTTGCATGTATTTTGTGACGCGAGTCAAAAGTGTTACGCGGCATGTGTGTTTTTAAGAGTCTGTCGAGGTGATCACGTGACCGTCAATTTAATACATGCTAGAAGTAGGGTAGCGCCTCTAAAGGTTCTAACTATACCGCGGTTAGAGCTCCTTGCTTGCTTGATCGGCGCTCGGTTGCTTTCGTCTGTGGTAGAAGATATGCAATTTCCCAGTGTTGATATTCATTGTTGGACGGATTCTACTACTTCGTTATGTTGGATCCAAAGAAATCAAAACAATAGTATATTTAACTAGCAAAATGATTCGAAATTAGCTGCAACTAACTTTTTAATGCTATGTTTCGCCATTTTAATAGTACTTACCTTTAAAATGGCACTAGTAAAATAGTAAAGCGTAGCAATAAAGTATTAGTTGCAGCTAATTTGGAACCATTTTGCTAGTGAAATATACTAATGTTTTTTAACCATTGTTATATAAATAACTAAGCATGAATTTTATTTTACACATTATAATGAATTATTAGAATCTGAGGTATGGTTTCTCAAATTATCTCAAACTAAATCGTTGGTAGCGTATACCTTGTATCAGTATACTCCTATTTAAAAATAAATAAATAAACGGACGCGTGATCTTTGCCTAAATGGCATTATTTAAACAGAAATTGTAACCCCAGCAATAAAAAAAAAAAAAAAGAAGTCATACATTTTTTAGAACTTAAATTGAAACCAATTACATTAATTGGAACAATTTTTCTGCTGAAATATACCATTTTATGTTTAACAGTGTATATTCAATATAACTAAATATGAATTATACTTTAAATGGCGTACATAACAATCAAGTATTAAAATATGAGTTATGAATGGTTCTCTGAATTATCTAAAACAAAATGGTTGATATTCTATATTTTGTATTTGTAAGCTACTATTTAAAAATAAATAAATAAATTTACATGAATTGCCATTTAAATAGAATTATCTAAACAGAAATTGTAGTAAAGGCATAAACAAGTATTGAAAACAAATATTTTTCTCTGACATTTAAAATTTCCTTTTAATCAACTTAATATTTGCTATTTTCTCCATAAATCAACGTATTTTCTGAGCATTAAAATTAATGATGCCTATCAGGAAATTTTATCTCTGTGAGAATTCAGAAAAATAAAAATTTCTTGGATTCTGACAAATAGATCCTTTATCTCATTTTGTCACAGCTGCTGGATGATTTATAGTAGATTCTGGTGAATTACAGAAAAATAATACAGATTGTTTTAGATATCATTCTATAGTGAAAAAAGTAATATCCCTGGTGTTCTTTATTTGTTTTTCATTTTTTTTTTTTTTTTTTTTTTTTTTTTTTTTTTTAAATTAAATAATACCTTGAATAATACATGAATGATTAATTTCTTTATGGTGTATACAAATAAAGGTTTACAAGAGAACATGTTACAGAAAATTTTGATAAAAAAATAAATAAAGGGATAAATATTAATTTGTTTACTTATTTCAAAATGGGAATTAATATTATTATGTTTATTATATTTTATCAAAAAACTATTTGTAAATAATCTTTTTGATATATATTCTTTTGAATAATGTAAAAATTATTCTTTCACATTGTTTGAAAACTACGTTTAAATAGAAAAAAAAAATGGAAAAGAGAAATGTTATAATAGCGGATTTTGAATTTAAATTTTAAATGAATTTAGTATATGTTAATTTATAATTAAATTCCATTCACATAAAAAAAAGTAATATTCTAATTTAGATTATAATTTACCCATATATTATTTTACCTATAAGAACCTAAAGAATTAGCAGATTTTAAAATTAAATTTACAATAAGTTTTATAAAACTGAATTTAAATACTAATTTTGCTATAATAAATTTGTTTTGCGTGAATATACTATGATTTACACTGACAAAACTCAGCTGAGTCTTCAGCAATTGATTCCGTTGCGATGTCTAGATTCGTCCTGTCGACACACGTGATAGTTATTTCTGGGAATTCTGTCGCACGTAGGTTTTTTGAAGGAGAACTACAATTTATTATTATTAGTATTATTATTATTATTATTGATGTTATTGTTGCGGTGGAGATGCTGTTGTTATGCATCCGTACTACCGATGCTTCACTCTGAATAATTTCTCCTTTCACGGATATCTGGAAATATTTTCAAAGACAAAACTTTAAATTGAAGCATTTTTATCCATCCTTATTTTCCATTTCTAAATGTTTTTTTTTTTTTTTTTTTTTTTTTTTAAGTACGACAGGAATGTTTCTTTGAAACAGCGATTTTGTATTTTCACCATTTCACTTTCATTTTTTCAAGATGCCTTCCAACATTAAATTTAATTTTTTTAATTTTCTTAGAATATTTTGTGAAATCCGTAAAATCTTTTACATTTTCAAAACACACTGTTAAGCTAGAGCTTGTTCCTTGCTTTCATGTCGGAACGAATTTCCAATTTTGGTATCCGAGATCATGAACATTTCTGAAATAGGATGGTTACTGAATATTTATTGGCAATATTCTCTGAATATGTATTGATAATGGCTTATGGATATTCTTGGAGATATTTTCTGAAGATGCATTTTTGATGGCTTTTGAACATTGGCTATATCTAATGAATAAATATTGGTGATGGCTTCTATGTGTTGGCGATATCTTTCAGAATATGTATTGATTATTGCTTCTAAATATATTTGTTGACTATAACTTCAGAATATGTATAGAAAACAGTTTCTGAATAATTGATGGCGAAACCTTTAGAATATGTATGGTTTCTGGCTTCTGAATATTTATTGGCTATTTCTTCTGGATATGTATTGCTAATGGTTTCTAAATTGATGACTATAACTTCTTAATACATGTCGGTGATATCTTCTGAATAGTTGTTGAAGCTTTTCTAATTAAAAAAAAAAAAAAAAAAAAAAAAAAAAAAAAAAAACTTTTAATATGACAGAACTATTTTTTTTTTTCAGATAGTGATATTACTTTGTCACAATTTCACTTTCATTTTTGTCAAGAGGCCCTCCAACATTCAGTTTTAATACTTAGTTTCATAAACTATCTTAAAATATTTCGTCAAATCTTTAAAAACTTTTACATTTTTCAAATCTGCTATTAAGCTAGATCTGTTCCTTGTTTACATGTAGCAGAGTCTGACCAGATCAAAGTACCTTTATAACAGAGAAGCTTTAAAAATTGCTATAATTATCCAATTACAGATTTATGTTTTCATTCCTAAAAAATAAGGACTAAAATTATTGTATTATTGATTAATAATTTAATTTCTACATTTTTTTTTTTTTTTTTTTTAGATAAAATCCTTTCGTAAAAAAAAAAAAAAAATAGCACCTTCTCGAAAAAGCACCTACTATTCAAAGAACTAAAAATGAAAGAAAATTGGCAGAAAAGGGAACTGTAAATTGCGCCTAAAAGTATAAAATAATTTCCTTCGACAAACAACCTAAATACTACAATTAATTGCAATTCAGTATTCATGTTTCTACGAAGTTACTAAAGTTTTATTTCTAAACTTGATATAACTTTGATAACTATCATCATTGGCGGCTTTTGGATTTGGCGATTAAAACGTAATGCAAAAATATACACGCGAGATGTATATTTTTATGTTTCATATTCTTGATTGTTATCTTAATATACTTTATTAAAATAAGCATGATTTTTCAAAGGAATTAAATATGTTTACCGATATAATTTGACCATTTTTTTCGCCACGGATATATATATATATATATATATATATATACATATATATATATATATATATATACAGGGTGTTACAACAGTCCCACACCCCATCCTAACACAAAAATGTGTCGGAATTGTGAAAAATGGTGAAACACATGTTCAATGAATTCGAGAGGGACCTCTTTTGGTGGAAAAAGGTTTGGGCCCGAGGGGGCTAGAATGGCCGCTACGGAGGGTAACTTTAAAATTTCAAATAGGAAGGTATGTCTTGTGATACATCCCTGGAAATATATCTGCAAAACATTGAATTTCATATAAATAGTTTTACCCTACGATTATTATTAAGGAAGATGCATGAGTTTATAGACTTTTGAAATTTGAAATTTATACTTATGTATCCGCTTTATTCATCATTGAGGGACATAACTGTTTATATAAAATTCATTGTCTTAAAAAGACGTTTCCAGGGATGTATAAGAAGATATACATTGCCCAAAAAAGTTTGGACCCAGGCAAGGGGATAGTAATAGTGCCGCTAGGGAAGACAACTTTAAAATTTCAAACGGGAAAGTATTTCTTGTGATGCCTCCCTGAAAACGTCTCTCCAAGACAATGAATTTGATATAAATAGTTTTGTACAGCAATTATTATTAAAGGGGACACATAAGTGTAAAATCCACATTTCAAAATCTAAAATCTCAAGTATCTTCTTTAATAATCATCGTAGGGCGAAACTATTTATGTCAAATTCATTGTTTTGAAGAGTTGTTTCCGAGAACGTATCAAAAGACATACCTTCCGATTTAAGTTTTTAAGTTGCCCTCCCTAGCGTGCCCCCTACCCCCGCCCAGGCCGAAACTTTTTACATCAAAAGAGGTCCCTCTCGAATTCATTGAACACGTGTTTCGCCATTTTTCATAATTCCGACTCATTTTCGAGTTAGGAAGGGGTGTGGGACTTTTGGAACATCCTACACACACACACACACACACACACACACACACACACACACACACACACACACACACACACACACACAAACACACACACACACACACACACACACAAACACACACACACACACACACACACACACACACACACACACATATATATATATATATACGACCCAAATTCGTTTTTCTGAGAGGCATTATTTCGGTTTTTAACGGAATAGAAGGAAGGCATACGATTATAACCTACTACGTTCACACAAAAATAAAAAAAGTGAAACATCAACATTGTATTCATTTTAATTTTTTACTGAACACGCGCTATATAAAATAAATGGTAAACGTAAAGCAAATTTGCAGTGTCAAATTTGCGTGTTTGCTGGTGAACTGCTGACCGCTGTCGCGGGTATATTACTGACGCGAAAAATAGACGAAAACAATCTTTGAAGCGGGTTGTATATCGTGTCAAAATTTGATCTCAATCGGTGCAGAACATTTTGAATTTTTGAAGTGTACACAAACAAACTTAATATTATATATATATATATATATATATAAGAGAACAAAGTAAAATGCAGAAACGTGTGGGAATTTTTAATATACTTTTTCTGATTTTCTTTCGTTTTATTTTCTATATTTATTTTATTTTATTTATATTATCAGTTATTAATGGAATTGACAGTTAAAACATCTACACTGTATTGTTATGTTAAAAGATACAGGAATGATTTAAAATAATTAGTCTGCATATTTTGTTAATTGAAAGAAATACATTTTACATACATGCAGCTTATTTCAAAATATATAAAACATAAATGTGTTCAATAGCTACAATTGTAAAATACTCCGGATGCTACATATTTTTACCAACCTTCGTACTGAAATAAGACTATATAAAAGAACAACTAGCAGGAAGATTAAGTGTTTTTAAATTTAGAATTTGCTAATCTCACATCACAGATTATTTCTTAAACGTTGAAAAATCGAAATGCTTTTTAAGAGAAAGTAATATCAAATATCATGAAATATATTTCCCTATACAGATATTTAAGAACGGTATTAGGGTGTTATTTTTTTAATACTCTTTTCAATATTTTATTCTAAGGCTTTAAATTATTTCTTTTTTAGTCAAAGTTAGTATTCGAATATAGCGACTTTTATTCTGGAATTCAATATGTATAAAACTGATATTTCAGTATATTATTCGTTGTTTATCACCAGCGTTAAAAGTATTTAAAATGATAGATTTATTTATTTATTTCATTTATTTGAAAGTATTTATTTTTTCACTCTTATATATATGTACCATAAAACTTAATACAGAGAACGTTCCAAAAGATCGTTACAACTTTAAAAATTCATTAAGAAGAAAAAAAAATGATAATAAATTGAGTTTCGCACGAATGGTATTTCAGGGAGATCGGCGGTATAAGAACCAACAAATGTAGTTCATAAAATAAACGAGAGGTGGCGCCAACAGGAATCAAATAATAAAAGATGTATGGAAATGAATTTACAACAAAAGACAATGAAAAGAAAGACAATAAAATCACAATTCTGCATTCCAGAGACATACTTGCAAGCTTTAGTATCACTTGCGCACACCAATAAACAGAATAGACGAAACGATCGAGAATTTCTAGTTTATACATTTCTAGATGGTGAAACAATATTCTGAATATTCTGAATATTTTGTATTGCCAGAAATTCTCGCTTATTTTCTAAAATTGCGTAATAAATAAAGATTATAAAATGCTGTTTGTAAAAATTGCAATGCCATTAAAGATTGCGAATATCAGAATGATGTTTGTTGGACACATACATTATAGTAGGAAGATAAATTGATTAAAATTTCAGGAAATTTAGAGTAATATGTACTGAGAAATAAGTACATAAAGTAGCGACCTCTGTGAGTAATAGCAGCACTTATCTGCCTAGGCATTGAATCAAACAGTGATTGGATGACATGTACGGGTAGAGCACTTAATGAAGCTTCAATACGATGCCACAATTCATCGATCGTAGTTACTGGTGAGTGGTGGAGGGCCAATCGCTTTCCAAAGATTAAACAGTCATTTCCATTGGTGCAAGATCAGGAGAACGCGCTGGCCGCAGCAACAGTTAAACACATTCTGTATAAATGAAGGTCCGGACAATACAGACAACTTGCGATCGTGCATTATCCTGCTTAAATGTTGCGCTACGCCGACCTTGAATATAGGGCAGAAAGGCGGGCTTTAACTCACAAGAAATTTAATGGTTGCTGTTCAAAGTGCCGGGAATGCGAACAAGAAGTAATCGAGACGTGTATCCAGTGGGGCCCCATACCATCAATGCAGCTGATGGACAGCGTGACGATGTCGAATCCCAGCTGGCAATATGCATTATTCACGATACCGATAAATACAGATAAGGCAATCTTGGTGCTGTAAAAATATTGTGATTTGTCTGACAGGTGATTTCACGCCATTCCTGCGTCCAGGTTCGTCGTTGATCACACATTAAAGACGCCTATATCAGTGATGCAGTTTTGAGGGTAATCAAAATGCTGGTAGTCGCATTCTGTGTCACCACCTGGAGTGATGGTATGTGGTACCACCGGATACACGTTTCGATAACCTCTTGTTTTCATTCCCGCCACTCTGAATATCAGCCGTTACATTTCTGACAAGTTAAGGCCCGTCGCTCGGCCCTATATTCAAGGCCTCCGAAACGCAATATTTAACAGGACAATGGACAACCGCATGTTGTCCGTATTGTCTGGATATTCCTTAATGCAGAATATGTTTCATTGTTGCTCTGGCCAGCGCGTTTTCTTGATCTCGCACCAATGAAAATGACTGTTTAATCGTTGAAAAGCGACTGCCCCTCACCCCCCCCCAACCACTCACCAGTAACTACGATCGATGAATATTAGCATCGTGTTGAAGCTTCATGAAGTGCTCTACCCGTACATATCATTCAATCGCTGTTTGATTCAATGCCTAGGCAGATAAGGGATGCTATTGCTGACAGAGGTCGCTGCTTTATGTACTGCTTTCTCAGTACACATTACTCCAAATTTTCTGAAATTTTAATCAATTGTTCTTCCTACTATAATGTATATGCCCAATAAATATCATTCTGATATTCGCATTCTTTCATGGTGTTTCAATTTTTACAAGCAGCAATGTAGTATTCAATTGTTTCGCATTTATTTTCAGAAATTTATAAGTAATTTTGCCTTCGAGAATACAGACAAAAGCTTCAGAATTCTGATAGGGGTTTCTAAAACTCGCTTTCAAAGGGGACTAGGATTTATAAGGATGACATTGAACTATTTTTTCTAGAACCACATTTAGATTCTAGATGTCAGTTACAGAATTTTTTCTCAGTGCATAATTCCAAATATGTTCCATTCGCGTTGAAGCTAGAAAATGGAGTAAATAAAATATTTATTAAATAAAATAAAGAGGCAATATTTACGGTATTTTTTTTTTCTATTGTGGAGATTCATTTGAATGTCGTTATCTGTTTACTTTTTAAATGATAAAAAAACAGAGAAAATATTATTTCTTAACTAACTAATATAATTTTTAATTAACTATATCTATAGATATAAATATTGTAATACATTAGTTTAGATCGATAGTGTCATCAATGTTTATGAAAACTGTTCCTAAAAATTATCCATTAAACGTTGTATAAATTATTTAAAAACCATATAAGATATCGTTTTACTCATTCCTTGATTTTTACCCTTTTATTTTTTTTTTCTTTAAATATTCTTAACTACTATGTTCCCTTTTTCTCCCAGGAAAGTTGTAAGAAGTACTTATTACTTTATCAAATTGACCAAATGCGTAATAAAGAGAACAATTATAAGAAATTTTCAAGCATTTATTAATTGAATAAAAGTATTAAAAGAATGGATTGTCATCATGTTCTGAGCTGATCTAAAAGTTTCAAATGTCTAGCTAGTCGTGAAGTTAGTTAAAAATCCATTGCAAGATATTTGTATTGGACAAACAAACAAGAATGTGATTTAATAAACACGTAGTAAAAATGTTCTCCCAGGCGTGCGATTATATTGCGCACATGAAAGACAACACATGGGTACTTAAATAATGCTTCACACATGCAAAAAAATAAAGATATGAATAGGCGGAAATTATTTTGCTTTAAAACTGAAACTAGCAATTTCGCTTGCAAATTACCTGAAAGAAAAAATAATATAGTAATGATATAAAAATATTAAATGAAAGATTTTATATTAAGTATTAGCTTAAATTAAACTCAATTTTTTATAAATATTTAAAGTAAAAAAGAAAAAAAAACCTTAATGTACTCATATTTCAACAATAAAAAGTATTATTGAAAAACATTTATTTATTTCACTTTTAATAATATACGATATATAAAAAAGAAGAATACAAATGCTTACATGAATAGCGTTCAACAAGAGAACTGTAATAAAACTTTAGCATGAAACGATAAAATATTTTTCATATAAACATATAAAACTTATGATTATTAAAATAGAAAACATATTTCTTAAAGATTTATTTTTTAATCTTCACATAAGTTTCCTTTCAAAGTGTATATTGAATCATTTAAAACAAAATTGTAATCCAGTTTTTAAATAATTTTTTTTTAATTCTTTATTAGTTTATAATAAATAATTACAATACGTTTTGATTTGAAAAATCAATAACTTGGAATAAGAAAAAACTAAGTGAAATAACTAGAAGAAAAAAAATATATAGATTGAAGAAAAAAAAAAATAAATAGACAGAAGAAAAATTTAAATACAATATTTAATGCCTTCCGAAATACTTTAGAAAACAAAAAACTATACGTATATATATATATATATTTATGTAAAGAAAAATTTATTTGATTATATTTTTCAATTGGATTTATTTATTTATGTATATCTGTGACTTGTATGTCTGACTTCTGTATAAAAGCATTTTTGGATACTAGGACAAATAGCAACGGAAAATTGGTAACAACCATCAAGTACGAATTGACGCAAATTAATAATAAAATTGAAATAAATATACTTAGTGGATTTAATGTTACCCATTTTACACCCATATAGATCCACGGAGGAAAATATATATGTATATATATATATATATATGTACCGTTTTCATCTAGACCGATTAAGTAGTCATTTTCTGAATTCTGAAAATAAAAATATAGATTTCCGATCTATGCGTATAAGGTAAAACAATAAATTTAATAAACGAAATCGTTGACAATTTCTATTCTAAATTTTTCTAGATAGTGAAACAATATTATAAATATTATGCATATTATGAACCCTTTGTAATGAGAGAAATTCTCCCTTGACTTTCTAGAATTGAGTTATAAACGCAAATTATAGTTACTAAAACTCGCCTCTTCTGCCTACATTTATTTGCAGAGATTTTTTTAAAATGGTTTGACCACGGTAACATAGGCAAACGCTCTAGAATTCTGAGAGGTTTCTAGAATTCGATTTTATAGGGAACTAGAATTTACAAGGAAAATATGAATCCTTTTCTACTAGAGACACAACTCAGTTTCTAGATGTCAGTAACAGAAGTTTTTCTCAACGTGTGTTCCAAGTAGGCGTATTTCGTTAAAACTTTATAAATGGTTTAATTGGAGCATGAAATAATAATTTTTATTTATAAGCAATAATAGTTCAAATTTCGACTGACAAATAGCAGATATCATGCACTGTTTAAATAAGTTATGCAAATTTGGAGAGCTTGAAAAAGACAATATTCAATGCCGTAAAATCAATTTTCACTGTTCTTTTAGAAAAGAAGAGTTCAGACATACTGATCAAGTCGTCTTATGAGAGAGGTAGTCTTTTTCCAACACAAATTTGCATTATACAGTGTTACATTTACACATAATTTATATTATACAGTGAAACCCTGATCTATCATTCCCGCATCCAATGTTTTCCCCCATTGATCATTTTATTTCTATGGTCCCTGCACAAATTGTATCTAAATAATGTTAATGGAACCCGTATATATCGTTCTTTAAAATGTAATTTTCCCGTATTCATTGTTGTGAAATTTTTCTTCTAACCAAAATAAAATTGAAAATCAAACGATTCCACATGACATTCAAATTGGAATTACTCCTTTTATCCTAAAATAACTCTTTTCTCCCTCCATGGAGGATCAAATTTGTGATGTAATTTCTCCAGATCATCCTCAACGATGAGTTCCAAACTGTTTCGCCATTTGTCCATTTGTCGATGTAAAATCCAACCAACCCCAATTACTCAACCTTATGCGGTTTTGGGTGAAGAACAGGGATTCCGAAAATATAATAGCATGAGTCTATGGATTACTGAATACGTATCGTGTGTTGTTGCTTGGAGAATATGTTATCATACATTGTGTAAAGAGAAGAATGGATGCATCCAGTTTAGCCAGCTACTACATTTTTTCACATTCTTGAGGCTGAGCCTACGCCAGTGCCGTCTAACGTAATTACCGCATTTGAAAATTTACGAATTTTTTTATATGCACTATAAAATGCAGAATAGGACCAACAAATGTTGTAAATCTGGAAATCCCTCGTTTAATTTATAAAATTAACAAAAAGTCCAAAATAAAATTATTCATTTAAAAAAAAAAATAAATATCACTTAATGTTCTACAACTTTCATTTTTATCTTTGGTAGTTTAAAGAGTAATAAATTAGTTTTTATTAGTAGTATACTATATATATTGCGTGTACTATTTCATAAACATTGATTTATCCGTGTTTTAACTTTAACCTGCATTCATCGTTTTTCCATGCACCCATGAAAAACTGTGGATCGAAGTTCTACTGTATATATTGTTTCAATATAATGACAACAAGCAGGGATGGGGAGTTTTTAAAAGTTTTTACCCCATCTAAGGTTTCTTTTTACCATCCGATACATAGGCAAACAAACATCTACCACAAAATATACTAAACTGTAAGATGAATTGGCTATTTAGTAGAATTTTTTCAAGTTCACAAAGCATTATTTTTGTAAAGTACAGTGTTCAGTATAGACTAATAACAGCTAAAAACGATATATATATATATATATGTAGCTGTCTATTCAAATACCGTTCGGGAACTTGGGGAGAGTGTTATGACTGTTTTACATAACTACACTGCTGTTTTATAATTTTTTAATTGTTTAACTATACATTGAATCTCGGCATCGAACGTACTTGACTTCAAAACAATTAATCACATCGGAAACATTACTCACCACGGGCAAGTTTTTCCAGCATTTCTCCACTCCTGGCTATAAGTACATAATTAACAACAATTTGTAAATATACATAATCTTTTGTAATCAATGTAAACAAATGCTTCTGATTTTTTCCTTAAAATGTCACACAAAACTGAAAAGTCTTGATTATCAAGTAATGGTTATTTAGAAAAAAAAAAAAAATTAAATTGGTAATTTCTTTTTTAAATAAGAATGCAAATCAATTTACTTTTCTTGTACAATATACTTGTTATGTAAGTTAAAAAGGATTTGACTTAGACAAAATTTGCGGGACTCCTATTTTGTTATTCAAATTATGTACTATTAAGTTAAATCTGTTATATGGAAATATTTGTTAAAAGATAAAATGGGCATTTTAAACGCAAATACTTTTTGTCGAAAGAAATAGATTAAAAAGTGTAGAATAGAAATACTGAAAGGCTTGTCAACTAAAATAAAATTTATTTTTATTGTAAAAATTTGCATTTTGAAAACGCAAATTTTGCTTTATCATGCAGTTTTATAGAAAATAATGGCCATAGTAAACGAACAAGATCTTCAAGTGAAAATGCCTTATTCAACTTTTTAAAATCCTTTCACATGCATGTTTTTACTTTTGTATTTTCTTTGACACTAGTTATTCAATATTTATTTTTATAAATGTTTTTGTCAGTCAACACTGATGAATAAATAAATGAATTGTTTTCATATAAAACATTTCTTTTTGTTTCGTACTAAATTTTTATTTTTTATGTAAAGGGTGTCTTTTATACTAAGTTAACAATAAAAAATAAATGAAAATAATTTTACAGGAAATATTGAGCACTCATTCATTTGTTATTTTTTACTTTCCGAACCATACATATGTAATGAGAGTATTGTAATCATGTCAAATATCCGAATTTTAGATTTTGATGTTTCTATTCGTTTCGAGGTCCCCTGTGTCCGTTTTCACTATTTTTACGATGATGTATGTATGTGTGTGTATGTGTGTTAGTGAACACGCTAGCATATAAACGCTTTGCTCGAATGAGTTGAAAGTTAGTACATATGTTGTAAGTCATTGTAGCACGAACTCTACTGATTTTGGTGAATTTAGCACGAACAGATTTTTTACAGGAACTCAAAGAAAAATTCTTTATCATTATGGCCTATGAGACCAAATTTTTAAAAGTGTGATAGCGTCTAAACGCCTCATTTAATTGAGCTGAAAATTCATATGAATATTATGAGTCACTGTTGCACTAACTATAAGCATTTTGGTGAATCTAACATCTATAGAATTTTACAGGACACACAACGAATATTTCTTTACCATTATGGCAAAATATTTTTTTCTTCACGTTTTTAGATGTTCATAATTATAGGGACAATCAAGATTTTTTCGTTTTATTTAATTTACTAGCGGAGGAATTACAGTTGAAATGTGAATTTTTTATCTACTGGGCTAGATTAATTCATATATAAGCCTCCAATTTTTCATGGACGGACATTACTGATAATTCTTCGAAAAAAAGAACGTTCGTGTAGTGAAGTATGATAAATGTGTTTTTTAAGTGGAAGGATAATTTCAATCCGCCGAATTTCTAATGAAATTCAAACATCTAAAATTGCTGAAGGCTATGCGATCAAACGTTGAACTTCTGTTTCGATTGGAGAGAGATCTGACGCAAAATCAGAGTTGTTTCACAGAGATCGAAGACTCATAATTCCTCTTACTATTCTACTCACAATGACTGCTGCTGAATTTGCTCGTAATTTTTAACGGAAGGTTGGGGTCCATATTTATGCATGTTTAAAATAATTAATAATATGTTAAAATGAATTAAAAAACCTGTACTAATCAATAAGCATTTAATGGGGAAAGAACGTCTGTGTTAAAGTTAAATAAAACAATATTAAATGGTAAAATGTTACATTTAAGGATGAAAAACATTTTATTCTTGATTAACCAAATGGTTTTAACAGTTACTGGCACGATCTGAAGACAGCGAAAGACAGAGCAGATTTTTTAAAGCCAGATATGAGTCGGGCATTTTTAAGGTGCTCTGGGGAGCTGTTTCTACTGAAGGCAGAATGAATTTAGTAATTTCTTCTATTATTATGGACATCAAGAGAATATCCGCAAATTTTAAACGTGGAATTCTCAGATTTTTGTTAGATTTTGAGGGTAATAATATTTTTTTCAACAAGATTGATATATTTGCTCTACTTCTAGAACAGTAAGAAACAGTTTGAAGAAAGAAACTTCTGTATTATTGCCTTTCCCGTGGCCTAAAAGTTGAAAAAACCTTAACATATCATATTAGATACGTGCATGCAAGTGGAAAGCAATTTTAAATGTATTCAGAATATCATCTATGCTGTATGAAATGGTATTGAAACTGAATATTAAAAAAAAATGTATATATATATATACCAGAGAGAATGTCTGACTGTTTCACCCTAAAAAGAGACCCCATAAAATATTAATTTAAAGAATAACTGAAAAAAAAATTACTAAGATTCGAGCAGTCCTTATAATTGTGAACACATGAAAAATCCTCTTTTTGACCGTATTTAAAGTTTTTTAAGATAGAAAAATTATAAAACTTTTTAAATATAGTCTATTAATGAAATTCAAATTAATAAAAAATATATTTGTTTAAATAATAGTGTTCAGTGTTTAGTTAATACAGAAAAACGGGTGTCCTTATAATTATGAGAATCAGTGTATATATGTACGTGTGCGTAAATTTGTACACACACTCACATATTATATATAAATATATATATAAAGCGAGCGAAAGAGGTAAATTACTCATAATTTACTATTTAAGGTAGCTATTTTATTTCATAAAAATTCAATGTGTCTTTTATAGTTATTGTTTCTAATTTTCTAAGATTTTTCATGTAAATAAGTTTTAAGTTTCTTCTATCATTTTGGAAAAGTAGAAAGTTACAAAATTTCATTTTCTGAACTTATGCAATGCTTTTTAACATTTGTAAAATTTAGTGATTTCATAATATCCGAAAACATTATTGTTAATACGTATCAAGATTTAAACTTTAATAGCAAGAATTTCTATTGTTAGACAGAAATTATCTATCTCTCCAAAAATTCACAATACTTTTCAAGAGAAAATAGAGTATCAAATAATGTGAGCTAATTGCATGCTATCGATTTGTTGATCAATGGTTTGGGGAATTAAATCAGTGTTTTTTAGGGATACAATGTCTCTTTGCGGAAAAAAACTAATAAATCTTTCTTAACTTAGAAAAAAATAAGAGTGAAAAAATAGATGAAAATAGAGTTACGATTTATTAAGAAAGTAAACCCTGAACCGCTTACCTTATAAAATAGCAAAATCATAGAATACTATTATTTTTATTTTATTTTAACTTAATTGCTTTCATATTATGATTTATGAAATATAGTATTTTATTTGGAAACAATTTTCCTTTATAATGTAATATTATTCATTTTAAAAGGTTAATAAAAATTGTATTTCAGGCAGATATAATAAACAACTGCACACGTATCATTTTGGAATATTTTCCAGTTTAGAAATATTAGCGATTTTATTCTTTTATTTTATTATTTATTTTTATTTTGTTTAATTGCTCGCGTATGTATGTATCGCACATAACTTAAAAGCTATTGTACGTAAAATTAAAAATCTGCTGTGAAACAACTATACGACTTCCATTACCCACTATTACACATATTATATGCATTTTTTTTTTTTTTTTGAGATAATGTAATCAGAAGATATGAAAGTGACCTAAAGAAGCAGAGACTTAACATTTTTCAGGTAAGATAAACTTCATACACATGTGAAGACATATAAAACGAAGCTTACATATGGCGAGGTAAAAAATAAGAAAAAAAAAGTTAATTCTTGAAACACCAATTTTCGAGATCTACCTAAACAGGGTAGATGTTAATTTTTCTCTAATAACTATGTGATACATAAGAAAGAAATGGATTTATAAAAAAAAATTTCAAGAAAATCGTTAGAGCCTTTTTTGAGATACCATCTTTTACCATAACTCATTTATTGACAGGAAAACAATAATTACATACAACAGCTATTTAAAAGTGAGTTAATATGGCGAGTTTGAAAAAAATCCATACAGCCGGTTTTTATACAAGGAACGCCCTTACGAGATCTGAAATTGAGCTATTAATGCAAGGCGCCTATCAATTGTCCTGAACTAATCAACAATATCATTAGAAAGGGCACCTAATAGAGTGTTTATACAGCAAATTTGAAGAAAATCATTTGAGCCGTTTTTAAGATACGGACTTATAGTCCCACTTCTGGTTTTTCAATTTTCACCAAAATTTGGGAAATTCATCTGTACACTAGACTTGTTTTAATTCCAAAGTTTCGTAGTTCTATCTTTATTAGTTTCCGAGCTATAATAGCCAGAAGATTCTCCACACACACACACACACACACACACACACTGGCCAATTGCCAAAAAACACTTTTTTGGGCTCATTGGACCTTAAAACGTGTAAATCAGGTGAAATCCCGATATTGAATTTTCAGACCGAATACTATACCATCACATACGGTAGAATGGTAATGGAAATAAAAATTAATGCAAAATAATAATTTAAAGTTTGTTATAAACTTGCGCATCTTTCATAGCTACAAACATTTTTAATGAACACCTTGTAACAATGTTGAAAAGTGTTAATGACTTCGGTTTGTCTGTCTGTCCGTGCTTTGACTCTCGTAAATATTCATGGAATTTCTTGAAATTTATATACGTCTTTGAAGTTCCTTATCTGATACTCCCTGTTAGACAATCGTAACAGTTAAAATTTGGTCGTGGAGATTAAATATAAAAATCCCAAAATGTAGCAACACTAACCAAAGGAGTCATATTAAATGGACCGCAAATGGTTAATAACTTTACTATGCACAAACCTTAATGGTATTAAAATGTGTTAATCATATGCACAAAAGAATGCTTTTTATAGAATACAGTATGATTAGAATTAAATTTTACAGAGCCACAGAATAACATTCAGTTGCATTAACAGCTATTATTGGAAATTTGTTGAATTAAATATTCATTTACATTAAACGTTTTTAATACTTTCTAACAATTTTTAAGTGCGAATAGGATTTGAATTAGTGTAGCTTTCTGACAGTCCATCGGTGTGCTTGCCTCCAGCTTTCGTAAATGTTTTTAGAATTTTTTAAAAGTGATATATGTTATTCAAACTTCCTATGTAATGCCCCCTGTTTAAAAGGATATTAATAGGTCCCGTACAACTTGTATGTGTACAGATACACAGAAAAAAGGCCACTGTTTTGCGTTTTAGGAGAGACATTTCTCTAAGTTAAATTTAAATAATTTTCTACAACAAAAATCATAAAGAAATTGACATTACTTTTTGATAAGCTAAAATAATGTTTTTTATAGAATATGACATGCTTTATTTTCAGTAGTTTTATAGGGATACACTAAAATATTCAGCTACGTTAATCTATGCAACTGGAAACTAAGGAATGCATTTCTGTTTGTGATAAGCATTTTCAACACTTTCAAATAGTGTTTAGGAGTGGTTATTGTTTCAATTAGTCAATATGTCTTCTTTTTATTCTTCTGTTTGTCCGTTTTGTGATAAAGAACAATGAATTTTATATTACACAAAAGCATGTACAGTAGGAAAGTGTTAATAATCAATTCATACTGCATGATTTTTCGTTCTTTTTTTTTTTTTTTTTTTTTAATCTGATTTATCATCTGTATTTTCAAAATGAATGTCAGGCGTGTTTTCGACGAATAAATAAAATTAAATAACATAAATGCATTTATAAAAATTTTCCGGTATGGAATCTCTGTTAAAAAAAATACGGTGAGTTGGCATCTATGATCTCTAATGTTAGAAAATTATATAAACTACTGTTTTATTGATATCTATGAAAATTTTAAAATTTTACACATTACAGGTTCTTCCGTTATAAAATAATTTTTATGCAGGAGTTATAATGTTTTATTCACTTGGACTGTTGTATTAAAAATACGTTTAAAAGGTCATAATCTGGTTTGGTATCAGTACTAGCGTTTATATCGATTTTCACATTCTTATAAATAAATCTCTTACTACCTAGTGGTGGAGAGATTTTTTTCTTAAGTTTTCTGTAGTTCCGTCATTTATGCGTCCTAAAAAAATTTTGATCTTTTTTTAAATAAATATGAAAATAAAACACAATAGTCTACGTTACCTCTCTTTGTTGAAAATTTTACACTTACTGCGTAGTTTCATATTAAACACGCCTCATCACTTGTCTCAGTAAAAATTTCAAAGAACGTGTTCTTTACAGCGCGGAAATGAGTTACACATTTAATTTGATTCGCAAAGGATTTTTTTTTTAATTATTAATAAACAATTTCTAATTCTTATTTTGAAATAACTAAGAAACGAGAAGTTTAAACGTAAGGATTTTAAATTTAAAAGAAAAGCGTAAACTTTCGGCAAAGTACTGATACATTTCCTCAAAGAAAAGTGCATTGGAATTTGGGATGCGTTAAATTTATTATATTGAAGGAATAATTAATGAATTATCTTTCAAAAATGAATTAATATTTATTAATTTCATTATTCGTTAACTTTTGAAATTTCCTTCCAAACCCACTTTTTTCTTGTGTGCAGGAACGTTTGCCGGATATAAAAATCGGCCGCTTAATAAAATCACTTTGGCTCAGGACAAATGTGATTTTAATAAGCGGCGGGTACTATTTATATATATATAATGAGTTTAATTAAATTGTATGGGGTATTCAAACTTCACATTACCTTAAATAAGCCGTTTCTATAGTATTGCAGTAAAATTAAATCTGCAATATATGAAATAAATTATTTAATTTAAATAAGAAAAAAAGTGAAAAAATCATAAAATTTAACTTTTATCTACTTTCTTTTTAAATTTCTCACGCAATAAACATTTTTTTTATTATAATAGAGAAAAAGATTAATCTGTTCTTAAGCGTTTTCTTTCAGAGAAAAATTTATATCTCAATTTTCAAAAAAGCCTTTTTATCCTGAAAAATAAGTGCAGTACAATACTGAAGGCCATTGACAAAGATATCCCTGAGTCGAGAAGAAAAACGAACATACATATTGCTTTTTTGAAATCACCGATTGAGAAGTACGCTAAAATATCATCTAATAAAACTCCGTCTATTGTGTCAGGCAGAAAGAAAGTTAACGTTAAATAAGAAATTGCTGTCTTATAAAATAAATGTTTATAGTGAGAATGAAAAAATATCAAAGTAATGCCAAACGATATTCTGTAAAAATATATTTTTTTATCTAACGAATAAATATAAAGATGAATAAAATTGTAATGTAATGATTTTGGAAATTTTACTAAACAAATGCTTATTTAAATTTTATTTGATAAATAAAGTTTCTCTTCAGAAATAATCCAGTAACAAAAAAATATTTTGTGCAATATTAAATAAGTTTAAAGCTAGCTTTAATAATAACCCAAAATGTAAATAAATATTATCCACTGGCCGAACTGCGCCCGCCTAGGCGGCCGGTAGATCTGCGGACCTGACTTTAGCAAACCAATGTGACATGTATCACTTTTTTTTTAAGTGTAGAGCTTTTAGGTCTTTTATGGGGACACAAAATTATTTATCTTTATGGATTATGAAATCAAATCATAATTCTGAAGGTTCGTATTTCTATCTTTATTAGTTTCAGAGATATAATAGTTGGATAATTCCCCACACACATAATAACCAATTGCTAAGAGACACTCTTTTGAACTGAGGAGAACATAAATCTTAGAAATCAGTTGAAATCTCGATATAGAATTTTTGGACAGAATCCAATAATTCCATTATCTACGGTACTCGGGTAACGGTACAAGGGTAGTGGAAGTAAAAATAAATGAATTCAGGAAATCTCAAAACTTATAAATAGATAAAATCTGAAGTTTACCTGATCGTATGTTTGGAAAGTTAAAAAAAAAAAAACGATAATAAACGAACTGTTAGACCACCTCACACCTCACAGAACACAGAATAACAGAATGAATGTGAAGTTTCCAGCACTGGGAAAGAAATATAAACCCCTTCCTCTAGAATGAATAAGTGACCATTTTCTAAATCTCTTAACTAGAAATATAGATTCCCGAGCTTTGCGCATAAGGCACGCCAATAAACTGAATAGACGAAATGATCGAGAATTTCTAGTGTACACATTTCTAGACGGTGAAAGAATATTCTGAATCTTTTATATGGCAAGAAATTCTCACTAGTTTTTTCTAGAATTGGGTAATAAACCAAGATTATAGCTGTTGAAACCCGCCTCTTGTAGTCTCATTTATTTTCAGAAATTCGTAAATATCTTTGCCCTCGATAATATAATCAAATGCTCTAGAATTCAGGGGCTTCTGGAACTCGCTTTCCAAGGGGAGTAGAATTTATAAGGATGGCATGGAACTATTTTTTCTAGAGCCACAATTTAAATTGTAGATGTCAGTCACAGAAAATTTTCTCAGTGTGCTTTCAACGAGCAAATCGAGTGCATATGTATTCACTTTGGTTGCCAGATACACGAAACAACGCAATACAAACGACCAAACTGAAGCCAGGAAAAATTAGATATTTATTAAATCTGAGGTAATTTTAGTTTTCATTTTATATTTTATATATATATGAATTATGCTAAAATCTTTCACTGAAATTTTTTTAATTAAAACTAAAATACGTAATACTTTTCGTCTAACATTTTTTTGAATTTTTTAATGAATTTCATTGCCATCGAATGACTCATTGAACGTGTTTACTTGCAAAGATTGAATTAAACATAGCTGCTGCCTGCGTTTGTATTTCAATTAAAAAATCACAAAACAGCAAAAAATCAGTATATCTCCCTTGCAGGTGATGTTTATATTTTTTAAACGATCTTTCAAACATAACTTACGCAAAAATTTTCGAAAAAAAAAAAAATAAAATAAAAAAATAAAAAAATAAAAAAAAAACGACCCGAAATTTTTACGAATAAATATAGCTGATTTATTTGTGTGTATAAAACTAATTGGCTGATTTTATAGGAGTGGCCTTACCGGATTATACAATTATAGACAACGGTGATTGTTTATATGGAAATATAAATAAAATCAGATATTTGTCTGTAAATTGCTGAGAATCGATGTGATATGCAATATATTCATATTTAAAACATCAACGATGCTAAAAAGCATTCAGATTATTGTCTGTGTGTGTGTAGTTTCGTGGTTGTGAATGTATGTAGCGGAATTTTTGTCCGAGTACCACGTGATAACGGGCAGACGAAACTAAATGACATTTTCCATGGGTAAAGTACTCTTGACATCTAAAAATTACACGAATCGACCATTTTAAAATTTTGATTACATTTATTGATAAGAATAAAAAACGTTTGCGCATGCGCAATGTTTAACAAAAACCTGCAAAATTTGTGAACTTATAATGAATAATATTTCATGTTGTTTGGGTTACCCGTACTTTGACCCTAACAGTATACTTATCCATAGACCCTTGGATGTACTTTCATTCATATAATATCCTGAGGATGTTTTGTGGATGGGGTGTGCTGTTAGAGAAGGTTGTAGAATTTATTTATGCCGTAATTATAAATTATTACAAATAATAAGTTTCATTTTTAATGTATGAAATTTGAAATATTGGTTACAAAGAAAAAAATCGATTTAAATGAAAAAAAAATCTACATTTAAATGATAATACCAAAAATCATTTCAGCAAAATTTCAAAATTTTATATTATAAATTTATTTAATATAACCGAATTGCAATATCAACACTGACTATTAAAAAATAAATAAATAGAGGATTTTGATTACTGAATTCAAAAGAGATAAATTTACATAGCTCTTTTTATAGGGAATTTAATATTAATACATTTTAGTATTATTATTACTTAATTAATATTTCTTTTGTTCTTAAAACCTTCACAAGAGTCATCCGTGTATATCGCATTAGTGTCATAATAAAAATAATGCCGTATAAATTAAATAAATAAATAAATAAAACCATGTTTTTGTTCAAAAATGTACTAAATTCTCAGATTCCACAAAAGTGGATTAAAACTAATTAATATAAAAGTTTGACAGAGGCAAAATTTTTTCGCCTTGGAATTTAGTCCTAATGAGGTAGACCTATGGAATTTCTTTCCTGTTGTATCGTCATATATTACACTGCACTACACTGCACTGAAAAAAAAAAAAAAAGAAACAGGAACCTCTGATTACATTCTTGAAATCCGAATGTGACTCCCATTTTGCCCAGTCACCCACCGTTTTCTAGGGACACCACCCCTTCCCCATTTTTTATCACAGTTCGGTAGTTTTATGACAATGAATTTGATTTGGAGAATGAAAAAGAATTAATTGAACACCTAAAAACTATCTATCTATCTATCTATCTATCTATCTATATATATATATATAATGTTAAAAAAATAACATTAATAATATATTTAAAAAATATATATATATAAGAAATGTAATACATAATTTCAGTGGCAAATCTCCCCTAAATTTTCCTCTCTCCCCAAATATTCACGTTTAAGTATTTTCCAAGTCTGCAGCTCCTCAAAAGATATTGAACAATTAAAATAAGCCTCCCCTCTCCTAAAAACCAAATTTATAGCCATAAAATCACCAAAAAGTGATAAAAATAGGGGGACGTCTTTAAAACCTGGTGGGAGATAGGACAAAATGGACGTCGTATTCGGAATCAGGATGTCATTTTACATAAGAATTTGCAAAAATTGTGTTCGGGAAAATGTCATCCCGAGTAGTGCCATTTAATCGAGCATAATATTTAGACAAAGTTAGATCGCCAGAAGTTCATAAAAAATGAATCGCAAGTTGTGAGACAGTCAGACAGTTATTTTTTCCACTGGAAATGGAACCTGGTCAGACAGATTCGTAAAAATGTTTTTATAATGCAATGTGATCTATAGTGATTTTTGTGCTGACCTTAAGCAAATTTGGTTTGGTTAAAGTGGGTTAGCAATTAAGAGAGGCATGCTGTTGTAACAATCGCAGCTATCGTAGACCACAAGTCAGATCGTACACTCGGTAGCAAAAGTATCCGAGCACTAGCAATAATCCCTGTCTAAAAAAAGTACACTTAAACTGCTTTGTTAAATAAATCCTTGTTGAATCATGTGTCTTAGATTGACTAAGAACATGACTCGACAAGGATTTATTTAAAAAAAGCAGCAATGAGTTTACTTTTTTTAGACGGGGATTATTACTAATGCTCAGATACGTTTGCTGCCGACTGTAAGATCCGTCTTGTGATCTACTATAGCTGCGATTGTCAAAATATCATGCCTCATTAAGTGCTAAATTTGACTCAGACAAAACAACTAAGTTAAATACATACGCGTCAAACAAATTCCTATTCAACTGGGAAAAATTAAAAGGGTAAAAAAAAAATCATTTGGAGTTGGGCCGTTACTATACGAGTATTGCCACTGAGTGCAAAATTTTAAATCAATTGGATGATAAGAAAATGGTTATAATTCGCCTACAAATTCTAATCATGACAGACAAACAACGTGTATTCTAATGAAAGCGTATTAATAATAATAATAATAAATATAAGCGTGCATTCATGATAATAATAATAATAAAACTAATATATATATATATATATAAACGAAATAATCAAAACCAGATGAAAATTTAATCCCAAAACACATGAGGGTCTTCATCAGGGGAGCTCCCCCATGTAGGGAAAAGAATATGAGAAATGTCTGACGAAACGCTTGTAATTTAACCTAAAAACATGTTTCTAGACCCCAACTTCTCACAGATGGAAGCAAGACCATACAGCAAACGAATTTTAATTAATACATAGCATAAACTAGTTGGCATAGGTGGACTCTGCTCAGTTCCCCATCATATTTATGTTCTCAGAAATTTCTAGTGCGAGACATATTACTAGTGGATCTGCAGATCAGGAGCCTCAACGTCCTATTTGCATCAGACATTATTCAATAGGACATTTTTATTTATTCCTTATTATATAATAGTATATATTGATTCGATCGACTTATTACCAAAATCAAATACATTCCTGAGGGGGGCGGCAGCCCCCCTCAACCCCCCGTTGTATTTCTCTTTGTATACCTATTTGTATATGATATAAAGTGTTACGAAATTGTAAATAATTGCATTTATTTTTGTATAAATTCTTTCAAAGAGGTTTAGTAAGTTGATAAAATGCTAATTTTGTGCCTTTATAGTCGTTTTAGCGTTAAAATAGCCAAATTTTCCTTTAAAAACGCATTAAAAAGCTCCTATAAGGGAAGAAATAAATTTGGCGCCAAATTTGGCGACTATTTCCCTCCTTAGCGATTTTTTTGGTGATCTTGGCGAGAAAATCCTTATTAGGGATATACCAAATATGGAAGCTCTAATCTCATTGGCTGATGTGATACGAGAATTTTCCAGAACAGTCTGTTTTCGATAGAAAAGTATAAAAGGAGCATTATTTTCGCCAAGGCGGTCAGTCTCAGATCTATATCAGTTTCGTCAAATGCTTGCTCAATGGGCTCATGAATATGTGTACCAAATTGCAAGTCAATAGCGTTATTTTGGGGGCCGCTATCGCGGTACATACAAATTCTTCCCATAGGCCATAATGGTAAAAAAAAACTTTGGCGTGTCCCTGTACACGAACTTACAAATGGAATGCACACCGAAAACTATACAGCTAATTTCGTGGGCAACATGAACATGTGTACAAAATTTCAAGTCAATAGCGTGTTTTTTGCGGCCGCTATCGCATGACAGACAGACAGACGGAATCCAAAATCCTTTTGAGTCTCAACAGAGGGCCTCCATTCACATTTCCGCAAAAATTGGAAGTCAATAGCTTAATTTTTGCGGTGGCTATCGCGGTACATACAGATTCTTCCCATAGGCCGTAATCATAAAAAAAATCTTTGGCGTGTCCCTGTACACGAACTACAAATGGAATACACACCTAAAACTATACAGCTGATTCCGTTGGGCTCATGAACACGTGCACCAAATTGCAAGTCAATAGCGTGATTTTTGTGGCCGCTATCGCGGTACATACAAATTTCTCCCATAGGCCGTAATGATAAGAAAAACTTTGGCGTGTCCCTGTACACAAATTACAAATGGAATACACACCCAAAACTATACAGCAGATTTTGCGGGGCACATGAACACGTGTACCAAATTGCAAGTCAATAGCGTGATTTTTGTGGCCGCTATCGTGGTACATATAAATTTCTCCCATAGGCCGTAATGATAAGAAAAACTTTGGCGTGTCCCTGTATACGAACTACAAATGGAATACATACCAAAAACTATACAGCTGATTTCGTGGGGCTTATGAACATGTGTACCAAATTTCAAGTAAATAGCGCTTTTTTGGCGGCCGCTATCGCGCGACAGACAGACAGACAGACACAGCCCAAAACCGTTTTGAGTCTCAACAGAGGGCCTCCACTGACGTTTCGGCAATAATGTTAAAAGAAATCAATTTGACCAAAGCTTCATACAGTGACAGAATGAAATCCCCCTTAATAGGCTATCCACTGTTCATTTCGATATATTTATCTTATTCTAATCTATTAATTTATTTTATCTGGGTCAATTTCGTTGTTTAGTTTTCATGCTACTATTTCCAATGCAATAATCCTCAAATTCATATTTATATGAAAAATTTACAATTTCGCTATGTTGATAAAATCGTAAATTACGAATAATTTACGAAATTTTCCTATTAGAATATTTGTATTCAATCATGTTCAAACAAATATCATAAACGTAATTTTGAAGTTGTCTAACGTATTTAGGATCCTCAAAATGGAAGTTTATGCTCAATTTTGCTTTATTCTGACATGTTAAATAAATCGTAAATTCCAAATAACTTACGAATTTTTTAAATTGGAAAAATCATAGTCTATGATATCCATACCAGTATCCTAAATATTATTTCGAAAGTGGTTTGACATCTTTACGATGAAAATATCCCTCAAGATTGACGTTTATGTGAAATTTTGCTCTTATTCAGCCATGTTAAGAAATTCGTAAATTTCCAATAACTTACGAAATCTTTATATTGGAAAATTCATAGTCATTAATATTCATGCCAGAGTCCTAAATAATGTTTCAAAAGTAGTCTGACATCTTTACGATGAAAATATCTCTCAAAATTGACGTTTATGTGAAATTTTCCCCTATACTGCCATGTTAAGAAATTCGTAAATTTCCAGTAACTTGCGAAATTTTCAAAGTAGCCTATTTATAGTTACTGATGTTCATTCCGGCATCAAAACTGATATTTTAAAACTGGCCTGACATTTTTACAATAAAAAGTTTTCATTTAATGCACGTTTAAGTGATTTTTTGTCCTATTCTCCCATGTTAAGAAAATCGTAAATTTCGAATAACTTACGAAGTTTTTAAAATCGAATGTTGCAAATGAATAGGGTTCTTACCAGTGTCGAAAGTAATATTTTAAAACTGATCTGACCTCTCTGCGACAATTTGTTCTTGAGATATCGTGTACACAGACTAACAAACTAACGGACTGACCCACTAACAGACTAACACACTAACAGACTAACAGACACCCTACAAACAGACACCATAGAAATTTTGTCATTTTCGGATTCCTCATACCTGAAAACGTGTAGAAAAGTCAAAAAACCGAGGTCGAAATTTTTCACGATTACCTAAGTTCCCCATACCTATAGTATGATGGGGAACTAAAAGCAATTAAATTCAGGAATAAAGCACAAAATATAATGCATCAAATATAAAATACAAGAAATTTCATAAAACAAGAATATATAAATATATACATGGACAAACTGGAATAGTCAGAATATGGAAAATTGAAAACCACCTCCCTTTATAAACACAGAGCCCTTTTCAGCCAGTAGGGACATTTACCAGCACTTAAATGTCGCCCAAAATGGAACAACAAACCTTAAGTGGGATTGTCATCAAGAATACTGAAATGTTTATTGATTAAAATAACAGGATAGCGGTTAACAGTTAGTTTGTTTTTGAGATTTTTCATAGCCAGATTCAGGTCTAAATTGTTATTGCAAATCATTTTAATTCTATTTATTTGGATGAACATAATATTTTTTTAAACTTTATGACTAATACAGGAGAACCAATTTGTTAAATTACAAACTTTAAAGTTAGAATCTTGTCTTTTATCATAAATCCCAATTAACCAGTTATTATCTATTTTTTTAATTTTTAAATCCAGAAAAGAAGTTTGGTCTTCAGAGTCAGTACGGTTTAAGACAATATCGGAGGGATAGATTTGAGCTTCATATTTCGCAAAATCAACACAGTTTATTGCAATTACGTCATCAATATATCATACTAACTGTTAACCGCTATCCTGTTATTTTAATCAATAAACATTTCAGTATTCTTGATGATAATCCCACTTAAGGTTTGTTGTTCCATTTTGGGCAACATTTAAGTGCTGGTAAGTGGCCCTACTAGCTGAAAATTGTTCTGTGTTTATAAAGGGGGTGGTTTTCAATTTTCCATAATCTGACTATTTCAGTTTGTCCATGTATGTATTTATATATTCTTGTTTTATTTAATTTCTTGTATTTTATATTTGATGTATTATATTTTGTGCTTTATTTCTGAATTTAATTGCTTTCTATGCTATGCATTAATTAAAATTCGTTTGCTGTATGGTCTTGCTTCCATCTGTGAGGAGTTGGAGGCTAGTAACGTATTTTTTGGTTAAATTGCCAGCGTTTCGTCAAAAACTTCTCATATTCTTTTCCCTGCATGGGGGATCTCCCCTGATGAATGCCCTCATATGTTTTGGGATTAAATTTTCATCTGTTTGTGATTATTTTGTTTATTTATTATAGTTTTATATTTCCTTTTGCTGCTTTTGCGCATTGGTTCATGAAATCTTTGTTCCAGTTCTATTTATTTAATAATTTAAGTTTTACTCCCTCCAATATTTAAATTTTATCTTATATATATATATATATATGCATATATATATATTAAATGGCACATCATTTACCACTTGAGCATTGGTCGGGGACGCGTCGAAATGACCTTCATTTGTGAAGGGACATCGAATGGGCGGCCGTCGCTACACATAACAAAAACAGCAATGAATAAAACATCATGCCTTGTCGGGGATTCGAACCCAGGGTCTACCGTGTGAAAGTCAGGGATGCTAATCACTACACCATATGACGGCCATGAAGCGAAATCATTAAGTAGAAAATCAACCTACTTTATATATTATGAATTCTATTTATCAAAGTTCATTTTCGAATTTGTTACTGCATTTTTTCCCCTGGCTTATCATTCAGTTAGATTTACCTGCAACTAAGTAATAAAAAGTTTACTTTTATCAATAAATTTTAACTTCTAAAATTGTAAACATAGCAATAGACAAAACAGTACAATTGAGAATAAAGGAAATAAATACATTTGGAAACATTAAATCACGTTTAGATAGACTTATACGTAATTTCTTTTTTTTTTTTTTTTTTTAAGTATTATTTTAGTTTAGTTACACAGTTTGATTCCTATAAGATTAATCATTTTGTCGGTAAAATTATTGCTACCTGTTTCTAATACAAAGAAATATTTGTTGCTTATATGAACAAATTTTTCTTTCCGATATTTTGGCAGACAGTTTTAAATTAGTAAAGAAATTTTTCCCGGTATGTGGATTAGAAAATACATTTCCGGGTATTTTTTTTTTTCTATGTCTAAAGTAATATTTATTTTTAAAACTTATTTTTCTATACATTTTACTATATTCTTTTCAAATAGTATTGAGTTTAAAGCAAGTAGAAAAAACATCAAAGGCATAAAAATAAATAAATAAATAAATAAATAAATAAAAATAAAAATAAATAAATAAATAAATAAATAAATAAAAATAAAAATAAATAAATAAATAAATAAATAAATAAAAATAAAAATAAATAAATAAATAAATAAATAAATAAAAATAAAAATAAATAAATAAATAAATAAATAAATAAAAATAAAAATAAATAAATAAATAAATAAATAAATAAAAATATAAATAAATAAATTAATTAATTAAATACATATAGTAAAAGAATTCTAGTATAAAATCTGCCTATTTTTTTAAATTCAATTTCTACTTTGAAAAATTGACTATTTATTAGTCTTAAAATTGTATTATTTTGTATTAATATTGGTTTTATATACTACTGGTATGATTCTTGAAGTAAACAACAATTTTCACAAATCAACGGATTTATGATGGCTTTGCTCTGAGAAATATATATATATATATATATATATATATATATATATATATATATATATACCGCCTTCATCTAGAACAAATAAGTGGTCATTTTCTAAATCCCAAAACTAGAAATACAGATTTCCGAGCTATGCATATAAGGCATGCCAATAAGCTGAATAGACGAAATAATCGAGAATTTCTAGTCTGTAAATTTCTATATGGTGAAACTATTTTCTAAATTTTTATGAATCCTTTGTAGTGCTAAACATTCTCGCTTGATTTGCATGAATTTGGTCATAAACCAAGATTATAGTTTCTAAAGCCCGTCTCTTGTATTCACATTTATTTGCAGAGATTTTTAAATGAGTATGATCTCGATAATATAGAAATGCTCTAGAATTCTAATAGGGGTTTCTAGAACTCCCTTTTAAAAGGGAGCACCATTTATAGGCATAACATGGAATGTTTTTAACAGATTCTCAATTTAGATTCTAGATGTGAGTTGCAGAATTTTTTCTGAGTGTGTGATGAATTGGGGCGGTTTCGCTGCTAACGAAAAAAAAAAAAACCGTCATATCTGAAAATAAAAGAAATTCAGAGGAATATCAATGTATTATTATAGAAAATTTATTGCTAAATGATTTTCTTGTACTATCTATCTAGCACATAGAAAAAATTTCTGTAGTACATTACAGCACATTGTGCTGGTAAAAGCATTGCCTGCTCACTGTGCTGTATTTTTACAATGTGCAGTAAAATAAATTTGCAGCGGTTTTTGCTCACGAGTGCTGTAATTTTCACAGTATGGTTTAAAAATATTTCCCGTCATTATTACACATGCGTGCAGGAAGTAATCAACAACACCAAGCAACGTTCTTATTTTTTTTACACGTATAATTCACTTTATTTATTTCTTCATGCAAAGCAAACGGTCTTGGATAGCCCAGGATTCGAACTCACAATCTTCTGTTCTAGAGCCAGCACTTTGCCAATCACGACGTTAGGCTCACAATGACTTTCTTTACAAAAACAGATAAGGTCAAGATCGGCACTGATTGGTTGAAAATCATATCATACGCACCAAAAGACTTCTGGAATTTTTTTTATACCG
This sequence comes from Salticus scenicus, assembly GCA_963930645.1. Classification (NCBI taxonomy): domain Eukaryota; kingdom Metazoa; phylum Arthropoda; class Arachnida; order Araneae; family Salticidae; genus Salticus; species Salticus scenicus. Next base: position 186,348,179 of record OZ005659.1, read on the forward strand.
ATTTACAGCACAATGTGAAGTAATCAGTCTTCAATTATTTTTACAGAACTTACTGTAAAAATATATATTAACCAATGTTCTATTTACAGTCGGTAACAAAAGCCTCCGAACACTAGAAAAAATTCCTATGTAAAAAAAAATACACTTAATACAGTTTTGTTTAATAAATCCTTGTCGAATCCTGTTCTTAGTCAGTCTAAAAACAGGATTCGACAAGGATTTATTTAACAAAACTGTATTAAGTGTACTTTTTTTACATAGGAATTTTTGCTAGTGTTCGGAGACTTTTGTTACCGACTGTATGTTAAAAAAATGCTTTATTTTTATAGAAATTTCTTATAGTGTATTTCACGCTGGCAATGCATTCCTTCACAATTTGAGCTCTATAAATCCTGGATCAAAATGAATCTTAGATTCTGGATCCTAGTCTAATTACTTGAGTAGCCATCAAGAAGATCGGAATCTACCAGAAAATTTCTGGGGCATTCTGGTTCACGATGTGTTATCGAAACAGTAAAAGTTACAATACCAAAGAAGAGTTAAAAATGACCATTGTAAACTGCGGGGAAAGCATCTCCAAAGACAGAAAATGTTTCAAATTCTGTAACCTCGAGAATGATTAAATTATTTTAAAAGAAGTAAAATTTTTCGGAAAATTAGCAGTTTGTTACACATTATCTTATATGACCTTAATACTATTTTACATTTTTACGTGTATAAAATAAACAAATAATGTTTCAATTACAATATAGTTTGAATTTACTTTTATATATATATATATATATAGTTAATGAATATAATTACAATTTTTTGAGTTGTGCATAAGTTTACATAAAATTTAAATATGCATTTGTAAGAATAAAATAGTTCTTTTTTTTTTTTTTTTTTTTAATTTTTTTTAAAGATTGCCTTATGTTTTTTTCCAGCACTGTATCTTCATGTACATGCCTACTATTCTAATAAAATAGATATAGATAATTAAAAGAAATAACATAAACACGGGATATAGTTACAATGGATTTCAAGCATTATATTTTACAGGGTGATCTAGAACATTTTTCTCTTTAGTTTTTTACTTGATGCCTTTCTGTCTTCCAGATAAATCTTTCGAAGAAACGTAACTTAACATGCTCTTTACACCACCAGATTTTAAAGCTAATTCGGCAAGAATTTTTCTGGATTATACCTTCCCATGTCTAGTAGAGTATTACGCAGATAGATGGAAAATATGTCATGTAACTTAATTTTGCAAACCGTTTTAGCTATAAAACTGAGTATGTCCGAAATTTCTCGATCCAATTTTAAAGTTGTCTATACAGACGAAACTATAGTTGAGAAAGTTATAACATTTCGTATAGGACATAATGATAGTATGGGAATTTGTTTGAGTGAATAAAAAGAGTTAGTTCAAAGTTTCGTCACCAAGGGGCGTTTTTAATGAATTACATACTTCCTGAAAGTGACCTTCTCAGTCCTGAGACCTCAATCAATGCGACTTTTGGCATTGGGTGATCTGAAAGTTTTGGAATGTCATGATAATTAAAGAACTTCGTCTGATCGTAAAAACACCATTTCACACCATGTTCGTAACATTTCTATGAACACACCACAGTCAGCTGTGAAAGTTGCTGTTTTTCGATTTCAGATGGTAGCTGATAATGGTGGTCGTCATGTTGAGCATATCTGATGATAAAATTTGTAAACTATCTGATATATTACATATAATATACAAAATGTGTATATCATTAAAAAACACCCCTAATGGCGAAATTTTTATCTATTTTATTTATTTATTTTATTCACTCAAATAAATTCTCATACCTTCATTATATTTTACAGAAAATTTCATAACTTCCTCAACAATAGTTTTGTCTATAGACAATTTTTAACAAGGGTCGTTTAATTTCGGACACACCTAAAATTATAATTATTCGGAGATAAATGCTGTATTATAAATTAACTGCAGCTTTGTACATGTGTAAGTAATTTCTTATATATATATATATATATATATTTCATTTTAATCCAGATTTAATTTTGATTATTTACACAATAAAAATTTTTAAAATAACTTTATAGTATATTTTATCGAGTAGAATACAGATTCTAATATAAAACAAATTTACTGAAATAGTTAATTTTTAATACATTACTAGTTAGTTATTATTTTTTAAAAATTGACTTATTCTGAGTAGTAATAATTATTTTTTTATTAGTAATAGTAAATAATATAATATATTTATACAGTCGAACCTCGTTAACGTAAATCACAAGGGGAAAAAAAATGTTCAAGTTGTCAGTAGTTAATGCTATCAGTAACTATTCTTCATATAAGTAAACTAATCTTTATTTTGACGGGGATTGTGGAAACAGTTAATGTTAAAAGTAATTTAAGTTAACAGTGCTCACGTTAACGAGGTTCGACTTTATTTATTTTTTTTTATTTTCATACTGTTTTATGAAGTTTTACTTATTGACCTTTTTTATTTATTTATTTATTTATTTTTAATAACCCTTGAAAATGACAGAATGCCAAGCAATATTTTTAACAACACATTCTAAAGTACATATATATTAATCGAAATAAAAACAAGATTTATATCTTTTTTTTTTATCAGTAATTTTTAGAAAACACCTTAACAAATAAAAAGGTAACGGATAAAATACGGTTTTATATTTCTACAATTAATGACAGCTGTCAACATTTTTATTTGTCCCAGAATTACGAAACTGTCTACCGTAGCTGATTCAAACAAACAGTTTCATCTTTCTATTAGTAACAGCTGTCAGATTTGGTGTGAAGTATACACAATAGACAATCATAAATTTGTATTTATACAGGACAAGATGATTTTTGATGTTGTAACTGTAATAACATTTTTTAGTACTTCGTTACAAATTATGTTTCCATTATTTATAAATTTTAATAAATGTTTTTGTTCTATTATTTATTTCAAAATAAATGACAATATAAAGAATTTACGAAAACTTTTTTTTCTATAATCAATAACATTAGTAAATAATTTTAACTATTGAATTATTTCGACGCTGCCTGCTAAAACTGATTCTAACAAACCGTTTATAATTTTCAATTATGGCATATGTCAGATTACATTTAAAATACAAATAACATACATTCATAACTTAATATTTCTGTAGGACAAAATATTTTCAATAAAAATTTCAATAACATTAACTGTATTGATATAAGAACACATGAATAGCATTGAATTATAAAATATATTCTTTTTTTTATCACTTTATTATTATTATTATTATTATTATTGTTATTTCAAAAATTTCAGAAACTATAAGTTTATTAAAAAAGAAAAAGTAGAAAGTTGTTTTGTACTTCTACAAATAATAACAATTGATAATAATTTTACCTCTTCGAGAAGTACTAACTTATGTACCGTAGTTAATTGTACGAAGCAGGTCCATTTTTTATATTTGTTATAATTGTTATTCATGGAGATATAAAGGTTTGTTTAAATAATAAAAAAAATAATATTAATATAAACGTTCGCATATTTTTAGTTGTAACTCACGGGATTTACAACAAAATATAACGTCAGTTTCTAATATGTTGACGAAAAATTTTACAAACAATAATATTCAACTAGAAAATAAATATATTGAAGTTTTCATGATATATGAACATGTAAGGTCATTGTGCCTAAATGCGATAACCCATAAATGCGACAAAGTTTTTCTACTGAAAATCTAAATGCTTATATCACAAACTTATAAATCATAATGGAACATACACATTTCAAGAACGGTTCGAGAAACTTTTCATATAATTTCAAAGGTTTTTTTCTAGTAGAATTTCCTTTTGCAGTAAACATTGTCCATTATGGGCTTTCCGACGTCTTTTCCTAATTGCGATAAAATATTTTCAAATAGTAACTGTAATTTTATCCTTTCATCTTTCAAGATCAAATAACCACTGTTACGTCATGTGCTTGAATACCCTTCATACCTACCAGAAGAAAATAAAAAAAAAATACTACATTTTTTTAAAAAGAGGGGTTTAAAATTTTTATCGCATTTAAGGGTCTGTTTACACCATTTTCCTAAATGCGACAAATTTTATCCCTTAAATGCGGCGAATTTTACAGTTGATATATTAAGGGAAGTTTAAGCATTTTTTTCCTTTTTAACACTTTCCAACAAGGTTTAAAAGTGACTTAGACTTGTCTGTCCCTCTGTCCGTCTGGCTGTCTGTCTGTCCGCGCTCTAATTCCTGTAGAGACACCCGAAAGTATTCCAAAGCACTGTATTCAATGAGAGGTATTGCTGTAAACCATATTTAATACCTTAACTGTATACAAATCTTAGTGAAATTGAATCATGTTATTCAAGTTCACTATCGGATGTTTCATACATAAAATGGAATAAATACCACCACTAGTTTGTACACAGGGACACTCGAAAGTACTCCAAAGCATTGCGTTCTATGAGAGGTATTTCTATAAACCAAATTTGAATAACTTTACTTTCCACAAAGTTTAATGAAATTGAAATATGTTATTCATATGCACAAAAAAATGCTTTGCATAGAATATAGCATGATTAGCATTAGATTTACAGGGCCACACAAAAATATTCTGTTACATTAAGAGCTGTTCATAAAAATTTGCTATAATTTCAATTTCGTTTACATTAAGCGTTTTTAACATTGTCTAACAATTTTCATCTGTGAATATAATTTAAGTATCTGTCTGTTCGTCTGTCCGCGCTCTAGCTCCAGTAAATATTTATGTAATTTCTTGAAACTGATATATGTTATTTAAGTTCACTATCGGATGTTCCCTATTGAAAAAGGAGTTAATATCTCAACTGGTTTGTCTACAGAGGCACCCAAACCTTTTACAAAGCATTGTGTTCTATGAGAGATATTTCTATAAACCATATTTTAATACCTTTACTGTACACAAACCTTAATGAAATTGAGAAATGTCATTCAAGTTCACTATCGGATGTTTTATATATTAAATGGAGTAAATACCACCACTGGTTTGGGCACAGAGACACTTGAAAGCATATCAAAGCATTGCGTTATATGAGAAGTATTTCTATAAACCAAATTTTGATAACTTTGCTTTCCACAAAGCTTAATGAAACTGAAATGTGTTATTCATATGCACAAAAGACTGCTTTCTATAGAATATAGTATGTTTAGTATTAGTTTTACAGAGCAACAAAAAAATATTCAGATACATAAAGAGCTATTAAGAAAAGTTTGCTGGAATTGCACTTTCGTTTACATTAAGCGTTTTTAACATTTTCTAACAATTTTTAAGTGTGAATATAATTTCAATTTGTGTATCTGTGTATCTGTTTGTCTGCCCATCTCTCTGTCTTTCGGCGCTCTAACTCCGGTAAATATTTATGGAATATCTTGAAACTAATATATGTTTTTCAAGTTCACTATCGGATGTCCCCTTTTAAAAAATGGAGTGAATAGCTCTACTGGTTTGTGTACAGGGGCATCGGAAAGTACTGCAAACTACTTTTTTTTTTCTATGAGAGGCATTTCTATAAACCATATTTTAATACCGTTACTTTACACAAATCTTAATGAAATTTAAATATGTTATTCAAGTTCGCTGTCGGATGTTTCCTATGTGAAATGGTGAAAATATTACCACTGTTTTGTGTACAGGGAGACTTACAAGTATTGCGCTGTATGAGAGGCATTTCTGCAAACCAAATTTTAATAACTTTACTTTGCACAAATCTTAATGAAATTGAAAAATGTTATTCATATTCAAAAAGGAATGCTTTTTATAAATACAGGATTATTAGTATTAATCTTACAGGGCCACATAAAAATTTTAAGTTACATTATGAGCTATTAATAAAAATTTGCTGTAATTGCATTTTCTTTTACAATAAGCATTTTTAACACTTTCTAACAATTTTTAAGCGCGAATATGATTTTAATTTGGTTATCTTTCTGTCCGATTGTCTGTCTTTCTATCTGGCTCTCGTCCCAAGAGTTCTTAAATATTTTCAGAATTTTGAAAAAATGATATATGTTATTAAAGTTCACTATGGAATGTTTCCTATTTAAAATGCCATTAATATGTCCTACTCAACGTGTTTGTGTACAGGGAACTTCCAATGCTTTGCGTTTTAGGACAGACATTTTTATAAATCACATTAAATAACTTTCTGCTGTAAAAATTATAAATAAATTGAAATGTATTTTAATATTCTAAAATAATGTTTTGTATAGAATATGATATGATCAACTTTCAGATTTACAGGACTACACTAAAATATTCAAATACATTAAGGGATCAATTATAATCTGACGGCTGGATTTTCTTTTGCATTAAGCCTTTTTAACGTTCTTCAACGATGTCTGAGAGCGGTTTTAAATTGAATTAGTCAATCTGTATATTTCTCTGTGCTTCTTTCCTTTGTTTGATAATGCAGGCAAAGAATATTGAAAGTTATACGATACAACAAGCACGTACAATTGGAGAGTATTAATAACCAGTGCGTACTGCATGATTTTTCGTTCTTTTTTTAACACTTTCCAGCAAGGTTGAAAAGTGTCAATGACTTCGGTTTGTCTGTCTGTCCGCAGTCGAACTCCTGTAAATTTTCATGGAATTTCTTGAAGCTGATATATCGTATTCAAGTTCCCTATCGGATGTTCCCTATTGAAAATGGAGGGAATTCCTCTTCTGATTTGTCTACAGGGACACCCAAAATTTTCCAAAGCACTGTGTTCCATGATAGATATTTCTATAAACCGTATTTTGATACGTTTACTTTAAACAAATTTTAATGAAATTGAAATGTATCATTTGAGTCCACTTCCGGGTATTCCCCATGTAAATTGAAGTAAATACCATCACTGTTTTGTATACAGGGACATCCGAAAGTATTTAAAAGCATTGCGTTTTAAGGTATTTCTAAGCACCAAATTTTAATGATTTTACTTTGCACAAGTCGTAAATATATATATATATTATTCATATGCACAAAAGAATGCCTTCCATAAAATACAATATTATTAGCATTATATTTACAGGGCCACACAAAAATATTCAGATACATTAAGAGGTATTGTTGGAAAATTGCTTGAATTGCATTTTCGTTTACAATAAGCGTTTTTATCACTTTCTAAATGTTTTTAACACTTTCCAATAAAGTTGAAAAGTGTTAATGACTTAGGTTTGTCTGTCTGTCCGTGCTCTATCTCCCGTAAATATTCATGGAATCAGAGTTACACATACACTACTCAGAGAATAAGAGTTAAACACGGAGTTACACACTCTGTTATAAAAAGGCAAAGTTACACACACAATTACACACAAACTGTTAATAAAAATGCAGAGTTACACACACAATTACACACAAACTGTTAATAAAAATGCAGAGTTACACACACACTGTGAGCAAAAAATTAGCGGTGCACACAGCGCTACACACATTGGCAAAAAGAAAAGAGATTTACATACGGAGTTACACACACTGTTAATAAAAAGGCGGAATTATACACAGCAAAAAATCAGTGATACACGCAAAGTTACACACATTGTTCAAAAAAAAAAAAAAGAAATGAACATTGAATTACACACACTGCTAATAAAAAGGCAGGATTATACACAGAGTTACATGCACTGTTAATAAAAAGGCGCTGTTAATAAAGAGTTACACACAGAGTTACACACACAGAGTTAATAAGAAGGCAGAGTTGCACACACACATTTAATTACGTACAGGGTTACGCACACTGTTAGTTACACATAAGTAAAATTACACACGTTTTTTGCTAAAAATCAGCGATACACACAGTGTTACACACACAATGTTAAAAAAAAACTGTTAATAAAAAACAAAATTACACATGGAGTTACACACACTGTTAATAAGAAAGAAGAGCTACACATACACTGTTAATTGCATACAGGGTTGCACACACAGTGACAGTTTCACATAGCGTTACGTACACTGTTAGAAAAGTTCAGCAATACACACAGAATTACACACACACTGTTAAAAAAAAAGAAGAGTTACACGCTGTTAACAAACAGCAGATTTAGACACAAAGTTCCAAACACTGTTAATATAAAGGAAGAGTTACACACACTGTTAAAGGCAGAGTTGCACATAGAGTTACACAACATTTTATCTTGAAATAGTTATTCGGTATTAAGTATTTTATAAACTATAAAAAAAGAACGAAAAATCATGCATTACGCAATGATTATTAACACTTTCCAACTGCACGTAATTGTTGTATCTTATAACTTTGAAAGTTCTGTACCTACGTTATCACACAACAAACAAGTAAACAGTAAATCTGAAAGGCATACAGACAGACTAATTGAATTCCTAATCATTCTTAAACACTGTTTGAAAGTGTTAAAAATGCTTAACACAAAAGAAACCGTCGCCCTTCGATTATAATTCCAGCCCTTAATCTATCTGAAAATTTCAGTGTAGCCCTGTAAATTTGAAGGTTAACAAAATCATATTTTATACAAAACATTATTTTAGCAAATTAACAATAAATGCCAATTTCTTTATGATTTTACAGTTGAAAGTACAGTATGAAAGTTCTTTAAATGTAAATTATAAAAATGTATGTCCTAAAATGCAACGCATTGGCATTTTTTGCGCGTTCTTGTACATAAAAATGTTGTACAGTACCTATTAATGCCCTTTTTATTTGGGAACATTCAATAGTGAATATAAACAACATATATATTTTTTTAAAAATTCAGAAAATATTTCAGGACGCTAAGTGCGGTACACGGACAGATAGACAAATGGAGATTCGGGCACATAGATACAGAAATTGAAAACACGTTAAGACTTAAACAAGAAAGAAAAATCATGCAGTACTCATTGATTAGTAACACCTTCCAACTGTACGTAATTGTTGTATCGAATAACTTTTAATATTCTTTGCCTACGTTGTGAGGTTGAGACGTCAGAACGTCACCACAGTTGTTTTAATTAAGCTGGATCATGCAAAGTAGAAAGTGGAGACGGTTAAAATCGCTTCGTCGCCAGTGACTCGGCGAAAGTTGAGGTCGAGATAGCTTTGTGTCGGCAGGGTGCTGCAATGAAAGACTTAGATTTTGAATGTTAGATAAATTAGAAGTGATTTTAAGAGGGCGGATTGAAATGAAGAGAGAGGAGGATGTAGGAAGAAGTATAAAATGGCGATGGTTTTAGTAGATGGGAGTGGATGTTGGAGGATATTATAGTGGATGTTGGAGGATATTATAGTGGATGTCGGAGCATATTATAGTGTGGATATTGGAGTATTATAGTGGATTGTTGAAAGTCTTATTTTGGCGAATATTGAGTAGTAGAAATTTAGAGGAGTGAGAAATAAGTCATGATGAGTGTTAGTACGAGTATTTGCTAGCGCTCGTGAAAGTGAATTTCGATCTGTAGAGAATCCTCTGATCGAAAGTGAAGTCGCAGCAGTGGAGTTACGAGTGCAACCATCGCTACACCTTCAATTGCTTGCTGGGGTGAGATATTTAAGATAATCTAATTTAATTGTTGATATATATATTTTGATTGAGTAATACACTGACTGAGCTAGTTTAATTGCCAGGCCACCCTCCCCATTAATCTGCTCAAATAAACTTTAGTTATTGTTAATTCAAGTCTTGTGTTCTCTTACTTATCCATTTAGTGATCTAATTAAGTTAAGATGGAGTTTGCGTCAACGCAAACGTTACAACGTTATCACACAACAGACAGAAGGACTGAAAAATATACAGATAGACTAATTGATTTTAAAATTACTCTTAGGCATTTTGGAAAGAGTTAAAAAGGCTTAACGCAAAATAAAATGCAGCCATTAAATTATAATTACAGCTTTTGTTCTCTCTGAATATTTTAGTGTAGCCATTTAAATCAGAAAGTTAATCATACCATATTCTATACAAAACATTATTTTAGAATATTAACAATACATTTCAATATTTTTATGATTTTTGCAGTAGAAAGACTTAACTTTCAAAAAATTCTCTCCTTAACCGTAATGCATTGCCTTTTTTTTTTTTGTTGTTGTTGTTGTCCCTGTAAACAAACTAGTTGTACAGGACCTATTAATGTCGTTTTGAATGGGGAATATTCTATAGGGATAATGTTTATAAAAATAACACTCATAAAACACAATGCTTTCGAATGCTTTTGGGTGTCCCTGTACACAAACCAGAAGAGATATTCACTCCATTTTCAATATGGAACATCCGATAGTGAACATCAATAAAATATATCAGTTTCAAGATATTCCATAAATATTTACAGGAGTTAGAGCGCGGGCAGACAGACGGACAGACAGATGGACAGATACACAAACTGAAATCATATTCACACTTAAAAATGTTAGAAAGTGTTAAAAACGCTTAATGTAAACGAAAGTGCAATTCTAGAATTGTTTTATCAATAGCTCTTAATATAAATGGATATTTTTGTGTCACCCTGTAAACCTAATGCTAATCATGCTGTATTCTATGCAAAGCATTTTTTTCTGCATATAAATAACATATTTCAATTTCCTAAAACTTCGTGAAAAGTAAAGTTATTAAAATTTGATTTATAGAAATATCTCTCATAGAACGCAATGCTTTGGAATACTTTTAACTGTCCCTGTACATAAAACGGTGGTGGTATTTCCGCCATTTTATACAGGAAATATCCAGTAGTGAACTTGAATAACATATTTCAATTTAATTGAGATATGTCTACAGTAAAACCAATAGAAATACCTCTTACAGAACACAATGCTTTGAAATGCTTCCGGGTGTCCGTGTACACAAACCAGTATAGGTATAAACTTCATTTTAAATAGGGAACATCCGATAATGAACTTGAATAACATATATCACTTTGATGAAATTCCATAAATTTTTATGAGATTTAGAGCTCGGACAGACAGACAGGCGGACAGGCAGATACACAAAACTGAAATCATATTCACCCTTAAAAAATGTTAGAATGTGTTAAAAACGCTTAACGTAAACGAAAGTACAATTCTAGCCATTTTTTTTAAATAGCTCTTAATGTAACTGGATATTTTTGTGCCACCCTGTAAATCTAATGCTTATCATGCTATATTCTGTGCAAAGCATTCTTTTGTGCATACAAATACCATATTTAAATTTCCAAAAACTTCGTGGAAAGTAAAGTTATTAAAATTTGATTTATAGAAATATCTCTAATAGAACGCAATGCTTTGGAATACTTTTGAGTGTCCCTCTATATAAATCGGTGGTGGTATTTCCTCCATTTTATACAGGAAACATCCAATAGGGAATTTGAATAACATATTTCAATTTCATTAAGATATGTCTACAGTAAAGGTATGAAAATATGGTTTATAGAAATACCTCTCATAGAACACAATGCTTTCGAATGCTTTTGGGCATCCTGTGCACAAACCAGTAGAGGTATAAACTCCATTTTCAATAGGGAACGCCCGATAGTGATCTTGAATAACATATTTCAATTTCATTGAAATATGTCTACAATAAAGGTATGAAAATATGGTTTATAGAAATACCTCTCATAGAATGTATTAAATTGCTAATCATACTATATTCTGTGCAAAGCATTCTTTTGTGCATATAAATACCATATTTAAATTTCCAAAAACTTCGTGGAAAGTAAAGTTATTAAAATTTGATTTATAGAAATATCTCTCATAGAACGCGATGCTTTGGAATACTTTTGAGTGTCCCTGTACATAAACCGATGGTGATATTTCCTCCATTTTATACAGAAAACATCCTATAGTAAACTTTAATAACATATTGCAATTTCATTAAGATATGTCTACAGTAAAGGTAAGAAAATATGGTTTGTAAAAATACCTCTCATAGAACACAATTCCTTTGAAATACTTTCGGGTGTCCCTGTACACAAACTAGTAGAGGTATGAACTCCATTTTCAATTGGGAACGTCCAATAGTAATCTTGAATAACATATATCAGTTTCAAGAAATTCCATAAATATTTACGGGAGTTAGAGCGCGGACAGACAGACGGACGGACAGACAGACAGACGGACAGACAGACAGACAAACCGAAGTCATAAACACTTTTCAACCTTGGTGGAATGTGTTAATAACAATTTTCAACCTTCTTTGGAAAGTGTTAATAACATTAAAGTAACTCCCATGCATTAAAAGCATTATCGCATTTAGGGAGTTTGAACATCGCATTTAGGATATAGTACCTTAAATGCGACAAAAATTTCCTAAATACGACGCTGGTATATATTTTCATAAATTACTGATATTTTTTTAATTTCTTGAAAAAAAAAATGACTCAAAGCACTAGTTTAGAACTATGAGTATAATATTCAACCATTTTTTCTTTCTTTTCATAATTATTTGTTTACTAAAATGTCATAAGTTTCCCAAATGCGATAAACTTACCAAATATCACGTCGCATTTAGGCACAATGACCTTAGTAGATAAATATTCAGAGCATCACAAAAAAAAAAAAAAAAAAAAAAAAAAAAAAAGCTATCCAAATATTGACTATAGAAATAGGACACTATAGAATTAGCTGTTTTCGCTAATTTTCTAAAAGATGCTTAACGTTGAGAGATCGTACATACATTGATTTTTCCCGCAATGATTTCCAAAAGTCTGACCAGGAAAGTCTTTTTAAAACGCAAACTCATATAATTGTAAAAAATAAAATAAAAAATCTCTGATACCATACTTTCTTAATATAAGATCAATCAAATTTATCGGCGGAATCCTAGTAGAAAATTTCTAATACAGTCGAACCTCGTTTACCCGTTAGTACTCGCGCTAGTTGGTCGATTCGCCGCCCATTCCTTCAGTGTTTATTCAACAGCGACCAAAAACTTTTAGAAGTGGCATTTCATATACGTAATCGAAGATTATTCCACTCTATCCGCCTTTTATGTATATCAAATGCCACTTCTAAACATTTTTGGTGGCTGTTGAATAAACACTGAAATGATGGGCAGCGAATCGACCAACTAGCGACTACTAACGAATTAACGTGGACACGCTTAAAGCGAATAATAATAACAATTAATAACAGGAGACTTGGCGTTGGAAAATTGAAACCCTAATAAACTACTGCGTCAGAAACGCCAAAGAAGAGTATTTGAGATGCTTATAGCTGTTTCGGTAGCCTTAAGCGTACCGTCTTCAGTACAAAAAGAATTCTGAATCTGGAGAAGTGCTCGTATATATAGGAAAGGGACCGAATTTAGTTCAACCAATAGAATTACGGTGAAGGTGGGGAGTGTGGCCAATAGGAAAATCGTTATGATAAAGGTATGTTATGTATCGTTCATGTTAAAGGTAATTCGCTACTGTCTCCACAATCTCCGTCAAAAATGAAGATTAGTTTCTGAGTTACTGATACCATGAACTACTGATTACATGAACACATTTTTTATTCCCCTTGAGATTCACGTTAACATGGTTCGACTGTAAAAATAATATTAATAATAATAAAAATATTTCGAGTATTTGGCGCCAAAGGCGGTGTACGATTTGCCTAGGAACATACCTCCTCGTCAAATGCAGGTAATTTTAATAAATTTGAAAATTACTTTCAAAACAAATCTATACAATATTGAATAACTTATCTTATGAAATTAGTTGATTAAAATTATCAGATAAAATAGTTGGTTACATTTACAAAAGCTTCTATAATATACCGAAGTCACTTGTTGAAAGTATTTAATTTTACTTCTTAGAAAAAGGTTTTTATCTTATAGTTAAGAAATGTTTAAGTTCAGACACGGCCCTGTTACACTTATAGTTAATACTTTATTTTAGTTTAAAAAAAATCTTTTGCATTCTATAAATTGTTATTATTAATTAAAAAAAAAAAAAAAAAAAAAAAATTAAAATTTCTATGTCGCCAATGAACAATAAACAGCCAAGAACGATACCTTTTCATTAGACAATATTCACAGCTATATATCATTACTAGCAGGCTACGCCCGCTTCGCTGATCACTATATTTAAATGAATTTTCAAAAGAATTGAATCAGTATTTATTTTTTACATCACATTATAAATAAAAACTTAATAAAAAAATGATAATTTATACATAAATAAATAAATAAATATATAAATAAATAAACATTGAAATTGCTCTAGACCTTGCTTCGGGTACCCGTTGCCTACGGCAGCTCTTTTTTCCGCCCGTGCTGCATCGGGGGGGTCGAGCTTCCCACTGTCTGCAAAAAGGTCTTTCTCGGGCATTTCTATCTGGGTATTTATCGACGACATGCGGATCTTCTGCTATTTAAGAACTGCGATTTTAAAGATGACTGTATCTCAGCATCTATTATATGTTTTGTTTTTGAACCATGTGTTTTATAGCCCCCGTTATTTACACTGCATTACGACTTGATTCCGATCAGTATAACAAAATAAAATAAAAAGTAGATTTTCTTTTAAAAGGAATTAAATACATGAAAAACAAATAAATTTTAATCAGTTTAACCCTTTTCCACTATATACTACCATTCCCCCCCCCCCCCAATAAATACTATATATTAAAAAAAAGGGATTTTTATTTTAAAGTAATTAATTTAAAATGAAAAATGAAAAAGTTGTTATACTATAAAAATTATACATAAACATAACAATTTATTTATATTGCATTACCATTTGATTTTCAATAAATATAATAAAGAAAGAAAAAAAAAAGAATTTCGCCTTCAAGTGAATGTATTAAATAAAAAATAAATAGTGAAATAACCGTTGCTAAGATACGCGCAGACAATTACAATCAAAGAATTAAATTTATGAAAAATGAAGCATTAAAGCCAATATTTAAAATCGAAAAACATTAATTTAAAAAATTCAAATACGGTATTCGAAAAAATCTCGATGAGGTGCACACCTGCAGGGTCCCAGGTACCTATATGCCAAATTTGGAAGCTATGTCATCAGTAGTGGGGGCACCAGAGCGCAGACAGACACACACACACACACACACACACACACACACACTTCTCTTTATTTATATAGAAGAAGATAAACAATATTCACAGCTTTTTCACCATTTTTTTTTCTTTTAACGACATTCATAACTTCATGAGAAGAGAATACTATAATTTCTTTCAAAATTTTCTGGATATGCGCATATGCAGACTTTCTTTCTAAGAAACCCTAAAGTTAATGAGTTAGATAATTTATATTATATTTTTGCGTTTAATATTTGTTAAATATGATATTATTGTTAAAATAAAAGATTTTTAATTAAAGGTTATTAAGTTTATAATTTTTAGTATATTGCGAATTAGATATGAATAAAAATCCAGTGAACATAATAATGAATAATTTAGTGAAAAAGTGATTAAACTCCAAATCTCCAAATTTTCTTTTCAGCGTCTTTAATAAAGATAAAATTGAAAAAAAAAAAAAAAAAGACGCCAAAGAACAATTATTACGTAAACATACATTTTAAATTATTTGATTTTTTTAAATTTAAAACTTTATACATCTTAAAAAAGAAACTTGTTGTAACGCTGTAACTTTTCTTACTATGGGATATTTATTTGAAGAATGTTTAGACAATGTTAATATGAAAAAAAATAATTTCAATTTTGAAAATACGTATATTTACTACATCCTCTTTTTAATAATTTTTAAAATATCATAAGTCTTTATCTAAAATAACAATAAATATTTAATTAATTACAAAGTAATCACGAAAAATATGCAATTTGGTATTCAGAGAATATTTTTGAACACAAGAAACTGTTGATGGATTAGCTAAAAGTTACTTATTTTCATTGTTAATGATTTAAAACATGAACATAAATGACTGTTTCTAAAAAAAATTACGTTTAGATTAAAGATTACATTAACAATAATATTTGAAATGTTGTTTGAATGTATAAAGAAAAAAGTAATTACTCTTAAACGTTAATTATTTGTTAAATTTTCATATTGGTAATTAACTTCATAAACATGTTCATTCGAGGTTAATTAATGTGTAATAGATTTTAAAAAATCAAATATGTCCGACAATATATTTCTATTATAATGTTTGATTGAAAATGTAAAAATTTGTTTTGAAAACGCAAAACATTAAATAATATAAAAAGTTTAATACATTATTCAAGAAATGAATAATTAAATTTTTTTCATTAATAGCGTATTATTAAAGGAAATGATTAATATTTGTTACATTGTTTGGAGTACCACAAGATAAATTTATATTCTAAAGAAATAAATTTTTTCTAATTAAAATAATATTTAATATCGTGTACTTAAGATTAAGAATAAATTAAACTCTATTATAGTTTTAATTAATTCTTTTTATAAACTCATTCAAGCATTATTAATAAATAAAATCAGGAAAACCTAAATAAAGAGTATAGTGTACAATTACTACATATATATATAAAGGAATTTTAAAAAAAATGATAGAAATTATATTTTGCATTAAAATAATAAAAGATATTATCTATTTGTAATAAAAATATTGTGATAATAAAGAGGTTTTTTTTTTTTTTTTGTAAGCCTTTTGTAAATATTTATTATATATATATATATATATATATATATATACATATTCAATTGAATTTATTATATATAAATTCAATTATAAAAAATCCGTGAAAAGAATTATAACTGAAATACAATATCTTTTAATTTCGTAATGTTGATATTTTTATTTAATTTTGTAATGTTGGTATTTTCATTTACCTTTTGATCGTTGAGTGTTAAAATGGTATTAAATTGAGAAATTATGAAAAATGATAGTGAAACGTAATAACGTAAACAGTGTTAATGAAAAAGACATAAGATGTCCATTTAAGATAAACATTCAATAAATGTACGATAGTCTTTATCAGCGTCTTCATAATCCGTACTGCACACTGTAAAAATAACTAAATAAGTAAAAATAAAACTCGCATGAATAAAATTTTTCAGTTCAACTATACAAATTCAAACCAATGTCTTCTGTAGAGTGCATATCGATGTTATCTCTCAATCATACAATCAAATTTTGCACAGCTACTTAGAACTTTTCAATAGTCCTTTGATACAAATTTATCTACAGCCAAGAGTGAAAATATATGTTATTTAAAAATAAATAAATATATAAAAACACCAGTGGTAACAAACTTTATCTGGTTAAAAAAAAAAAAAAAAAGGTTTCATTTCACAGATTGAAATAAATTTTTTTATCAATTTTCTATTATTTTAGAAAACACAATTTTACACTGAAACGTTAGAGATTTTATTTTATTTTTATTGTTTTTAACATCCGTATATACTTTCATATATATATATATATATATATATATATATATATGTGTGTGTGTGTGTGTGTGTGTGTGTGTGTGTGTATAGAGGTGACCCGTGTACCTAGGGCCGCTTTTTCTCGATGCCCAAAAACAGAGCCCTTGACCTGTTTAAAATTATCAAATTGATATGTACATATCTTTAGGACTAATTAATTCCAATTGGGATTAATATAAATATCTAAAATAATAAATTCCGACAAATAGAAGGTTTTTTAAAAACTTCACTCGTGGACCTAGGTACAACACCCTCATTGTACCTAGGGCCAGACCTGATTGTTCCTAGGGCCATTCTCTCAAATTTAGATTTCACTTTGTAATGAATATAAAATAAGCATATAAACATGTATTTTATAAAAGAAACAATATTAAGTAATATATTTATTTATCATATAATAATTATCATGTTGTTTCCTTAATTTAAAACACGAAATTTTTTACTTTTTTTTTTCTTTGGGATAGTCTAACAGAATGTTTTTTTTTTTTTTTTTTTTTTTTTTTCTGGAGTGTCTCTTGGATTTCTAGATCTCTCTAGTTTTCGGTCACATCTTTTCTTTTTGATGTGGGAGATTGTGCTTTAGGTAAAGGTTTTGCTTAGGTTCGTACCTGTTAAAGCATAACACACGAAAATATGTTAGATATTGAAGGTTTCGAATTTTCAACAGGACACGAAACAGAGACTTCCAATTCTATCATTGTTGGTTCATTTTCTTCCTGAAAAATCTTTTTTTTTTTTTTTTTTTTTTTTTTAATTTATGGTGGGGTCTTGTCTTTCAGTGACATTTGAACTTCAATATTCTTCCTCAGTTAATGTGTTTTGATTTATTGGCTATATGCTGGATACACGAAAGCCTGATAGAATATTTACAGGAGTAAAAGCCGACGGATAGGACTTGCTTGTTGTAAAAAAAGAGCATAGTATTGAAAAATAATATGAAGATAGCACTTGATAACATTCTTAGCAGTTTATAATTATGTAAAATAAATCATAAAACTCTTTTTTTTTTTTTTTTTTTTTTTTTGACTAAACGGACGTTTATTCTCATTATTATATTTTTTTATATGTAATTTGAAGTATCATTCAAATGTTTATCATTATAAAACAGGTTCATCGAAAATTATTAATATAACGTAAATATATATTTAAGGCTAATATATATATATATATATATATAAGCACATCCTCTTCTAAAAATGATATGAATTGCATTTAATTTCTATAAACTATTTTCCCCGAACTCTTGAGACTAGTGAAATTCATTTTGAAAATGAACTATTTATCGAAATATTTGAAAATGGAATTTTCTAATTAAGTGTATTACTTTAGAAATAAATTTGTAATGAGAAATATAGCTTTCAATGATGCAGCTATTTTCTGATTTAAAATCACAAATTGAAGTTATGTTTTTCTTCTTTATTTATATTATAACGCAAAAACAAGTGCATTATAGATTACTCGTAAAAAATCAAAAGGTATGCATTCCGTAATTATTTTTGATTGTGTAACTAAGAAATAGAAACTCAATAATTACTTTGTCGTGTTTTTCAAGCTGAATTACACTGTTTTTTTTTTTTTTTATTATTATTATTATATTACTTTTTGATGTTTGTCAAAGCAATAGCATATTAATAACAACACATGACACTTTTTACAAAATCCTGGATATAATTTGGTGAAACCATACTTTACTAAACTTTTTTTTTAACGTTTCCTTAGCCGTATATATATACAATAGAGAAAAAATTCTTTTCGAGTTCAATTTTTGAAATTATTTTTTTATTATATTTACACGTTTTTAGGTCCCCTGAATCAGAAAAGCATTTTTTTTAGTGATTGTTCTCTGTGTGTAACTTTTATCATTGTATCTAAAGAACAAATAATAGCACTACGTTCAAACTCTGCATTCTTAACTTGCATCATATAGAGATGCAACACTAAAATTTTCGTTCAGATCAAGCAAATGATTCGTGTACAGGGACATCCAAGAGTATTCAAATACGTTACGTCTATGGACAAAATTGCAGGTAAGCACAGTTTAACATCTACAGGCTGCACTAAACTAAATTATATGTATATATGTATTATATGCATAATAGCATGTTTCATGAAGAATATGGTATGAAATTTTTTCACTGTATTTTTACAGAGCTACTTAAAAGAAATAGGATATAGTAGGACAATACTTGGTAGGTTACCATATTTAGGAAAACTGCGCAGGAAATATGATTATTTTCTCATACCTCTACGGTGTTTTTAGGCTAAATATTCAGCTCTTTTTTTTCATATTTACACGTTTTGCGGTTTCCTGAACACTAAATTCACCTGAATAATAAATTCAAAGTAAAATAAAAACAAATAATTTCAGGCAATTTAGATATTAGATTTTGAAATTAATGTAAAATTGTTCATTGAATCACTTAATCAAGATTAGTAACTTTTATGTAATGGTTCAGGTAAAAATCTTTTAAATAATTTTGAGTGGACTTTTAAATTTAATAGCTTTGAATTCCATATAAATGTGAGTACAATATTCAAACGGGGGTTATAAGGGGTCGGAAGTACCCCCCCACACACACACACACAGAATTATTTGTCAAATAAAGTTATTCTGAAGTCTAATTTTAATTGTTTTTAGCATAGGTTAAAATAGCACTACTCGTTATTTTATCCCTTATATCCAATCTGCCTTTATAGCATTGATTTTCACAGTAGAGAAAGCCGTGTCTCACCTAATTTGTTTTTCAAATTGTTCTACAATATATTAAGTGAAAATTACAACAATTTTAACTTTCGTATTGTTCAGTATATTCTTGAAAGGTAAATGGTAGTAGGCTCGTTCAATTGATTTCTCCACAAAAAAAAATAATAATAATAATAATAATAAAAAAAAGAATGAAAAGAATTAAAATATGACTAAAGAATAACTTCGCTTTGTTTTTAAATATTTCAGAGTGTTATCTCTATATTGAAATAAACAAAATTTCTAATTTTTCATGAGTACTCAGTAATATTGCTACGGATTTGTAAATAATTGTATTTATTTTTGTATAAAATCATGCAAAGAGGCTTAGTCAGGTGATAAAAATTGGATTTGTAGTTTGTTTTCGAATTAAAATAGCTAAAAATCTCGTTAAAAAGCCTCATTATGGCAGATAATGGGTTTGGCGTCAAATTTGGCGAAGTTTCGCTCCTTGGCGTTTTTTTTTTTTTTTTCTTTTTAACGACCTTGGTGAGAAAATACTTATTATCGATATACCAAATATGGAAGCAGTAACGTTACTGGTTGTCAAGGTACTGAAAATTTCCAGATTTTCTACCCAGGTATTCATAGAGTTGAAACGCGCCAAGTGAGTCAGTCTCAGTCTCAGTTTAGTTTCGTCAATGCTTTCAATGGTATTGAAATAGCTCTCAATGAACCTCTTTGATACAACCTTGCTGTGTGTTAATGCTCTGATACAATTTGTACTGTGAAATTGCTGTTCTCAACTGTTATTTTGAGCTGTGCTTATTGGTGAAACGGAAGTCGATACCTGGTTCATAGACACGTAAACTTCTCGAATGTTCTGAAAATAAAGTTTCAAGCCTCTGCAAGATTCGCCTTTCATTCTCTGACAACTCATGAACCCCCAAGTACGCGGTTATAGTAATTATTTAACAAGAATAATGGTTTTTCTTTAAAATCAAATCAAATGATTTTATTCATCAACGATTTATTCCTACATCACAGCCAATTTTTGAAAGTTTTTCTTCTATAGGGGAGACCGGGACACAGTGGACCACTTTTACACTTTTAATTTTTTTTCACCAAAAATTAAAAGAGCAAGGTACTTGAAAAAATTAGCAAACATTATTTAAAC
This sequence comes from Salticus scenicus, assembly GCA_963930645.1. Classification (NCBI taxonomy): domain Eukaryota; kingdom Metazoa; phylum Arthropoda; class Arachnida; order Araneae; family Salticidae; genus Salticus; species Salticus scenicus. The sequence goes on from OZ005659.1 coordinate 186,369,355, forward strand.
CTTTCTTAACATGTCCTAATTATTTTATGACACTACTTCTGAAACATTACGAATAAAAAAATAAATTGTGTGCACTCCCAAAGTGGATCACTGCGCCCCATCACCGGGGCACAGTGGCCGACAACCCATAGTACAGTGGACCAACCACTATTGTTAATGTTCAATTAATATAAATTACTCATTTGTTTTCTAAAATTAGTTTCTTATGCAATTCTAGTCTAAATAACATAATTCGAACATTTTCATGACATAAAATTACCAAAATTTTAAGGAAAACAAAATAAATAAGAAACCAAATTAGAGGAAGAATCCTATATCAGATTTCCTTTGTCTTTTACCTGCCATCACTAGAAACAATGAGATTATTTTTAATTTGTTTATTAATCTAGATATATAAAAAAAAAGAGTCTGTCTGTGTGTGTGTGTGTGTGTGTGTGTGTGTGTGTCCGCTATAGAATCCTAGGCCGTTTCACCGAGCGGGACCAAATTTGGCACGGTTAATGTTTACGACCCGAGAAAGACAACGCCGCAAGCGATTTTACAAAATTCCCCCCCAAGGGGGGAGGGGGGGGCAAAACGTAATTTTACAAAATCCTTCATATATCAAACAAAAAAACAGATATCCGTAAAATTTTTGCTTTAAAATATAGCTAATACAAATGTCTAAAAATCGGTTTCTGGAATTTTTGAAATTCGGTCCCCAAGGGGGGCGGGGGGCAAAACGTGATTTCACATGCATAAAACGTGATTTCGCATAATCCTATATATGTCAAACAAAAAAAATAGATATACGTGAAATTTTTGCTCTAAAATATAGCTAATGCAACTATCTAAAAACCAATTTCTGGAATTTTAGAAATTCAGCCCCCAGGTGGGGCACCAAGGGGGGGGGGTATGGAGCAAAAGCAAATAGAAGTACAGTTAGACCGTTCTAAATTGGTACAGATAGGTTTTAAAGTCCTGCATGTCGAATGGGATATTTTCGATTGTGTAAAGTTATTAGGAGGGGAAAGAGGGGGGGAAGGGAGGGGGGCAAAAAAATAAAAATAGTGTCAGATCGTTTAAAATTGGTACATAGAGGTTTTCGATACTTACAAATCGATTGCGGATATTTTTGAATTTGTAAAATTATTAGGAGGGGCGGGAAGGGGGGTGGGGCGGGAAGGGGGGCTATGGGTCAAAAACAAATAGAAATACAGTTAGGCCGTTCAAAATTGGTACAGATAGGTTTAAGAGGCCTGCAAGTCGAATGTGGATATTTTCGATTGTGTAAAGTTATTAGGAGGGGCAAGAAGGGGGGGAGGGGAGAGAGGGGCAAAAAAATAAAAATAGTGTCAGATCGTTCAAAATTGGTACGTAGAGGTTTTCGATACTTGCAAATCGATTGCGGATATTTTTGAATTTGTAAAATTATTAGGAGGGGCGGGTAGGGGGGTGGGGTGGTAAGGGGGGGCTATGGGGCAAAAACAAATAGAAATACAGTTAGGCCGTTCAAAATTGGTACAGATAGGTTTTAGAGGCCTGCAAATCGAATGGGGATATTTTCGAAAGTGTAAAGTTATTAGAAGGGACGGGAAGTGGGTGGGACAGAGAGGCAAAAAAAAAAAATAGAGTTCGATCATTCAAAATTGGTACATCGAGGTTTTCGATACCTACAAATCGATTGCGGATATTTTTGAATTTTTAAAATTATTGGGAGGGGCGGGAAGGGGGATTAAGCGGTAGGGCAAAAAAATAAAGATAGAGATAGATCGTTCAAATCTGGTGCATAGAGGTTTTTGATACTTACAAATCGATTGCGGATATTTTCGAATTTGTAAAATTATTAGGGCGCTCATATATATGCATTCGCGCGTGCGCATCACGCACGGGTCTACGCTGCCGAAGGCAGTGGGGACCCGGTGCGACATTTTTCCCGATCAGAGTTTTTTTTTTTTTTTTTTTTTCTTTTTCACGTGATAAAAATTAATGCAATTTTGAGAATTCACTATATATAATGATTCATTTAAAAATAGTGACCAGCGAAGCGGGTATAGCCTGCTAGTGTTATATAATTACTGCTCGACAAGTTTTCAAATGTTGCTTTTGGCATGCTGCCAAAGCAGTGACCCATTCCGTAGGGAGAGAAGGGTGAATAAAGAGGGGAGAGATACTGCTCGACAAGTTTTCAAATGTTGCTTTTGGCATGCTGCCAAAGCAGTGACCCATTCCGTAGGGAGAGAAGGGTGAATAAAGAGGGGAGAGATACATGTTTCTCCTTAACGTAACTGACCGATGACCGATTGTCATTCTTCCTTTGGCTGCTGTTTGACTACTACGATTTATTCTTTGTTAGCGGATCTAATATTTTATTATTTTCTCTAAGAAAATAACATTTTCGTTCGTTTTGTACTTCCTTTTGGATCGATAAAATGAATTCAAAAGAACGTAGAAGTTCTCAAGGCAAACATTTTAGTGCTGAAACGAAAGCGGTTTTAAGCAGCGTTGTGAAGTTCTGTGATAATGAAGCAGATAAAGGTTGTATAACTATTCCGTTGGCACACGCAACTAAAAGGGCTAGCAAAATTGCCAATGTTTCAAAGGGTTCTATACGAAGAATTCGCAATACTCCAAGTAATTTGCCTTCTCCCAAAAAGAAAAAGGTGAAAACTACTATTGAGAGTGTCAATTTGGATAATTTTGACTTGGATGTAATTCGAAGAACTATCCAGGACTTCTATACAATAGATAAAATAGTGCCTACTATCCCAAAGTTATTAACAAGATTACAAGAAAGGATACAGTTTTCAAAATCAAAAGAAACTTTACGTAAAATTCTACATGAAATGGGTTTCCGCTGGAAAAAAAGTCAGAATAAGAGGAAACTGATAACAGAACGAAGTGATATCATTCTGTCTCGTACAAAATATTTACGGAATATTCACCAGTTCCGAAGAGAAAAAAGACCTCTTATTTTTGTAGATGAAACCTGGATTGACAGTAATTTAACTGTCGGGAAATGCTGGCAATCGGAAGATCTTTTCGGTGTCGTTCAGACAGGGGCGGCATCGAGACGCATTATTGCATTATGCGCAGGAGGAGAAATGGGGTTTATTCCGAATTCCTCATTGACTTATAAAGCTAACACCACCACCGGCGATTATCATGGACAAATGAATTCAAAAATATTTGAAAAATGGGCAATTGAAAAACTGATCCCAAACTTGCCGAAAAATTCTGTTGTTATTATAGATAATGCCCCGTACCATTCGGTTCAGTTAAACAAGCCTCCAAACTCTTCACAAAATAAAAGAGAAATAATGGATTGGCTAACACTAAACAAAGTGCCATATTCTGAAAATTTGCGTAAAGTTGAACTTATGGAACTTGTAAAGGCCAACTCGAAGGCGAAGGAATATAAATTTGATAAGATGTTAGCTGAACATGGACATCATGTATTAAGATTGCCTCCATATCACTGCGACATAAATGCCATAGAATATGTATGGGCGGATATAAAGGACTTTATTAGGCAGAGAAATGTAACGGCTGATTTAAAAATGGATCAACTTTTCAACCTGACTCAACTTGCATTAGAGAACATTGATGTTGAGAGATGGAAGCACTATTGCACGCACATTGAAAGTTTAGAAAATGAATACTGGGAAAAAGATGGCGTAATGGAAGAATTATGTGATCCATTAGTTATCTCTTTAGATGATGACAGCCATGATGATGATGATGTTTCAGTTGATGATTCAGATGATGAAAGTGAATAATTTTCACTTCTCATTAAAGATGAACATATATTTTTCTCCTCATCTCTCTCTCTCTCTCTCTCTCTCTCTCTCTCTCTCTCTCTCTCTCTCTCTTTTTTTTTTTTTTTTTTTTTTTTTGAGAGAGAAGGTCTGCGATGATAATATGAAAAACAAGCATTTTATTGCATTTTTTTCTGAGACCTTCTCTTTAAAAATAAAATTATTTATTCGTTTTTGCCAGCCTTTTCATGAAAGCCTAAATAAAATTTTAATATTGAATTTCATAAATTCATATAGTGACAAAAAATATAAAAGAAAACTGCACTAACTTTTCGCCTGATGAAGGGTCGTGCTTTGCCTTTTTCGACCCGAAACAATTGTTGCGACAATTTCTGCTTCTGGTGTTTTCACACAATATTGTTGCTGCTAAATCAATTTCAGAAAATACAGGGGAAAAAACCCTGTCATTTACATGTATAAAAATCTAAATTCTTGATGGTGTTGATCCGATTATCTACACGAGGGATATAGGCCTTGGGTGAAAGTCTTTTAAGGGGTTCTAGCTCGTATTTACTTTACATTAGGAGAAAACCACTCAAAACTCCGAACAGCTAGACCGACGGCGCGCGGAATCGAACTCACGTCCTATCACTTCACCGTCTCCCAGTGTTCAGTGGTCTAAGCCGCTCCGCCACTGGTGGGCCTAAATTCTTGAATAATTTTAGGGAAATAGGTATAATAAAACGTCTTTTTCGTATATTTTTAATAATCAAATCTATATTGCTTTTCATAGGTTAAATACTGTTGATATCTAAATATCGTGCAACGAAAAAAAATTAGAATTAACATTTTCGTAACTTTTACCAAACGAAGGACATATAACCCTCTTGACTTTGGTCATGAAAAAGCTATTTTCATAATTAGGAAAATTCAAATTTAGAATGAAATTTTCTGTAAACGCAGCGGCGTCTTTTCGGAAAAAATTCTGTTGAAGGAAAAATTAAAGCTTTTTGCGTTATTTATTTTCTGTGCCATTTAAGATGTTTAATAATGTAAATTTTAAATAAAAAAAAATACAAATTTAAAACCTCAACATTATTAACAGACGAGCTACACTAACACTTGTTTGAAACTGTACTTTCCATTTAACAGGAAACTACAGCTTTTTATACTTTTACCGTATAAGAAGCAAAAACATCGCCCGGTCAGCATTCACCCCACTCAGAAACGAAAGTAGGAGGAAATTTCCCTGTCATTATCAACTCCCCTATTTTGAAGAATAGATTGACCTTACGGAGACCTGTTCCCACTTGGGCCACCTTTGAAAGCTGGTCGAACAGTATAAAAATTATGAAATATATAATTAAACATATTTTACTATTCAAATATTTTTATTAATTATTTTGAGATATTAATACTTTAGATTATATTTGTGAGATAAGTGTAACTAAAAATATTCTACTTTTATCTTTTGCATGTTATTTCTAAAAACAACAACAATAACTTTATATAATCTACTATTTATAATATCACATAATCATTTTATTAATTTTTTTTAATATTAAACAATTCAAATAGTTATTAAATTTAGGTATTCATAATTATTATACTACTATTCAAGTATTTTTCCTTTTCAGAATTTTATTTTATTATAACATTCAGATTATTATTTTAATTAATTATTTTAAGTCACATTATATTTGCATATGTAAATTTAACTAAAATAAATAAGGTATTAAATATAATTTGGACTTTTAAGCACACTGGAAGGCGGTCCACTGTGCCCCATGTCCAGACAAAACAAATAATAATATTAAAATTATATATAGACTATAAATATGCTAATAACTTTTATTAATTTAAAAGCAAAAGTATCTTACCTTTTCTTAACAACTATCCAATACTTGTAGTCAATAGTTCAGTCCTGATAAAATTTAAAAAAACTTCAAACTTGAAAAATTACTTTGAGCAGCTCAAAACATAAAAATTGTATAAAATGCTTACCTTAATATTTACCATGTGGTTTTTTTGGATGTATACAAGTAGAACCATGCTGTAATCTATGAGTCTCAATTAAACTAAAATATTTAAATATTAAGATATTTAAATAGGGGTGGTCCACTGTGCCCCTACGTCTTTGTGCCCCAGTCCCCCCTATGTCATATATGATGCGTACAATCATTTCATATAACGTCACTTCCGTTTATTTTATGAACGCATATGTACTTGCATATGACGAATATATTCTTTGATAAGCTAAAACATCGTTTTTATAATGAAATAGATAAATATTTATAAATAAGATTGACTTTTAATATTTTTTAATTAATAAAATTTATTTTCACAGTCCTGTTCAAATATTCATCATAAAAATAGCGCCATATGCTGAAAAATAATTTTCTAATTCTTCTTACTGCAATGCAATTATTCACAGTCATTTCTATGTAATTTATCATATGTTTATTTCAAGAACACATATTTGCTAGCAAAATATGTTCGCTGAACATTTTTTTTTTTTTTTTTTTTTTTTTTTTTTAAAGTCGAAAAATTAATATATATATATATATATATATATATATATATATTCTGTTATAAAAGATTGCTCGTCTTAGGATTAGCAATTATTTGCTTCGTAAAAGCTTAATATACATAGAACAGTCTTATTCAAGTACATCTCAGCAAATGTTGCTCGCTTTTCGAGAATCGTTTTTTTCTTATTTTTATGGTATATAATATATAGTAATAATAAGTGTAAGAGGGAAAAATACGCATATTTCTCTATATATGCACAGAAAAAAAAAGTAAACAGAAAAGTAAGTTTTGGTAAAATAATAAAAAAAATACTTTTAATTAACCGAATTTTAATTTGTATATATCTTCAAAAGTTTTTGTTACTAGAATGCAATATATTCTGTTGCTTTCAACCCAATATATATATATATATATATATATATATCAGAGGTGCCAACCTAATCCGGCAAATTGTTTGTACCACCCATTTTTCTACACCAATATATTTTTAGAGTATTTGTTTTCTTAATTCATCGTAAATATATTTGAAGAGAATTACTCTAAAAATTAAGTGGTGTAGAAAAAGGGGCGATACTAACAATTTGCCGGATTAGGGTGGCAGCTCTGATATATATATATACATTAATACAAACAATATTTGTATAACGGGTTACAGGGCTTTCGAATGCAAAAATATTTTCTCTATTTTTTTAATATACTAAATAAATAAAGAGAGTCATTTAAACAATATTTTATAAAAATGTTCATTAAAATTTTTGGAAACTGAAGCCGAAGGCTCCTAGTGTGCGGTGTCCTTTCCGAAAAGCGGTGGACATGATTTTTCAAAAACTAATGCACCGATCTGATTGAAATTCTGCATGCTTTTTCCAAATAAAAATGAGAGGCGTCTGAACGAAGGATTTTCCTTTTTTCGGTCTATTTAATTTACAAGATTATACGCCCAGATAGCACATGATACCTCTGGGATGTTCTTTTTAAGTCTGGAATGTCCTGTTTTCTTCCTAGGATAAATTAGATAAAATGAGGATATCCACATGATGTCTGAACAGAAAATCCTGAGAACAAATCAATTTGGACGTCTCTGGATATCGCAAGTTATACTAAAATAAAACGCCCGCCTTAAGATGTTCCGAGGACATTTTATTTCGACATCTTACGATCCATTAAAAATATATATATATATATATATATATATATATATATCATCAGAATGAAGGAAATTTAAGATTGAGTATGAGCGAAATGTGTTCATTTTAAATTTAATTTATTCATTTCTAAACTAGAATGAAGAACAGGTAAAATAAAAAAAATAAAAAATAAAACAAAGTATTCTAAAAAATACAATTTTTTCAATGATAAAATTAAAGGACTCTTATTCAACTATCACCAATATTTTTAGGAGTATGATTTGATAAAAAAAAAGGGAGAGGAATAACCGAAGTAAAAAGTAAACTGTTACTGCTAAGATTGTGTGGTGGACACTGAAGTCCCTAAATGTAGCATCATTGACAACACCAGGGGTGTGGAATTAAATGGGTCCGGGAAAGGGTTATAAGTGAGATATAATTTTTTAGGGAATATTCTATGATGTAATCCCTAGAATGTTCTCAGGATGCCTAAAGTTATTATTCTTATTATTATTTTAATAGTCCTGAAATGTCCTTGTATCAGTCAAATTTGAACCCCTGGGACGTATTTTGAAAGTTTCTGGGATACGGATTCTGCGGACAATTTGTCATCCTGAGGAAGAACAGAGAATGTGTGTGAATAAGATTTGGATAGCCTGATGACAATTGAAGATCCGAAAAAGTTCATCCTCTTTTCTTATCTTTTCTTTTTCTTTCTTTCTTTCTTTTTTTTTTATATATTTTTTTTTAGTGTGTGAATTATATTCTGAATATAGAACGAATCACATATAATTTTAATTTTCGTAATTTATATCCCGGAACGCTTGGAATTAAATTAAGCCATTTTCTTAATTAACAATTTATTTTAATATTCGTAATAGAATTTTCTAATTAAAAGTATTACTCTTGAATAACAAGTTCAATAAATCTTCTAAAAAGAAATAAGACACATAATAACGAAGAAAATAAAATTAGAAGTTTCATTTTCCTCACTTGTTACATTATTACAGTGTTTCATTATTGTTACATTTTTCTTCCTTAAACATGATATAAGATAAAATTAAGAGTGTATATTATTTGTAAAAAATAATTATAATACATAATATGCTTCGTAATGATAATACGGCAGGATTGTTGCTTTCAGTCAGACATTCACGCCGTCACCATTTGCTGTGTTTCACCTTGGATGTTTCACTATGTTTGTCTGTATGGCAACAAGAAAAACATACCTCAAATTAAAATTGAGATTAAATCTGCAAAAGACATTTTATGAAATAGGTGTAGTAATTGATACTAAGAAATGCAATTTCATATCTTATATTTAAAAATGAGTTTGTTAATTTATTTCGTTGTTTGTTTACTCTTTTATGCTTTTTGTTAGTAATTAATTTATTTCATTCTCGTATCAAGTTGAAAAAAAAAACAATATTTAAAATTAATTTGAGAAAAACTGTGTGAAAGAAATGTAAGGGCTTTAGCATAGCACTTCCTTAGTGAAATTTGAAATTTGGCACAAAATATCTCGAACCTAAAGTGAAAATATCAGCAGAAAACATTTAAAAAAATTTAAATTTAGTAGATATTTTTAAGGTTTCTACAAGTATTTCAAAGAAAAATAAAATCACAGGTTTCTTACAGGCTTCATTAAGCTTTTTAAGCATCATTAAGCTTCATGAAGCTTTTTAAAATGTTTCACACAAGTTTATTTCAAGAAGTCCGAAATACTTGCAGTAAAACTACAGTTTTATTGAAAGTTTTCATTAAATGTGTTTATTGCAGATTTTTTAACGTGAAACTTTCTCGCCAAGACATTTATTAACACATTTTCAAAAGACATGTTAATTGATCGCTAAAATGAAACAAAAATTTTAACGTTGTCAAGAGAGTCATATATTGTATCTGTATCAAAAACATTGTAAGAATTTAATAAAGTATTCATTGCTAAAGAGAACAACGCAGTTACCGCATATTTTTCCATGAGAGAATAGACAAAAAGAAAAAAAACTTTGTTTTGTGTACTACATACTTGCCAACCATCTCATTAAAAACCGTACAATTGTTAACGTCTCTTGAAAAAACGCGCCATATTACTCACCAGTTTATTTTTAGAGTAATTCTCTCCAAAAGTTGTTGCTATTAAAAATGAATAAAATTACTCTAAAAAATGACTGGTGTGAAAAAAAGGGTACTAATAAAGGGTACAAATAAAAAATTGTAAGGTTCATAAAGAGATGGTTGGCAGGTCTGGTACTAAAGTATATTTTATGCAAACTTTTTAATCTATTACTTCCAAAATAGGCTTCAATTTTCTTCTCTTTCCCTCTCTCTTGTTATTGAAGAAAATTATAATAAAATAATTTTCGAGTTTTTTGATTAAAGAGAGACGATTTTAAATTTGTAATTTAGTAATTCGTATTTGATTAGTGTATATGATTCACGTTGTGCGTAGACGTAAATCAAAGATAAAATTTTCGGAAAGTTTTATTTACTACCTTACAATAATCCAACAGTATTTAAAAACTAAAATTTTGTATTTTAAGTGAACATTAACTGAAAAGTACGTTAATATTTAGTTTTATTTCAATTCGGTCCATATTTGGTAAATAAATTAAAAACGAAAACCCCATACTGATTTCGCCGCAAAAAATAAGTAAGAAGTTAAAGATGTTAAACTATTAAAGAATGTATTTTCAGTATTTTCCTTATATATATATATATATATATATATATATATATATATATATATATATTAAGCAAAATGCATATATATATATATATATATATATATATATTTCTCTATTTAAACCAAGTAATTATATGTTAAAAATATAACTTGCACCTTTCAACTGTACTCCAATTTTAAAATGTTGAAATATATTTCTGTTTTTAAATATTAGGAAAATTAGACTATTTTTTTTTTTCTTTTAATAAATATTGTTACGAAATTGTAAATAATTGTGTTTATTTTTGTATAAATTCTTTCAAAGAGGCTTAGTAAGTTGATAAAGTGCTAATTTTGTGCATTTCTAGTCGTTTTAGCGTTGAAATAGCCTTATTTTCCCTTAAAAACGCATTAAAAAGCCCCAGTAATGCAGGTAATGGATTCGGCGCCAAATTTGGCGACTTTTTCCCACCTTGGCGATTTTTTTGGCGACCTTGGCGAGAAAATACTTATATGGGATATACCAAATATGGAAGCTGTAAGGTGATTGGTTGACCACTTTCTAGAGTTTTCTCGAAAAATCTGGGTTCCATGGAACAATATATAAGAAGCGCTCTCTCGCCAAGGCAGTCAGAGTCAGTTCAGTTCAGATCTCAGCCAGCTTCGCTAGTGCTTGCATTGCTCTTGAGCCTCTTTGAGAGAGACTTGCTTCAAGTGTTATTGCTATACAGTTTGTACTGCGGATTTGCTATTGACAGCTGTTGTTTAAGCTGTGGTTACTGCTTGAATTGAAGCTGATAATTGGTTTATTAACCTGTATTTTTCTGGAACTTTCTGTGAATAAATTACTGAATTTTTGTACGTTTGGCCTTTCATTCCCGGACAACTCACGAACCCTCAAGTACGCAATAATATTTTGATTTGATAAAGGAAGTGTTTTATCCCAATAATTTTAATATAATATTTCCATGTCATCTATTTTATCATCACTAATTGAACAAATATTTACCAACAATTATATAAATTGTGAATACAAAGCGCTATTTCTAAATATTAAAATTTCCTAAAAACTCCTGACTATAGTTACTTGATTTTTTCTTTCTTTTTCTAACAAAAAATTATTTAATTGGTTTCGGAAGCACTTAGAATTAAAAAAAAAAAACAAAAAAAAAAAAAACAAGCATTATGTTTCCTTAAAAGCATATAAAAACTGAATTCAACGTCTAAATTTTGTGAGTGTTTAGAAACTTACTGAATACAATATTTTTAATTATTTAATTATTACTTCCATTACCCTACGACCGTAGGTAATGGAAGTATTGTACTTGGTCCAAAAATTCGATATCGAGATTTCACCTGCTTTGCATGTTTTAAGGTCCCCTGAGTCCAAAAAAGTGGTTTTTCGCAATTGGTCAGTGTGTCTGTGTATGTGTGTATGTATGTGTTGAATTTTCTGGCTATCGTATCTCCGAAACTAATAAATATAGAACCACAAAACTTCAGAATTAAGACAGGTCTGGTGTACAGATTATTTTTCCAAATTTTAGTAAAAATTGAAAAACCGGAAGTTGGACATCGGAGACCGGAAAGGGGACCGTAAGTCCGTATCTCAAAAACGGCTCTAACGATTTGCTTCAAATTTGATATATATATACAACACCCTTTCGAGTGGTCGAGTTGGTTTGTTCAGGAAAATTGATAGACGTCCTGTATAAATAGCAAGCGCGTTCCTTTAAAACGGCTGCACGAACTTTTTCCAAACTCGCCATATTAACTCACTTTTTTATAAACTTTTGTAGGTAATTATGGTTTTCCGATCAATAATTGACTTTGTGTAAAAGTTGTTATTTCAAAAACGGTTCTAACGATTTTTTTTTAAATTTGTAATATAAATCCATTTCTTTCTCGTGTATTGCGTGGTTGTTAGAGGAAAATTAACACTCTTCCTGCTTACGTAGGTCATCTTCAAACCTCGAAAATTTGCGTTTCAAAAAAAAAAAAAAAAAAACTCTACCATTTTTTTTTTTCTCTTAATTTTTACCTCGATATATGTGAGCTTCGTTTTATATGTCTTTATAAATTTTTCACACCGAAAAATGTTCAGGTTTCTACTTCTTTAGGTCACTTTTATGTTTTCTGATCACATTATCTCTCAAAAACGCATATAATACGTGTTATAGTGGGTAATGGAAGTCGTGTGGTTGTTTCATAACAGATTTATTATTATTATTATTATTTGTCTTAATAAAATTTTGTTCAACTAATTTGGAAAGCACTGGTCATTAAAAGAAAATAAACAAACACACATTTCTTTAAAATTATGTAAAAAGTTAAATATAATAATGATTACATTTTAGATAGTATTTTTAAAAATATTTTCAGTACATAGTTTTGTCTCAATGTAAATAAATATGTATACTTTACTTTAACTATACATCACCACAGATATAAAAAATAACGGAAAAAATTGCGTTAAATATGTCTTTTTTGCGTGTGTGTGTGTTTAAATATTTTATAATATATATAGCCAAATTCCTCGATTCGTCAGTGGTATAATCTGTGTAGAACACTATTCCGAAAATATTTACATGTCGTTTAACTCAATCAAATGTCATGCATTTATCGTGCATCCTATAAATATTTATCTGCAACATCCATATCACTTATGATAATATAGTTAATACTTAAATAAATACTGATTAGTTTAATATTTATTGAAATATTTTATAAATTACTCTATGTATATTATATTTAACATTTATAAAATTTATTTTACAATTTTAATTTACATTTTGTTTTGGTGCATTTTTCTTTTATTTAAATGTTATTTATTTATTACTATATTATAATGAATAAAATAGTAATAATAATAAAATTTCTGATATTTGTCTTAAAAAAAAGTTCTATATTATGGCAGAATATTATAATTTTGAATTTTATGTCCGTTTAATTGTATTTTATCTAATTACTTTTTAATTTTTAAAAAGTGCTGTTAAACTGGAACTTTCATTTTCCTAGATTTTTGTATAAATTTAACTAGCTAAATTACTTAATTATGCAAATCAATTTTTATTCTTATCTCCGAGTAGAACAAATAACTTATACTTTATAAACTTATTAAATGTAATTTTAACCATCCTCTGATTAAAGAAAAAAAAAACTTGCACGTTAAATTGAATTATTCATTTTCCCTATTTTTTTTTCTTTGTTTGGCGTTCCTCAAGATAGAAAAATCCCCTCCAAATTATTGTTTTTTTCTATTTATCCAATTATCGCCACGTTGCTTATTTATTGGTCGATACTTGCATTTTTTCTTCTGATAGCATTAGGCATTACGCTATTTTTGCAGTCTTTCAACAACTTAAGATTTTTGCATGTTAGTTCTACAAATAGAGAGTATCATTTAATATAAGCAAAATCGAGGCAATTTTGTTTTCACGTGGAATTTACATGGCACAAAATGCTAGAAGTATTTACAAAATTGAACTCGGCGGCAGCCTTCTTTCATGGTCTTATCAATGTAATTTGTGTCATCTTTGACAAAGGCCTCACTTTTAAATAACATATCAGCACTAGACGAAACGAATTTGGAGCTGATAAGAGGAAATTAATGCTCTTTCTTGCTCGAAGTAGCAGTTTGTATTTCGAATATTATTTTTTACTGGGATTTAAAAAATTACTAAGTATCGTAGTACTATAAAGAAACTGTTCTAAAAATGCACCTTTCTTAAAAAAAAAAAAAAATAAAAAAAAAATAGGCATAGTTATAAAAATTCCTTAAGTGTAAAATAAACAAATGTTTTTAAATTGTAACTTAATGAAGTTGTTAAAAAAATCACATATGAAATATTGATATATATATATAAATGCAAATTTATTTTTCAAAGAAGATCAGTATCGCAGTAAAGTGTTATATGCATTAAGGTTGAAACTTACCCTGTGATTTTGACGGAAGCGAGAAAAAAGTATTAATACATTTATTCATTCTGAATTGCAGTTAATATATATTATTATATTTTATCTCTTATTAGAAAAATTCAATATTTGAACTACGATTTGTAAAATACTAAATCTATGTATTGTTAAATTTAATTCAATGAAAAACATTTACGATAGATACATTTTGAATGCATATACAATCTCATTGTAAATATTTTGAATAAAAAACAAAATAGTTGCTCTCAAAATATCAAAATTTATTCTCAAATTCTTATACTTCTACTTATTTTCCTCGAATGCCCGTTTAAAAAAAATCATAATATTGTGTTACCTCAAAAAGTTTCCCATTCCTCAGAAAAACACATTTAATAAAAAATATCAAAAACATAAAACTCTGATGGAAAACAAAATTCAAACATAATTTTTCGACGTTACTTTATTTCTAATAAATTAATTATATCTCTAAAGTAACTGCGCGTTTTTATTTTCAAAATTATCAAAAATAATAAATTATAATAATAACATTTATTATTTACGATATTAATAGTATAAAATAGCATAAAACAGTAATATTATTATAAATGAAAGCATGATTATCATGTTGAATATTCATTTGCATCAAAATAGCTAAAGTATTCAAGTATGTTTCAGTTCCATTTACATTAAACATAAAACTGTGATTTCGTGATACCAGAAATATTGCTTTTCTCCATAATTTATTATACATTTCTTTTCGTATAACAACATACTTTTCCTTTGATTTCTAGTTTTGAACCCAATAAATTAGTAATTACCCAATAAATCACATTTAATAAAAAATATCAAAAATTTAAAATTCTGATGAAAAACAAAATTGAAACATACTTATAATTTTTCGACGTTACTTTATTTCTAACAAATTAATTATATCTGCAAAGTAATTGCACGTTTTTATTTTCAAAATTATCAAAAATAATAAATTATAATAGTAATATTTATTATTTACGATATTAATAGCATAAATTTGGTCGTTGTAATATTATTATAAATGAAAGCATGATTATCATGTTGAATATTTTATCATTTGGATCAAAATAAATAAAATATTGAAGTATATTCCAGTTCCATTTATATTAAACATAATATCTGTGTTTTTGTGATACCATAAACATTGCTTTTCTCAATAATTTATTGCGCATTTCTTTTCGTATAACAACATACTTTTCCTTTGATTTCTACTTTTGTACATGATAAATTAGCAATATAAATTGTAGAGTTTCTATCGAATCCACAACATAAATTATTTACTTCTTTATTATTAATCTACAGCAATAAGCATTCATTTTCTACTTATTCGTAAACATAGAGTTTGCTTCGATAAATCGCATTTTTATGGTTCAGCAATCATCTAAATTAAGTTGCAGATGGGTTAATTAGGTTTTTGATACCGGCAGCTGCGTGTAACGCAAATAAATCAATATTATGTCTTATTTAAACAAGCACAATTACTAATCTTTTACACGATGTTAAAATATTTTCAACTCAGTTACACTCGATAACACAAGAAATAGGAAAACATTTTTTTTAAATGTTATAATAAATTAGAAATGCATTCAGATACATGTGACTTGTTTAGAAGAATTATTCGAAAAATAAGTTTCTAAAGTAATTGCCTTTAACACCAAATGTTTTATAATATTTTTACACATCATGCACAAATGCAGTACCCATCGGTTATTAGAATCACATTCGTTCTGAGTCAAAGTGATTTTATTAAGCGGTTCATTTTTATATTAAGCGGTTCATTTTTAAAGGCAAAGAGCAATCCTGTCTTTCCTTGACGTTCTTGTGATTAAAGAAATGGATTGTTTCTCAACTACTGTCTTTAGAAAACCATTCTCAGTCTCTTTGCCGCCGCATGCTCTCTCTAACCACGCCCCTCAACAAAAAATGTCTGCTTTTTACACTTAAGTTTATCGTGCCTTACACATTTGTTCTGATCCATCTAATCTTTCAAAAGAAATTTATTATTTAAAATCTCTTGCTCTCTCTCGTGGTTATAACCCGTCTATTATCGATAAAGCTCTATATAAATTTAAGAATCCTAAACGTACTGCTCCCAAATTAAACGATCACAGTCTCATCCCAGTTGTTTTACCTTTTTATTCTTCACTCTCTTTTAAAATCTCCAAAATTCTGTCACCGTTTGGTTTCAAAGTCATTTACAAACCCGTCAATAAAATTAAATTATCTTCTCTTAAGCATCCCATTCCCAACGAAAACCGTTCTGGAATTTATTTAATTCCGTGTTCGTCCTGCAACTTAGGTTATATTGGTCAAACTAGGAGGCGTTTGAAATACAGAATAAATGATCACCGTCGGAATGTTCGTAATAAAGATATTACCAAATCTTCTATTGCTTCCCACTGCTGGCCTCAAGGTCATCGTTTTGATTTCTCCAAAACTAACATAATTTCATCTCCTGTCTGTTCCTCCCATTTGGATATTCATGAAGCATTTTTCATATTTAAAAATTCGAAAAATCTTCTTAATGATATTTCTTCCACTCCATTCTTCTCTGATGCTTGGAAATTACTCACGTAGCTTAGATTTTCGTTTAATCTTGATATCTTTAGATTGTTATATGGTTAATCTCACTCATTTATTTATTTTCTTGTTTTCTTGTACAATTCTACTCACACCAGTTGTCATGTTTACTTTCTACCTTATAAAGTTTTTCTTTTCATGTTAAACGATTTTGTGCGTTGCCGCTTTGACTGCAGCACTCGTGCTTACTTTTTTCGTCTGATGAAGGGTCGTCTGTTTTTTCGACCCGAAACAATTGTTGCGAGTTTATTGCATTTAATGGTGTTTATTCGATGTTATGTAAACCTATGTTAAACAATTCAAATTAGGGTTTGGGAGAGATTTATATGATAATTAGTTCTATGTGAAGGGGGCTACCGCCCCGCTCACCTCCCCCCCCCTGTTTCATTAATGCACCTACTTTTAAATAGAATTTTAATCGGTTATTAAAAAATAACTCTGTTTTTAAAAAATATTTTATTAAAATTATTATTTTAAAAAATTATCTTTTATGATAATGCAGACGATTTCAATATTAGAGAAGTAGTATAACACCAAATATAAAAAAAAAGTCCATTTTTTTTTCAGTATTAAAAAAAAAAAAAAAAAAAAAAAAAATGTTTTTGTTTTTGTTGTTGTTAAAAGTAAAAAAAAAATAAATAAATCGATAACTTTGTTTCAAGTTATTCCAGATTGATGGTTCATCCATTCGTTTTAAAGGTAATGGAGAGCTCTTTTGAAAGATACTCATCATGAAAATTTACTCCCCTGGAGGGGGGACTCCCCCCAGTAGGGGAGGCTAGGCTACTACATACACAATTTTATTTTTCCTGCTGACTATCTCAATAACAAAAAATATATATTCGTTTCATTTGGGTTAGTGCAGTCTATAGATGTCAAACTCTACTTACCTGCAATTTCCCCCGTAATGTATTTGAATACTTTTGAGTGTCCCTGTACACGAACTATTTGCTTGATCTTAAAAAAAAAAATTTAGTGTAGCATCCTTATATGATACACATTTGGAATACCAAGTTTGAAATTTCTGCCATAATTTGTTTTTGAGATATGCTGATAACAGTCAGACACACACACAGACACACATACATACACACAGACATACACATAGATCATTTGCTAAAAACATGATTTTCGTATTCAGGGGATCTCAGAACATGTAAATATAACAAAAACTCGCGTTCGAAAATTTGACCCAAAACGATACTTTCTGTACATTATGGGTAAGAGAAAGTAAAAAAAAAAAGAAAACTTATTTTGTTTTCGATTATCAAGAACGATTATAAGTGAACATTAAAGTTTATAAAAGAGAGTGTTTTATTGAAGGAATTTATGGTGCTTACTGAAAATTATTAGTTTTATGATCTTTCATTAGCAGTATTACACATATTTGAATGATTTGAATGTATTTGTAAAAAAAAAAAAAAAAAAAAAAAAAAATCAGTTTTTTACAAATTTATTAATTGTTCTACAAATTAACGTTTGTTTGTAATTCTTAACATAATATAATTTAAAATACGTTATGAAGAAAGAACTGAAAACACTAGTTCAAAGCTGCCAACCTAATCCGACAAATTGCTAGTACCACCCCTTTTTTACACCACTTAATTTTTAGAGTATGTATTTTCTTCATTCATCTTAAATATATTTGAAGAGAATTACTCAAAAAATTATGTGGTGTAGAAAAAGGGGTGGTACTAACAATTTGCCGGATTTGGTTGGCAGCACTGCTAGTTAAAAAGTAAGTTTGAATTTTCATTTTTAAAACAAAATGGAGGGATATTAAACTGTCAAAAGTCGGACTAGTAAAATAAAGTTTAATATATCAATATAGAAAAAAGTATATACATTAAAAATAATTTAAATCTCTCAATTTAAAGAAATAAGAAACATACATCAAATTTATACGCCAGGAAAAAAACGGAGAAATGTATAAGGATGTTAGTGGTTAAACATCTATATATTGTGAAAATAAACTAATGTGACTGTATATCTAATTAACGTTTAATAAAAAAAAAATAAAAATAAAAATAAAAATATTTTTAATGTTATCCGTACTTTTTGATATTAAAGTCGTAGTAAATATGAGGAATTTTAGAAATATATATGTTATATATAAACATAATCGAGTAGACTTAACAAATGCATAATTTGTTTGATTTTAATATATTTTTTCACACTGAGAAAAAAGAAAAAAAAAAACTATACATATACCACCTTCATTTAGAACGAATAAGTGGTCATTTTCTGATTCCCGCAACTAGAGATATATAGATTTCCGAGTTATGCATATAAGGCATGCCAATATGCTAAATAGACGAAATGACCGAGAATTTCTGGTCAATTCATAGATTTCTAGATGATTAAATAATATTCTGAGTATTCTGAATCATTTGTATTGCGAGAAATTACCGTTTTTTTTTTTCTAGAAATGGGACATAAACCAAGATTATACTTGCTGAAACTCGCCTCTTGTTAAATAAGTTTGCCTTCGATAACATAGGCAAACGCTCTAGAATTCTAATAGGGGTTTCTAGATCTCGCTTTCAAAACAGACTAGAATTTATAAGGATGGCCTGGAACTATTTTTACTAGAGCCACAATTTAGATTCTAGATCTTAGTTATAGAATTTTTTTCTCGGTGCAAGAGTATTTTACTGAATAAACAAAATTTTATTGAGTTATTTTCAGAATATATACAGGGAAGTTCTTTTCTGATATATTTATGAAGTCCACAGGATGTGAATAAATACATGTGTATATATTATGAATTCTTGATCAACTTTACGTAGGGACTTTTTCTCTGTCTTTATCTTGATGTGAAAAGAAACTTTTCAAATATCTACTTCGTACTTCACGTTTCATCACGTGTTTTAACTGAAAGGTAACAAAATGATTTTACAGAACATTCCATACGTTATAAAATTAAAGTTAATACAGGCATTTTACAGGAATTTCATATACGATTTTTAATAATCATATTTATTGTTTTACGCATATATTGTAACAGCTTTGACGTATTATAAAGAGCATTAAAATATATGCATTCTAGTAATTTCCTCTTTTACATATTGAAATGAGCATTCATATTCATATATTTCCATGCTCAAACTTTCTTATACGTTTTTCATTATTATTGATTCCTTTTATATCTACATCTACATGTATGTGTGTGTAACAAATGTCAAATTAAACAAAATTCTAAAAAATCGTAACATATTCCAAGGTTTAAAAATGACATCTATTTCCTTTTTTTTTTTTTTTTTTTTAAGTATTTTTCTATATTTGTGGTTGTAAAAATTCAAATACATAGTATATCAACAATTTAAACAGGCACAACACAATTATATTTATCATAAAGAGTGCTGGTTTCATTCAATGTCAATTTCTCTTTAGTTCAAGATTTTGTTCAAGGTTGAATCTCAACATATATTTTTATTTATTAATAAAATGAAATTTGTTAAATACAATAAAAATAAAGTGTTAAAGATAATTATGCAGACTGATCGAGCATATACTATATGATTAGAATAATATATAAAATATCATTAAAGGATATTGTTTATGCAATTTAAATTATAATCATAAATTGATATTAAAAAACCTATTTAAATAACTGGAATACGATTTAGCGTATGTATGATATTAAACATTTTATTTCATAAATATATATATATATATATATATATATATATAAGGTTTACCAAGGCATCGGAGTCTTCCCTCCGCTGAGGATCAAAAATTGCGATAGCATGTCTTCGGACCATTCTTAGGGGTAAATTTCAGACCTTCGCCAGTTACCCATAGCGCAGTACTAGAACTACGTTAAGTACAACCAACAAATCACAAAATAATAATAATAATAATAATAATAATAATAATGTATAATATGCAAAATATTCTTTCGAAAAACGGCTGTACATATTTCCTATTCCATATATTCATTTTATTGCTTATCTCAAATTTCATATTATATATATCGAATTATTTACAAAAACAGGTTTATTAAATATTATACAATCAAAAATATGAATGTTGATTTTGCAGAAACATGTTGCCACACAAACATGATATAAATATCTTATTTTTCTCTAAAATGATGTTAGGAGGAATATTTGAAATTTCCATCTATTTTTTTATTTCGATCTAAAGAGAAATTTTAGAATTACACATTTTGGATTTCACGTCCAGAACGTTGCATGAATAAAACATGTGTAATAATGATTTTAGAGAATATTTGATTTGGCTCTTACCTTTTGAGAATACGCCACATGCGTAACAAAAGTAAATTTTTTAGAGTTTTAGAAATATGTTTCAAAGTCAGATTTTTAATACAGTAGTTTTCAAATATTTATTCAGTTATCAAATAATAAAATATTATCAAATATCAATATTATTAGTTATCAAATATTAAAATATTATCAAATATCAATCTTATTAGTTATCAAATATTATCAAATATCAATATTATTAGTTATCAAATATTAAATTAATTTTAGTAATGTATATTAACATTATGGACTTAATGAGGGCACATGAGTTTAAATTATTTGAGACATTTCATAATAAAAATTAGTAAACTTTATTTTCTCAATTTTTTTAATAATGGGAAGATAATGGAATTTTATAAATCGGGTTTGTAATTACTGTAAATTTAAAATTTGAAACTTTAATAAAAAAAATAATTCAAATATAAAAGTTTAAACTGTTTTAAGTTTTTACAATAGTAAATTTGATATAGTAAATGCCATCAGAAGTTCAGTTTAATGACCATTTTTGGTGTTTTATGCAAAAAAAAAAAAAAATCATTGTTTTGTGCAAAACAATTGATTCAAGAAATGTGCTTTTACACGCTTTACATAACAATAAGAAAGTTATTACGCATGTAAAAGCTAAATATTTAAAATATTCATATTTAAAAAATTCAAGGATAAAAACATATGATATTCTCTCTCTCTCTCTCTCTTTTTTTTTTTTTTTTTTTTTTTTTTTCCAGAACGAAAAAACTCGGTACTTTGATAACCTGATTGTTAGTATACTGTCCTTTAATTTCCAAGAGATGAGATGAAAAACGTGTTCAATCATGAAAGACTGTAATTTTTTTAGATATAATTTAAGTCGAATATTGCGCTCTAAATAGCCTCCCTACAAACGTGAGTGCTTAGCCCATCACAGATATTTGATTCTTAAAGTTGGCACTTGGTTAGTTGAAACAGTGTCAGTTGTCAGTACGACAGTTGTTTTGGAAACTTCGTTTGCATTTCATTGAATTTTTGTTAGCCACAATAAAAAGTGACGTTGAGAGGATAATACACTGTTAAAAAAATGCAGAAAAAATACAGAAATTCTCTGTAATTTCAGAAAAAAAGGCGTAAATTACGGAAAAATTACGTAGACAAAACGTATTTTACGACTTTTTTTCTGAGATTACAGAGAATTTCTGTATTTTTTCTGCATTTTTTTAACAGTGTAAGTAACAGTTGTGGTAAATGTCTAGACAACGATTCTTTTCTAACCATTGTTTGACTTCAAAAAGAATGTGTAATTTTATTACACATGTAAATTAATGTAGAGCGTTCCATGTACTGATCCAAAAAAAAAAAAAAATGTAGTAATTAATAAATACAAGTTTGTGAATGTAAAAGTAATGTACTTCATACAAGTCGGCAAACTGCATATTAGCCGGACGTCCATCCAGCCAATGGCTATTTATAACCGTTGTACAACAAGAGCTTTACAAAAGCAAACTTTTTGTGAATTAAAGACAAAATCTCAACGAAGTAGGTAACATGAATCAATCAGAGTTGGCCGTATACATTTTTTTCTTAGTGTGTATAAAATGACTGTAGAACGATAAAATCAGATCCAGAGTAACAACAATAACAAATAACTCTAACAACCTAATTTTGCTATTTTCTGCGATGATGTAATGCGTGAGTCCTCACGCACGCTTTAGGTTTCAAGTGCTTTAAATATTGTCCAGTTTACCATAGAGTGTTTGGTTGGAAGAGTCAAAATCACCAATTGGATCCAGCGTTAGATGGCGATGGTGTGAGTGACAGTGACAGGTTGAGTATAGAAATGTGTGGGTGGATGTAAAGGAAGATTGGCAATTATTAAAATGTAATTCCTCGTTTCATTTTTAAATAATTACTGGTAAGATTTCTAAGAAAAATATTTTTTAAATTGTATTTTTAAACCTAAACAATATATATGCGCTGAAATGTTTTAGTTTATTTCTTTTCGGTTAAATTATTCTTAATTATCAATACTAAAAATTATTAACTGTTTGCTACATACTAGCTAAATATATAAACAAATTCAAAATTTCTCATAACTGAAATGCATTCAATTAGTCATAATAACTTAAGCATACACTTAATTAATAAAAAGAATAGTAATTAACTTTGAAATAAATTAGTTGACATTTTAATTTTTATCTCTCCTTTCAATTCTAAAATTTCAAATATTTTATGAATAAACTATTGTATATTCATAATTAAATAATATTTGAAAATAAATATCATTCCTTTGTTTATATTTCTCATTTTGTAATTTATTTACTTTTAAAATAACTTTAACCAACAATATAATTAAATACCACTTCTGGAAATGCGGTTATAATATCACTAGAAAGAAAAATCGTCTAAAACAAGTACTTTTTATCTAATAAACTTTAATAAGCCAGATACATTACGTTTTCTCTCATATCATTGTTAATTAAATTTATCATTGACAATATCATTTGAGTGCATTTTATTACTTTGAAGTATGCAGACATATTTTAGTCGGATAAAGTTACATTTCTGTTATTTAGAATGATTACACAACTGCAGAAATTATTATCGTTTGAAATTGATATTCACTGCATTTTAAACTTTTTAAATCTTGCTTTAAAAAAAATCTCTGAATAATGTACCATGAATGTTTTGAAACGTTTAAGTAGCGAAATTTATATTTATTAAAATGTTTATTAAATGAAATGTGAAACGAATATCATTGCATATAATAATCATAATAATAAAATCTAGTAAATTTAATTAAATCGCTACTTTTTGACCCTTTTTAATACTTTCCAACAAAGTTCAAAAGTATTAAAACCCGAATAAACTACTACGTCAAAAACGACAAGAGAAAAATATTTGCGACGCATACAGCTGTTTCGGTAGTCTTAAGTGTACCGTCTTCAGTGCAAAAAGAAAGCTTTCTTTTTGCACTGAAGACGGTACGCTTAAGGCTATTGAAACAGCTGTATGCATCGCAAATATTCTTTTGGCATTTATGACGTAGTAGTTTATTCGGGTTTTATTATTCCAACGCCAAGTCTCCTGTTATTAAAGTTCAAAAGTGTTTATGACTTTTGTTGTCCGTCTGTCCATACTCTAACTCCTGTAAACATTCATGGAATTGTAATAACAGGAGACTTGGCGTTGGAATATTAAAACCCGAATAAACTACTACGTCAGAAACGGCAAAGAAAAATATTGGGAATGCTTACAGCTGTTTCAGTAGCCTACAGCGTACCGTCTTCAGTGCAAAAAGGATTCTGAATCAGGAGAAGTGATCGTATATATAGGCTGGCATATATACAGGCTCGTATATCAAGCCCCTCTCCTATATATGCGAGCACTTCTCCTGATTCAGAATCCTTTTTGCACTGAAGACGGTACGCTGTAGGCTACCGAAACAGCTGTATGCATTTCCAATATTTTTCTTTGGCGTTTCTGACGTAGTAGTTTATTCGGGTTTTAATTCATGGAATTGCTTGAAACTTATATATGATGTTGAAGTTCACTATTGGATGCTTCCTATTGAAAATGGGAATAAGTATCAATATGTCTACAAGGACACCCGAAATAAATTTAAAGCATTGCGTCCTATGAAGGGTACTTCTATAAATCCTATTTATTTCGGACAAAGCACAATGAAATTTATATTAACAATGCATATGAAAGAGGACATGTTTTATATAGAATGTAGTAATGGTCAGCATTAAGATTTACAGGACCACACAAAAATATTTTGTTACATTAAGTGCTACAATTCGAAATTTCAGAACTGCATTTTCGTTTGTGTTAAGCATTTCTTACACATTCCAACAATATTTAGAAGTGATTATAAATTCAGTTAGTTTGTCTGTCAGTATTTCACTTTTGTGTGTCCATTGTGTAATCCTGTAGGCAAAATAGATTGAATGTTAAACCATGCAACGATTGTGTGCAGTTTAAAAGTATTAATAATGCATGCGATCCGCATATTTTGTTCGTTCGTGCTAAATTGTTTTCGCCCAATCCTTATTTCCAAAAGCATGATTAGCGATGGGGATATTAATTACCTAACAATGCAAAATAAAACTAAACTGTTACAGATTAATCAGCCTAGTTTATTATGCAAGTTCTCTAGGAATACCACTGCCAGATAAGTATAATTTTTTTTTAAAGATAATCAAATATCTTTCTTCGCGCGTTATCCACAAAATTCATGCAGATTTAGCTAAAGTATTTTAATAAAATTAATACCAAAT
Organism: Salticus scenicus; assembly: GCA_963930645.1. Lineage (NCBI taxonomy): Eukaryota > Metazoa > Arthropoda > Arachnida > Araneae > Salticidae > Salticus > Salticus scenicus. The sequence goes on from OZ005659.1 coordinate 186,394,459, forward strand.
GAAAATGATGACAATGAAATGATGATAATGAAAATGAAACAATATACTGGTTTATGGTATACGTATTTTGTAATTAATTCTTCTAATGTTTTATTAAGCAGGTATTTAAAATTTAAAAGTAATCTGGAGAAGGTAAAGGAGTTACAACCGGTGTTTTTGTAGAGTAAGAGTTATTTGTCTTTAATTAAATTGAAGTTTTCTATTACAGAGTTTTTTTTTTCTTTTTTAAAAACTTAAAATATTATTAGACCATAATTTCTCGTAATATTAAGACTAGAATGTTTTAACCAAAATAATATTTTTCGATTTCATTAGATTTCATTATACATTTTTACTTTCCGAACACTATAGTGAGGAAAGTATTGTAATCATGTCAAAAATCCGAATTTGGGATTTTGATGTTTCTATACGTTTCGAGGTCCCCTGAGCCCGTTTTCACAATTTTTGCGATGACGTATGTATGTGTGTGTGTATGTCTGTGAGTGAGCACGCTAGCGTCTAAACGCTTTGTTCGAATAAGCTTGAAGTCGGTACGTATATTGAAAGTTACCCTAGTACGAACCCTATTGATTTTGGTGAATCTAGCACTTATAATTTTTTCTATCTAAACGCCATATTCAATAGAGCAAAAAATTTTTACACATATTATAGGTCACAGATACTCAATCTGTATATGTTTTGGAGAATCTAGCACTTACAGTTTTTTTTACAGGGACACAAAGAAACATTCTTTATCATTATGGCCTATGGGGCCAAATTTTTAAAAGTGTGATAGCGTCTAAACACCTTATTAATATGAGCAAAAAATTTGTACACATGTTATAGGTCACAGTTGCACCAACTGTATAGATTTTGGTGAATCTAGCACTTCCAGTTTTTTTACAGGGACACAAAGAAAAATTCATTATCATTACGGCCTATGGAACCAAATTTTTAAAAGTGCGATAGCATCTAAACGCCTTATTCAATTGAGCTGAAAATTTATATGAGTATTATAAATCACTGTTGCACTAACTATACTCATTTTGGTGAATCTAGCATTTATAGGTTTTTACAGGGACACAACGAAAACTCCTTTATCATTATGATCTATGGGCTCAAAGTTCAGTAGCGTTAAATAAAACATCATGTAACATATGGAGAAAAATACTCAAACACTCTATTATGGTTTTCTCTCTTTTGTTTGTTTAACAGTTCCTCTTTCTTTACTTTATCTACAAAACTGTTAATTACTCAATATTCGGAAACTCGAGTGGAGTCACTCCAGATTTTTTTTCTAAATATTACTGCTAGCGTACAGAAAAAAATAATAATAAATAAATAAAATAAATAATATTTAAAAAATAGAAATGTTTCGCTTTTTGTTTTTTAAACGACCGCTATGGAAAAATTTCGTCAATTAGTGCGTTTTTATTTACCAACCAATAACATTGTTAAAAACTTTATGTTAGTTTGAACCAAAACTTGGTACTGAAGTAGCTGCAACCATCCGTTGGTAAAACCTTTTATCATGATTTTGGTAATTTTATGTTGAACCAAATATTGGTATTATGTTAAAAAAAAAAAAAAAAAAAAAAAAAAAAAATCAATATTTGACCAAAGCTGGGATCGAACTGAACACTTTATTGTCTTAATCTAATTCCCTGAGACAGTGCCACACTCTTTTGCCAGCTAATTATGTTTCCTTGATATTGATAAAAAAGGGCTAAATTTTATAGGTTCTTATCTTAACCCATGGCTGTTGTTGCACAAAATTTGCACATTACCCAATGTTTTCGACCATGATCTTTAATTTCGGCTTGGTTTGATTTCAAAAAAATTTTACCTATTCATACTTCCTGGACTGTATAATACGTTTTTCTCTCTTCTAAGAAGAACATACTTCAATAAACTTTCTTATAGTAACACTTGGTTAGTAATCAATTAAATAAAAATCTATTTATTTATTTATTTATTTTGTAATTAACTTTGGTTTTGAATGACATAATCACACGCGATCTTACTTCAGAGATTATATTTTCGCTCTCTAGATTACAGTCAATAATTTTCAGCGCGCTAGTGATGCCATCTCCTGGATACAAAGGGAATTACAATTGCATGAAACACTTCCTTTGTGAGTGGATGTATGGTAGCCCCAAGGTTTGGTACAACTTAAATTCAATCGCAAATAGTAAAAATCTAAAAAGTGAGGTTGAACCTCATTATTGTATTACTTATAACTTTACTCCATCTAGTGGTTCAAGTTTGAACTGAAATGTTTAACAGTGAACTAACTCTATTTAAAAAATTCACATTACTATCTATATAATATTTCTCTAACGTGTCCAGTTACGATTAACTTTTGTCGAAACGATATGATAGTGATGTAATTAATAAAATACGCGAGGATAAAAAAAAAATATATATTTATAAAAGCGCACTAGGACTCAGCTCAATAATCTAATAAGAAAAAAATGATGGCATTTTTCTGATGAAAATATTTTATGGAAAAGTGTAATTTTAAAAGTTGAATCTTAAGAATCTTTGCAATCGTCATTCTAAACCTAACAGTACTTTAAAGATATATACAGAACCTACATAATATTTCTCTAACGTGGACCAGTTACAATTATTATTATTATTATTGTTATTATTATTATTATTATTTTGTCGAAACGATACGATAGTAGTGAAATTAATAATATACATGAGAGTAAAAAATAAAAAATAAAATAATACTTAAAAATGAACAAAAGCACGCAGACTCAGCTCAATGAACTAATAATAAAAAATGACGACATTTATACGAAGACATTATTTTATGGAAAAATGTATTTTTAAAAGTTGCTTCTCCAGAATCTTTGCAATCGTCATTTTTAAACATAGCATTATTTTAAAGATATATACAGAATGGGAATCATTACCATAAATTGACTAAAAAACGCCATCATAAAAAGTATAATCAAAATAGGAATTTTTACTTTCCGAACACTATAGTGAGGAAAGTATTGTAATCATGTCAAAAATCTGAATTCGAGATTTTGATGTTTCTATACGTTTTGAGGTCCCCTGAGTCCGTTTTCACTATTTTTACGATAATGTATGTATGTGTGTGTGTATGTGTGTATGTGTGTATGTGTGTATGTCTGTGAGTGAACACGCTAGCGTCTAAACGCTTCGTTCGATTAACCTGAAAGTTGGTACGCATATTGTAAGTCACCATAGTACGAACCCTATAGATTTTGGTGAATCTAGCACTTATAGTTTTTTTACAGGGACACAAAGAAAATTTTTTTATCATTATGGCCTATGGGAGCAAAATCTTAAAAGTGCGATAGTATCTAAACGCCTTATTCAATTGAGCAAAAATTTTATACACATATTATAGATCACAAATACTCAATCTGTATAGATTTTGGAGAATCTAGCACTTATAGTTTTTTTTACAGGGACACAAAGAAAAATTCTTTACCATTATGCCTATGGGGCCAAATTTTTAAAAATGTGATAGCGTCTAAACGCCTTATTAATCTGAGCAAAAAAATTGTACACATGTTATATATCACAGTTGGACTAACTGTATAGATTTTGGTGAATCTAGCACTTACAGTTTTTTTACAGGGACACAAAGAAAAATTCTTTATCATTATGGCCTATGGGACTAAATTTTTAAAAGTACGATAGCATCTAAACGCCTTATTGAATTCAGCTGAAAATTTATATGAGTATTATAAATCACTGTTGCACTAACTATAAGCATTTTGGTGAATCTAGCATTTATAGGTTTTTACAGGGACACAACGAAAATTTCTTTATCATTATGATCTATGGGCTCAAAGTTCAGTAGCGTTAAATAAAACAACGTGTAATAGATGGAGAAAAATACTCAAACACTCTATTGTGGTTTTCTCTCTTTTGTTTGTTTAACAACTACTCTTTCTTTACTTTATCTACAAAACTGTTAATTACTCAATGTTCGGAAAGTCGAGTGGAGTCACTCCAGATTTTTTTTTTCCTTTTAACAAAAAATTATGCCAAAATAAATAAACTGTCATCGCACTCTTGGCAACAAAAAATTAAATGGCGTCATGGGAATTTTTTGCTAAAACTGTACTTTCTGCGGAAGTATGAAAACTGGGTCGTCAGCCATGCATTTTATATTGAAACTTTTCTTTGAATGATTCTGGTTTCACTATTGCCCAATATTTATTTGGTTATGATAATAATTTGGCTTCTGGTAAATAAATCTTTTAATTAGGTGGTGAAATTGGTATAATATTTATGAGTTTCAAATTTTCAAGGTAAATAAGAAAAGAAATAAAGTGTAAAAATGTCGCATGGGTTTGCTAGTACATATAAAATCAACCATATTGTAACATAAGAAATAACTGACTCGTGCCATTTCATGTCACTTATAAGGTTGTTGCTGCAATGAAAACAGGGAACATAAATATTATGTTAATAAATTTTTTTCAGAAAAAAAAAAAAAAAAAAAAACGATAAATCTGTGGGAAAAAAAAAAGAAGAAGAAGAAGAAAAGAAAAGAAAGAAAAGGAAAAATCATCTCAATGTTTAGAGGACAATATTGCCTATGTGTATCGGATGGAATGTTACAGTTTAAAACATTGAAATATATCTTAAAATAAATCATATTAAATACAAGCTTTTTTTCAAGATATGGTATTGTTCATATATATATATATATATATATATATTACATACCATTATTCACTTTTCTCTCCTGATTTGGAATTTAAGAATAAGACTTTTCACTTGATATCGGTTATTAAATAATATTTGAGTTTGAATATTGAGAAATTTTATATATAGACAAAAATGTCCTGGCTTGGAATCTAACCTGAAACATACAGGTAGTTCCATGATAGGTCAGTAGTAGAATGTCAACACAATAAGTTTGTAGAAACCAGGTTCGATTCTCGTTTAAGAAAATTTTTTCTTCAATTTAAATTATTCGACATTTAAATTCGAAATGTGTTAGAAATTTGATTATAATATACAGATATGAGAAATACCTATATTTATGTGTAATTTTGAAATTCTAGAAAATGTTTTCCGAAATTTAAAAGATTTAAGCTCGCTGTTCATAAGCATATTAATGACTTTATTTGATCACTCAAGTCGACAGATTCATTAGTTTTATAAATTATATTGTTACTCATTAAAATTGTTAGTTGGTTACGAGTTTAAATAGCATAATTCACTCATGTATTAAATATACTCGCAAAAATGTTAAAATGTGTAGTACATAATCCCTATAGATATTTCTTTGCCTTAAAAAAAAAAAAAAAAAAAAAAAAGAAAGAAAACCTGTTTTAAAATGAGAATTTTCCAAAAAAATATCTCTTAAAATATCTGTTTTATTAAAACAATATTTTAAATTTCGTTTGTCTACGCCTACGTATTTTCTGCATTGCAAATGGCGATAAAACTTTGAAATTACAATGCATACAACAATTATATGAATGTTTTTAAATTGAACTCAAGACAAATATATAAATATTTTTTTTTCTACGAGAAGTTAAGAACTTGCAAAAAGTAAAACATTTTTTCCATTACCATTCCAATTCTTTTTTTTTTTTTTTTTTTTTTTTTTTTTTAATGAAATAAAACTTTGAATCTTAATGGAATTCCTACAGCCCAAGGAAGTTAAAGAACTTTGTTTAAGTAATCTTCTACAAATCATATATCTAGATTATCTAATAAAAAAAATCTACAACACATTTCTTTAATTAAAAAAAAAAAAAAAAAGAAAAAGAAAAAGAAAAAAAACTACAACAATTACAACTTTTTTCATTGCTTAGTCGTAATGCAGATTTTAGTTCATAACTAAATTATTGAAGTTTTGAACGGGCCACAGAATTCCTCAAGGCATGAAAATTCCTTCAATAATTTGAGGGAGGGAGAAAATGCACAGAACGAACTTATTAGACATTATCTCTAAAGTATGTTTGAGAAAAACTCAAAACTTGTTCATTATATTTAATTAGGAAACATGGATTAGGAGTCATTTTGCTGCATAAGAAATGAATATATATATATTTCTTATTGCATTACTTTTATTTTTTATTTTATTTAAAATTAATATTCCTATATATATATATATATATATATATAACTCTCTACAAATTTAATTACTCTAAAATAGATTTAAAATAAATAAATAAATAAAGATTACATACACTATTCTCTTTATATATATATATATATATATATATATATATATATATATATATATATATATATATATATTATAATAATAATAATAATAATAATAATGAAGATGAAAATTTCAAAAGCGGGCTAGCTATTTTCAGAAACACCTTTTGAAAATATAAGCAACTATTTCATTTTAATTATTTATATACTAGCTATTTATTAAAATATTGAAGTTGTTAAAAATATACATTAAAAAATTATATTTATATAAGGTAGGTGATCCAGTGATTGGCATGCTATAGTAATTGACATCTATCCCGAAATAATTCATAAATAAGAAAAATAATAAAATCATATGTTTTACATATAAGAATTTTAACATTTTAAGTCAAACACTGCAACATCGAGTGCCAATAACTAGTAAAATAAATAACTAGCAATGTCAAACGCTGGAATAAAGGATGCCAATTACTGATAAAATGAAAAACTGGCTTTGTCAATTACTGGAACATTGAGTGGGTGTCAAATAAAAATTCATAAAAAAAAAATAATAAATGTTATCAAATGTATATATTTTAACATGTACGTGGTTCTGAATGTCTTTCATACCATATGAACTAACTTAAGATTTCAAGAAATATTTTCTGATGACTAGAACATTAAAAAAATCAGAGATTGCTCTAAAGGGTCAATCACTGATGCATTTACTCTACACAATATGTCTCTAATTTTGAGTCGCGTCGAATTACATTTAATAGTTAGGGTAAACTAGTGTGACTATTAGGGAGTTTTGACCATGAGGTATTTACCTATGAAATTGAAATTTTAGGGAAATGTTAAGTCACGATACTGCAACTTTCAAGGAAATTTTGAAGATCTTTGAATTTGTTAAAAATGAACTTCCAGTTTTGTGGCAAGTCAATTTTAGAAGAATATTTGATTTAGCCATTTTTTTTTTATTTTTTACTTTAGGGACATATTGGTATATAGTAGTTTTATATAACAGTAATGCAAGTTGCTAAAAAAATTAGAATTAACAAAGCAAAGCAACCCAGGGAAACTTGATCCAATGATTAATTTAATGGTTTTTTATTCTATGAATAACTAAAATAGTGTGAAATAGGTGTAATGATTTGTTTTTATTTTATAAATTACTAAAACATTGTAAATATTTAGGCCTAATATATATTTTTTATTTAATCCTTTAACTGCCCCGGGCGTATATATTCGTCTCGCTACGCCGATGCATTAACTTTCCCGGGCTTCTATATACGTCCTGCGCCGAAGTATGATCCTTTGTGTTACGCTGCTACCAGTGAAGCTATTCTCACGGCTTTGGAATGCAATTAAATGAACATAACAGTGTTTTTGATTGACAGAGAAGATGGGGAGTGGGAGGAATCGGAAAGGGAACGTATAACTGCACGCGCCTGTGTGAAAATTGGTGGTATTAGGAAGCGAATCTTGTAATTTTTCGTCGGCAGGTAAGGGGTTAATAAAAAACTGAAATATCTAATATTCTGACCTAATGAATTGTTTTCATTTAAAAAATACCTAACATATTTTTAAGATTTAGGCCCAATGAATTGTTACATAATAAATGACTGAAAAGAAAAATGTTTCGACTCTTTTAGCCACTGTCACACCAAACAAAAGAGAAATAGAAATAAGAAAGTGGCAGAAAGAAGAAAAAAAAGGGGGGGGGGGAGTTGACAAAAGATAGTCAAAAAGAGCTCTTTATGTGAAAAATACAAAGCTTGAGAAGAACAAAAGAAAACAAGAAAAACTATTAGAATCTGAAACTGCAGAGTCAGAATGTGAGATGACACACAGTTCTCAATCGAGTCAAGATGATAGTACGGAGAAAAAGCTTAAAAACCAGAAATTACGAATTGACGATTGGATAATTGTCATGTTTTGTGACGAAAGAGGGTGAGGTAATTTGTCGGCTTAATAACAGAAAACAACCACGGTTTTTTGACTGTGAAAGTTACTAGAAGGTCAGAAGGTAACAGATTCAAATGGCCTGATGTTATTAATGTGCTTGATGTAGATTTGGTGCAAATTGAAACTTGTCTGAGTCCTCCTTTAATTTCAGCACAAAGTGACAGAATCACAAGTTTTGAATTTTATTACTGCTTTTCTGTTGATGTTAAATAGGTTTAACTAAAAAATAAATAAACATGTGTAACATTTCATCTTATAAAAGATTTTTTTTAATTTATTTATTTATTTATTTATTTATTTGTATTAACGAAAATAATCCACTGATTAAAAAATAACAAACATCCAGTGCAATACCTATGAGTTTTCTAGCTTTTATCATGAAGTGGATGGGGGGGGGGGGAGCGAGGGGTGAATGTTGTCTCCTTAAATAAGAAGTCAAGTTTCCTTAGGTCTAGGAACACTTTACCCACATGCTGACTTCAGGAATTTAATTATTCATTTTCTGCACCACTTCTAGTAAGAACTGTGCTATTATTTTTAACTAAATTAATGTACAAAATAACGTTTATTAATGTATTTTATACAGCTCCAACTCTTATAAAAATAAAAAAAAAAAGAAAAGAAAAGAAACTGAAAAATTAAAAAACAAAAATTGGTTCAAGTCTTCCTAGGTTACATTGTCAAAAGTATAAATTTGAGTAAGATTTCTGAAAAAAAAAAAAAAAAAAAAAAAAAAAAGAACTTTAATAGTTACTAAATTTTAAAAAATCTTGTTTAAATTTTATCTTATGTTTTTCTAATTAGCTGCATTACTAAAGCACAGATTGTATTAATTCTTAACTCAGTAATAATATTAATAATAATAATTATAATTATATATATATTATCATTCAAATTTTTTATAGGCATTTTAATATTTCATGATATAATATTTAAATTTATACATATTACTTTATTAAAAATTATATACACATTTTAACTTACAAGAAAGATGTATCAAGATGTGTAAAAAATCTTACACATTGGAAGCCTTGATTCGGTGATTTTTTTAATATACTATATATTTATTTATTTTATCTAAATTAATAATACATAACAATTTTATTGTCTTCCATAAAACCTAATAACATTAGCCAGACGTCTTAGTTGTCAAATTATAACCAACTAAAAATAATTTTCTTGCCACAATTTAGAAAAAGTAATATGATTTTTATTTAATCATAAATAATTATTATTAAACAATACTAAGAAAATAATTTTTATGAGAATTACAGATCATCAGTAACAGCTTAGTTATTAACTCTGGGCCTTTTGTTATTATCACATTAGACATATAATGTATAAGCATTTTCATTGGAAATATAATTTTTACGGATATTTAGCATTTATTATTTTTTAAATAACATCGAAGGATTCCGTAAGAAATAATTGTATAATAAAGTCTTAATTAAGAATTTTAGGTTGATCATATTTTATATAAAATATACCCATATTATTCTAATTTAAATTACTATTAGCAATTAATTGTTTTAAAATTAATTTAATACGAATAAAAAATGTAAATAAATAATTCATTATACAATTTGTATAGTTAAAAGGGCTTAAAAGTAACTTTGATTTAAAGATTGGTAAACTTCATTGTTGCATGTCAGTAAATATTCAGCATTTCACTAGATACATTTTGCACATCTATAGTCAGTTTTTACACTAGTTTATTTATAAATATTCATAGAAAGTTATACAGTTTAATGTGTAGTATTTGGAAATATAACACAGTAATGAAATTCTGTCGGTAACGAAATTATCAAAATAATTTCATTTAACAATAATCACACATTTGTGTCGTATATAAAAAAATATTTTATATATTTTTAAAATTTTTTAACGATCAGAAAACTAATTTTGCTTAATATAAAATATAGGGGAGAGTGGGGATGAATGAGACATTTTCATGTTTTTATTAATAACGTTCACCATATGTAATTCAGAATTTTATAACATTGCTCATAAGTACACTTCAGTAATCAGTTACATATAAACATACTAACTTTAATAAAAAGTTATCGTTTTTAATTAATAATATTTTTTTTTACATGCGTGTGTATTGTCCCATTCAGCCCCACCTATGGTGATGAATGGACAGGACTGGAGTTAACAAAGAAAAGAAAACATAATGGAAAGTAAATACATTTTTAAAGTTAAATCGGTTTTTTGTGATTTTATTACACACTATGAAGCTACTGAAATTAACATAGACTGATGTATTGACTCAAATTAACGTGAAAAGGCAAAAGTCCTTTAGTTCGCACAGTTCCTAGCGCTCTATTCTTTGGTAATTTAATCTAATAAGATCTAACCTAAAAAAAAAAAAAAAAAAAAAAAGACACTAGAAAGATATAAATCATTATAATAGTGTACAAATTATACAGATAAATTTTTGTTTCCGACTGATCGAGAAAAATAAGCATTCTATTTTGAATTATATTAATAATCACCATGATTTATTTAATTATCTTGATTGAAATTGTGATTTTAATCCGATTATTATTAGTTTATTTATTTATTTTTTAATTATTGATTTAAGTTGCACTGAATATTTTAACTTTTAATTTTTTTAATCATAATTATTATAAACAAAAATCAGAACAATTAATTTCAATCTATTTTTCTCTAAATCCATGCTAATTTTATAATTCCATGTTGTAACTATTGAGTATAAAAATATTGAAAATCTATTTACGATTTGTTTTAATATACTTGTGTACAATTTTAAATTAGCACATAGAGGGGAATGTTCTAGTCATCCATTCAAACTGTCCCATTCATCGCCATCCCACATGACCATATAAAACATGAAATAGGCCTAAGGAACAATTGTCAATATTATTCTTGAATATCATAAACACAATAAAAGATAATGCCTTTTCAGCATATATGAGTTATATTAACTTTATACAAATAGTTAATTTTTAACTAGTATCTAATTGAATCAGTAAAAACTTACTCTGGCAGCAGAAAAAGACACTAATTCTTTTCTGCCCTTCAATAGACAGTACAATTCTGAAACTACACTTGATGAATGACCTCAGTACTGCCATATATCAGAAAAATTGTCAAGTTTTTAATGCTTGCAAAACATAAAAATTTTGCTATTGTCCCATTCATCCCCACTCTCCCCTACATTTTTTTCTCAGTTTTTGATATTGTATCTGATTTATCTTATGTGTTCTGCAAATATTATTTAGCTATTACTATTGTTATTTTTGGATATATGAATAATTCCTCGATAAAGAGTTTTATAAAATATTGGAAAGAAATTTCTAATTTGTATATTTATATATATTATCTTTTTTTTTTTTTTTTTTTTTTTTAATCTATTTCAATATAAATTTATTTGTTTAGTTAAAACATAATATGTAACGATTTACAGTAATACGTTTTGAAGACATTTGTATCAGCAAATTGTGAAACATATAAAATAAAATAGGTGACGGCATCATAAAACAAATGGCAAAATCTATCACAGTTATAGTTATAGAGAAAAATAAGAATGAGAAAATACTGTTTTCCCTGAGATCAATACAAATAACAATAAACATTTATCATAGAAACTGCATTACGCATTTTTGTTATTATTCACTTTACTATCAACCGTATTTCAGAAAATGTTACCAGCTTTCGAGATATATTTATAATTTTTGTACACATTTTACATAGAAAAGAAAGGAGAAAAAAACTCGTAATTTTTCTAATAGAAAAAGTAATTTTATTTATTTATTTATTTATTTGTAAGTGCACTATTACAAAAAAAAAAAAAAAAAAAAAAAAAAAGTGATAATAATAACAAACACTTAATTAAAAGAGTTTGCAAAAATAAATAAATAAAATAAAATAAAATAAAATAAAATAAAATAGAATATTCAATAAATAAAAATAATAAAATAAATTAGTAGTCAACAGAAACATGCTTGCAATATATCTTTAAATATTAATAACAATAATAATAACAACAACAAAAAATAAATTGGACGCATAACACTTTATGTTTATGTGCAAATTTGTAACTGCGTCATGAAGATATATAAAAGATAATTTGCACAGCGAGTTTAAAAGAAAAAGAAAAAAAAAAAAAAAAAGGTTTTCTTTTTTAAAACACCCCTTTCAAGGATCTATAACTCACCTACACAATCAAGTCGCCTGTAATATTTCTCGTAGTGACGAAGTAATACATGCTAAAAAGGGATTTATTTATCAAATTTCAAGAAAATCGTTAGAATTGTTTTTGAGATATCGAATTTCTGTAAAACACACTATTTTCAACAAAACTTAACAAACTCATATGCTTATTGGAAACTAACAATAGCATACAAAAGTGTGTATATCGCGTGCACTCTTTTTTCTATGGCGACCACACCATTAAAGTCCACAAATTTTCCCAAAAATTGAAATTTATTAATAGCTTGATGCACAGCTGTCTTGTTCACATTTACTCTCGAACTTTTTTGACGTTCAGAAAATCTAGTTTTAAGGAGGGCGATATTTCTGACGTTTTTGTAACAGTAAGTGAAGGTTTTTTTACCCATTACAATAATTAGACAACAGCACTGTCTACGACAAAATGCAATAAACAATTGGCCGTAAATGTGTAGGTCACTTTTAGTTATGTCAGTAGAGTGCGTCTGATGCAATCAACACATGAGATGAGGCAATAATTTCCGCAAATCATGCTATGTGTTAAAATACTGAAAATCGCCTATTGGTCTTAAACATTTGCAAATGACTGTATACAGATTTAAAAGCTATAAAAGTACAGTGAATAATAAGTGTGACCAGAAAAGAAGTTTCCGAAGGCAGTGAGTTCATGTGCAAATTTGATTCGTTTATGGGAACTAATTGACCAATTTCAATGTTTTTTTTTTTTTTTTTCTAAGTCGTAAAAAGAATAAAGTGGTGCTTCTAAATACAGTGAACAGCGAAATAGGCTAAGCTCGCTAATTAACTTAACTAGCCGTCAACTCATAAGAATATGTTTTTTTTTTTTTTTTTTTTTTTTTTTTTTTTTATGAAATCAAAACATTCTAAACACTATGTACGTATTTTGCATTTACTTTCGTAAATAGCTATTTATTTTAACTTTAGAGAAAATGGCAAATTACAGAATTTATTTTATAACATTTACAGTGCTATGAAATGAAAAATGTGAGAATGATTTTAATATCAGAAATTGTGCCAGCGTCAGTCACGGTCATGTTTTCCTTCTAAATTTCTCTTTAAAAAAAAACAAGTTCTAATCATTAATCATGCCAGTAATACATTTTGAATTCATATATATCCTTGAAATTCTTCTTCTTCTTCTTTTTTTTTTTTTTTTTTTTTTTTTTTTACTATTTATAACTTTGATACTAAGTTGTTAGAAAATTTTTACAGACTTCTGAGAATAATAATTTTAGTTAGGATTTTGACATTATCAAAATAAGATTTGGAAAGATAAAATTAAATTTAATCTATTATAATTTGAAAGCAAATAACTCCTGTAAATATATTTTTAAAATTAACTGAAAATTTTCTCATTAGATTTTCCTTATTCATTTAATTCAATTATATTTTTAATTTTAAAAGCACCTAATCTAGTGTCAATTAAATAGAATGAAATTGAATTAAAATTGATTTGTATATAACCTTCTTGCGTTACAGTTTATAATTTAATTAACTGATTATATTGAAGGAGTGTGGAAAATTTTCTTGCAGTATTTCAAAGGATGTCTAAGTAATTAAATTAAATTAAATTAGTTATATTAAAACTGTTGAAATGAAAAGTATATAGTATTTCTCCATAAAATGTATTTATAAAAAAAATAATATAATTAATCTTTGCTACGCCTGAGTCTTGAATAAAATTAAATCGAAATTTTTAATGCCATGTACATTAAAACACATAAAAACACAATGAAAAAAAAAAAAAACACTAATACAATGACAAACGTTTGGCTGTAATTCAGCCCTGAACAGCCCTATTAATATGCAACAAATACAACAGTTACATTTTTGTAATAAAAAGGTCAGAAGGTTATTGAATACAAAGTAGGTACCAATTTAGCAGTTGCTTTTTAAAGGCACCTTCTAGGAAAATGGGAGATTCCTGGATGTTTATACCGGATGTAACTATATTTTCACTTTCAAATTCAAGATGATCAAGTAGATAAGAAGTTTAAATTGAAAGTCATCAGCTTTATAAGCATGATAGATTTTTTTTTTAAATTATTATTCTTATTATTCTTATTATTTTAGGTAGGGGACTGTTGTTTTTTAAACTCCTTCTAGGAAAATGCACGAATAGTGAGTGCTATATACCAGGAGCTAAAAATTTTCAAAGTCAGGAAGATAATGAGTACGTAAAGAATTATTAACTAACTTTCATTTGAGGATACCAACTTTATAAAACCAACAGCTTCATTCAGGGGAGTGGGTTGTTGCTTTATAAAGATTCTTTCTAATAACATTCTCGATTTGTGAGTGTTTATACCGGGTGTCAAGTTCTTAACTTTTTAAAGTCAGGAACAGGATGAGTATCGAATAGATCAAATGCTTAGGCATAAAATCATAAGCTTTGTAAGACCGATAGATTCATTCAGGGCAGCGCTGTTGCTTTGTAATGATTTTCTTTTGAGAAATGCGCGAGTCGTAGGTATTGATACCAGATTCCAGGACCACAATAGTTTAAAATTTTGGAGCATCATCAATATCTAAAGAGTGGTTAACAAACAAAAATGTTTCAAGAATGGAAAGAAAATTAACTTAACGCCAGTTGGAAACAACCTCTTCAATTTCTTCTTATATTGAGTTTTTAAAATGATCTAGATTACTTACTAAGGAAACAACTGTTTTTGCTTTGTTCGGCGAAATATGTCCTTTCCTGGATTATGCTCATGAAAAATTAACCAACCAACCAACCATCTAATTATTAAACATAATATATATATATATATTTAATACTATTTTCTTTTTTCTTTCTTTTCTTTTTTTTTTCTTTCCATACATAAATAAAATTTCTAAATTATTAAATGTTGTTTTAATTATATTTGAAAGACTCTGTACATAAATTTTCAATAATAAACTAAAGCTAAAATCTCAAACATAAACTAGATTGTGTATTTGGGTGAATTTTATCTTTAAAAAGCTATATTTAAAAGCATTTACAATAATCAAATTGCGTAAATGTAAGTAGAATTAGGTTTTATTTATCTAAGAATAAAAAAACTTAATATACTGTAAGTTTAGAGCATGTATTTATGATTAATTTTTAAGCATGTGTTTATCAATATAAATTTTCTTAATTTCTTAGTTACATAATAACATTTTAATTAAAATATTGCTAACAGGAATTAAATTTATTGACTTTGATTAAATATCAGAATTTATATCCTCTTTTTTCGTGTACACATTCATCTTAATAAATTAAATTGAGGATAAACTTCATCCCAAGTTTAATGAAGCATTTTATTAAAAAAAAAAAAAAAAAAAAAAAAAAAAAAGTTGGTAAAGCAAATATTTTGTGGTTTAGAAAACGAGGTATAATTTCTATCATTCAAAAATTACTAAACTGAATCTTTCTTTCGGATTGCAATCTTTAATTTTATGATTTTCTATTAACCTTCATTGAAATCTGTTTTTATTATGCTTGATTAAAGTTATTTATTCAGTTTCAAAACATATTCAAGCTTAATATGATATATTAAATAAAAATAAAAATTACTGGGCTTTTTTACAGTGTTATATGTTTTATTTAATAAATGGAATATTTTATAATTTGTTTAATAAGTTTTTATTTGGTTTTTATCTCCACATTTTTTAATTAATTAATTAAATAATTCTATGACATCAAATTTTAAATGTTTGGGCGTCTTGAAAATAGGACAACATTGTAATAGCGTTTTTCCTGTACAGTATTTGTAACGTACTAAAATTAATATCATTTATCAGGAAATGAAACATATAACTATGCGTTTGTATATAAGCAATTTTACCATTAAATATTATCTTAATGTGAAAGTATTTCCGCAAAATCGAATTTATAATATAATTTTTTTTTTTTGATAAATAAAATATTTTATATAATTTGTTTAAAAAGTATTTAGTTAATTTTCTACCACTCTTTTTTAATATTAATTTTATAACTCCTTTCATGAAACTCAATTTTAATTGTATGGATTATTTAAAAATGGGCAACATTGTAATATTGATTGCCTTGTACATTATTTGGAACGTAATAAAATTATTATTATTTTAAAAGAAGATGAGAAATATAACAATGCGTTTGGATATAAACTATTTCACTATAATACATTATATTACTTTCTAAAAAGCGCGATAATATTTTACAATAATTTAATTTTTAATTACAAAAGTAGTGTGAAAGAAAATGTTTATTGAATAAGCGTATTTAACCATTGGTCAGAAAGTTAGAGGATATATTTCATTGTAAAATGTAAAAGTGGACACGGGGAGAACTATGTTTAGGAATTTTTTTTTTCATACTCTCAATGAAAATTTCCTTACCTCAGAAACAATTCTTTTTTTTTTTTTTTTTTTTTTTTTTTTTTGGGGGGGGGGGGGGCAGCGATTCCGGGTCAGTCTTTAAAACCTCGACTAGCAGTACTTGTTTTGATCTGGAAGAAGTCGAGTAATTGATCACAGCTACGATTCCTTCATAACATTTCACATGCATACAAATGCAATAGATGAAATAGAGTATCACTTAGGTGTACTGCAAATCAGAAGAGGATCTCATATTGAAAAATAGAAACTTTTTGTAGCTCTACCTCAGGTCGGTGATTAAATTTTATTACTACTGTTATTAATATTATTGCATTTTAAAAAGTGCCCTGTAGTTCTCGGACACACCATACGATTGATTATCATAAGTACCTACATGATAATTTTAGCCAATAATTAATTATAAGACATAATTTGAAAGAATATTAGACATAAAGCAGAGATTTAGAAAATCCGTTTGCTTGGTTGTTTTTTCATTGATAACACATACAAACTTCACTTGTAAATCATTTTCGAGATAAGATCAGATAGCACACGAGAGGATTACAATGAGAAGAGTTGAAAAAACACCCATATAGTACATCCCAATTTTCGAAAAAAATTGTCCTATACTTCAAGGTGATTAGTAGTGTGGTGAAACCACTTCTCGGATACGATAGGTCAAAAATTCATTTTATGTCTTTCTTCATTGTAAACAACATACAAGCTGAAAAGCCATTCAACTATCTGTGAGCAAGACCGTCAATAATTCTAGACGATTATTATATATATAGCACCATAAATTCCTTTTAAATCTTCAAAAGTAATTCAAACACAGGGTTTGATAGTACTTTTTTAATTACTATAAATTCCGTATGTTTTTCTTGTACATTGTATAATATATTTAAATTAGAGATATGTAACACATCTTAAAAGAAATTTTTGGATTTAAATCCTATTCAAAAATTTCAATTTTACGTGACGTTTCGAGCTTTACTACAATCCATAACTGTGTCAATAGGTCATGGTTTTTTTTAACAATCGAAAACTCTTTATGTACTTTATTCGTCTACCTTTTGGAAAACTTCTGCAAATACTAATGTACTAACAAAGCACCCAAAAAAGTCTTTAAATATAATCTTTTGTAAGATTTTAATTAAGAATACAAATTTAGCGATTCATAAAAGATTACATATAATACAAATATATACATATAGTAGATTATATTATATTATATTATATATATAATATAATCTACTGAAATAGGAAAAACTCAAAATTTCATAATATATATATATATATATATATATATATATATATGTATAAGGCAATTCGGGGAAATTCGCTATATAGCAGGATATTTTGTTTAGTACAGCTAAAATTGAAAAGATGAAATGATGGAAAAAAAAATAAAAAAAAAAAAAATAACATGCTCTTCAATATTTGTTTGGTTACGTATGCTTATTAATTCATTTCCCAGTATGTACAAGATTAATAAATTTATTGTTAAATTGCGGCATATTCTACCAAATATACGGGAAAGGTACCACCAGTTATAAGTTAAGAGGCAACACTACAATAAGTAATAAAAATAAAAATAAACATTCTAATATAACCTTTGAATTAACAATAACCATGAAGAAAAAAAAAATCTGTAAAATGAAATTTATATATATATATATATATTTTTTTTTTTTTCAAATTTACTTTGCTGAATCTAATAAGGGTATAAGTATGAATGTTAGCCTGCACAACATTCCTTTCAGTGCAAGTGATCCCACTGCAAATTTCCTGCAACTATTTCTAGCATTTGACGCACTGATTTCAATCTAACTTGAGACCATTTTTAGCGTAAAGTTATTCTTTATATACAGCGCAAAAACAATCATTATCCTCACCAAAACTATTGACACGGCACTGTAAAAAATAGGTTTTTAAAAATAAGTATATATAGTTTCAAAGTAGCACGAAACAATATATATTTAAATTTGAAAATCCAAGCACTCATTTTTGAGTACATTGACGTGTCAAACATGGGGATATTGGGATTCTTATTGGTCAACCCCATTTTCGAGCATGTCAGTATACTCAAATTTGAGTACATGGGTTTTCAAAGTTAAGTATATATTGTTTCGGGGCTATTTTGAGACAATATATACTTACTTTTAAAAACCTGTTTTTTACGGTGTGGTATACAGAGAATTTTTGAACACAAGCTCCCATTTTTCTTTTCAGCCTTCTTCTTCTTCTTTTTTTTTCCGATTTTCTCTGGACTTTTTCTGATTCTTTTTATTTCTGCTGAAGTTAGGATCCCTGCTGTTTTTTTTTTTTTTTTTTTTTACGCTCAGATGGTTTAAGTTTCCTGACCTGAAGAATAGGGCACATTGCTTCTGGACGCCATAGGCCATCACAGATGTCTAAAAGCAGTCTTGTGTGATGCGTGTAATGTGGGCATAAAATTTATTCAACCGACATTTATTTAAAAGTATTTTTTTTTTTTTTTTTTTTTTTTTTTTTTTTAACGGAAGGTATTATATTCAATATCCTTTTGAGAGGGGCTCTTACGAAATTCTATGGTGACACGTGACAGATGCTGTCACAGCCCCTTTCAAAAGGATATTCGAAAGATTTAAATTTAAATATATAGGTATATATTTTATTTGATAGAATCAAATTTGATAGAATCAAGTTGATAGAATCACCATTTTAATAAAGTGAAAAGAAAGAAAATGAAAAAAAAAAAAAAAAAAAAAAAAAACGTGAAAAACAGCATTTTAATTTTACCCTGTTTCATGGTGGTTAAAAAGTTTTAAAAAGAAAATACAAACATAACAATATAATTTTTTTCTGTAACTCACTTCATTCGAGTTAACAGTGATTGGCCTTTAATTAAAAAATTTTAATTAGCTTGAAATAAATAGAAATGTTAGTTTATGATGTAAATAATTACCACTTATTTTTTTTTCTAATTGTAAGTGTTATATATACATATGTGTGTGTGTGTGTGTGTGTGTGTGTGTTAATAAACTTAATGACTTCATAACTAAATATAAAACATATTACACTGTTAATAATTGTCTTAAAATTTTCAATTATACGTTTTAATAACTACAAATCACAAGACATGTAAAACAATTTATAACGAATTTACATTTTACAAAAGCAACTAGTTCCTTGTTAAAAATGAGAACAATAAAATAAATAAAAACCTATACTTACGTTTATAATCAAGAACGGCAAGCATCTGGACACTTTTTTAATTAATATGCACGTTTAAACAAAACCTGACTACGTCTTTCACATGCCGTGTAATTAATTTGTAGATCCAGTATTTCAAACACTTTCCAAAGGTTGTTTTCGGGGAAAACCCCTTATCATCTCACAAATCATAGTAAATAAATATAAATACGTTAGAGTTACAAGCTTATCAGGGATTTTTTGCAAAAAAAAAAAAAAAAATTCATTTGGAGTGTGGTTGAAATAATTGGATCTTAAAATTAATTACGCGGCATGTGAAAAATCCCTTGAGAAATTTGAACTTTTGGAAAATATCTAAAATCTAGTTCGTTCTTTTTCGTACAATTTACTTAATTTTTATTCTATTGAAATGCACTTTTGGTAAAAGTTGCCCAATTTATCTAGCTTTCAACCTATGCAATAAAAAATGTTTTACCTTTCGCACATGCGCAATAAAAACATTTTTCATAAAAATGTTCATATTTTATGAGATACTTCAGATATTTGTATTCCGAATGCAGTGTACTGTTTTAAAAATTGTCTTTCCAACTTATCTGAAAGTGGGAATAATTTTCGTTAAAACATCTGTATATTATAAATAAAAAACACGTTGATTTTTTTTTTTTTTTTTTTTTTTTTTTGAGTTCTAAAATAAATGCTTATATTGCCCTTATTTAACATGATTTCCTCACACAAATCCATCCACGAATTGAACTGAGTCTATGTTAACTTATCCTAAAGTTACAGTTCATTTAGTTCACTAAACGATACAGTGTGATCACAAACATTATTATTTTTACTCAATTTGTTACCAGTCACCTAATTGTTTTCTTAAGCAAATCTTCACTGAAAAACATGAGGAAGACACAGTTCTTTAAACACCCAATGTTTTAAAATATATCATTGAGAGATAAGTTTTTAATTTGAAAAAAAACTGGTCGTTTGCAAATCTTGCTAAACTTTTGAACAGGGGTGTATATAAAGCAATAAACTTTAACTTATATATATATATATATATATATATATATATTTTGTGACAAAATAGTGAGCTACCTCAGACGATTTTCTTTCACCCATTTAATAAAAAATATCAAAATAATAAATATCTCATAAAAAAAATTAAAAAAAAAAAAAATAAAATTATAAGTAAAACAGGGCGATTGAAGCATATTTATTATTATATCCATATTACCCATTTATTAATTTAATTATATCTGTACAGTAATATCACATTTATTTTCGAAAAAATATCAATAATATTAAATAAATAAATAAATAATAATACAATAACAACACGAATAATAATTTACCATATTAATGCCATAAAATTTTTCATTCATTATTTAAAATGCAATATTACAGAAAAGGAAAGCAAGAATAGCATGTTCAGGATTCTATCATTTGGATCAAAATAACTAATGTATTTAAATATGTTAAGTTCTATTTATGTTAAAAATAATAACTGTGATTTGTGATAACAGAAGTATTGCTTTTCTTTATAATTTATTACCCATTCCTTTTCAGATAGCATACCTTTCATTTGAATTCCATTTTTCAAACAATAAATTAGCAATATAAATTGTAGTTCTTCTATCGAATCCACACGAATACATTATTTACTTCTGTATTATTAATCTACAGCAATAAGCATTCATTTTGTACCTATTGGTAAACAATGATTTTGTTTCGATAAATCGCATTTTTATGGTTCAGCAATCATCTAAATTAAGTTGCAGATGGGTTAATTGGATCTTTGATACCAACGGCTGCGTGTAAAGTAAATAAATCAATATTGTGTCTTATTTAAATAATCATGAGTATTGATCTGTACATCAAGTTAAAATATTTATAACTCAGTTACTCCCGATAACACAAGAACTATGAAATACTTTTTTGTCATGTTATGATAAATTAGATATGCATTCAGATACGGGTGGCTTGTTTAGAACTATTACTCTATAGTCTATAATTGTTTCTATAAAGTAACAGTCTTTTGTACCAAATATTTTATTGTATTTTTACACATCAAATACAAAATCTTAAACATGAAAATGCATTTAATTAAGTTAACCGATTTACCAGAAATATAGTTATGATAAAATTGCTTACGCGAATTTAATTTATGTGGCTATATTGATCAGAAATATAAATCAAGCGTTTATCATTCTTGAGAAAAAATATATTTAACAGAATGTGTCTAAAAACTTGTGTAGTATTTCATAAATCTTAAGAAAAATATTAAAAAAGGAAGAATAAACATATATTATTTTTGATTAGTAAAACCTTCTACAAGTAAACACCAAATTTTGTAAAGGAACCTGTGTTATTAATGAAATTTATGGTGTTTGCTTAAAATTATTAGTTTTATGATCGTTCAGTAGCAGTATTACCCGTATTTCAATGTTTTTTTTTTTTTTTTTTTTTTTTTTAAAGTTTAGTTTCTTACAACTTTATTAATTATTTTACAAATTATCGTTTGTTTGTAATTTGTAACATAACGTTATGAAGAATATTTCGTGAATAAGTAAATTAATTCAAGACACAACAGTTTAAAAATAAGTTTAACTTTAAACCTTTAAATCATAAAGAACTAATTTTGAATTGGGCAAAACATGGACTGGTAAAATAAAAGCCCAAATTATTAATATAGAAATATATATATAATAAATAACTTAAAATTCTTAATCTAAATGCATAGGAATCATACATTTGGTATATATATCTGGAAAAAAGAGAAGAAATGTACTTGTAGAATAAAGAGCCTTGTCACTCTTAGTGGTTAAATATCTACATATCATGATGATGTAAAACTATATCTATATGGAATGAATATTTTATAAAAAATAAAGAATATTTTTAATGATAACATATTTTTTATTATTAAAGTCATGGTAAATATGCGACATTTTTGAAACATATATGGGTATAGATAAATCTAGCCGCATACACTGAACTGATATAGAATTTCATTGACTTTAATACAATATTTCAAGTGCATTATATCTTTCTAGTTGCTTTCTGAACAAATAAAATTTTATTGAATTATCTTCAGCATATGTACAGCGGGATTCTTTTCTGATATGTTGATATAGTCTAAACGATATGAATAATATACGTATATATATATTTGTGATAAAAATCATACAAGGATTTTTCTCTCTTTTTATCTTGATATAAAGGGAAACTTCGAAATCCTCTATTTCGTATTTCACGTTTGAGCACGTGTTATGAATAAAAAATAACATAATGATTCTCCAGAATATTCGATTTGTACATGCACGTTATAAAGTTGTAGTTGATACATGCATTTTACAGAAGTTTTAAATATGATTTTTAATCATGATATTTGTTCTTTTACGCATATAGCGTAACATATCAGGCATATTATAAATAACATAAAAATCTGTATATTTTACTAATTTCTGCTATTAGATATTATAGTATAACGATTCAAAAACATAAAAATGTATCATAATGATTCTAAAGATTATTCGATTTGTACATGTACGATATAAAATTGCAGTTGATACAGGCATTTTACAGAAGTTTTATACACGATTTTAAATATATTTATTGTTTTATACGCATATAGCGTAACATATTAGACATATTATAAATAACATAAAAAATTGTGCATTTTAATACTTTCTGCTATTATATATTAAAGTATAATGATTCTGAAACATAAAAAAGTAACATAATGATTCTAAAGATTTTTCGATTTGTACATGTACGTTATAAAATTGTACTTGATACAGGCATTTTACAGAAGTTTTATATATGATTTTTAAAAATCATATTTGTTTTTCGCATGTAGTGTAACAGATTAGACATATTATAAATAACATAAAAATTTGTGTATTTTACTAATTTCTGCTATTATATATTACAGTGACCATTTAAAATTTAGAATAAATTATCGTTAATTAGACACTCAAGCATTTTTATTCGATTTTCATTACGACTGACTCCTTTTGTATACATATATATGTAGAGTCTTGGCTGGGTGTCTAGAGGTGGGGCATTGATGAGTTGCGACTTAGATAACGAAAACATTTATTATGAAACACACATACAATACAGGATACACAATGAAAAAATGATAATAGCAGACTTTCTATTCTTAACCAACTGCTGGTTTCGAGGCTTAGTACATAACAAGCTTTCTTCATCAGTATAAACGTAACTAGACAACACTTAAGCACCTACTCGGGCTTGTATTCACAAAAACAGAGTGCTATCAAATAGTTAAAATGAAGTATGAGCCCTCCATACTTATACAGAGCACAACAAGCTCTAATTAGCAGAAAAATGAGCCTGTCAGCCTACGCGCTGAAGGTCTCAACCGATCTCCACTGCAGCCGGATCTCAACTCCTCCGTTTGTCATCTCGTTCAAAGATACGCATCAGAGACAGCGCCATCTATTGGTTGTGCAAGGAACTTCTCACAACGCTCTGCCATTCTGATGTTGCGGTGACCTCACCGTAAACCAACTTGGGATACTAAAGGATATCTGCAAAATACAATTAAAAGAAAAAAAAACAAAAAAGAGAAACAGACATTAAACAAATTATGTACATAAAAATTCACAGTTAACTTTTTCTGTAATGTTTATCAGTCCATTTAGTTCAGTCTATTTAGTTTGTGGACCATAATTTCATATGGTCTGCAGAAGTACTAGTATGTATAGGTCCTTCGTGATCGCCTATCTTCTCGACTTCATATCTGTCTTTGTTCTTTACTCGCACAACTTTATAAGGACCTAAGAATTTTGGTCTTAGTTTCATGCCGGTTCCAAACTGAGTTCGCTGGATGGCAACTAGATCATTAATTTTATATACATGGGCTTTCTTTCTCTTCTTGTTGTAACATCGGCGATTTTCTTCTTGAATCTTAAGAATGTTTTTTCTTGCTTCTTCACGAATGGTGTTAAGATTATCAAGCATGGAATTTATCCTTTCCTCTTCGAGAAGTTCTAGTATTCTCTTATCTTCTTTCCTTCTCATTGTTACTCCAGTGAGTAGTTCAAAAGGAGTTCTTTTGGTACTTCTCGATGTGGTGGAATTAATAGTTCTCTGAACAGCCTCAACAAACTTGTACCACTTGTTAGGGTCATTTATACATAACTTGGATAATACAGGAATGATTGTTCGATGAAGTCTCTCAATTTGACCATTCCCTCGTGGGATTCCAGTTGTGATGGTGTCATGTTCAATTCCCTCTGATTTACAGTAATCTGCAAATTCCTTAGATATGAACGCAGGTCCACGATCGGATATTATTCTTGCGAGGTTACCAAAAATACCAGCTTGCTGTTTTAATTTTTGCAAGGCGTCTGCTGAAGAAGTTGATTTTACCGGGTATAGCCACGAAAATTTACTAAATCCGTCGATGACGGTAAAAATGTGATTGTAGTTTTTGTTAGTGGTTGGTAATGGACCCACAAAATCGATGTGATACGTGGATAATGGTGTATCTCCTTTAGGGATAGGGTTCAAAAAACCTTCTCCTTTTCCCTGTTTCTTATTTACGGGAATACATTCTACGCAACTTTTTACAACGTTATCTACGCATTTTTTCATATTAGAAAAATAGTAGTCTCTTTTTACTAACTCTTCAGTTTTATTAGCCGAAAAATGTCCTAAGGCATGACATTTCTTTACGACCTCAAGTTGCATGATCTCTGGGACAATTAGTACATCCCTATCATTTAACACTTTATATAAAACATTATTTTTTAACACATATTCGTCATTTTGGTTTTGTTGTAAAAGAGATTTCATAGTATTGATAAACTCATCATTTTCTTGAGCAGTAGCAATACGATGAGTAAGGGTATCAGTATTTACAGCCATTACAGGGTGTCTGCTAAGAGCGTCAACATGCTGCATTTGTTTACCAGGTCGATGTTCTACTTCGTAGTCGAATTCCTGTAACAGGAAAGACCACCTGGCTACCTTAGGTGTCAATTCACGTTTATCTAAAGTTTTAGTGAACGCTTGACAGTCAGTATAAATTTTAAATTTACTACCTAATAAATAGTTCCTAAATTTTTTAAGGGCTTCTACTATCGCTAATACTTCTAACTCATAACTACAGTTTTTTTCTTCTTGTACAGAGGTCTTTTTACTCATATAATGGATTGGATAGTACTGTCCATCGTCATCTTCTTGTAGTAAGATTGCACCGAATCCTAATTTAGATGCATCTGTATGAACTTCTAACTTATAGCCTTGCTTAAAAAGGTGTAAGACAGGTGCATTAGATAAAATGTCTTTAAGCTTTTGAAAAGCTAATTTCTGCTCTTGCTCGAATTTAAATGGAGTGGAAGCACGTAATAAGTCACTGAGTGGTCTTGCTATGTTGACATATGAACGAATAAATTTTCTAAAGTAACCCGTTAAACCTAAGAAACTCTGCACTTCCCTAGCATTACGGGGTTCTGGGAAATTTTGTACTGCGAGAGTTTTTTCTACTGAGGGTTTAATCGTGCCATTCTCAATTATGTGACCTAAGAAATCGATCTTACGTTTCAAAAACTGACATTTCTTTAAATTTAACTCTAGACCAAATTTTGATGCCGTTTCTAACACACGTTTTAATTTATCTAACCCTTCATTCTCATCTTTAGATGGAATAATTATATCATCTAAATAAATAATTACAGTACCATCTTTTAATAAGTCTTTAAACACATAATTTACATATCTTTGAAATACTAAGGGACTATTACATAATCCATAGGGAACTTTTAGAAACTCATACTGGGCATTATCGGTCACAAAAGCTGTATATTTCCTACTTTTTTCCTCAACATCAACTTGTAAAAACGCATTCTTTAAATCTAGTGTCGAAAAAACTTTACCCTCCCCTAGTCTATCAAATAAATCTTCAATATTTGGCAACGGGTATTTATCTTTAATTATTTTCTTATTTAAAGCACGATAATCACAGCATAACCTTATTCCTCCATCTTTTTTCCTACACACCACTATTGGCGAAGCATAATTTGATGTACTTTCTCTAATTATACCATCCTTTAACCACTGGTCAATTTGTCTGTCCACCTCTGATTTCTCTACAAATGATAATCTGCGAGAGCGTGAACACACTGGTATATCATCAGATAAAATAATGGACATTTTTAAATCAGTACTTTTTGTTTTAACTGGCTTATAACTTTTTATTAATTCGCTTAATTTCTCTTTTAACGACTTATCTAAAATATAACTGACATCGAATTTTTCTTCTTCTGAAAAATTGCACATACTTGAAAAAAAAGAATCTATCTCATTTTCCTTTCGATCGAATACAGGAAAAGAACACCCACCTGCTTCATCGAAATTGCTTTCCCCCGAACGCGAAAAATTTTCTTTCCCCCCTGCTACGTCGCTGGAATTCGAAACATGTGTTTCCTCTTTATTTTGTTGTTTCAAAATATGAGAGATATTATTAGGCAGAATTACGTCGCATGTCAAATTGTTGCATAAAGCACCGATTATGTTTATTGAATCATGATTAGGTAAAGATATTTTAAATTCAGTCAGATTTGCATCTTTCTTTTCATTAAAGCAGCTAACTAGAGTGGTTGAAGAAATAACATTTTTAGTCTGTGGAATGCTATTTTTATTTACAATTAGAATCGAAGAACCAGAATCTTTTAACCCTTTAAGTGGAATATCATCCACTAAAATATCAACATATTCGAGCTCATTAACAATTAGGTTAATCGGACTTGTTTCGGATTGAACTACTGAATTTGTTGGAAGATTTTCACGGAATTCTTTTTTCTCAGCAATACGTTTAGGACACACTCTAGCGAAATGAAATGTTTTCCCTTTAGCACCACAAATATAACACATTCTTTCATGCTTTTCGTGAGTTTGATTAGATACCGAATTACGTACTATGGGATCTTTATTATTATAATGTGTCTTTCTAAAAGGAGTTTTGTTTACAAACCGCTTATTCTCTGAACTTTCGTTTCGCGTATTATTATTAGTTTCAATTAACGATTTGCCTCTAGAAGAGTAGAATAAATCACACTCCCGACCTAATTCGTTGGGTTTAAACCAATTTTGACCTTCTCGAACACTAATATGTTCCTTAGTTCTAGAATCCAACGTTTCATATAATTTATCAGAAACTATAAGATCACACAATTGTTTAACATCGTTCACCCCTCTCAATCTACAATAGTAATCAAAAGAAGCGCTTAGACGTGAAGCGAATTGGACATGAGATTCTGAAGGATTACGGAACGCATTTTTAAAATTACTTAAACATTCACGCGGCGTTGGTTGAAATTGTCTTAAAATTAATTCCTTAACTTTTTCATAATCGTTAATTTCTTCGGTGGTTACGTACGCAAGAACCTGATTACATTTATCTCCCAATAAATTAATCAATATTTCCGATTTAAATTTAGGGGGTACATTTTTAGAAACGAATGCTTTTTCAAGGGATTGAAAAAATAAGTGCAAAGCTTCCGGTTTCTCAGGTACTGAAATGGTTAATGTTCGAATACTTCTAATTAAATTTTCTAATGATTGTGAAGTAGTTTCTGAATTTGATTGCTCAACATTATTACTAGAATTATTTGCTGCAGCCTGTAACTTTAAATTCTGTAACTCTATTTCTTTTTCTAACTGGGATAATTTAATTCTTTCTATCTCAATTTTGGTTTGTTCTTCTACAGATTTCAACTTTTGTTCTTCTAGTAACATTTTAATAACACCTCTAACAAATTCTAAATCATTTTTATAAATATCAGAACTCTCAATTAAAGTTTTGATTTCAAGTACCTTAGCTTCCGCCGGAACAGTTAGGCCTAATTCTTCAGCAATTGTTCTTAAATCTGCTTTTCTAATACCTTGTAACACGTTTTGGGCCATTATAACTCTAAATAATTATTTATACCAAAAAATATTTCAATAATTCTACCAAATTAATATCATACCTAAATAGAAACAAAATAATATGAGAACACTTTTCTTCAAAATGATTCTATGCTTTTTGTTCTCAAATCAAAATTATCATGATTTTTAAATAAACACATTCAGAACAATTTATACCATTTAATAGAATATTTAGAACAACTTATATATTTCTTAATTATTGCTATATACACATATTTCATATAATATCACCATTATCATTATTGTTCTCTATTTAATAATTGTTATCACTTTGTTTTAAAATAATATTGTTATAATATTGTTAAAATATTATTGCAAACAGTAATAAGCAAAATTATAAAAGATTACTCAGAATATTTTTTCAATCATAATTCTTATTTCTATTCATTCTTCTCAAGTAATGTATTTATTTAATTTCATCACACAGTGAAACCAAAAGTGTTCTCAAATATATTTCACTATTAATTTCTAATTCAAAATAATAACTCAAACTCTTTTTGCTCAATGCATTAATCATTATTATGTATTATCAAACACAATGATAAATATAGAACAATAACAGTTACCTTTTTTAACTTGTTGGTGGTAATATCGCGGCAGAGTCCCCACTTGTAGAGTCTTGGCTGGGTGTCTAGAGGTGGGGCATTGATGAGTTGCGACTTAGATAACGAAAACATTTATTATGAAACACACATACAATACAGGATACACAATGAAAAAATGATAATAGCGGACTTTCTATTCTTAACCAACTGCTGGTTTCGAGGCTTAGTACATAACAAGCTTTCTTCATCAGTATAAACGTAACTAGACAACACTTAAGCACCTACTCGGGCTTGTATTCACAAAAACAGAGTGCTATCAAATAGTTAAAATGAAGTATGAGGCCTCCATGGCTCTACACACTTATACAGAGCACAACAAGCTCTAATTAGCAGAAAAATGAGCCTGTCAGCCTACGCGCTGAAGGTCTCAACCGATCTCCACTGCAGCCGGATCTCAACTCCTCCGTTTGTCATCTCGTTCAAAGATACGCATCAGAGACAGCGCCATCTATTGGTTGTGCAAGGAACTTCCCACATATATATATATATATATATATATATATATATATATATATATATAAGTACAGTCGGTAACAAAAGTGTCCGAACACTAGCAAAAATTCCTATGTAAAAAAAGTACACTTAATACAGTTTTGTTAAATAAATCCTTGTCGAATCCTGTTTTTATACTGACTAAGAACATAATTCGACAAGGATTTATTTAACAAAACTGTATTAAATGTACTTTTTTTATATAGGAATTTTTGCTAGTGTTCGGAGACTTTTGTTACCGACTGTATGTGTGTGTAACAAATTTCAAATTACCTACGATTATAACAACAGCTTTAACTTATTCCAAGGCTTAAAAAGGTTATCTCTTTCATATATTTTTAAGTAATTTACTATATCTGTGGTTGTTTTAAAAAAAAAAAAAATGCTGGTTTAATTGGATGTTGATTTCTCTTTAGTTCAAGATCCAGTAATGTCTTTAGAATGAACAGGACTCCAAAATTATTTATTATTATAATCCGAAGAATGTTTTTTAATAATACCTAATAATTAATAATAACATTAATAAAATTAATAATAACAGCTTATATATATATATATGGAGCAAGGGAGCTATCCCCTCCGTGCAGAATCAAAATTGTGATGGTATGTCTCCGAATCATTTTAGAGGTGTATCCCAGACATTTGCTAAATACCCATCGCTCAGTACTAGTGTGATGTTAAAACCAACCAAATAAAAGATCATAATGTTTAAGATGAACACAATCAAAATGCTTTCTTGAAAAAAGACTATATATTTCGAATTCCATATATCCATTTTATTGTTTATCTACAATTTCATATTACATTTATTGAATTATTTATAAAAAACAAGTTTATTAAAAACTATACATTCAAAATATGAAAGTTGATTGTGTAGAAACATGTTAACATACAAACATGATATGAATACACACACACACACATATATATATATATATATATATTCGAAAGGACATTAGGAGGAATATTTAAAGATTCCGTCTATGTTTTTATTTTGATGTAACGGGAAATTTTAGAATTACATATTTTGGATTTCATGTCTTGAACGTGTCATGAATAAAACATGTGTAATAATGATTTTAGAGAATATTTGATTTGGTTCTTACCTTTTGAGAATACGCTACATGCGTAACAAACTTAAATTTTTTAAAGTTTTAGAAATATGTTTTAAAATCAGATATTTACTATAGTAGTTTTTAAATATTTATTCAGTAAATTACATTTAGTTATGTATATTAATAATATAAACCTAATGAGAGCATGATTTAATAATGAAGTTAAATCAAGTATTTCTTAATTAGCATTTGTAAACTTTCAATAATGGAAAAATCGTGGAATTTAATAAATCAGGTTTGTGGTCACAGTAAATTTGAAATTTAAAAACTTTAGAACAGAAATAATTCAAATATATAAGTTTAAACTGTTCTAAACTTTTGCAATAGTAAATTTGATATAGTAAGTGTCATTAGAAGTTCAATTTTATAGACATTTCTGGTGTTTTCTAAAAAAAAAAAAAAATCACGATAAATATAATAGTAAGAATGTGATAAGACATGTAATAGCTAAATACTTAAACAAATTTGTACTTGAATTCTTTCTTTCTTTCTTTCTTTTTTTTTTTTTTTTTTTTTTTTTTTTTTTTCGGAATGAAAAACTTGCTTTTTTGATGACCCGGTGGTTAGCTTAACGGCCTTTAAATTCCAATTGCTGAGATGAATAACGTGTTCAAACATGAAAGATTGTAGTTTCTCCAGATATAAAGTCGAATATTACGGTCTAAATAACCTCCCACAAACGTGAGTCGTTCGCCCACCACAGATATTTGATTCTTTAAATTGGCACTTGGTTAGTTGAAATAGCGTCATTTGTCCGTACGTCAATTTATTTGCCAACTTAATTTGCATTTCATTTAATTTCAGTTAGCTTACCATAAAAAGTGATGTTGAGAGGGCAATAGTAACAGTTGTGTTAAATTTCTAGACAAAGATTACTTCCTAACCACTGCTTGACTTCAAAAAAGAATGTGTAATTTTGTTGCACATGTAAATTAATGTAGAGCGTGTCATGTTCTACTCAAAAAAAAAAAAAAAAAAAAAAAAAATATAGTAGTCAATAATTACCAGTTTGTGAATGTAAAAGTAATGTACTGCATACAAGTCGGCAAACTGCATACTAGTTGACCGTCCATCGAGCCAACGGCTATTTGTAACCTTTGTACAACAAGGGATTCAGATTGAGTTTGTTTAATTTGTCGCTTGGTTCCTAAATACACTCGAGGACAAAAAAAAAAAAAAAAAAAAAAAAAAGACCAAAAAGGAGTAATGCAAATTGGACACAAATTAACATGCATACAGGTTTTGATGGAAAATGCAACGTTTTAAAGTTTGGTGGCCAATAAAGGAACATGTGACGCTACAGCGCACTTTAACTACTGAACTGGCAGGATATTAAAGAGGAGAAATTTGATTCCGGGTCAGAAATTCTTTGAGAATTTTATTCTGCCTACACAGATAGACAGTAACTATGTCTGGCATACAAGTGCGCAATCAATATGCGCAGATGTCAGCATTTGAGAGAGGAGTGTAGCAGGGTCAAAGAAACCGGTTCGTCTTATCTGTGAATTGACATTTGGATAAGCGCGATGCCGCTAGTAGATTATGTTGGCAGGAATGGGTGAACCATGGCCGGACAGAGTGTTAAGAAGGAAGCGATCGGCCTAGAGATAAGACAGAACATAAGAACCGATCAATCGCCAGAGCGGTACTTAACCCCCCCCCCCCCCAGATTCGTCGTTATTATTGATCCTGCGTGCAACTGGTACTTCTATGACTTCAAATACCATTAATACGCGGCTGAGAGAAATTGGGTTGAGCTCACGGAGCCACTTGTGCCGACTGCTATTAAACTTGTTACCAAAAAGAAAATACATCAATATACTGATTTATAGTCGACTTATTCTAATGTAATAATTAGAATTTTTAAATTAATCTGGATGAAAAGAGGTTACAAAAACTGTTTCTCAATAATAAGTGTGATTTGTGTTTAAATAAGTTGATGTTTGCTATTAAAAAAAAGTGTTTCTTAAAAAAAAAAAAATAATAATAATAATAATAATGTGAAGTATTATTAAACTATAAAATCTCGTATAAAATCTCTAGAATATTTCATCCGATATTATGTAAGATTATTAAATTTTAATGTTGGATTTCATTATATATGTTTTCTAAATATTACTGACAGAATGCCCTAGAAAGATTAAAAGGTGTTTATCTTTTCACCAATTAGAATTATGTCGGCAATTAAAAAAAAAAAAAAAAAAAAAAAAAAATCAGAAACCATAGAAAATATCACTAGATTCAGAAAAAATCTGACGTTAATAATAATTAAAAAAAGTTTATTTCTTTTTATATTTTTATTTTTTTAAACGATCTCTATGGAAAAACTTCGTGAATTATAAAGTTTTTATCTGCCACTCAATTACTCCGTTCAAAAAATCCACATTACTATATCTTAAAATGTAAGTGTATTATGATATAGGAAATGATCGGCTTATGCTAACATTTAAAAGGCTGTTTCTGCGATGAAAATAGGGAACATACAAAAATTGTTATTATTTAAAACGTAGCATCAAATAAAATAATAGAATACATAAAAAAACTTCTTACTTAATGCTTTTTTTTGGGTCAGATGTCTTCATTTTTTTTAGTTTAATATCTTGCCGAATTGTGGTAACTTCAACTTCATGACTCTTGAAAAAACACGACTATTTAATAAATTTATGTACATATTTACAATTTAGTTGACTATAAAGCATATTAAAATTCTGTTATGCGCCATTTCAGCGTTCTATCTTTTCGAACACCATTCTGAATCGACATCAAAAGAGAAACAAAAACGTGGCTGTTGCCAATAAAAAAAGGAAATAAACAGTAATAAAAATAAAAGTTCGAAAAAGTCTTTCAGTTCATAAAGTTTATGGATTGAGAATGTTCGGTTTCGTAACATTATTAATATTATTTTGTTGTTGTTTGTTATAAAAATGTATCCGCGTTTGTAATGATCGATAGATGGCGCTTCCTGAACTGCAGTTGTTAGTAAATATAATAGCCACGTGCATTCATTATTGTTCTTTAGCCGCCATTACATCATTGAAAATCGATTGCATAATATGATGATATGCTGTGGTGTGATAATTTCACCTTAGCCCACCAGAGGGCGAACATTTTATTACAATCGCGGATTGATAACTGTTAAAAAAAAAACAAAAAAAAAAAAGAGCTTTATGAATTTCAATATTCAGAAAAAAATATTTTCTTAGATTGTTCGATTAAATACTAATTCAAAGAAAAAAAATGTATTAATATAAAATGTATATAAAATATATTTTTACTTTCCGAATACTACAGTGAGGAAAGTTTTGTAATCATGTCAAAAATCCGAATTTGAGATTTTGATATTTCTGTACGTTTTGAGGTCCACTATGTCCGTTTTCACTGTTTTTACGATGATGTATGCATGTGTGTGTGTATGTGTGTATGTATGTATGTATGTGTGTGTATGTGTGTGTATGTCTGTGAGTGAACACGCTAGCGTCTAAACGCTTTCTTCGAATAAGCTGAAAGTTGGTACGTAAATTGTAAGTCACCATAGTACAAACCGTATAGATTTTGGTAAATCTAGCACTTATAGTTTTTTTTTTTTTTTTTTACAGGGACACAAGGAAAAAATTCTTTATCATTATGGCCTATGAGGCCAAATTTTTAAAAGTGCGATAGCGTCTAAACGCTTTATTAATCTAAGCAAAAAATTTGTACACATGTTATAGGTCACAGTTGCACGAACTGTATAGATTTTGGTGAATTTAGCACTTAGAGGTTTTTTACAGGGGCGCAAAGAAAAATTCTTTATCATGATGGCCTATGGGGCCAAATTTTTAAAAGTGTGATAGCGTCTAAACGCCTTATTATTCTGAGAAAAAAAATGTGTACATATATTATAGGTCATAGTTGCACCAACTGTATAGATTTTGGTGAATTTAGCACTTACAGTTTTTTTACAGGGACACAAAGAAAAATTCTTTATCATTATGGCCTATGGGACCAAATTCTGCGATAGCATCTAACCGCCTTAATCAATTGAGCTAAAAATTTATATGAATATTATAAATCACTGTTGCACTAACTGTATAGATTTTGGTGAATTTAGCACTTACAGTTTTTTTACAGGGACACAAAGAAAAATTCTTTATCATTATGGCCTATGGGACCAAATTCTGCGATAGCATCTAACCGCCTTAATCAATTGAGCTAAAAATTTATATGAATATTATAAATCACTGTTGCACTAACTATACGCATTTTGGTGAATCTCGCATTTATAGGTTTTTACAGGGACACAAGGAAATATTCTTTATCATTATGATCTATAGGCTCAAAGTTCAGTAGCGTTAGTATCGTGTAATATATGGAAAAAAGTACTCAAACACTCTTTTATGGTTTTCTCTCTTTTGTTTGTTTAACAACTCCTCTTTCTTTACTTTATTTACAAAACTGTTAATTTCTCAATGTTATTAAAGTTGAGTGGAGTCACTCCAGATTTTTTAGATATAGTATCGTCCGTAAAAAAAAAAAAAAAAAAAAAAATTATCTCTAATAATTTTATAATTTTATTTAAGTTTCTCTACTGCTATAATTTAGAAATAAATTCTCTGGAAATTTCGTAATTGCACTTTAAGAAAAACACTTTTCTTTTAAAATCGATTATTAGATAAAATTTGAGTTTGAATATTAAGTAATTTTAATTATAGAGAAAACTTCCCTGGTACGAAATTCTAAACTTAAACCTACAAGTAGTTCCATGATAGTTCAGCAGTAGAAGTCAACAAAATAAGTTGTTGGTACCAGGTTCGATTCTCGTTTAGGAAAATTTTTGTTCCAAATTAAACTATTCGACATTTAAACTCCCAAATAAATTGAAATATTAGATTTACTGGTAATTGAGTGACCATACGCGGGTGTTAAATACCCATTTATATATGTAATTTTGAAATGCTAGAAAATGATTTCTGAAATTAAGGTTTTGAACACGCTGTTCATAAGCGTATTATAGACTTTATTTGATTGTTTAAGTCGACAGTTTGATTAGTTTTAAAAATTAAATTGTTACTCATTAAAATAATTAGTTGATTACAAGTTTATTCCCGTTATATTGTAATATTACAAAGCATATTTCATTCATACATTAAATATACTCGAAAAAATATTAAAACGTGTTATAGATAATCCCTATAGAAATTTACTTGTCTTAAATTTAAATAACAAAAAATATATAAATAAATAAGTAATAAATAAATAAATAAATGAATAAATCCTGTTTTAAAATGAGAATTTTCCAAAAAAAAATATTTTTAAAAATATCTGTTTTATTAAAACAATATTTAAAATTTTCTTTTCTTACGCTTACATAACTTCTGCATCATAAATAAAGATAAAACTTTCAAATTACAACGTATACATCGATTGAATTTATGATTTTAAAATTGAACTCAATACACTTATAATTTTTTTTTCTATGAGAAGTTAAGGACCTACAAAAAGTAAAACTTTTTTTATTACTATTTCCGTTCTTACTTTCTTTCTTTTATTTTTCTCTCTCTCTCTCTCTCTCTCTCTCTTTTTTTTTTTTTTTTTTAAATAACTTTGCAGCCTAATATAATTCATACAGCCGAAAGAAGTTAAAGAACTTTGTCTAAATAATCTTTTGAAAATCCTATATCTAGATTATCTAGTTAAAAAAAAAAAAAATAAATAAATAAATAAATAAAATAACCGCAACACATTTCTTTAATAAAAAAGAAAACTACAACAATTACAACTTTTGCCATTGTTTAATCGTAATGCAGATTTTAGTTCATAACTAAATTATCGAAGTTTTGAACGGGCCATAGAATTCCTCAAGGCATGAAAGTTTCTTCAACAATTTGAGGGAGGGAGGAAATGCAAAGAACGAACTTATCAGACATTACTTCTAAAGTATGTTAGAAAAAAAAAACCAAAACTTTTTTTATTATATTTAATTAGGAAAAATGAATTAGGAGTCATTGTGTAGCATAAGAAATAAAAAGAAAAAAAAATCTTATTACATTACTTCTGTTTTTTATTTTATTTTCATATATATTTATGTATTAATATATATTTTTATAATAGTATTTCTCTACAAATTTAATTACTCTAAAATACATAAACGAAGATTATATACACTAATCAATTTTTAATGAAAATTTACTAAAAATAGCTAACTATTTTCAGTAATGCTTTTTAAAATGTAAGCAACTATATAATAATCACGTTCTTAAACAATACATTAACAAAATTTATATATAATATAAAATATTATACACAATATATTCTATATAATACAATATGTGTGTAATATACTATACACACATAATATATTATACACAATATATTATGTCTCTAATATCTCATTCTTGTCGAATTTCATTTAATAGTTATATTAATAGATAGTCATTTAATAGTTAGGATTAAGTTATGAAAAGTATAAATTTCAATAAAATTTCTTACGAGAAAAAAATCGTATAGTTACTGAATTTTACGAAACGTTGTTTATACACAGCATATATATATATATATATATATATATATATATATATATATATATATATATATATATATATATATATATATATATATATATATATATATATATATGTATGTATATATATATATATTTCATTGCCTTCCAAAAAATCGAATTTTAGCTCAATTTCTTAGGTGTCAAATTATAACCAACCGAAAATAATTTAAAAATTGTAATATGTATATATATATATATATATATATATATGTGTATATATATATATATATATTTCATTGCCTTCCAAAAAATCGAATTTTAGCTCAATTTCTTAGGTGTCAAATTATAACCAACCGAAAATAATTTAAAAATTGTAATATATATATATATATATATATATATATATATATATATATATATATAATCGTAGTTTCTTATCACTAAACAACGCTATAAAATATTCTGGTATGAGGATTATGGATTACCGGTAATGACATATTACTTCTGTCCCTTTATTTATTTATTTTTAATCACATTAAACGAAAATTGTACAAGCATTTTCATTGGAAATAAAACTTTTAAGGATATTTAACACTTAATATTTTTAAGATGAGCGAAGGATTAAGTAAATTTGTAGATTTACAGTGCAGCCACATATCCGAAAACTAGCAGTGAGGATGCGTCCAAAATGTTAGGGGTATGCCAGCTTGTCCGACAGTTTGAAATTTGGAAAACATGCAGCAATCCAGCGCTCTGTTATTGCTCATTTTCTCTGATTCAGATGACTGTCACCCCTATTTTAGCATTGGGCTCGTTGAGTTAGCACTTGCGCAGATGCTTCCATGGTTTCTTCAAATGTGGTCGAAGAATATAACGTAGGCTTAATAAAGTAATTTAGGTTGATCTTACTTTATATAAAATATGCCCACATTATTCCAGATTAAAATACTACAAACAGTTATTTGTTTGAAAATTAACTTTAAAGATTGAATTTACTAGGAATAAAAATGTAAATAAATAATTAATTAGACAATTTATGTAATTATAACGGCTTAAAATTAACTTTAGGGATTAAAGATTGGTAAACTTTATTTTTACATGTCAGTAAACATTTAGCATTTCACTAGATACATTTTGTGTATGTAAAGTCACAGTTATTCGTTTGTTTATCAATATTCATAGAAAATTATATACAATTTGATGTGCAGTATTAAGAAATATAACAGAGTAATGAAATTCTGCTAATAACCAAAATAAGAGATAAATTTGCTTAAACATCAATCGTATATTTATACAATATGTTATATGTATTAAATTATTTTACATTTTTTAACCCTTTTATAACGAGCAGAAAACTAACTATATTTAAAATGAAATATACATTTTTTTTTTCTGTGTTTTTCAATTTGTACTTCATTTATCTCCGCTTTCTGCAAATATTATTTGGCAATTGCTATTGTTAATAAAAAAAATCACCACATAAATGACGTTTTGAAGTAATAAGTACAAAAATTTGAATAAGAAACTTGTATGACTTTGTGCACAAACTGAAATGCATCCCTCCCTCTAACTGTACTAGGATTTTTTTAGATGTTAAATCCCTTTTTTTCTGATATAACTATTCAGGGTGCTCTGGTTTATTTAAAGAGAAGATTGCGTGAATTCTATTATTCTGCTATTGAAATTGATGAGCTTGTGAATTTAGTTCATTTATGTATAAGACAAACTGCCTTCATCTTTAATGGTACTTATTATTTCCAAAATGAGGATATGGCAATGGACAGTCTTCTCTCTCCTTTACTAGCGACAATTATATGCACTATTTTGAAGAAAAACACTTTAGTGCACATAAATTTCTATATTGGTCAATGTATGTTGATGATATTTTCGTTGTTGTACCCTCTGATGTCGATTTTTCGAGTTTACTTTCTTTAGTCATTTCGATTGCAAATGTATTTAATTCACATTTGCGATTGAAAAGGATTGTTCTTTGCCTTATCTTGATGTTTATGTGTCGAAAGACAAGTATCGATTCTCAATCACTGTCTTTAATATATCATTCCCTGTCTTTTCCGCCACATGGTCTCTCTAACCACGGACCTCGACAGAAAATATGTGCTTTCTATACTTATGTTTTTCGTGCCTTACACATTTTTTTCTGATCTGTCCAGCGTTTCGAAAGAAATTACTTATTTAAAATCAAATGCTCTTTCTCAAGGCAATAATCCCTCTATTATCGATAAAGCTCTATATAAATTCAAGAATCGTAAACGTTCTGCTCCTAAATTGAACGATCACAGTCTCATCCCAGTTGTTTTACCTTTTTATTCATCTTTCCTTTAAAATTTCTAAAATAGTTTCACCCTTTGATTTTAAAGTCATTTACAAACCCGTCAACAGATTTAAATTAACTTCTCTTAAAGATTCTATTCCTGCTGAAACCAATCTGGCATTTATTTACCCCCTTGTTCTTTGTGCAATTTAGGTTATATTGGTCAAACTAGGAAGTGTTTGAAATATAAAATAAATAAAACCCGTAGGAATGTTCGTACTGAAGAGACTTACAAATCACCTATTGCTTCCCACAGCTGGACTCATGGTCATCGTTTAATTTTTATTTATTTATTTATTTATTTATTTATTTATTTATTTTTCTATTTTTTTAACTAGCCTAAAAAAAGCGATATTATTACTTTTTATGGTTTTTATTCAAAGTTTTATACTTTTTAATTACTATTCTTTTTTATTATTATATGTATGATTTTCAGATCAACTTTAATAAAATTTTATAAAGAAATTTGTAATATTTTATTATTATTATTATTATTATTATTATTATTATTATTATTATTATTTTAAGGATCTTTGTTTTTAACTGTTTTAATATAAACTTATTTGGCTAGTTAAAACATAATATTTACAGTAATACATTTTGAAGGGCATCTGTATCAACAAATTCTGAAACACATAAAATAAAAAGGTGATGACATCATAAAACAAATGGCAAAATCTATCACAGTTATAGATTAAAGAAAGAAAAAAAAAGAATCACAGTTTTCTTTGAGATCAATACAAATAACAATAAACATTTATCATGGAAACTGCAGTACGTATTTTTTCTTTTATTATTATTATTTATTTTACTATCCGCCGTATTTGAGAAAATGTTAGCAGCTTTCGAGATATATTTATACTTTTTGTGCATTTTTTGCATAGAAAAGAAATGGAAAAACTCGTAAATTTATTATTGAAAAAAAAATATTTTAATAAATGCATTATTGCAATATAAATATAATAATAATAATAATATCAAAAATTTAATTAAATAAGTTTGCAAAAATTAAAAATTAATAAGTAACAAAAATATACTTGCAATATGATCTTTTTTAAAAATTACTTATAACATATATATTAGACACCTATTTTTTATGTGTGAACTTAGAAAATACGTAATGAAGCTATACAAAAGAAAATTTACGCAGCGATTAAAAAAAAAAAAAAAAAAAAAAAGATCATTTTCCTTTTCTAGGATTTATAACTCACCTATCTAATCAGGACGCCTGCCAAATTTTTTTGTAGTAGCCAAGTAATACATGCTAAATAACTTCAAAAAAGAGATTTATGTAGCAAATTTCAAGAAAATCGTTAGAGTTTTTATTCTGATATCGAATTTCTGT
The DNA here is from genome assembly GCA_963930645.1 of Salticus scenicus. Taxonomy (NCBI): domain Eukaryota; kingdom Metazoa; phylum Arthropoda; class Arachnida; order Araneae; family Salticidae; genus Salticus; species Salticus scenicus. The sequence continues at coordinate 186,435,620 of OZ005659.1, forward strand.
CATATTTCCAATTTTCACCAAAACTTAACAAAAACATACGCTCTTTGGAAACTAATAATTACATACGAAAGGGTATCTATAGGGAAGTTAAGATGGCGAGCTCAAAGAAAATTGGCTTAAGGCGATATTTAATAAAGCACTTGCAATGCCCAAAATTGACAGGGTATCTATCAAGTTATTTGAACTAACTAATAGGTTTGAAATGACGGTGTGACGGACCCTAAAACGGTGAATAACTTTCAGAAAAAATCGTTAGAGTCGTTTTTGAGATACGGATCAAAAGTTACACCTCTGATTCTCAATGTTCCACTTCCAGCTTTACAATTTTTGCCAGAAATTGGTAAAAGCTTTTGTACACTAGACTTGTCTTATTTCTAATGTTTCATCATTCCATGTTTATTTTTTCTAGAGATATGTTTGTTAGAATATACCCTAAACACACACACACACACACACACACACATACACACAGAAGACTTGCACACCAGACTTGCAAAAGACAAATATCTCGAGGTCATTGTGACATATTAATAACTTTTTTTTCTCTTTTTTTTTACTCATTAACCCAACATTATAGCTTTAATTAAAAAAAATATTGAAGAATATCGAAATATGTACAAATATTTAATCTTACTAATGTGTCTCACTTAAATATTGCATATTTTACTATTTAAATATTTAATAGATTATTATTTTTATTTATTTATTTATTTGACACTACACAAAAACTTAGTTTTAAGTTATATATATATATATATATATATATATATGTGTGTGTGTGTGTGTGTGTGTTCTACCTGAAAGAGTCGTGCTTGCGCTGAAGAAAGAAAAAAATAATAATTATATATAGAACAAAATAAATAAAATTTAAAAACTTTAAAGTTTCAAATAACAATAATAATAATAGTAATAATTTTAAATATTAAAGTATAAAAATGCACCTATGTTCAAAAATCCCTTTCAGGTGTAACGATAATTCAAGGAAACTAAGATTTCACACCACTGAAAAGTGAGTTAGAAAATTATTAAGTGAACATTTATTGCAGTTAAGACATAAAAATAAAATCATGTATCTGGTTAATTATAAAACATCTTATCGTATTACCGGATATAACAGTTATAATTAGACTGAGTCAAAATATGGTAAAAAAAAAAAATAAATAAACCACTCTTGGTCAGATTTATTTATTTATTTATTTATTCATTCATGTTTTTTTTTTTTTTTTTTTTAGTTTCTAACACAAAGCAGGCATCTTTTATTCATAAAAATTAATATATGTTCTATTTTAAATTCGGAAATGCAAAGTATATTTGACAATAAGCAGTTTTTTGCTGGGACTACGGGTGGTGTTGTGAAACACGTGATATCCGTCCACTGATCACCCGTCTTCATTGCAATGCACCCAAGTGTTAAACAGAATAAAATAAAATAAATACAATCTGATAAGACATTTATTAACTGTATTCCTTCCAGGTGTATAAGATAAATATCTACAGAAATATAAATATAAAAATTATATAATAACAAACAAAAAAACTGAAAAATTGTTTCCATTAGAATCTGCTTAAGCTTTTGAATCTGCCTTAAATATCAGTGCGTGAAAAGGACATTTTCATTTAAATATTATCTCTTGATAAATCAGAACTGCCCCCTACGACTGAGATTTATTAAATTTACTGTCCCCGGACTCACTCTCTGAATCCATAACAAAAACTATATTTTTATATGCAAAAATAAATCTAGTGAAAGCGAAATTACAGAAAATACAAAATGATTTCAATTTGAATACAAGATGGGAAATCTGTCTTCGAAATTTGTGAAGATAGTTGAACTAATTAAGTTATCTTTTATCAAATTTCCAAAATAGAAACATAATCGTGGAGTTCAATGAAACGTGTAAGTCTTAGCGATAAATTGAATTTCAAAGACGAAATGTTTCGCTTCGTCGCATGGCATATGACGCCAAACGTGCGATCACAAGAACGCTGAACATGTAAGACTGGACGCCGAGCTGAAATGAATATTAAAATCATGCTTCAATCTTAATTCATTAATCATTTCACATATTGCGTATATGCAACTTAATAATATGGTTAGGGGGAAATTTCAATAAAAAATAACGCAAGAGAGACTCTTCCGAAAGCTCTCGGTACACAAGCCAGTATTCGTGTACAATTTATTTATTTCATTTTCTTTTTGAGAACTATTCAACTGATTCTGAAACAATGTTTTCCAAAGTTTATTTTTGGAGACTTATTAGATATTTTCTCTATAAAGAAATTGTGTGTATACAACAACCCCAAGTAAATCACATCCAGAGACAGTGGGATCTGGACAAACCATGCATGTATATAGAAATTTAAAGGGTATAAAATGATAGTGAATTATAAGCGCGACCAGGAAAGAATCTCCGAAGACTGTGAAATCATGTACAGATTTGTTTCTTTCACGAGAACTAATTGACCAATTCCAATAGAGTGTTTCTCTTAGTTGTTCAGTTTTGAAGTGATGCATTTTAGGCACATAAAGGCGAGATGTAGCGAGATGACCCTTGGGGATAGCTTTCGAGCCTCAAGCCCAATCCTTCACCAAGCTTTGATGGCTTTTTCTAGTCAATTTGGATCTTTTATTCCTTCTGGTATTAGCCTTTCTTTTCCCCACGTGCTTAATATTCAGAGTTTTTTTCCTTCTCGTCCCATGCTTTTATCTATGGATTTCCAGCCTTTTTTCCTCGATTTTTACATTCTAAAGTGCGGTGGTATATAATGACCAGCGAAGTGGGCAAAGCTCGCTATTTAACATGACTAGGCGCTAATTAAAGAATATGTACTTTTTTAAATGAGATTAAAACATTCTAAACATCATGTACATGTTTTGGATTTATTTTCGTGAATAGCTGTTTATTTTAACTTAAGAGAAAATGACAAATTGCTAAGTTTATTTTATAACATGTACATTCTTGTGTATTAAGAGAAATTTTGTCAGCGTCAGTCACGGTTATGTTTTCATTCCGAATTTCTCTTTAAAAAGGTAAGTTCTAATTACACCAGTAATACATTTTAAATTCCATATATTTCATTGATCTTTTTTTTTTTCTGTTTATAACTTTAAAACTATGTCGTTAGAACATTTCTATAGATTTCTAAAATTTTAATTTTTAATTAATATTCTGACTTTATCAGAATAAGACTTGGAAAGAGAAAATCACAAATTATTCTATTCTAATTTGAAAGCAAATGACTCCTGTAAAAAACAATTTTCAAAGTTAACTGAAGGTTTTCTCATTAGATTTTCCTAATTTGTTTAATTCAATTATAATTTTAATTTTAAAAGTACCTAATCTAGTGTCAATTAAATAGATTTAAATTCAACTAAAATTGATTTTTGTATAACCTTCTTGCGCTACAATTTTTAATTTAATTAACTAATTATTCTGAAATAATGTCGAAAATTTTCTTGCAATATTTCAAAGGATGTCTAAGTAATTAAATTAAACTTTTTATATTAAAACTATTTAAATCAAAAAATATATAATATTTCTGTATAAAATGTATTTATAAGCAATTGAATATATCAGTTTAGTTCATCTCGGGGACGTCTCAGCGTTGAATAAAATTAAATCAAAATTTTAATGACATGCACAGTCGGTAACAAAAGCAGGGATGGAACACTGGCGCAGAATTCATACCGGAATCTGTTTAAGAAATTTCTCTCCCTATAATATCGTTGATTTAACAAGTAGAAAATTTTCTTACATTGATTGTGGTATGAATTCTGCGCCCGTGTTCCATCCCTGCAAAAGTATCCGAACACTAGCAAAAATTCCTATATAAAAAAAAGTAGAGTTAATACTGTTTTGCGAAACAAATCCTTGTCGAATCGTGTTCTTAGACTGACTAAGAACATGATTCGACAAGGATTTATTTAACAAAACAATTTTAACTCTACTTTTTTTATATAGCAATTGTTGATAGTTTTTGGATACTTTTGTTAACGACTGTGCATTAAAATACATAAAAACACAATGTCCCCCCCCCCCTAAAAAAGTTATAACTAAAAACTAATATAATGACAAACGTTTCGGCTGTAAATCAGCCATCAACAGTGTCCATACGCCAAGTGCTACAGTTACATTTCAGTAATAAAAACATCCGAAGATAATTGAATACTCAAGAAGTACCAATTTAGTTATTGTTTTTTAAAGACACCATCTAGGAAACTGTCCTGGATGTTTATACCGAATGTAAATATCTTTACATTTTCGAAATCAGGAAGATGATCAGGTAGTTAAGAATCTTAAATTTAAAGTCACCAGCTTTATAAGCACGATATATATATATATAGAGAGAGAGGTGAGAGGGTTGTTACTTTAACCTATAGTAAAATGCACGAGCAGTGGGAGTTTATACCGGATACCAGGAACTTAACATTTTCAAAGTCAAGAAGATGATCAGTATCTAATGAGTGGTCAATTAACTTTGATTTGAGAATACCAACTTTATAAAACCAATAGCTTCATTCAGAGGAGAGGGTTGTTGCTTTGTGAAGACACCTTCTAGGAAAATACTCGAACTGTGGATGTTTATACCGGATGTCATGTTATTAACACTTTCAAAGTCAGGGACATGATCAGCAGTATCTATACAGTGGATAAAATGCTTAGATCTAAAGTCACAAGCTGTATAAGAGCAAATTCATTCAAAGGAGAGGACTGTTGCTTTGTAAAGATTTTCTTTTGAGAAATGCGCGAGTCGTAGGTATTTATACCAAATACCAGAGCCACAATAGTTTAAAATTCCGGAGCATCATCAATATCTAATTAGTGCTTAACAAACATAATCTTCAGGACATCAGATTAATCGCGGTTATAAATATGATTACATTATTATAATAATAAAGTGTAATTTCATAATAATAACAATAATAATAATAAAAAATAAACAAAAATTAGCTAGAGTGTGCAATAAACTAGACGGCCTATAATTTAGCAATTATGCATCAAAAAGGCTAACATACCGTTATCACGCTAATGTATCAGAATCTTTTAAAATACTAGGGAGCCTTGAATCTGCATGTTTCTCTCGCAATCACTGAGGGACACTTTACCACACAAATCAATCCGTTTGCTAAACCTTGTGTACATGGATTACTACTTTATTAAAGGCAGCTTTGCCTTTGAAATCCCCTCGTTTTATGTAATATTAAAATATGCAGCATTTAGATATTTGTAGTTTTCTCAAATAAAATATTTTGTTAATATTTTAACTCAACATTCGTCTGGTGCTACTAAAATTAAATAAAGAGCCACAATTACCGCCATAAACCAGTTATCTAATTCATTTATTTGTAAATTAATTTAAACATCGATAAATATATTAAGTGATACATTAATTTAGAGAATAAACAATGTTTTATAATAATAATAATAATTATTATTATTATTTCAATCAATCGCGTAAATATTAAAAGGATTCAGTTTTCTTCTTTTCATACGCAAATAAAACTTACAAATTATTAAGTGCAGTTTTAATTGTATTTAAAAGACACTCGATATAAAATTCCAAATAATAAGCTAATACTGAAATCTAAAATATACTAGCTTATGTATTTGGACAAATTTTAGTTTCAAGAGAGTTTTTTTAAACGTATCCACAAGAATCAAATTATTTAAATGTACCTTCAATTAAGTTTATTTACCTAAGGATAACAAACTTAATGCGTCATAAATGTAGAGCATGCATTTATAATTAATTTTCAAGCATCTTTTCATCAATAAAAATTTTCTTTAATTCCTTACCGACATAATAACATTTTAATTAAAATTTTGTTAACAGAATTTAAATTTAATTGACTTTGATTACATACCAGAAATTATGTCTTCTTTTTTCGTCTCCAGTTTTATTTTAATAAAGTAAATTGCGAATAAATTTCATCCCAAGTTTAATGAGGGAATTTTATTAAAAAAATTCAATTGGTAAAAATATTATTTTGTAGTTTAGAAAATGAGGTATATTTATAGTTTGTATCCTTCAAAAATTACCTTAATTGAACATTTCTTTCAAGATTGCAATCTTTAATTTTATTATTTTTTATTAACCCTAATTAAAGCTATTTATATTATGACTCAATAATGTTATTTATTCAGTGCCAAAACATATACAAGTATAAAACAATACAATATATAAAAATTAAAATTACAGGACCCGTATTTACAATGGTATATTTTTTATTTAATAAATAATAATAATTAAAAAAATTTAATTTTTTAATAATTTTTTATTTAGTTTCCATGTTTATATTTTTTAATTAATTAATTATCTAATTCTATGATACCCAATTTTAAATGTAGAGGCGCTATATTACTCTTACATATTATCTAAAAACGAAATTATTCCCACAAAATTGAATTTATAATATTATACTTTATTTTTAATAAATGAAATACTTTATAATTTGTTTTATAAGTGTTTATTTAATTTTCCTTCCCACATTTTCAAAATAAATTTTATAACTCATTTTATGAAACTCACTTTTAATTGTATGCGTCTTAAAAAGGCGCACCATTGTAATGTTGTTTTCCCTGTACAGTCTTTGTTACATAGTAAAATTGATATTATTTTAACAAGAGATGAAAAGTATAACAATGCTTTTTAATATACTTACATTTGAAAACCAGTGTACTCATCTTTGAGCATACGGACATGTTCAAAAATGGGAATTTTGGGATTCTTAGTGGTCAACCCCATTTTTGAGCATGTCAACATACTCAAAAATAAGTACATTGGATTTTCAAATGTAAGTATATATTGTTTCGGATCCATTTTGAGACAATTTTGCTCATTTTTGAGAAACCATTTTTAACTGTGTATACATATATAAGTATACCTATGAAATATACCTTGTATAAAAATTGACTAATAAGTTTAAAAAAAAAATTTTTTTATTTATTTATTCTAATTAGGAATTAAGAAAATACACTATATAAGTTATATATAAAGAATAAGTTTTTATACAATAAATCCAATTTTTCCTCAAGATTCTAGAAATTCTTTGAATAAAGTTCTAAAAATCTATGTTTTGCTTATCTTATTTTAAAACTTCTTATAACACATTTAATAAAAACTAAGATCTAATGATTATTATTTCTATTTTTTAAGTACCAGTTCGTTTTGGTAGCTAACTAAATTATTGGATTTTTTAGCTGTATTAATTCCTCTGGGCTATTTAATTTATTCAATTTTTCAAATGAGAAAATAAAAATAATTTTATAGTTTTATAGTAAGATAAAAACAATGACTTTTTAGACATGTTTTGGAAGAATACAAGAAAAAAATACATAAAAAAAGTGTTTCAAATTTAATTATAAAAGAAATTGAATTAAAAGACCCCTTCTTTGGAACGGGCTAATTAAATAACTTTTTTTTTCTTTTGTGTATATCTTTTGCATGACTTTTATACAGTTTTATTTAAACTTTTAACATTTCTTTTAATAATTTAATTACATTTTTTATTTTACACTTTTCTGTATATATTTAAAACATGCATTTATGCATATTTTTTTTAGGTAACAGGATCTTAATTACTATTTTCTGTCTATGTTTTTTATTCAGAATGTCATAACATAAGGTAGGTGACCTAAAAGTGGCCATACTTAAGCTTTCAGATTTTTTTATAATTTTCTGATTGGGTTCATGTGGCAGGACATTTTTACATTCAATGCTACACTTATTCTGCTTTGGCGAACTCTGTATTTTTTTTCTGTTTATGCAATAAACAATGGAGGAGGTTTAATCTTTAGAAACGGACTGTTTTGAATCTCCTCAGTGCCATCAGAGCCCCTCTCTAAAGTTTGATTATTAGCATTAAAGGATAAAATTTAATAAAAAAATTTCCTCGTAAATAAAAGAAATTTTGATCGGTTACATACTTACAAACAAATACTGTTATAAAAGTTATCTGCGTTTTTTGTTATTATACAGTTGTGGTCTTCGTAGAAAATATAATATATCTTTAAGTCGTATTGAATTATTTTTAAAAGAGGAACATTATTTGTCACAAACATATTACAAGATGTGATGAATATTTCAAATTAAATTCAAATTAAATGAATTCAAACATCTACAAATTGCAACTTTAGTTTACGTTTCTTTCTTATTCAAATCTCAGACAGTTAACTTAGGAATTCTAAACACTGTTATTATTTTGTTCATTTCAATGCAGAACGCAATAGAAATTTGTCATCCCTGTATAATAGGAAACGTTTTATATTTTATATTTGAATTTCTTTGAATTAAAAAAAATGACACATAGACGCTTAATAGTTAAGAATCTCATAATATTTCATAATTAACTTCAAAAATATTTTTTTTTTCAATTTTCTCTACATTCTCTGCCAATAAGTATTTGGGCAATTTCGAATTTAAATGTTTTGTCAAATATCAAGAAATATTATTTACGAATCTTTTTGAAACTTTGGTAGTATAAAGAACATATTGTATCTCATATATATCAGCAAAACGTTTGTCATAAAGAAGATAAGAGGACCAGTAAAATGTGGAATAAAAATTTAAATTTTTTGGATCACCCTGTATAAAGTAATGCCTTAAATGTGCTTTGGCTGTAGCATATTGCTTATGAGGTTTCTTTTAATTATCCGTATAACTTTCTATGAGGCTTTATAACGATTGCAAATAAAATTGCCACTTTTTAATTATGTAGGCGTCGGGTATTAGACCCAGTGCAAAACATTTTTTAGGAAACTTGCATACTACATTTGACGCAGCATAATGTAATCAGAATACCAAAATGTTAAATATCTTCCGAAATATGCGAATTTCTACTGAATAAGGTTTACTAAGCATGTGCAAGCTTTTAAAAATTTCATTTGCATAATTTAATAGCCAAAGTATTTAACTACTTACACGAAAAACCCCAAATAAATCCTGTGTAATTTAAAAAAAAGTTATGAGTGAGAGAATGAACAGAATTTCAGTTTCTCTTGAAAAAAGGAAGATGATAGGGGGCTTATTCATATTTCTTTACTATCAGTGAACATTGTACTGCCAATGATTGATTCAAAATAAAAATATGAGCAAAACCCCTTATAGTTTAGTTTGTATTTTGAGAAAAAGGAAATTTTGTTCATTCTACTTCTTTTTTGTTTTCTAACACTTTATTTATATGGGGTTTTAAGATACAGTCGGTAACAAAAGTCTCCGAACACTAGCAAAAATTCCTACGTAAAAAATGTACACTTAATACAGTTTTGTTTAATAAATTGTTGTCGAATCCTGCTTTTAGACTGACTAAGGACAGAATTCAATAAGGATTTATTTAACAAACCTGTATTAAGCGTACTTTTTTTCATATAGGAATTTTCGCTAGTGTTCGGAGACTTTTGTTACCGACTGTACGTAGTTCAATACTTTTGATTATTAAATTATGAAAATTATTATTATTATTTTTTTTTTTTTTAATGTTGCACGTACGTAGTTAAAAATAATTTAGTTGTGATTTTGTAAGGTAGTTAGCATTTTTGCATTCTGATTGAAGTATTCTTTGTCTCATGTAGTACAGTCCGCCATTTAATAACATTCTGAATTGTAAGCTGAAGAGCCACTCAGCTGTCCAAGAGTCTTTAAGTATTCTAGACGGTCTATCTAACAATTTATCTGTATATATATATATCAACATAAAATCCATTTAAATCCTCTAATGGAATTTTTGCACATGATCGAACAGTACTTTTATAACTTCGATAATTCTCGGATACTTTTCTTGTACTTTACAGTCGTCAGCAAAAGTATCCGAACACTAGCAAAAGTTCCTATATAAAAAATAGAGTTAATACTGTTTTGTTAAATAAATTCTTGTCGAATAAATCCTTGTTCTTAGACTGACTAAGAACATGATTCGACGTTTTTTTTTTTTTTTTTTTTTTTTTTTAAATAGGAATTTTTGCTAGTGTTCGGATATTTTTGTTACCGACTATATGCCAAGTTTCCAAAAAATGGGTTTGCATGTATAATACCCTAAGTGTTATAATTTAAAAAGTGGTAATTTTACTTGCATTTTTTTTTCAAGAAACCGTTTTATCTCTATATTTATATGTGGCATTCTCTGAAAAACTTATACAAATAATTAGAAGAAATCTTATAATAACATTCTACAGCCAAAACGCATTTCAAGTCGTACTTTCTATAGAGTGATTCAAAATATTTTGACTTTTACTTAATTTTTGCTGGTTTCTTTTTACTCTATAGGACGAAACTTTTGCTGAAATATGTGAGGTGTGACATGTTCTTTATACCCTTAAAGTTCTAGGGTGATTCCTAAAGATTTTTTTCCATATACTTGAAAAAAACCTCTAAATTCGAAAGTGTCCAAATTAATATTTGTAGATAGCGGTTTTTTTTTTTTCCATAAAACCCTCTTTTTGTTTTCTTTCATTTTGAAATCTTTGAAATCTTGAAGAAAATTTCCTTTTAATGCACAATACTGAATAATTAAGAAACAGAAATTTGAAAGCGGAAAAAAGAAAAGGAAAAAAAAAAATAACTCTACATTACTAAGATGCTTTTGACAACATGAATAACGTTAAATTTATTTGTAAATTGACTTATTATCCAAAATGTCAGAAACTATTTTAATGATTTATTTATTGCTTTCAGGAATTCATTTAGGTAAATGTTGATGTTTATTATCTGCTTATAGAGTTTTGTTAGATTTTTCATCCAGATGGATTGGACAAGTGTCTAAAAACATTATGCTATAAATTTATTTTTTTTAAATAGAATTGGTAATTTAATGTGTTTTAAAAAAGTTTCTTTACTATTACATGTCTGAAATTACAGATAAAAGTAGAATTGTCAGGGGGGGAGAGGGAAGAGAGTCTTGATCAGATTTTTCTTTTGTGATCATAATTTCGTTCGTTTTCAATTTACAATGTCCATTCAAGCCACAATATTTTCCAAATTTATTTGATTTTCAAATCTCATTCACATAATTTATTAATATTTTAAAAGGTTGAAGATAATATAAAAAATGCGAAGAGCGGAAAAATGAGAAATTGTCCCCATTTATGGGGTGCTTAGTTTTTGTAAGTAATATACCAAGGTTTGAAGGTAAATAACATTTATTTGGTTACATTATAGGAACTACATGGATAATTGAAACTTCTAACATTTTTCTCCATGTAAATATTCTAATAAAAGAGTGAGCACATATTTATATCATACTAATTATTTCTGTTATATTCATTACTAAAATATTCTTTCAATAACTTAAAATACTTAAACCCTATAAGTTAATTTTCATACTACAAACAAAGTTCTTAGGGGGGAAAATGTTTAATTTGCATATAACTATACAAAAAGAAATTTGTTAGATCGTTAAAACTCCAACAATTTCTCTATTCTAAACATATGTAAAGTGAATTCGTCAAAATTTCCAAATAATTTCTAAGCTGTTTGAATTTTTAAATAATAAAACAACCAATTTGCATAACCTTTTCTGAAAATCTAAGTTTTTTTTTTTTTTTTTGTGTGTGTGTGTGTGTGTACCCATTGGAGAAGAAAAAACTGTGAAGACATTCTTTAAATTATTTTGAATATTTATATAAAAAAGCATTTCTAGACGTCCTAATGATTTTTTTTTTCTGAAAAATGTTTGGAGATTAATTTGACTGCAGAGAATTCACTCCTGACACAACAAATATTAGTTTTGTAATTGCATGTCGATTTTAGAATTAAAGTATAAAAAGTGAGTTTACTGAAAATTTTTTTATTGACTTTATAGAGTTGTTTTTTATTCTAAAAATTTGTGGAAAAACGTTTATTTTTATATACATATAATGCTAAATTACAAAAGAAGTTGTATTTTTTAATATTTTCCAAATCTAATATATATAGATATATATATGGAGGTCGGGGGTTGTTATAGGCTGGTTTTCAGGAAGGCATTTGATTAGTATATATGAAAAAAGAAGTATTATTACATTTACAATGCTTCTTTTATTTTTCTTTTATTAATTTTTCTTTATTTGCATGTTTAAGATCATTTTTCATGCATAAGATTAGAAATTAGTATACTCAATATCAATTATTGTTGTATCTCAATTTAGTGTACTTACATTAATTTTAATTTTAATCACTGCTTTGTTTGCTGTTCTATGGTCATCCATATGAAACATATATATCCGACTGTTAACCCTTGTTTTCAATTTAAAAAAAAATGAAAATAAATATCTAAAATACCTAATAATAATCTATGTCTGAAATATGCGAATTTCGTTTTCTTCTGATTATTTATAATTGCTCAACAACTTTATAACTCGATATATATTTTTTTTCCTTTGTCTCTTATCTCGCTCTCACTTTTTTTTTTTTTTTTTTTTTTTTTTTTTTTTTTTAAGAAAACAGTTATACATAGTTGAGTACAAATATCAATATTTTGCAAACATTTAGTGAGGAGATATTCCAGTTTTCATGTATACACTGCGAATGTGTTAAATAGCTGTGAACACACACACACACACATATATATACAGAGAGAGAGAGAGAGAGAGAGAGAATAACCATATATATATATATATATATATATATGTATATAGAAAACTATTGACAGGAATTTATAAATATATAAGTTTTACAGATTAGAAAAACCAATCGGATAATTACAAACCAATTCGCAAAATTGCAGCGAAAGGAAATGCAAAACTTAGATGTAGGAATGTAGAAATGTAGAAATATATAAACAAATGAATTAAATTAAACCCCAAAAAACACTGAGATCTTCATCATGGAGGCCCGTCAGTGTAGGGGTGAACGAGAAGTTTCTGAAAAAACAGTAGCTATAAACTAATAACTATCCTTAGCCCCCAACTTCTCACCAAACAGAAAACCACCAATATCTGAAGAGAAATCAATCATACATATAATGTATAAAACTAATTTAGTAATTTTCCTATTATTTGTAAAGTTTTTTATAAAAATCTTCTTTTAAAGGAATATTCAAGTAGTAGTTCTTTCAATAAGTTAACTGACCACACCTCTATTATCAAAAAACGCATATTGGCCCTTGATAAAAAACTAAATTTAAGCAGCAATTGTTTTAATTTTCCATATCTATTCGTTACTGTAAAATTTCGTAAAAATCCAGTTAAATTTCGTTTTGTCACCTGTGGTACTAATAGCTATAATGATAAAGCCGGTAAAATCTTGTTTAAATATTGAAATTCAGTTTTAAAAGTAATAAATTCTGCTAATGATTGTAACATTATAAACAATAACCAGAAAGATTTAGAATATTTCAAGAATAATTCAGAAAGCATTACTTCCGTAAATACCTATGATTTTGAAAATTTGTTTGGCAGTATTCCACACAACTTGGTTATAGAAGTTTTTGAAAGCATTTATGATGAATTTGGCAGCTACTTAAATTGTGATAAAAATTACTGGATTAATCATATCAGGTTTTGTATTTTTGAAAACGTTTTGTTTAACGGGAAATATTACTTTTTACAGCGGAGGGGGATCCCAATGGGAACGAGTTTTTCGAGTGCTTTCGCAAATTTCTTTTTTTATTTTTTCGAATTTTTTTTTTAATAAATATTACTTTCTTCAGATATATTGATGATTTAATAGTTTTTAACGGTAATTGTTTCGAAAATATTTCTGGGAAAATATATCCTAAAGAATTAATTTTAAACCGTACAGATACTGATAAAATTTCTTTCCTAGATTTAAATATAAAGAGAAAAGAAGATAAATGGCTCATTGAATTATATGATAAAAGAAAGGATTTTAATTTTAAAGTTAATAGTCTTACTAATTGGTTTTCAAATATCAGTAGAAAAGTTTAAAAAAATATTATGTTCGCACAGCTTAAAAGAATTCGTACTATCTGCAGTAATGAAGAAGATTTAAAATATGCCCTTAAAGACTTAAAAAGTACTTTGCAAATTAACTGTTACCCATCCCAATTTTTAACTGTGTGTTTCCAGAGTTTTCCTATCTCGGTTTGTTCTACTTCTTCATTCAAGGGCGATATTTAAGTACCGACGAGTAGCCCCGTGTCGGCCGAAGATAGTTTGTTTTCCAGATGAAGGGTTGTATTTTTATTTCATTCTATACTTTCTTATTTACCTTCAGTAATTCTTTATTGTATTGCATATATTTTTTAAATGAATTGATGTATTTTTGTAACTTTTACAATTTGATAATTTTAGAAAAATTTTTTAGTAGTTTCATACATTATATGTATGTTTGATTTCTCTTCAGTTATTGGTGGCTTTCTGTTTGGTGAGAAGTCGGGGGCTAAGGATAGTTATTAGCTTATAGCTACTGTCCTTTCAGAAACTTCTCGTTCACCCCTACACTGAGGGGTCCTCCCTGATGAAGATCTCAGTGTTTTTTGGGGTTTAATTTCATTCATTTGTTTATATATTTCACATTATATATGCCTATGTATGCCTATATATATATATATATATATATAATATACATATGGTTTTTAAAAGTGCTAATATGTGTTTACTAATTGAGTAATAATTAATAGTATTCATTTAAATTAAAATAAGCAACCTTTATGTTCGTAGGATAAAAATTGTGGTAATATATTTATTTATTGTAGCTGAAAAGTATTGATATATATATATATATATATATATGTATATATATTAATTAAGCATAGGTTGAAATTGGTATTACATATTAAAGTTATTTTATTTTTATTTTTTTTATTTGAAGTCATTTTATAGATTTTAATACAGTCGGCAGCAAAAGTATCCGAGCACTAGCCTATCAAAAAAAGCACACTTAAAACTGCTTTTTTGTTTTAATAAATCCTATTCGAATCATGTCTTTAGACTGACTGAGAACATGGCTCGACAAGGATTTATTTAACAAAGCTGTATTAAGTGTACTTTTTTTAGACAAGGATTATTGCTAGTGCTCGGAATTGACTGTAATTGTCTGTCAAACATTTAAAATGAATATTTATTGAAAAACCTTTAAACTCAAAGTTTTTGCAGTTAAAATGATAATTTTAGTTAAGAAATCTTTTAAAGTATGTTCTGATCAAGTAATATCACTTAAACAATATTTTTATGTTTAAAGATAACGTACATAATTAATTTTTTTTTCTTCGCTAGAAATAATTTTTTTAAAAGACCAAATTAAAAAAAAATAAAAAATAATAAAAAATATCAGTTTGTTCCTCTTTTAGAAATATATTAAATACTATTACGTAATGGTTGCAGTGGACAGAAGCAGTATTGCTTGAAAATAAAAATTTTCAAGCATTTAAAACTAGTTTATGCAATACACATTCACATTTGAAGTATTATGTATATATATGTTCAATGCGTTAGCATTAACTTCTATTTTGAAAGTGAATGGTTTTGTTTACTTTTGAAATTCACAATATTGCTGAAAGTTCCGGATTTATTTCCCATAATTCCCGAGTTTAATTCCGTCTTACAGAAACTATGGGTTTTTTGCAACACTACCGTTAGCATTCGAGAGGTAAATTCTACCAGAGGTGTGACTTTTGTCGATCTTGCCACTCCTGAAGAATGCTCGATTTCCGGATCTCAGACCTGTCTCCAAAAAGATTCGCCGTTTCGAAGATGTTGAACTAGACCAGTTACTTGTCGAATTTTTTTTCCTAGAAAAGTTTGAGATATTCAAAAAACACATCCTCATTGTCTAATAAGCTGTAAAATCTCTATTAGTGTTTTGTTTTTTTTTTTCAATGCGCAATCTCTCCTAAACATCAAAAGCGTAAACTATCCCATGTTGGTAGGAGAGATTGCGCAACGTTTTATTAAATAATTATTCGCTTTTATAGAAAATTGTTATGCTCGTACTGTTAGTCTAGGTTAATTGCTTATGAGAAACCGTTTAAACTAAAAACATTTTGTACTTCTTGTATTGAAATTCTTAGGAAGAGTTGTAAAAATTGAAGCATTAACTTTTGAAAACGAAAAAAAAAAAATAACAACGATTTATTATAGACCCTTGAAGTAATCAACATGCACATTCAAATCGGCACGTCACTCTTGATGTTGTACAACCCTCTGAAATCGCAATTCGCCCACTCTATATTCTTTTCCGCCGAACCCCTATATGCGCAATTTTTCCTACCGCGCGATCTCTCCCAGACATTAAGTAACTTACATAAAAATTTTATAAATATGGCTGTGTTTAAATTGTTTTTCTTTATTAAACAAAAATAAAAATATATATTTTTAAAGTTTCGAATGTTATATTAAATCATATTAGAGTTCAATCGTGTTTTTTCTTTCAAATTTTATTAAAACACCAAATGAAAACTCAGCATATTTACTTTTTCATTAATTCAATAATATAATTAAATTCCCTTTCCTTTTAACAAAAATGAATAGTCTAGTTTATTTCAGAGTATTTATTTATGAAAAATGTGAGAATTGCTTCCGGGAACTTTGAATTATTTATTTTACAAAGAAATGTTTATATTTTCACTGAAATAACGTTTTCTGAAAGAATATTTAAGATTAATTCTACAGTAAAGACGTATATTTTGACAATATAAATAATATTTAATTATTAACAAGTTTACTTATTCTGAAATATGTTAAAATATATATTTGTAATTTGTTTATTGAATTTTTTTTTTCTTCAAGTTTAAAATATATAATTGATACAAAGTGAAAAAGCGTGAAAAATTCTGATGGATTTGTAATATGTTTTCAAATATTTTATATATTCTTCATTAAAACTGAATAGTTAAATGTATTGGATGTCAGTGCATTCAAAATAAACTACAAATTGACATCTACCAATTTCTTTACACAAAGTTAACCGGTTGATTATATTTTGTATTTAGCACGATGATATATATATATTTTAACGATTTAAATAACAAGATTTGTTTCTTTTTAGAAAATATCTGTGTCCTCTGTGTGAATGTGACAAGATTTTTGTGGCAGATCTGGCTAAAGAGATTATGCACAAAATTTCATACAAATGAATACGTAGTAACACCTTGACATAAATGAATATTTTATATTCTTTTACACATTTATTCTACATGTGGTGCTGTTATTCTGTTATGTTATTTTCTAATAAGACACTATGGAGCAATATTTATTAAAAACAAAGCAAATGAGATATATTTTTAAACAATTATTGTGAAAAAAAAAATATCTTCATAACTATAAAAATAAATGTCAGCAAAGAAAAAAAGCCTTTTTGTGGAAGAGCATCACTCTACCGCAGAGAATAAACGAAATTAATGTCGTAAATTTTCAGTGGGGTATTTTCCCAGTATTTTTCCAAACAACTCACCAATACCTTGAAATTGAATGGTTAAACCATAGCCTCCTAAACTAGATGCCTATCGCATAGCTTGGGAACATGACAACAGTTGAAGCTGTAGACGCCACCTAGTACAGATTGCGCGACTTCTTTATTCAACTGCCACTAAAAAAATTTTCAATTTGGATATTATACATAAAACAAAAAAGGTCGTGCAATATGTGCCAGGTGGCGCTGTCTACCGCTTCAACAGTTGCAAAGTTTCCGAGCAATGCGACAGGCATCTATTTTAGGAGACTATGGTTCAACAATATATCTGTGATAATTTAAAGTTATCACCTTTTTTCATGTTTAACAAAAAATAATTAATTAATTAATGTTTTAAAAATATATATATATCACAAATTTGATTTTTTTTTTCGACTTCTATTGTTATAAATTTCTTAGATGAAAATCGTCTGAATACGTCATGGGCAATCATTTTAAAAACTGTTTTACACAACTTGAATTTTTATAAGAAAATACAGAAAAGTTCTTTGCTATAGCCACTATTGGTTTCACAATCACTTTTTAAAGAATAAAGCAGGCTGGAGTCTTGAAATAGAACATAGAATAATTTCAATATTTTCTTTTAATTAAACTGCAACTTCGTAATTGCTCGGTAAGCAAGCATGATCCTTTTTCCACGGTAAATGGACCTCATATCTTCCATCTTGCTTTTGTTTGACTGTTTCTTTAAAATGTATTATAACAGCCTTTTCAATATCTTCCCTATTACTTTGTTCTATAGGATCTCTAATGCCAAGGAGTTCTAAATCCCATAATTTCGAAACCGATATGTCTTCTTGTGAAAGCATACTAATGACAGACATATTTATATCTCTACAACTACTGGACTGAGGGACTTTTCCCATCAAAGTCCATCCTAATTTCGATTCCATGGCGACAAAGCCTGACTTAAGTTGTTCTCGTCTACCAGTAAATAATTTACCCACGACGTCTGCTCCCAAAAGAACTTCGATAGGCCCAGAATTGTCAATGTCAGTTAAATTGATTCCTTTATTTTTTAACTCACGTATCCAATTTCCTTGAGTTATCGCAGAAATATCATTACAAATAACATTTTGATCTAGAGCATCTAAGCTACAAATATAATCATTATGAAGATTGCTCAAATAAATTTTGTAACATATGTGTTTATTTATATCTGTTTTCTCTCCACCGAATAATGAATGACAAAATTCTTCTTCTCTTACAAAATCGAAATTTAATTCTTCTGCAGTGGATTTCAATATATATGACTTTTGAGACCCTGTATCTAGGACAACTCTCGCTTTGCGCTTCGCATTTTTTCCATGCAGCATTACAACTAAAGTTTGTAAAAATACATTCTTAGTGGCATGCGATTTTGATTTAGTTTCTTTTTGTGTAAACAGTGTGTCAACACACTTTTCTTTTATTTCATCGTGATTCGAAAGTGACCTAGAACCTTCATTATTTTTATTAGATTCCAACGTGGGACACATAAATTTTAAATGTTTCTTACTACAAATCTGACACCTAATGTTTGATTTGCATGAATTGGCTACGTGGCCCTTAACTAAACAGATTCGACATAATCCCTTATTTTTAATAACTGAAAGTTTCTCGCTTAAAGGAATATAAAATGCTTTCTTACAAAATCGCATTTCATGATCTTTTGAACAAAATGAACATAAATTACTTTTTGAATCATGTGTAATTAGTTCCATTGCGGATGGATAATTATCTTTTACATTTTTATAAGTTGTTAAACCTTTATGTTCGCGCTCAGGAAGCGTATTACAAAGATCGGTTCTACTCAATTTAATCTTTTCTTCAGACTGTACTTCATTTCTTAAAAACAGAAGTATGGCATCAAGACTCGATATTTTATTTTCAGTTTCTAGAATTTTTCTCTGTCGTTCAAATAAACGTAATATATTTATGGGTAATGAACTTTCAACTAAGGGATATAAAATTAGGCCACACATTTCACTAGTAACACCCAAAGTGCCTAGCGCTCGTAACTGAGTAGATAATTTATTATATAAACCGCTCAAAGAACAATTTTTCTTATTATTAGAATTAAGAACGAGTTTTAATAACTCCCTAACATAAAAATCGATCAAAAGGTCTTCTCGACCATACCTTTCTTTTAAGCTCTGTATAGCCAAATCATAATTTTCTTCAGTTACGGGATATGACTGAACAATTTCTCTTGCTTCTGATTTAATTTTAGTTGACTGAATCAAATAGTGAAATTTATCTGCTTTACCTAAATTTTTATTCTCATGAATATTCTTAAATTGATTCCAAAATGTGAGCCAATCTTTTAAATCTCCCCCGAACGTGTAAAGTTCAACTTCAGGGAGACGCTGACATAATGTTTTACCCAATTTGTTAATCTCTAATTGATTATCATTTTCAACAATATTTCTTTCTTTTACATTTAATTTTTTGTGATTTTCTAAAAAGCGTTGAGCTTTTAATTGAATTCTCAGTGATTTTTCCCTATATTCTTCTACAGAATCAAATTCTGTTTCAAATTCTTGTTCTTTTAAAGAATCTAAATATGTATTATGTGTCAGCTCTAATGTATCAGATTTTTGTTTAAATAAAACTAAACTGATCTCTACTTCTTCGAACGAAGAATTTTCGTCTGCTAGTATATTTTCTAGCTTATTATAGGCCCTCGTAAAGGAAGCTCTGTGTGCAGTTTTATTTCTTTTGATTATTTCCATTTTTACTATCAAATAATATAATACAATATTCACTCAATATTTATTTTACTTAGAAAATCTCGTTTTCATAAATTTGAAATCACCACAAAATAAACTTCAAAACCAAAATATTTCCGTTTTACAAACTTTCAACTGACAATCATAAACTTCTATTTTCATTATATCAATAAATAATACACTTTGTATTACTATCTAATACTATCTAAATGATATAATAAATTCATTAATAAAATGCATTCATTTAGGAAATATTCTTCGTAAGTTTCGTTTTAATATTTCTTTCTTTTTTTTTTTTTTTTTTTAGATCATCAATGAAAAACTTCAAAATGGAAAAAATCTAATCTTCTTACCTCTTAATTATTAATCATTCTATTTTAAAAGACGCCAGGCCCACCCGGGGGCGCCAGGCCCACCCGGGGGCGCCAGATATTGTGAACACAAACATTACTATTTACAAACTATTATACAACAATTATGTACAGAGGGCCCGGAAATTAAAGTAATATTATATTCGAATAATATTCGCACCATAGCAACATATTGATCAAAAAAGGACATTCTTTCGTAGCGATAAACAGAAGCATTCCGGTAGCACCCGCTTCAACTGGAGAGGAGTTGAGTTGTACTGCTGAGTTCTGCAGTTATTGCTGGTCTTGGGGAAGGAACTATTACAGCTGCTCTAGTTTTCCAACAGCCACAATATTCTCGTTTTATCTAGTAAACAAAAAACGTACAGTTAAAATTTCGTTCTTGTGTTCTATCATAATTCAATTTAATTTCGCAATTTCTTTTGAATTTTAGTCAAGAAACAAATGAATATTCAATATAATTACCTTCTTTAACCCTTTATAAGACCGTGGGAAATATAATTCCCTCCAATTTTATTAATTTTTAAATGTCGAATTCTATACTTCCTAATTGATCTGGCAATTGTAAATGCCTTCGTTCTCTGAAAAGTAAGTAGAAGAGATTCAGAACCTATAGACCAATTAAATTTTCTACTTCCGCTACCACGACAACTGATTTCTGGATTTTCAAGTCGTAAACGCAAAGTACGGCCTATAAGTTTCCTGAGCAGCAAGAAAACTGTTCCAGATGACGTACGATTGGCTAAAGTTGATGACCATATGACAACTTTACATAAAATATATAATACAATGCGAAATAAAAATAAATGCAAAATGTATGGTGTCTTACCTTTGAATAGCTCCTAGTGGGTGTTGATAAATATACTTTCCACAAAATAAATAAATAAATTAATTAATTAATTAATTAAAAAAGAAAAGCTAAATGATTTTTTTTTTTTTTTTTTTTTTTTTATAAATCAATTTCAATCCCAAAAATATTTTAACATAACATAACTAGAAAAAAATTACCATATAAAGGGTTAATCTAAAAATAGAATGAAATCCTCTTTCTTATTTACGAAAATAAAGAATCTAATTTATTCCAGGGGTTAAAGTTAAATAAAAATCTCAGAAAATAACGAGACACATTTAACTCATCATTACCATTATTTCACGAGGTAATAAAATAAAAAAAAAAATAAACAATAATAATAAAAAAATTAAAATTAAAATTAAATTAAACAGAATAGAATAGATAGATAAATAAAATAAACGCCATCATTTATCATGCAAAAGTAACGTAAGTATCAAATTATTCTACATTCAAAACTAAAAGTTTTATTTTTACATATTCAGTTTTCTAAACATTATTAAATCATCTTCACATAACAATTATATTAAAACAAGGATTTTATTTAAGTTATTTGATCAAAAATAACACATATCATTTTAAAGTTTCAAATCATATATATTCTATCATATTAGCGTTGAATCGCGTATTGTCCTTCGAATAACATGAAAACAGAAGAGGTGAACTATATCTACTTACATTCTTTAATTCAGTAATATAATCAAAATGTCTAACCTTTTCAGAAAAATAAATAATCTTGTTTACTTCAGAGTTTTCAGTTATAAAAAGGAGTGCGAATTGCTTCCGGCAGCTTTGAATTTTATTTATTTTACAAAGGTTTGTTTATCTTTGCAATGAAATAAAGTTTTCTGAAAAAGTAATATTAATTCTGCTGTAAAAATATATCTTTAGACGAAGTAAATAATGTTATACTATTAATATTACTTATTCTGCAAAATGTCAAATCATGTTTTTTCTAATTTCTTTAATGAATTAATTTTGTTACACTTAGATTGACACTTATGACATTTATTTGATAGAATTAGAAATAAATTGGCTACGTGAATTTGACAAAAATATTCGTCCTTTTTTATATAATTGATAAAACATATAATTGATACATAATTACTTTTTAAAAAAGTTATTCATTTTCGTTGATTTATATCATTGTTTTAAAAATTGGTAAATTGTTTCGTTAAAACTTAGATAAATTTATGTAATTAAAATAAATAAAATAAAACAAATAAATAAAATATCATTTACCAATTTCTTTATTCACTGTTAATGTTATTTATTTTTCTGTTTGTAGTATAGCAGTGAATAATTGATAGAAGTCAGATGAGTATTTTATTATTTTTATTGTTATTATCCATAAAAAAAAAAAAAAAAAAGTTATTTATTTCTGAGGATTAGAAATAAATTCCCTACGTGAATTTGTCAAAAATATTCTTCTTTTTTTTATATTTAACAAAAGATTATAAGCATTAGATTACATTACAAATTTGGTTTTTGTGTCGCAAAACTGTATTGCAATTAATTTTTGCATTAAATTTCAGCATTCAACCATGAAAAAAATAGTTTTAAAAAATAACTTATATTGATCCTATATGTTATTACCCGAATGTGTTTAGAATGTATTGCTGGAAATTAATTATGTAAAATCAATATTGTCAATATATCTGAAACTTTTTTTTTTTTTACAGTTTTCAGAAAACCAGTGATGCAGCAGGTAAGGATTGACCTTTCACTATGTAACTTTACTGACGTACTTCACTTAAAGCTTTCGTAAAAAAGTCACATTTACTGTATATTTGATATAATAATAATTATAGTTAATATATATACATAACTGGTTTAAAAATGTTATAAACAAATGTTTATTTATTTATCTTTCTCTGCTACTACCCCGCGATAAAAAGATAGGTACAAAGGGTTTTTTCTTTGATTTTTCATAAAATAAAATTATCTAAATTGTGCTTACCATTTTATATTATCATAAAATAACACTATTCCCGGACTAATTTTTGTTTTAAGACTAAAATTTTTCTAATTTAAGACTACAAATTGCGACAAAAAGATAGAAACAAAGGTTTTTTTTTTCTTTTTTATGTATTTTTTAACGGGTCTCTATTCTATGAAATATAATCTATATATATAAAATCGTTCTTCCTGACTGAGTGAGTGAGTGGGGGAGGGGGTGATTCATCATCGCCCAGACCGAACCTTTAGACCTAGAAGCATGAAATTTTGTTACAATGTTCCTTCTATGACGTAGGCATGCACTAAGAAGCGATTTTACAAAATTCGCCCCCCAAGGGGGGAGGAGGGGGCAAAACATGATTTCACAAAATCCTTCATATCTCAAACAAAAAAAAACAGATATCCGTAAAATTTTTGCTTTAAAATATAGCTAATACAAATTTCTAAAAACCAATTTCTGGAATTTTCGAAATTCGGTCCCCAAAAGGGGCGGGGGAGGGCAAAACGTGATTTCACATGCGTAAAACGTGATTTCGCATAATCCTATATATCTCAAGCAAAAAAATAGATATACGTGAAATTTTTGTTCTAAAATATAGCTAATGCAAATATCTAAAAACCAATTTCTGTAATTTTAGAAATTCAGCCCCCAGGTGGGGCAGCAGGGGGGGGGGCTATGGGGCAAAAACAAATAGAAATACAGTTAGGGCGTTCAAAATTGGTACAGATAAGTTTTAGAGTCCTGTGAGTCGAATGAGGATATTTTCGATTGTGTAAAGTTATTACTAGGGGCAGGAAGGGGGGGGGATAAAAATAGAGTTAGATCGTTCAAAATTGGTATATAGAGGTTTTCGATACCTACAAATCGATTGCGGATATTTTCGAATTTGTAAAATTTTTAGGAGGGGTGGTAAAGGGGTGGGGCGATAAGGGGGGGGGCTATGGGGCAAAAACAAATAAAAAATAGAGTTAGAGCATTTTGGGAATTTTTTCCGAAGGCAGTGAGAACCCGGTGCGACATTTTTCCTAATCAGATTTTGTTTCTGTTTTTTTTTTTTTTTTTTTTTTTTTTTTTTTTTTCCACGTGATAAAAATTAATGCAATTTTGAGAATTCAGTAATTTTAGCGGTTGATTTAAAAATAGGACCAGCGAAGCAGGCGTTGCCTGCTAGTATATATATATATGTATTACGCTGTAAAAAACTGCTGTACAAAACCCGTATATGTTGGCACTCAAAAACTATTATATCCAAATTAATATTGTTATATATATCTAAACTATAAACTTTATTGTAGGACACTTTAAGTAAAAAGATTTTAGAATAATTTTTCTATATTTAAAATGACAAGCGTTGTAATAATCTATGAAATTAAGAAAAGAGCATGTTGTTGTAATCTGTTAGTACAATTCAACATACAAAATAAAGATTTTATCATTTATTGTTATAAAGTTACAGATGTAAAATACCGTGTTGGACTCTCAATCAATATTTCTTCTTGAGTTATACTAATGTCATAGTCTCAGACAGACAGACAGACATATATAGATCAACCGCAAAAATCTTGATGTTTGGAATCTAGGGATATAAAAACTTTTAAATATTGCAAAATTTTAATAATAAATAATAATAATAATTACACAATACTTTTTTTTTTCTTTTACCATATATATATATACAAAAAAAAAAAAAAAAAAAAAAAAAAATCTGGTGTGAAACAAGCACACGACTTCCATTACCCATTATTACACGTATTACATGCATTTTTTGGAGATAATACGATCAGAAAACATAAAATTGATCTAACGAAATAGAAGCCTAAAATTTTTCCGTAAGTGATACTTGATACACGTGTAAATACATTCAAGACAGAATTTACATAGCGAGTTGAAATATATATATATATATATATTAAACAATTTCCGATATCTAAGACGGACCTAACTAAACATGATGACTTTTAGTTTTCTGTAATAACCGCGTAATACACGAGAAAGGATATCTAAAATGGATTTACGTAACAATTTTTAGGAAAATCGTTAGAGCCGTTTTTGGGATACCAACTTTTACCAAAACTTAGCATACTCAATTATTGACAGTATAACAATAAATAGATGCAATAGGATACATAAAAAAGGAGTTAATATAGCGAGTCTGAAAAAAATACGAACAGCCGTTTTTAAAGGAACAAACACAGTTGTGAGACCTGAAATTGAGCTATTTATAAAGGTCGCCTGTCAATTTTCCTGAAATAACCAGCTATAGACATCTAATACAGTGTTTATAAAGCAACTTTGAAGAAAATCGTTAGAGCCGTTTTTGAGGTACAGACTTACAGTCCCACTTCCGGTTTTCCAATTTTCACCAAAATTTAAAAAGGTCATCTATACACCAGACCTGTCTCTATTCTGAAGTTTCGTACTTCTATCTTCATTAGTTTCGGAGATATGATAGCTAAAGAATTTCCCACATACATACACACACACTTACTTACCAATTTCCAAAAACCACTTTTTTGGACAGAGGAGACCTTAAAACGTGTAAA
Organism: Salticus scenicus; assembly: GCA_963930645.1. Classification (NCBI taxonomy): domain Eukaryota; kingdom Metazoa; phylum Arthropoda; class Arachnida; order Araneae; family Salticidae; genus Salticus; species Salticus scenicus. The sequence goes on from OZ005659.1 coordinate 186,461,401, forward strand.
TCAGGTGAATACTTGATATCGAATTTTTGGACCGAATATAATTATTTCTATTACCTACGGTAGTCGGGTAATGGAAGTAAAAATTAAAACAGAAATCTAGTATGTTATGACCACGAAAGGTTTTCTTCTATATTTTCTTTTATTAATTCGAGCTATAGAATTTATTTACTAAAATGAATTTCAACGATAAATTTGGATGATTTTCATCTGAGAGAAGCATAGCTCTAAATTTCCAAAGAAAGTCAATATTGTGAAGTCATCTAAGGAAAAGTTATGTATATATGTAGATTTACCGGTATTTTATGAAACATACTCATCAAAGCTTTCCATAGTAAGCCTAATCAGCACAATGGAGCAATGGGTAGCGTCATGGTTACATCATAGTTAGTCACTGATCGATAACAAAGCTATCTGGTGATGGCGTACCTGATCTATTCAGGCTGAAATCGCGCATGCTCGAATAGAATTTGATTACTCGCACGATGCTCCATAATTAAAATTAAAATAGATCTGTGTTTGAACGAATTTACATCTAAACGGAAAATTTCATGTATTTCTAAAATATTCATATTTCGCATATTATTAGTAATATACATATTTTACAATTAATTTTTAAAAAAGTACTTTTTGAATACTTCTTACAATTTATATAATTATTGAAATCTTAATCTCTTCAGTTTTTCATTCACTACGGATCAAGAGAAAATCTATGAAATTTCAAATTCGGTTGTTTGATTAGTTATGAGGTTAAAATAAGTTAGTGTATATCATATATGTTCATTCCTAAATGTTATTTTATCCTTCTTAAGTGTTATTCTAGTTATAGATTTAGTTATAAAGCTATTACAAATATTTTTTGTTTAGTTGATTAAATTTTTGCGAATATTTTCGTCTGTGTCTGATTGAATTTATAGAACATAATATAAAGCTTCTTTTAATAAAATAAATAATGATAAAGTCATCTTTTATAAGCGATTCCTATCCCTATATTTTATTTCATTATTATTTTTTATTTTTTTTTTTTAACCAAATTTTTAACTTCGAAAATTGCGTACATTAACGTTTTTTTCTTGAATTACTAATACATGAATTTTTTCGTATTTACAATACAATTTACAACATTAGAAGATCGATTTAAAAAAAATATATTTTACACTAATTAATTCTGGCTCTAAGTGAACAGTGTAGATACGATTATTAACCTGAAATCATTGGCGTGCATTTGATTTTAAATAGAAAATACGTTAGGGCTAGAATTAATTCTTGTTTTCATTAAAAACCTAAGGGATAACATTTTTAAAGAAAGCGCAACAGGGGCGGGGTTTTCACAGCTTTTGTTTGGGTACCGCAGCCACTGCACGACGAGAAGCGCTAACGTCCAGTTTACTTTGCGACATTTTTGCAACATTGTGTGAACGAGTTTACTCTGTAAAGCTTTGCATAATCATTTTGAAAATGTACACACTCCGGGGAGGGGGAGGGGGGTGTTACTCTTCCCTCAAGAATACAATGATTTTATTCAAACTCATATTTCTTCTAGTTTACTTTCACTATTATAAATAATTCTTGATAATTTAATAAATATTCGTAGGAAATATTTCTATTCGTATATATACATTTACACGGAATTTTTTCACATGCTGCCATATTAAATTTTATGAAAACGGAATGACGACGTTAACTATTAAACGATTTATTCTGAAACATAATCATTACCAATTTTGGTCAAAGTCCAACTAAATAGCAAATTTTGTTAAATCTATTTCACCGGCTAGTGAGATACACTGTCCACGACGTTTGTGATGCACACACGGGTCAACACACAGGTAGACATTGTCTAACATTTTAAAATCATGTTTAGGTCATTTTTGAACGTGTAAATCATTCAAAAACCGAAAATCTAAAATTTTAACGTATATACCAAAACTAAATTTAAAACTGATATACAATCAATATATAGATTTTAAAACTTCTTTACATACCATAAATTTTAAGCCAGCACAACCGGTTTCGAAAGGACGTAGCCTTTCTTCATCAGGTGCAAAAAAAAAAAAAAAAAAAAAAAAAAAAACACGTGCTACTGCCTTGGAGGCAAAAGCAAGACTGGCTTTTGCCACCAAGTCCTTTTAGTCTTGCTATTGCCTCCAAGGCAGTAGCACGTGTTGTTTTTGCATCTGATGAAGAAAGGCTACGTCCTTTCGAAACCGGTTGTGCTGGCTTAAAATTTATGGAATGTAAAGAAGTTTTAAAATCTATATATTATCGTATATAATACCTTTTTATGCATATAAAAGAATGTAATAAAGTTTTTCAATGTTATACATAATTACATTAAGATTGAATATATTTGTTTCACTTTAAAGCAACACTATTATTTCTAAATTATTTATTTTTAAACTTAAATATTTAATGATGAGTTTTTAAGAAAATGATTTTATGAACATTTTAAAACTTCAACCGTAACAAATTCTATAACAATATACAAAAATAAGAATGATGTAATGTTTTATGATACGTTATTGCAAACAAACCTAAAAATGTTATAACTTACAAACTTTGAATAAACACCATAAAATGCAATAAACTCGCAACAATTGTTTCGGGTCGAAAAAACACACGACCCTTCATCAAGCGAACAAAGTAAGCACGAGTGCTGCAGTCAAAGCGGCGTTGCCGCTTTGACTGCAGCACTCGTGCTTACTTTGTTCGCTTGATGAAGGGTCGTGTGTTTTTTCGACCCGAAACAATTGTTGCGAGTTTATTGCATTTTATGGTGTTTATTCAAAGTTTGTAAGTTATAATTTTTACAACGCCAGTTTTGTGATGCTTCTTTATTAAACCTAAAAATGGACATTTTATCTTTAATCCTTGTTTCACCCATTCTTATTTTTATTATTTTGACGAAACAAAATAGAAAAAAAAATAATGAAACCCTCCAAAATTGTAGTGGTAGATAATAATCTATTGAGTGAAACAAAGCTTGGAACTATTGGAAAATTGAACACCCAATTTCTAAAGTCTGCGAGTTTTGTTTTTCTCTAATTAGGTATAACTGCTGAACGAGTTTATATCTCGAAAACTTTTGTCTCTCTATGAAAATATCGATAAAAGTGCCCATAATATAGTTCAAACAAGAAAAGAAAAATATTTATGATCTGTTAATCTGAGCAGAAATGAAGTTTGAATCAATATAAAAATTTCCGATTTCCAATACTAAAACAGAAATATGCATACACGACCAAATGTAATTATATTTAATTAAATGTAATTGTATTTATTAGACCTAAAACTAGAATATAGTTGAAATTGTTAGCAGTGCATTACTGTCAACGTAATTTAATAGATTTTGATATCTCTTAATAAATTAATAGTTATCAACTTATTAATTAAATTGAAAAGATCTCATTTAATAAAGAACTTATTATAAGTTCATAAAAATTAAATTACATGATAAACTAAATTTTCGGATTTATTTTTTAGTTTTAATAATGATAATTAATAAATAAGATATTTCACGATGAAATTCAATTCAGAAATAAAAATTATATAAAATTAAATATTTGGATAAAATTCAATTTTAGTTATCAACTTATTAATGAAATTTAAAAGATGTCGTTTGAGAAAGGACTGATGATATTTTCTATATGACTAGTTAGTTTTTTTTTTTTTTTTTTAATTATAATTTCTTTTTCTTTATTTCTTTATTACTTTTCTAATTTTAAGGATAAAAATAAATAAATAAGATACTTTACTATGAAATTCAATTTACATGGATTTATCTATCTATCTATCTATATCAAAATTTCTATAAGATTCAAAATTTATTTGCCCTTTTATTAATGAAATTAAAAAAGTCTCATTTTTGAAGAATTGATAATATTTTCTATATAACTATTAGCCTCTTATAATAAATTAGATAATAAATTTCCTTTTGAGATTCCTTATGCATTCTTAAATATTATAATAAATAAGATAATTGATTGAAAAATTCAAAGAAAAAAATTTACAAGTGACCGTCAATTGTATTTTTAACCTCGCACTAAAAAGGAGGTGAATTGTAAACTTGAAAACTTAGCCTCTCTCTGAACGTTTATGTGTCTGTACATGCGTATATTTGTGGAACTGAAAAATCCAAATGAATATTTAGATAATGAAAAAAGTACCAATTTAGCACACAAAAGTATCTTTTTTAAATGTATACAGGTTTACAATTTTCTAAAGAAATGGTTCATATTTTTCATACCGATAAAATTAAATTCTTTAAAAAAATTCTTCATGTGAAATAACTGTTATTTAAATAGAAAAAAAAATCGAGAAAGGAATTATCGAAATTATGGAATTCTACAGAATTAATTTTAATAATTATCAAGATTTATCGAATTTTCAGCTTCTGTCGCAAAGTTCCCTCGCTAACAGGTTAGGATGGACTTTCATACACCGATTGCAGCAATTCTTATCGGGTTTCGAAACGGTTTTGATTTTGAATCCGTAAAACTCGTCTCCATTTAATCTTAGTCAGGATGTTTTTCTGACCACAACGCTGACATCGTGTTTCATAGTTATGTGTAATATGTCCCTGATTTCATACATCCTGAAACAACAACAAATCCTGCAACTTAACTCGACATATGATCAAGGGCTTATGCAAATACTGATCTTCTGTTTGTCGATCTGTAATCCTTACAAATACTCATATTTACGTATAATTTCTGCTTGAAAAAAAATTGTCTCACTGAACTCTACTAGTATACATTTAATGCTTTATTAAAATCCTTTAAATTTTTAAATAAAACTTTGGCCATTTGCTAGCGTGTTTTACACTATATTTTGCATCATAAACATATTTTAATAGAATTTTAAACTTGAACTGACTAATGACAAAAAGATACATTTTTGAAAAAGGATCCAAAGGATCATTTTATCCTCACCAAAAGGCAAAATGGTCCTTCATTTAAACATAATTGTAAATTTCTTTTTATCTGCAAAATAAAGGTTATAAAAGTATTTATGACAATACATAATGAAATGAAATAACTTTTACAATCAAATAGCATACATAATTCATTAAAAAAATAAAGAAAGAAAGAAAGAAGTGTCTCAAATAAGTTTAGGGGGGAAAAATGGTATATTTGAAAATTATAATCCAAGGTAATAATAATAGACCTACAACAAAGTCAGAAATAGATTAAACACTGCCTATTTTCGCCACATCTGATCCAAATAAGTGATTCATAAAGATTCGCATAATGGATCAAAATTATTCACGTAATGAATCATTATAACCAACAACATAGCCATGCATTTTAGGTCATATTATTTGAAGACGCCGAGAAACATAACAAAATTAGCATGTGTAAAATACATCTTATAACGTATTTTATTAAGTAAACCAAGTCATATTTCTGTATGTAAAAGAGTGCGTATCTAAATAAATAGGAAAGTTAGTGCTTAACTTGTAACAGATTTTATAATACTCAATTTTTCAAAGAATTCTTTTCAGATGTGTAACACTTCATTCGCTTGAATACCGCCGTTGCTTCTTCTTGACTTTGTACAACTACTTTATTCATTACCCGGTATATAGCGCTACCTGTATAGAAGAACACATATGTGGATAATTTTTCTCGCTAGGACCATTCCAGGCTACCTTCCCCTATTATAAAGTGAAATTATTAAACATAATTCGCGATTTTTCTTCCTTTCTTTCTTTTATTATTCAATAATTATTACTATTGATGACACTAGTAATAAACTCCATTTTGTAACATAACGTTCATTAAATAAAATTATAAAGGAAGCAAAATCATTGCATAAGTATGAGAATTAAACTTCACATAACATTAGATGAAATGTATACCTATTGAAAGTGTTATAGCCTATGTTACATTCAGTTATGAACTTTCCACCTTATAACCGCTCTAAACTTGAGAATTGTAGCATTGTTTTATGTAGTAGAATTTCATAATTTTAAAACAACTAATTTCATAATGAATACTATATTATTATCTTATTCCCTAATTTCCACAGTTTTAGTTTAAAAATATTTTATAAATTTGCTCTTATTTTATTTCAATATGAAGGAATATTTTAGAAATAGAAAATTAACAGTACTGGTTAATTAAAATATTGAAAATAGGTTAACATGGGAGATCAAAATTTCATGATTAATTTGAAGCAGACAGTAATTAAAATATGTTAATAAAAATATATTTTACTCTCATCATGATTTTAATGCTCAATGTAACAAATTCAGTTTTTATTTAAAAATTATGTATTAAATAGCATTATTTTGTCCAAAAACATACGCGAACATTGATATTACTAAATGATTAATTGGTATTTCTAAAATTTTGTAAATAAATTCGAGTGAAATTTCTAAAGAATATTTCTAAAATTTCTGTATCTTTATTCATGTATATATTTTTACTTATTTTGTAGTTTTTCATTTATTATACATTACGAATTTTTTCCTCGTCATTTTATTAAGTACTGTGAAACATTTATTTATTTAATATTTTATTGTATTAGACATAATAAATATTTTTTAATGAATGAATTCTAATAACCATTCGTAAATTATATGAATAATATAATGTAATAAGAAACACACAAACTTGTTTCCGATTACTGATTTCTTCAGATTTCAAAACGATTCACAAACAAAAATAAATGCATTCGTACTTTTCTGTCTAATAATGCAATAAAATTTCATTATGTTTTCCAAAATACATTCTAATTTAGTCCATTATTTACACAGGAAAAAATACAGACATGCCTTTGAGGCATTCGGAATTATTTATCTAAATAAAATGTGTCTGGCTTTACACACAATTCTGTTTTTCAAGAAACTTTCCAGACTAATTTTTCTTAGAGAAAGGCACATTGACATTACAAATAACAGCGCTTGATTTGCAAAGCTATTTGACTTTTAAATTGCCAGAAAATACTATTGTGATTTATTTATTTCTCTTTAGCTTCTTTCATTTTTTTTTTTTTTTTTTTTTTTTTTTTTTTTAACTAAATAAATATTTATAAAACAATGTACTGGATTTTTCTAACTAAACGAGAGCTTTATGCTATTAGATTTTTTTTCTATACACTGTTCTATAAAAATAATTTCATTAGTAAAGAGGGCATTCTTTCTTAAATTTATAAGCAAGGAAACTATTTTAATTAAAAAAAATTTTTTTTACATAATTTTTAAGTATAACTCGTTATAATTAAGTGTACATTAACCCGTTAGCGCCCAGTGTCCTCATTTGAGGACAGCTAATAAAATGGCACATTGGAATGATTTCTGCTATTTAGAGAGTGTTTATAGCGTCACTCTAAATGATCCCTGAAAGTTTTATGTGCCTATTATTAAAAATTATTTCATTATTTGGATAGTCATTTTATGATATTTCCTTCGTCCCGTATATCTTTGCTTTTTACGCAGATATACTAACTTAAATCAAGTTGAATAATAATATACATTATAATACTTTACTTTCGAGATCTCTGTCAACATATAATAGGAATTTAATCTGTTATCTGACAGTTTTTTTATCTCGAAGTTTTCTCGCTAGAAACGTCAATAAATCAGGATAGGCTTTAAATTTAAAACTATTAAAAGCATTGTTTAAGTTAATATATTTTACTGTCAGCTGTTTATATTAATTTAGAAGTGAAATAATCTGCTAATAATATTTTGCGAAATTAATCCGGTCGTTAACGGGTTAATTCACACTATGATAAAATAATAATAATAATAATAATAATAATAATAATAATAATAATATATTTTTATTACACTAAATTTCATTTGGTTCAATTTCTTTAAAGGAAACATTGTAAAATCTTATTATTGCAGTTTTCAAAACTAGCAATTTAAATTTATTAGTCTTTGTTAATTATACTATAATTTGATTAAATAAATCGTTAATAAAATTTGATATATACAACAATGTTATGTTGTTTTCATTCTACGGATTTTACAATGTACTAAGTTATGCTTATTTAGGATTGATTTTAAAAATATAATTATACATCGAAATATAAATTTATGACTAGTATTTATAACCTTTATGCATCCCAAATAATAAATTTTATGTATCCAAAAAATCTATAAATCTATAGTTTTGATTTATAAGTGCCATGAGGGAAAAAATATTTCAGTGAACGGACGTATTTATAATTAACTATCTATCAGCTGTTAAAATAAAACCATCTTATATTTTCATTTACAATGGAGCTGCTATTCCGAGACATCATTTTTAAACCTTTTTACGACAAAGAAACATAAACAAAGTAAATGAAAGACACGATATGTTTAATGTGCATCCACAGCCATTTAGTAGATGCAGAACTTATAACTTAACTTCACTTGGCTATTGTTGAACAAATTATGAGAAACGATCAGAAAAACAAAGCCAACAGAATTGAATTTTTTTTCTTTTTTTTAATTATTCTGTTAAAAAGAATATTAATAGCAATTATTCATGTATTTTGGTGTAATTTAATTCTTTATGTTTAAAGGGATTAACAATTACGCGACCGCTGACGTAGATTCACGTCGTTTGAAAATCTGAAACTCCACCCGTGGACATTTCTTTTGCAATCTGTATGTTATTTGTTTCTGCAAAATATACACAATATTCATATTTGTACAATCAATATACTATGGATACAAATACTTTGCTTAGAGAGAGTATGTCTATAATGCATATGCATTTATAATATAAATGTGAATAAGGAAAATTTTATTGTGAAAAATTGTAACTTATGAGAAACTCCCAAAGGCGGAACTTACAGTCGAAAAGGCAAAAACAGGTGATCGTGAAAGTGTTAACGTAAATTTAATCCAAGGGAAAATCATGTCAGAGATATATTAAATACATTAAAATTAAACGTAAATAATTATTTAATGTTTCAAAAAAAGAAGAAAAAAACAGTTAAAATATTTTACTTACATAACATCAGTGATAAATAAAAGTTAACAAAATCTTTTAAATAACGAACATTTTCTTTGTTATTGATATCGGAAGTAAATAGTTTTATACACAGGTTTAGTTCTAAATATATTACTCTCACTGATTTACGGATTCGGTTAATTTAAAGATATTTTGAAGCATTGGTGAAACCAATCACTAATGTTGTTGTTTAATATACTTTAAAGGAGTTATACTTAAAAGAAAAAAAAAATGTATATTTTGTATTTTTTGAAATATAAGATAAATAAAAATGTACTTTTAATGTTTAATTAATTAATTAATTGACATTATTTTAGAAAGGCTTACTTATAGATTAATGGTACTTGGTTAACAATGTAAAGAAAAAAATACAAGAAAAATGCAAAGTAAATTTAACGCATGATAATTATTTGATTTATTTATAGTAATTTAGAATGTATAATGATGTTTGTTATATATTATATTGTCAAAATCGTTCTGCAAATTCACATATTGTCTACATGCAAATATATGTTAAAAGGTAGAGTAGTGAGATTAGGTGGTGTAGATGTTAATGCTTATCCTAGTTTTGTGTTATATTCCCTTCATAGTTGTCTTTTTGTGAGTTACTAGCCTGTATAAATGCGAGTCTGACAAAACAACGGGAAATTCACAAAGGCTAAATTAAAACCAATACTTTCCCTATTATTAGAAAACATTCTTAAAATTTATTAATTGCAAATAATTTTGATAATTTAAAATAATCTTATTAAAAAAAAAAAAAAAAAAAAAAAACTTTTCATTGGCTTATTTTAATTAAAACATTTTCTAAAATGAAAAATGTTTTGTGCAGAGAAAAAAAAATTTAACAAATATATATATATATATATATATATATATACATATGTATGTATGCATATATATAAAAATACATATAAAATACTAAAATGCGACAGTATAAAATAGTTTCCATTTTATTCATTGCGATGTTATTTGGAAAACTTTGTAAGCTGCTGTATGAGGTTCATTAAGTACCCTGGCGTCAAAATACCCTCGTTGTAAAGGTACTTTATGAAGTTCGTTACAAGAACTTAACAGAACTAAACTTCGCCAACCATGATTTCTTCCAATGAGCATCTTAGAAAATTTTAAGAACCACAGTATTTCTTTACCAAGCGAGACATTTTACACTGCTCTGTCACCTTCCAAGAACTCCATCTGACTATTTCTCCAACCTTAAAATATCAAATCTTCGCAAATCTTCAACAGTTCTATGAGCTTTGTGAGGCGCCTTACAAATTATAAATTAAATTAATTTAAATATAAAGAAAAAGTATGTCGAAATGGATCATAGGTTCCAATGTATTTACTTTTTTTCTGAAAAATAGTTAATTTCAGAGAATCTTGTCATTAAATAACTGTGATAGAAATATATAAATTTGTCCAGATCTTAGGAGGAAAAATTATAATTTATAATCATAAATCCTACAATCTTTTTTGAAGGCTGTTATTGATTGTAGCCCCAATATATTTTAATATAAATTTCATAAGGTGACTTTCTAGTAAGACCATTTGTACAAAGAGTAAAGAAATGTGTTTTATAACAATTCAGAGGTTTGATTAAATTACAATCATGTGGTATTGCATACAATTCTCAGTTGTAATACATAATTTTGAACACGGTAAGAAATTTGAATTTACGCATGTTTATATATATATATATATATATATATTTCTTTTATATGTTCTGAATTTAGATATCACTAAAGTTGGAATAATTTTAATATTGAAAAATCTTACAAAATTTTTAAAATATATTTTATATTGTAGACTATTTGTTAATGAAATTTACAGGAATTTAAAATACATTTAATATATATATATATATATATATATATATCTTCTTTAAAAAGAATACTTAACACTACAGTTAGTCTTTTAACAAACATTTGTATAATTGTTGCATTTTATTTCGACATACTAAAATATGTAATACATTACATGTGAACACTCACAAATGTATTTCAGAAAAAGTTTGATTTATATATGCCTTTTATCTTCTGATAAAAAACATAGTTTCAAAGAGTTATAAACATTCGTTATCTGTCCCATAATATCTTTAAAACTGCAAAATAAAAGTATCAATATTTGCAAAATATTAAAACAATTTGCTCGTATGGAAAGTGTTTTTTATATGCTTTATGTTTACCATCATAACATAGAAGAAAATAGTTGTACTTAAATATTTGTGGAGAAATATATATATATATATCTGTCTATCTATCTATATACTTAGATATACGTTTAGCACGCAGATATATATATCCTTTAGAAACTAAAACTAGTGATTTATTGCGAAACTGATGTCTGACATTAAGATGTTTAAAGTTATTTACATAACAAAAATCTGTTTGTATATTTACTGAAAGGATATTTTTCAAAACAAATTTCTCTCTGAATATTTGAAGAGGGTGAATACCATTAAAATTTTCTAAATTGCATTCATCTTTAAAAATATCAGAATACTTTTGCCTGTATGGTTGATGTACTGAAAAAAAGAAAAAAAAAAGTTTAGAATTTTTAAATAAATTTTTAAAAGTTTTCAAATATTTTATCTAAACAAATTTACTGTGTATGTGTACCATATATGATGTGATTTTAAAACATATGTTTAAGTATCTACTTTTGCTCATTATGAGTTTTTCTAATTTACATATATGTATGTATGTATATATATATATATATATATTTAATCTTTTAAAATACTTCAATCATATCTTTATTTTCACTAATTAATTGCTTTAAAATCCATTACCAGGCATTTATAGACGACTTTTATATATATTAATACCTGTCTACGTAAGGCTATGCAATTTTCTAGAACGTAAATATTTTTTAATAAATTAAGAGAATAGACCACCGAACCGAAAAAAGGTTGGAGAAATACATGACAGAATCAATCTGTAGAGACATAAAGCGAAACACAAAGATTGGGAAGAAAAATAAAAGTTACTGATATCTGTTGCAGAATAAAGAATTTAAAACCACCAGAGTCTGAAGAAGCAAAATGGGGAAGGATTGCAGAAAACAGGGCAGAAATGAATCATTAGAAAATGCTTTTTTGAGATTTTATCTTGCCTGGCTGTCATGTTCGTCCCACTAGATGTTGCCGAACATCTGAACAATTGGTCATCATATTCGGATTCAAGAGGTCATTTTACATAACAATTTTCAAAAAGGGTATTGTGGGCAGTTTTCATGCCGAGGAGTGTTATCATTATTTTCCACTAACGCCTAAAAATTTAGCATATCGACAAAAAAATAAATTCAGGAAAAATACGTTGATTTATTCATATTTTTTTCATTATTTTATTCATTTGAAATCTATGCATGGTAACTAAGGATAAATGTTTACTTCCTTTATACCAATACATTGTTGTAGTTATAACATTCAATGTTATATCTGGAAAACTTGGGATGATTATTGAAGAAATGGAACATGCCTTTTTGTGATTGATATTCAAACAGAGATATTCTTAATGATTTTTTTTTTTCAAATGCGTAGAGTTTTATTATTATTATTATTATTATTATGTTTTTTTTTTTTTTTTTTTTTTTTTTTTTTTTTTGACATTCTAGAAGAAAAAAAAAAGTCGTACATGTCGTAAAAAAACATGTACAAAAAATATTGCATTATGTACGAGCAAACACAAAATTTAATATTAACATTAAGTAGCAAACCATTTTAAATATTCTAATTTTAACTGAATATTTTTCGTAGACACAGAATGGTTTTAGTTTGCAGATATAAATACGAGTATCTCTGTCCTTAAAGTTAATTAGTTTGAAAGCCGTTGCTTTCAAAGAAATTTATTTAATTTCACAGGATAAAAGCTCTCATGTTGCAATTACAATACTTAAGATTCTAAATAATTTCTATTGCAGTTATTAACATACTAACGAGCTTTAATTTGAATTTAAACAATTGTTTTTAGAACACAGTGTTGCGACATGGTGTAATGAGATTAATTAAATTAGATACAGAATAAGATAAGTTTTGCGTTACAACAATTAAAATTAAAATTATTGTACTACTTAGAGGTAAAAATGAGCTTTATTGTAATATATATATATATATATATATATGTTGATAATCTGAAATATATTTAAAAATACAATAACTGTGTTTCTTTTTAAATTTTTTTTTTTTATCAATATAGTTAAACAGAAGTATATTTTAAACAAAATAATAATTACAATTTAAGAACTTGTTAAACATAATCATTATAAATAGAAATTAAGAAACATATTCTCCCTTAAAATTTTGTACATATTAAAATATTTAGAATACTTCGTTTAAAGAGTTTTAATTCACTTTTTTTTTTTTTTTCGTCCAGTTAAAACCATTAAAAATTAATTAATAACAAACGAACCGAAAAGCGTGTGTAATTATATTAATTAAAAATTCAAGCACACAGAAAAATGGAAAATCGAAACTTGTCAAGAGACTTGCCGTCTTTGTAATACTAGACGTTTGCCAAGTACATTCACAAATTTGCACAAAATTACGGAAAATGTTAAACAATCGAAACACGCCATGGCAATCCCAGTTAGACATGAGACCATTTATCTTTCATGATGTTTCGTCTGGTGATCATTTTTGGCTCGGAAACTTGCTAGACGATTAGTTCCCCCTGGTACAGTTTTCATTATCCTCAAATTTGACTGGTTAGTAAAACGAGAGGATAACAATAAACTGTTCCAATCATGTAAATCTACTAAGAATAATTTATTTTGCTAGTCAAAAGGCTGAGAATTGCTATTATTATTATTTTTAATTTATTTATTTGTTTGTTTATTCATTTATTGTCTCCTACTGACAAGTTAGGTTAGTCAACTAAAACCGAACAATAAATCCATCGAAGTTGGCGGGATAGTCATTAATTCTGAAAAAAAAAAAAATGCAGGCTTAAAATTATTTGGGAAACGCATGTTTTTTAATAAGAGCCAATTACTTTGTATCATGATGATCAGAATTTTTTATGTATTTTCAAGATATTATAAATCGTTTTTTATATATTACATGAAACTGTATAGTAAAGTTGCACCGCAAATTTTAATAGTAAATAGAAAAAGATATTTTGCTTAAAATTTTATAACTAAAACTAACTGACATTTAATTTTTGAACTTAACGAACAAGAGAAGTATGAATCAGTAAAATTGCAATTGAAACCAAACCAAACTTAAATTAACCCTCCTGCTACCAGAAATTTTTTGTTACACTAATACCATTGGGGGTAAATTTGTGCCCAATGCGATTTTAACATTGCTTCTGAGCAGTTATAATACAAGATGCTACAGATAAATAATTTGATCAACTTATATGAGAAAAATGATATAATTATGTATTTTAGGAGTTTACGCGACATGCAAATTAACCTTTTCAGAGGGGCTCATACGAAATCCTATGGTGAAGCGTGACAGATGCTCAAAAGGTTAATAAAAGAATTTGCAAGTTTAAAACGTTTTCTAATTTAATAAGTTATTTTTCATTTTTATTGATAATACTCTGTTTAAAAATAGAAATATGAAATATACCATCTGTTAACTATTCCTTGCACACCTATATAGGACGTCATTCTTCGTTTGCGTGAATTATTCTTTAGGAATATATATATATATATATATATATATATAGTGTCAATATATATACATATATGTATATATATATAAATTACGTGTCACGATGTTTGTCCGGGGTAAACTCCTAAACTAAGGAACCGATTTTAATGAAATTTTGCACACTGTGTGCAGTTTGGTCCAACTTGAGAGATAGGATAGTTTTTATCTCAATTTATTGTCACAATATTGTTTTATTGCAATTATTTGTTAATTATAGACCTTTATTAAAGTTGCTCCAAAATATCTGTGAGTTCCATTAATTTAATTGTTGCCAAAAAAAAAAAAAAAAAAAAAAAAAAAAAATTCGAGTTCATTTTCTTTTGACGTAAAAATAAATACATTTAATCAAACGTGAACGTTAAAAAATTATAAAAAGTTAAATTATGCATCTCACGAAAATTGACGTCATAATCAATTTAAAGATTTTATACACATTGATAAAGTGCTAATGTAGTTCTATCATAGATATAGTAATATATATAGATCTCTCATCCCCATGTTATCGTACAAAGATTTTTGATGCCGAAAAAAAAAATAAATAAAAGTTTTGAAAACAGCCATTAAGTGGTATTGAAAAAAAAAAAAAAAGAAAGAAAGAAAGAAAGAAATATGAATTTGAAACTGTATCTGGAGTCTTCCATTCCCCTTTAGCAAATAAATTATTCATAAATTTTATTTGCTAAAATATTAGTATGTATTGCATTATAGCATATATTATATTTCACTCCTCCATAAAAATTGATTTTAAAATCGTCTGTTTCTTTTATACTTTTATTTTAATAGAATTTTAATAGAATTTAATTTATATATTAGTCATTTTAGCAATTTTATCCAAAGTAGCATTAGAAATAATATATATCACTTCTCCATTACAATTTATAGGACCCTACAATAAAATTCATTTGTGCTTAATATCAACACTAAGAAAATTTTTATCAATCGCTTCCAAATTTTGACCTAAGTTTGAAATCTCAACCCTGTGGGTTTTTACATCGGCTACAACGTTTTCTTCTTTGTTCGTAAATAATAATTTGACTGTACTAAATAGTTTACAGCCGTATAATTCAACGTATAACTCAGTCACAGCAACGCGTGGCCGGGTCTGCTAGTATATATATATATATTGTCATTGAACATATTGGAAAATAATTCAATAAATTCCACATATCATACATTTGTTAGTATTTATACTTTAAATGTTTTAACAGAAATTGTATCTTGGTTAGTAATAAAACGTACAGTACACTGTAAAAAAAAGTTTCTTAAAAATGAGCTAAATTCTCTCAAAATATCTCCGAAACAATATACAAAAAAAAAAAAAAAAAAAAAAAAAAACATGTACTTATTTTTGTATATACTGACATGCTCAAAAATGGGTCTGACCAAGAAGAATCCCAATATCCCCATGTTTGACATGTATATATACTCAAAAATGAGTACATGGGTTTTTAAATTTCAGTATATATTGTTTCGGATCTATTTCAAAACAATTTAGCTCATTTTCAAGAAACCATTTTTAGCAGTGTATACAACACTTCTGATAGATTGTAGAAATATTTGAATCATTTTTGAAAACAAAAGTTGATCATTTTACTCAAATATCTTTATATTTTCTATTTAAAAATCTTACGCATTAACGACATCTCTCGCCCTTTTTGCGTTTTGTTATCTCCCTGCAACTAGAGTAGAATTTTTTTCCAAACATTTTAGAACTAAAGTTCTATCTATCTGCAAAAGAAATAGTCGACTTTTATGGTTTTTTCCCTATTATGATTCAGATATAACGAAAAAACTCAACTATTCAAGGTATTTACATCCATAACTTATAAAAGATTCTTATTGATCATATTCTGGTTATTCGTTTGTATTTATATATTAACCTATCCATTTTTTCGACTCCTGATGCTGTACTATTGTAATGTTTTATCTTCATTGGATTTTATTCTTCAGAGTTTTGAATTCCCGTAAAACAATGCATAGAACTTAATAAATTCTGAACTTGTTAGTTCTTTTAATAAATAATTACACTTATTGCTTCTTTCTTAAATGCAAATAATATGAACATACTCCTTTTCCCTTATAAATCTGAACGATTGTTTCGTATTTTTGCAAAGGTATCAACTTTTTTTTTTTTTTCTTCTTCTTATTCATTTGCAAGATTCAAATTTGAAAAAAAAAAAATATCTGCAGAAATATATCTTTAAACTTTTATTTATTTTTAATCCTTTGACCATATCAGAAACTAATCAATTAGCTGATTACTTTCTTTTCTTTCTTCTAGATAGTCTTACATGTTTCAAACGTTAAAAGAAAAAAAAAAAAAAACAGGTTATTATATTTAGCTCAAATTTTGATAGCAATAAATGTCTGATTTGCAGGTAATATAGACATCTACCGCATGTCTCTAATTGTTCAGCAAGGCAACATTTTGTTAAGGACAAATGCATCTCATAAACCAAGTTATAAACCAAGATTGAAATATATTTTTAACTTTTGAGAGTTTAACTTTTTTGGTATTGCAATTGAGTATCATCAAATCCCATGCAACGAACTATTCGCGAATGTTTGTTTTCACCCTCAGATTTTTTTGTAATTCAGAATATTATCATTTTCACATTATAAATAGATTATTACTTACTTATGTAACTTGTACATTCCAGCAATAATTAATCCTCTCCCAAAAATAAAGAAAAGAAAAGCATTTCTTTTCTTTCAATATATTTCCAAAAATTTTTACTTTTTTTATGACCATTTTATTTCATTTCATCGGAGGTAACATTCAACAGAATAATCGTTTCTTTATAGTGGATTTTAGTCGATTCTTACTTGAAACATCAAAGACGGCTCTTTATGTAACTGTTAATAGTGATTTAGACCACATATTTAACAATAATAAGTATGCAAAGGACATATAAAACCTGCTGATAAAATATTCTAAATGCTAATCTACAGAGTGATTACGTAGAAAAAAATCTAATGTAGCATGTGTGACGCTATTTTTCATTTTCTTACATAAATCTATCTTAGGAAACAAAAGTTGATTTTTCATTTAGAATAACCTGTGTTTTAATGCAAATATGCCGTAAAAGTGATTTTTCCCTTCAAATAAATATTTCTGCAAAATTATAAAACGAAATAAGTAATTTCTGTACTCTAATTAGGTGGATTTAAAAATATATGTATAAATAAGCAAATTTTAAATATGTTTAAAAACCTATTGTACTATCCTTCAGATCCTTCATTTAAATGTATTATGATTGCATTTTGAACAACCGTTTCTTTATAAACTAGGGAATAATAAACGAAGAAAAAGAATACGTTCATTAAGAACGATTAGGCGGAAACGAAAGAGATTTAAAAAAAAGAAAAAAAAAAAAAGTAGTGTTTATTTCGTCAAAATAAAAACTAATATTTTTTACACTAAACTGATTAAATTTCAAATAATAAGCTTACTAAACAGGTAATAATGAGCAAGAAACATAAGCATTTTATGTCTAGAAACCACAGTAATTGCAGATATTAAAAATTAATTTCATCTCTAAACAATTTTAATGAGAATTCCGATTAACTATTTATTAAAATTTTTTACTAAACAGATTTTGATTTCTACAAATTTTTTTATTGTATTATGTTGTTCTTTTAAATATTTAATGAATTTTAATGAAAAAAAAAATAGATTTCAGTATAGTCAAGAGAATTATTAAAAAATAAAAATAAATAAATAAAAACTTTCATAAAATATTACAGTACACGCATTATTTTGCCCATATTTAAAAGAATATACATAAATATGAAAGACAATTTTTCATTAGATGATATTAAAATAATCAAAATAAATGGTAGGATACTAAATTATCCCAAGGGCTTGTTAACAAAATAATACTCTATTTATGTTAATTTGCAAGTGAGGGGACGATACCGGTTCGTACTCATCTTTGGGAAAAGCAAACTTATCGCGGCCATATTTAGGCCTAAGTATTCACATGCCGTTTGTTCAACTTACGGAAATATACATATAATCTGTTTTGTATTACGTCTGTTCTTTTCTTTCTTTCTTTTTCTTTTTTTTTTTTTTTTTTAATCTTCAGAAACTATCCAATTGTTATTTTTAAAACTCTAAATTAAATATAATGGATCACCGACTATTACAAAGTACGCAATAACTGATAAAAATAAACTAAAACTGTTGTCATTCAGAAAATACAAATTCCAAATAGCGAATGAACGACTCTTTTAGTATTTAATTAATAAAAAAAAAAAAAAAAAAAAAAAAAAAACTCTTAAAATATTTGTAAAAGCATATTAAAGCCTTACAACTCTTAAAGTATTTGTAAAAGCATATTAAAGCCTTTAAATATTTTTTATCAAGCTTCATTATTTGTTTACATTTATAATGAAGAAAGCTTACGACATGCATACGAAAATACCTACATGATAATACATAATACATATGGAATTATTTTCTATGAATTAAACTAATGTTAGTAATTTTAATGATTTATCTTCATTGAATTTCATGTGTATTCATTATTATTTATATAAATAACTCATATGAATAATTGTTCATAGCAATAATTCAATTATTGCTATTGTTTCTATTTGTAGCCACTTTTGTGCGTTTTTTAATCCTTTTTTGACCTTTTACTATGGAATTGATTCACGTTGTTTTCTTTTAGTCAGGAAAATATTTTTTCATATACAATTCATACGATTAAATGTTACCATGAAATGTAGACATTTTTTTGGAAGTTTATGATTGATACGAACTTACGAACTTTAATTTAAGAAGAAAAGCAAGGCATATATATATATATATATATATATATATATATATTTTTTTTTTTTGTCAACCAGCTATTTTTACTTTAGTTGAGAGAGTATTGTTTTGGGTAAAATTTTCGAAATTGAGTTTTTAATATATTTAGATGTTTTGAGGTTCCCTGAATGCAAAAATCATGTTTTTAGCGGTTGGTCTGTGTATGTATCTGTCTGTCTGTGTGTCTGAGTATCTGTATGTGTGTTTGTCTGTGTGTCAGTGTGCCTGTCTGTGTGTGAGTCTGTTATCAGCATATCTCAAAAACAAATTATAGCACAAAGTCCAAATTTGGTATTCTAAATGTGTATGAGATAGCGATGTTGCACTAAACTTTTTGTTGAGATCAAGCAAGTGGTTCGTGTACTGGGACACCCAAGATAAATCAAATCCTAAGTCTCTTCCAAAGCCTAATTTGAATTGTTTAACATAGGTTTACATAACAGTACTCGTTATCTTACCTCTTAATCTCCATCCTGTATTTATAGTATTAAATTTCAGGGTAAAAGAAAGTCGTGTGTGTGACACACCAGATTATTTTAATATTTCTTTTACACAAATTTATAAATAAATAAGTTAGACATATATTTTATTTTTCAATGAAATGTTTTGTTATTAAGATTTTTATTTTTGTTTTTGTTTATTATTATGAACATTATAAAAACAAATCCTTAAAAGCATATTTTTGTATCTAGAAATACTACTTATAATATTTAGGTAAATTTAAAATCTAACATACTCGTAAACGAATAATTCAAGCAATAAAGTTTCTTCGATTTATTCATCAAATTATCAATAACCTCTTTTAATAGAGCCCTTATCATATTATTTAATGAAATATTTTTTTGATTAAATTACACAAATATTCCTTAATCGAATTTTATTCGAATTGTTAGACAGATTTAAAACTGTCTTTCGAACAAACTGTTCACAGAATATCAATAAATTGTTATATAATCTTATGTTTGTGTATTCAAGCAAAATCTTATGAACATACATAAGTGTAAAATATTTATTATATCTTCTCATAAATAGCTTTACGTAATAATTTATTTACCTTATACTGCTTGAATAAAGCCGAAACATTGAATTAAATTAGTAGAAATTATTTATGAATGAGTTTAAATGGATATAAAGCAATATGATTCATTTAAGTGCGTAAATAATTCAATTATAATGCTATAATAGTTAAGTAAATCAAAGAACTGTTATTAGATAGATGAAAAGTGTCTTTCAGTGTATTGAAATTTCTTATAATTATGCTGGTAATTTTTTATTGGGATTTTTTTTTTAATATATGAGGTAAATAATAAAATAAAAATAAAAAATATATTGTAATTGGGTTAGTTTATATTATTTGACGTTTCAAATGTAAAGTACCTATGTAGGAATATATTTCAAGAAATTAACAAACATTTAATATCTATAAAAAATATAAATAAATAAATAAATAAAAATAAAATATTATAAAATAAACTAAACTATCAATTCAAAACATTTATACTTATTATTATTATTATTGTTATTTAATTACCTTTTCAATATTTTTCTGGTTGTGAAATTTTTTCCACAACTGTTTTGAATACTGCAGAAATCATTTGTTTCAAAATTAAATATTACTTTAAATATTTCTTTATTTTTTAATAGTTTATTTTTTGTGTTATTTCCTACTTTTAAATGAGGGACTCGATATCCCGGTCAGTAGGTCGCGGAGCTCCCAATTGAAAGGTTTCGGTTCGATGCTCGAGCTGGCCGAAAACTGTTTTATACATTAACGGTGTTTACACTTAAAATCTGCCGTGACTGCAGTTTCCTCTGCTTTGTTCCGAAATTAATACCTCAGGGTTATTGAAGCAGGTGGTGACCAAAATTGTGATGGTATGTCTCTGGGCCACCCCTAGAAGCAAAGCTCAGGTCGTAGCCCATTAGCCCAGTTTGTAGATACAGTGTGAAGTTAAACTAACTTGTCTCTCTTTTACTAACAACTAACAGTCTTTGCCCGCTTTACTAAACGCTATATTTAAAATGTTTTTTTTCTTTCTTTTTTTTTTTTTTTTTTTTTTTTTTTTTTTTTTTAATAATTGAAACGTTCAGTTAAACACATTTCGATAGACTACTATTTTGCGCACTGTCTTAGCATAGAACCCTGACGTCGATTTTAAATATAGTTTGTCATACTGGCGAGGAATTGAAAAGGCTATCTCAAAAGCGTAAGTAAAGAACTTGGCGAATAACTTCTAATCTACTTTGGCTCCAAATTTCAAATTTTGACGAGGGGGGTCTCACAATACATCTGTGCCCTATATTTAGCAAATCAAAATCATGAACATATATATATATATATGATGAACATATATATGAACATGAACATATCTATCTATCTATCTATCTATCTGTATATATATATATATATATATATATATATATATACAATAATTATTTTTATGTAAAGAAGTGTTTCTTTTTATGCTAAAAAAATAAAATAAATAAAAAATTGTAAGCAAGTTTTTTTGGTATATTTACGCGTTTTGAGTTTTCCTTAATACCAAAGTCAAGTTTTTAACGTTTTAACTTTCTCTCTGTCTTATAGAGAAAATTAAAAACAAATAACTTCAGGCGATCCAAATGTTGTATCTTGAAGTTAATGCGTTTATTACTGGGAAAGTTTGTTCAAGATTGATTAGTTTCGAGGAATATTGCCGGTGAAAGTTTTCTGAATAATTTTGAATGAACTTTTGAATTTAATAACTGATTTGGATTCTATATAATTGTCGGTACAATAATGAAACGACAGACAATTATTTGTCAAATAATGTTGTTCCGAAGCCTTATTTAACCCCCACTTTCCCAAGATGAATGCGTTACTGAAGAAAAGTTGCTTTCAGGTGCCGCTTGGTTTTGTATGGTTTAGAAGTTGCAGCATTCCACTGGTTACGTTTGCTATCTCTGGTGAATTAGTGCCCTTTTTGAATGAGGCAGCTTAACTAAATTTCAACTTCAAAATGGGGTCAAAATGACCCCATCTTGGGAAAGCGAGCGTTAAATGATTCAAGCACTATAGCAAAGAATAATATGCTTAGCTAAATCACTACAACAATCTCAAGTCTAAATTTAAGGCATTTCCGGGGGGGGGGGGGATAATACATATATATATATATATATATATATATATTTTTTTTAATTCCCAACCAGATTTAAATACATTTTATCCTACAAACTGCTTTGTGAAGGGGTAATCTCTATTTATTAATGCTTGTATTGAATTTCAAAAGAATATATAAAAATGAAAAATATGACTTAATAGAAACGCCTGCTAAAAGCATAATTTACTTTATTTAGCTGGATAATGGACATCGTGATTGCAAATAATAATATTACATGTCTTGCAAATCGAACTTTTCAACTTTTTTCCGAACTGCTTTGGGTGTTTCTTTTGATGCGCTGCATGTATAAATGCTTGTCTTTTCTTCCTATATCACGTAAGGATTTTTCACAAAATACGTATGAAGTACGTACTGACATGGAGAATATAACAGAATCGACACTCTTTATGTATAAATACATTAATATGGACTTATATTTACACATTATCTTTTAAATGTATCTGTTTCTTTGCATCACGGATAAAGAAAAAAATATACCGCCTTCATCTAGAATAAATAAGTGGTCATTTTCTAAATCCCTTAACTAGAAATATAGATTTCCGAGCTATGCCCATAAGGCACACCAATAAACTGAATAGACGAAATGATCGAGAATTTCTAGTCTACACATTTCTAGATAGTAAAATAATATTATGAATATCATGAATATTATGAAACCTTTGTATTGCGAGAAATTCTCGCTTGATTTCCTAGAATGTCATAAACCAAGATTATAGTTGCTGAAACCCGCCTGTTGTATTTGCACTTATTTACAGAGATTTTTAAATAACTTTGCCTTTGAGAATATAGGGAAACGCTCTAGAATTCTAATAAGGGTTTCTGGAACTCGCTGTCAAATGGGACTATAATTTATAAGGATGACATGGAACTATTTTTTTTTAAACCACAATTTAGATTCTAGGTGTCAGTTATAGAATTTTTTCTCAATGATCGAAGCTATGTTTATATATATTTCGCTTGTGCACGGCTTGAGGACACTGTCTATGCAGCCTATAACAATAATCTACTAACATGTTAAAATGAAATCAATCCTGATACATCCGTTCCATTTATTTTATGTAGTGATAAAGTCACTCTCCTTGTTTATCACTCACTTCGCCTAGATTTTCCAGAAAATAATTTAGATGGTAATTGAGAAAGTGAAAAAAATATCTCGTTTCTGTCAAAACTGTACGTTATGGAATTTTTTGAACTATTTTTCTTAAATCGGCATCCGAAATCACATCAGAAAATATATGATCTTAAAGAAAAAAAAATCATTGCAACTCTGTGTATTTTGTATCAATTTCGTAAATTGAATATATAAGAATTCATTGGTGAAAAGCAATGGTATTATGCGTTTCTAAAAGAAAAGCAATATTGGCAATAATTTAATAACCAATTTTGTCGAATTTTAAGTTTTTATAAATTTAGATTTCTTATATTATCATGATCATTAGAAATTTGAAAAATAATTTAGAAAAAATAGTAGTGGTTTTTATTTTAACTTAATTTCATATTTTTCTTTCCAAGCAATAAGGAAATTTTTCAATGTCTACGATAACTGTCATTTCTATTTTTCTTCTTTTCTTACTTTCTTTATTTTTATCTGTCTATCTCTCTCTCTCTCTCTCTCTCTCTCTTTTTTTTAATAGCAAAAAAAAAATAATAATAATAATAATAATAATAATAATAATAATAAAATAATAATAATTAATTAATTAAAAATAAATAAAAATAAAATAAAAATAAAATAAAGGAAAACATATTTCTATTTTTCTTCTTTTATTTATTTATTCATTTTTATCTGCCTATCTCCTTTCTTTTTTATTTTATTTTATTTTAAATAGCAAAAAAAAGAAAGAAAGAAAGAAAAATAAAATAAAGGAAAACATAAATAATCGAAATACTTAAATTGAATATATTTAAATTAAATAGGTTGACGAATGCAGGCTAATTGGGTGTTAATATTGTACTAAAAAAAAACATACATGTATTAAGCGTTATAAATTAATTCTCACAGAAAGATATATACATTTAAATTCATTTGTTTTTTTGTGGTAATAAGAAAATATTGCTCCATCTACGGAAACTATATATTGTATTTATTTTATGTGTGTTTGTATATATGTGTGTGTGTGTGTGTGTGTGTGTGTGTGTGTGTGTGTGTGTGTGTGTGTGTGTGTGTGTGTGTGTGTATATATTATATTTCTTTATCTCCTTTCACTTTTTTTAAACAAATTGCAGGAAAAGTAATAAATAAATACAATAAATACAATAATAACTGCAGTGGGCGACTCCCAAGAAGTGGCGCTTGTAATGTTTGTGGGAAAATTCAATGCTATGATTGGTTGCAGTTCGAGTGGTTGTGGGTGGTTGTGGGATAAAGTTAATGAACATCGTCATCATGACGTAAAATGACCTCGAAGATGGGAGTTGTCTATTGTAAATATTTACACTAACGTAGATGCATGCATTTACTTGCGAATTTACACAGAAAATTCTTGCAGAATTTTATAAGAGATATCTTTTAAAAATTTCTAGTAGCCCAGAAACACAAACGTTGACAAATAGAAGTATAATTGAAATTAAATAGAAGTATAGAACTTACGCTGATTTATGTGCTATAAAATCATATAATAAATGTTTTAATATTATCATTTTATAAAGAACAACAAATAATGGCTTGTATATGTATAAATAATAATAAAATATTGCTGTACATACAAAAACTACAAATTACATTTTGCGATTTTGTTTAATTTTTGTGATTACTTTCTATTTTATTTTTTAACAAGTTAAATTGAATTTAAAAAATAAAATAAAAAGAATAATACAAAGAATAATATTTTAACTTTTTTAAAATGGTGTACGTATATATATACAGAAAGAGAGATAAAATACACACTTCGCACACAGAATAATAGATATACAACTTTTGTTAAAGAAAAAAACAACAACATGCAATCCTAATTTTAGATTTTAATATGCTACATCTATTTTTCTTTTTTAATTATTCAGCCATATTTTTAATTACTTTGTGAAAAATAATTTAATTACAAGTCTGAAGTTGCACATAATAGACTCCTTTCTTTAACAACCACTACTGTATATACGAAAGAAAAAAAAAAAGAAACACATTTTTTTCTTTGTTTTGCAAAACTGCAATATTTTAATCTCCAGACAAAAGAAAAGAAATGAAAAAAAAAAAAAAAAATCGTTTATTTTTTCTTAATGAAGGAAGATTTTTTATAACTTTTTTTTAAATCTTAATAAGTAGAACCATTACAAGTTAAAAAAAAAAAAAATCATTTCCGAAAGCTCTCTATAAAACGATTTAATTGTTTTATTATGCATTTAAAATGGTTAATTAATGCACAAAATAACTTAACTACAAAAGTTTGTATCTATTGTGACTTTTATAAGAAGGAGAATTTGAAAAGGGTTCTATGTATTTTTAAAAACTTTTTTTTTTTTTTTTTGGTGTGTGTGTGTATGTGTGTGCGTGTGTGTGTATGGGTGTATTATTTAAAATTTTCTTGTAATTGTCAGCATACTGTTTTAGTGTCTCATTTAAATAACTTTATACATTTTTATAATATACTAAACACTATATGTATAATTTTGAGTGTAAATTTAAACAGCAACAGCACAGGTGTACTTTTAAAATTTTGGTTTGATAATTTCGGCTGATCTTTATGATTTTTTAATTTGTTGAAACCAAAAAGGAAACAAGTTTTTTTTTCTCTTTCACATGTAGATTTTTATTCATACAGGGTATCTACAGACACATTTTTTTCGTGACTCTTCCACCAGTATAATTATAGGGTAACTTTTATAGTACAATGATTAATTACTTAATCATGGAAACATACAATAAAATTTACCATATAATTGTATTCGTGATTGGATTTGGTTGTCGGGATAAAGGTCGATTTACTGCGTAAAGGTACTAGGCCTGAAAGTAAGGTCTGTCTTTGGATTTCTTTCTAACGGGTATTCACAAAGCTGTATTCACAAAGATTTATACGCGGTAGAGGAAATCTGGCTTTAGTTTTGATTTTAGCCGCCACAAAAGGTACGCTTCATCGAAAATTACCAAATCAGATTTTGATAACATTATTTTTTACATCTGTGTAATTAAACAACTTTTACATTAATTTTTTAAAAGTTAAAATTTTTATAATTTGATGCATAGCGTTAAATTCAAGATGCAAATAAAAGAAGACAATATTACTATATAACACGCTGATAAAAAAGTTTAATTCTTCAATTTAAATTGAAACTATAAAATTATTACAACTTACGTACTTAGAATTTAGAAAGCATTAAGACAAAGGAGTAAACAGAAAGAAAGTTTTATTGTTATCATTATTTTTATGTATTATTGTAAAGTAAGTTATCCCATTTCAAAAAATTTGAAATGTTAAAGTGTAATTGTTGATTCATGGGAAGCGGTGACGGCGACAGCCGATCAGAAGTAGACAGTCATGTGACCAGAGAGAGAAACAAAACTCATTTTTTTTTTCTTTTTTTATTATTGATTCTGGTTTTCTCTCTGAACTATTCGAGAAACGGAAGTAACTTTATTCTTGAATTGGCATTCTAATATTCAGGCTGAATTCGTACAGCCAAGTAATCCATTAATTGTTATATTATTCAAATAATAAGTATTATTCTGTTTATTCTTTATAATTCATTCAAGGCATAAAAAAAATGCCTTTACATGTATTCGACATGGTTTAAAACCTGTGCTAAAATTTGTGAAAGATTCTGTTTTTGTTCATAAAATTCTGAAAGAAAATCTCTGATTAAAGTCAACTATAGTAAGCAATCGGATTTCATATTTATTGAATTGTATGGCCTAAAATGTTTTTTCAAGCGACCACAGGAAATGCAGGAGAGAGGTGAGTTAGCTTTTCCTTAATATTATGCATGCTAAAAGTAGTTTCGTTTTGAATAAAGAATGACATTTATGCAATTTAGAATTTATAATCCATTAATCTAAGTTTAATTTATTCAACAGTAATTATGACTTAATTATGATTCAAATATTCTTATTAATAATAATTCATAGATAATTCAATAACAGTAATATATATATATATATTCTACATAATTTTGACTATATATATATTTATTTATTTATAGTTTCAGAATTGTACTCTCAAAAGCGACTCATGAGTATAAGAATTGTATGTCTTTGTAAGATTGTTATCAGCATAATTTTAAAAATGAAATAAATAGGCAGACAAAGTACTCTAAATGAATATCACATGAGAAAATGTAAATATTTTTACTGAAATGGGAAAATAAATCGTCTTCAAGAAAATACAAAAGAAAACATCTATGAACAAATATCACGTTGCTATATTTTAGTGTCCTCAGACTGC
The DNA here is from genome assembly GCA_963930645.1 of Salticus scenicus. Taxonomy (NCBI): domain Eukaryota; kingdom Metazoa; phylum Arthropoda; class Arachnida; order Araneae; family Salticidae; genus Salticus; species Salticus scenicus. The sequence continues at coordinate 186,489,363 of OZ005659.1, forward strand.
ACTGAACAAAATAATATTATCATATATTTTTTTTATATGTCCAAAAGCATGTTTCACATATAATATGCCAAGCATTCCATTTATACATCATTTGTAGAACCACACAAAAAATTTTGGAAATGCTAGGGCTATAGTCGGGGTGATTGAAAGTGCATTTCATTTTTTTTTTTTTTTTTTTTTTTTTTTTTTTTTTTTTTCCCATAAGGTAAATTCAATTACGCTAGTTGATGTGGATATATTTTTTCGACAATGTGCCGGGCTTCAAAAAATAAATAAATAAATAAATAAATAATAATAATAATAATAATTAAAAATAATTAAAACATTAATATTTGTAAAATGTCCCTGATTAATTTCATTTTTTATTTACTTTCTCTTACCCATAAGGTAGAGAAAGTATTGTTTTAATTAAAATCGTTAGTCGTGAGTTATTCAAAGTTTTTTTTTTTAGAATTGTTTTAACATAGATTTTTGAAAATTATATTTTTTACGAAGTAAATGATACTTTTTGACCATAAAAAACAAAATGCGTATTCTATCTCACGCAACTCTAAAACAGTTCACCGCAGATTATTCAATCTTTGTATTCAGAGCTGTATAACACCTTCTTCGAACACTGCATGATTTTTTGCTGAATGATATTAACAGTTTGAGACAATTTTGTGGTAGAGCTATACATATATATATATACATATATATATATTCGTGGTACTCCTTTAATAAAAAATTGTTATCTGTGCATAATTTAAACTTTGTATTTTTAATATTTCTAACATCTAGTTACACAATATACTTTTCTTATGAATTATGTAATAAATTATGAATTTTGACTGTAAAATAGAATTTTATGAGTTATTTTGCATAACTTAAAGAACTGTTACCATTAGGCAATTTAAACTTTGTACTTGAGTTGGGGCTTAGTTGGAAATCTCGCAACCTACACTTTTTTTTTTCCTTCCTTTCTTTTCTTTTCATTTTTTTTTTTTTTTTTTTTTTTTTTTTGTCACTCGTGAAATTTTTACTGTACTATATTCATATTTTGACTAGATTTTCCATAATTTTTATTCGCATGGATAGACGTATCTTCTATAAATATGATATTATTTTATGTTTTGTCAATTTATGTTTTGTCGATATAGGATATCGCTTGAGCGATATCGATGTAAAATAAAATAAAAATAAGGAAACTGCGTAATGTTTTACAGATTTTGATGACAAGTGAAAAATAGTTGGAAGCACAATATACGAGGTTAGTAAATATGACTTTTAAAACGCTTAATCATGCATAATACTTTTTGGTTCGTTTTATTATTTCCTCAGGGGTAAAACAGTTTCCCTCTCAAGATGGAACACTTACATCAACATTTATTTTTTTCTAATTTCTTGTACATTTGACCTTAAAAAAACGCCCAAACAATATGGGAGAAATTTTTGGTAAAAAATATTGGTGTAAAAGGTTCATTTCTTGAGACAAAAACCCTTACCTCCTTTTATTTCGTCTTTTATTTTTTTCTTTCTTTCTTTCTATGTATTTATTAAAAATATACAGGCTGAAAAAGAAGTCCGTAGTATCTTCCTACATTTTGTTTTTCGTTTGTTACATTTAGAATGAATTTAATGTGGACGCGGGTAAAGATTATCTTGACCATCTGGGTTTAGCATATTTTATTTTACATTATGCATTCGCTCTCATTTTTTTCTGACTAATGGCAAATAAGAATTAAAAGATTAAAAAAAAAAAAAAAAAAAAAAAAAAACATGAAGAATTTAAAATATACATATTAACTCATAAATCGAATATAATTTTCTAAAAAAACAGCGGTACCTACTTTAAAAAATATTTTAAATACAATTTTTTTTTTCACAATTTAATGATATTCCGTGTCCGAAATAGTAAAATGTAAAAAATTTAAACTTATACTTAAATTTTTCTCTTTCCTCTCTCTCTCTCTTTCTCTCTCTCTCTCTCTCTTTTTTTTAAAAAAAGAAAGTAGAAAACGTTACTATTTAACGTAAGTGCCTTATTTATACAAGTTTAAAATTTTGATGTTTGCATTTTAAAATCTTAAATTAAGGAAATTGAAATTTCTTTAAAAAGAATACAGAAATATATTTTATTATTAAACATAAAAAAAAAAAAAAATAGAAGAACAAATATATTACCGGATATTATGTGCAAAAAATGTTTTATGATTACCCCTATAAAAACGAGTTTTTTTTTTTTTTTTTTTCCACATGTTTTTCTTTGGATATATCCAATTTTATTTATATTTTTTGTATATGATGAAATGCATTTTTTTTTTTTTTTCGAGAGAGAGAGAGTGCACTTTGCAATTTCCTTGACTGATAAAAAGTTAAAAACTTCGAAATGTATATTCTTTGAAATGAATTGTTTACTGATCACTTCAGTTTAAGATCCAGTTTTAATTTACCTTAAATGTAAGAGAGAGAGAGAGAGAAAATTTACAATATTTCTAATACGATAAAATATTGCAAAATAATTTTTCTTCCATTACTTGTACATTGTAAAGGATCTTTTTAATTTAAAATGCTGAATTTAGAAAATAAGTAAAATATTTTAAATCCGATTATTTTAATAAAATAAGCATTCCTGACACATAATTTGTAAAAGGCATGGTTCCAACCATTTGTAAACGAAATGAAATCGATAAAAGCATTAAAATGTTTAAATACTGGCATTGGATAATAGATTGATTTATTATTAGAATTGAAAATTCGGTATGATTTTAAATGTATTGAATAGTTATCTTGATAGATTTAAGAAAAAATAAATAAATAATAGATAGGTGTTAATGTAATAAGCACAAACATGTAAACTGTGGATAATATTTGTGGTTTTTGTAGACGTTTTTGCTTTTAATTTTAAAACTCTTATTTGTGACTTGCAAATATTGAGAAAATATGGCATATTTATGAAAAAATAAAATAAAATAAAATAAAATAAACGGATAGCTATTAAGTTAATAAGCACAAACTTGTAAGTTTTAGGTAAGTTTTGTGCTTTTAGTGGGCGTTTTTGCTTTTAATTTTAAAATTATTGTAGTTATCTTCAATAGTTATCTTGATACCTTTAAGAATAAAAAATTAATAACAGATAGCTGATAGTGCATGTTTTTTTTTTAAGGACGAGCTTATAAACTGTGGATAAGATTCGTGTTTTTTTTTTTTTTTTTTTTTTTTTTTTTTTTTTTCTAGACTTTTTGCTTTTAATTTTAAAATTCTTATTTGTAAGATGCACATTTTGATAAAATATGATACTTTAAAAATTTTTAAGAAAATGTGATACTTTAATAAAATTTAACAAAATAAATAATACAGGTTGCTATTCATGTGAAATGCACAAACTTGCGTAGTTTAGGAACGTTTTGTGGTTTTAGTGGACGTTTTTACTTTTACTTTTAAAATTATTATTTTTATCTTGAATGATTATCTTGATACCTTTAAGAAGAAAAATAACATACAAATAGGTAGATAGGTGTTAATGTAATAAGCACAAGCTTGTAAACTGTGGATAAGATTTGTGTGTTTTGTAGAAGTGTTTTGCTTTTAATTTTAAAACTCTTATTTATAAGATATATATTTCAGAAAAATATAATAATTTAATCTTAGACCTTTGTATTCACCTAATGGTGTCGTTATACTTTGTATTATTTTCTTTTTCTTATTCGATTGATATGAATATGTTAATCTTCATGATCTTAAATATCACAATACAAGCATTAGAATTTAACGAAAAATATATATTTTAATTTTTAATTTTGATTGAGTGGTAAAATATATGGAGCTACTACACTATAATTTGTTTAATAAATTTTGAAACTACCCATTATGTTTCAGAAGACGACTAAATCGATCTCATTAGAGTCTGAATTCTTAATTTTGTAACATATATATATATATATATATATATATATATATATAGATAGATAGATAGATAGATAGATAGATATATTTTTTTTCCCTTGAAAAGACTTGGTATAAAGAAATGAATGTTTCAACACTAAGAAAATTTTAGAGAAAAATATAGATATTTCACTTTTGTAACCGATACAAATTTGTAAATATTCAAAATATTTTAAAAAGCATTCGAGACCAAAATTCTTAGTTATTAGCTTTGGATAATTATTCGTTAAGCCGTAAATTTCAAAGGTCTCTTAACATGAATATAATATGTTCTGTACCAGAAATTTGAGAGAACATACATACGGTGGGGAACTGCACAGAGTCCACCTATGTCAACTAGATTTTTCCTTTTTTTTTAAAGAAACCGATATATATCTATGATTAACCGATATATATCTATGGTAGCCTCATAAAAGTTTATACAGAGAATTAAAAGAATACCCATAAACACAGGCTACAGCAAAAACGCATTTCAAGCATATTTTTTTACAGGGAGATCCAAAACATTTTGATTTTTGCTTAATTTTTTACTGGTTGTCTTTCCCTTTTTAGGAGAAAACGTTTGCTGAAAAGTATGAGGTATAATATGTCCTGTTTACTCCCAAAGTTTTAATATGATTTGTAAAGAATTTTTCTAGATAGTTCACGAAGCATCTAAATTCGAAAATGTCCAGATAGTTATTAGTAAATAGTGTATAGAAATATGATACAAATTATGATACAAATCAGAAAATATCAATTTGAATTTAGTTGTATAATATTTAGATTGGGTCTAGAAACATTTTTTTTTTTTCTTTTTAGTTCGAGTTCCATAAAACCTTTGTAGAATAAAAACATAATGATTAATTCCTACATCAACTGATAAAATAATACTTTTCATGAAAACATTTTCTTTAAAAATTTGTTTGTGTACTTTATATAAATTAGAAGCTAGATCCCCAAAAAATAATTAACCTGAAATTTTATATCAATTAAAAACCTCTGATTATAAACCACGAGACAATTTTTTCGTTACTTTTCTTCCTAATTGTCTAAAGAATAACACTAAATTTAAAAGCTTCATTTTTATGATACAAAAAACAAACAGAAAAAAAAAGTAATTTTTTTATTAGCATAAAATATTTTCCACTAGAAAAAATACATTAAAAAAGGTAATTGTTATTTTATAATCTAAAGCAAAATATCTTTGGAAACTTTTTTTTATATTCGTTAAACACAAAAAAGACTGTTCTTAGTCATTTTGAAAAATAAAAGAAATCAATCAAAGGCGAACTTTTTTTCTTAATCTTCAATTTTCAAAAAGTTTTTTTTTTTTTTTTTTTTTTTTTTTTTTCTGTCTTCATAATTACGTGAAAAAATCATAAGGTTATGTAATCTGCATATATATTTTTAATTTATGTCGGAAAAAAATACAGTTTTTTTTTCCTTATTTATTTGAAAAAAAGAAGTTAATAATTCATAATTTATAAAGAAGTGTTAATAATAAGTTACTCTTTTACATACTTTTATTTTTTGTATGTTTATATCTGTTGAATGCATAAAATATATAACTATGGAGTTGGTAGGTTAAAATATTGCACATAAATTTATTTTTTATATAGGGATGGTACAAAACTCCATATTAAACAATTTCTTTTGCCTTTTTGCTTTTTTTTTTTTTTTTTTTTACATTTTTTTAAATACACCAAAGTTTTATTTGAACGTGCCGGTAGATCCGAGTGTCACAAAGAAAAAAATAATACTTTTCACTAAAATGCATTTTTTTTTTTTTTTTTTTTTTTTTTTTTTGACAAACATTGGGACAAAGTATTTATTGTCATTAATATCATTTTTGACCTTTAGGACACGGTTTAATATTAAAATTACTTTTTTAAAACTTTTTTTTTTACTTAGATTCAACAATTGAACTAGGACTTACCAATGTTAATTTCAATAGACGTCATTCATGAGAATGGCCGTCAGACATTGTGCCGTGCAGGGATGGAACACGGGCGCAGAATTCATACCAGAATCCGTCTAAGAAATTTCTCTACTTATAATATCGTTGAAGTAAGAAGTAGACAATTTTCTTACATTGATAGTGGTATGAATTCTGCGCCTGTGTTCCATCCCTGGCCGTGAGAATTCTCACAATAAAGTTTAATTATCAATTATTTATCTCTCTATTATCATGATTTTCTTTTTTAGAACGATTAACAGCAGTAATAAACAGTAAGTGTTTAAATATTCGATAGCATCTGCAGTCACATGCAAAAAGCAAAAGTCATATTAATTGGTATTGTCAACACAGCGTCATTTGAGAAAACGGATCTGTTTAAAATGTGAGATGATGCCGTCTGCTGGCTATAATGTAAATAATATATTTTTCTTTTATATAAAAAAATTCATGCTTTTCTGCGCATATCAGTTAAAATCTCTCAATATTTCTTCAATAATATTTATTTATTTATTTATTTATTTACTTGTTCTGTGACCTTTAATTCACCCGTTATTTTGCCATGTACTAATTTTTTTATAACAGAGTTTCCTATGTATTAGTAAATAATCTGGTGTGTCACTCACACGACTTTCTCTTACCCTGAAATTTAATACTATAAATACAGGTTGCAGATTAATATGTAAGATAACGAGTACTGTTATGTAAATCTGTGTTAAACTATTCAAATTAGGCTTCGGAAGAGTTTTATATGATAATTAGTTCTGTGTGAGGGGGTCAACCCCCCCCCCCCCTCAACCCCCGTTTCATTAATGCACCTACATTTATATATAATTTCATTCGACTGTTAAAAAAAAATTCTTAATATATATATATATATATATATATATATATATATATATATATATATAGTATATTAAAATTATTATTTTAAAAAAATTATATTTTATGATAATGCAGACGATTTCCATATTAGAGAAGTAGTATAACACTAAATATCCAAAAAAAAAAAGTCCATTTTATTCTCAACATTAAAAAAAAAAAAAAAAAAAAAAAAAAAAAAAAAAAAAGATTTTTTGTTCTAAGTTTTTTTTTTTTTTTCGTTAAAAGTAAAAATAATCTGGTGTGTCACTCACACGACCTTCTATTACCCTGAAATTTAGAATATCATGTTTGAACTTTCTGCCATAATTTGTTTTTGAGATATGCTGATAACAGACAGACACACAGACATACAGACAGACCATTTGCTAAAATCGTGATTTTCGTATTCAGGGGACCTCAGTATTCAGGGGACCCAAAAACAATACCTTCTCTACCTTATGTATAAAAGAAAGTAATAAAAAATAAAGATTTTGTATGCACAAAACGGTGCAGTTTGCCCATTTCGGAGGGGGGAGGGGGTAAATAGTTCATTATCCTGTCTATGAACGGAGAAGTTATTATTATTATTATCTTATGAATCTATTTGCCTTAGACAGAACAAAGAATGTGCATCTACTTAAGTTTGAATTTTATGCAAAAAAACAATTATAATATTATTTTTTATCATATAATTATATATTTTCTTTGATTGTGACCAATATCAAAATGTGTGATTTATGAATTTTGCTTACAAATAATTATACTCTATAAAATTATTCATTATTATTTTTTTTGTTGTTGTTTATTTATTTATTTATTAATATTATATTTTCTGATACTGATGTTTTACATGCAGGTTTATCACTTAACAATGTTTTCGAAACTTTAATGGATGCAACTGTATTCATATGATAGGTGCCTAGATATAATAAAATGGCTGTGTGCTACAAGATGCAACAGCTTACAGTCCCACGCCCCACATAGTGGAAAAAGGTAGAGTTAGTAATCCTATCTAGAAAAGAGTAAGAGATAAAGGAAAAACAAAAGTTATTTATAAGTTTTAAAGACATAAAAAAATTAGTGCAAAAACATACCACAGTAACATACATCGTTTAAATGAAATATCTGCATCTAACTTCCAATTGTTTTTACTCTCTCTCTGTGTGTCTCTCTCTCTATATATAAAAGAATCACTTAATTTACTAAAAAACATCCTTTAATTTAAAAATGAGGCGTCCTTGATAGCAATAAATATAATTACGAATCGATAAAATATGATTACTATAATATTGCTTAATTGCGTATTTTGAAATTATCATAAATTGCATATTCTTGTCGATAAAAAAATGCGCCCCAAAGAAAAATAAATAAACAAAATTATATAAAATTAAATAAAATAAATAAATAAATAAATAAAATAAAATAAATAAAATAAAATAAAATAAAATAAAATATACTTTTAAAATTAATAAAGCATAGTTTATACTAAAATATTGTTGTTGTAAAAAATAAATAAATAAATAAATAAAAAATAAAAATAAATAAATAAATAAAATAATTAATAATACTGTTAGGTTTTATGATTGAATATCAGTTTTAACATAAAACACTTTCATTCTAATAATATGTGTATATATACTTTCATTTTAATAATTATTGTGACGAAATTTGAACAGATATAAAATATTTAGTACAACTAATATTCTTAAATTTTACTTTTAGGCTTCAAGTACTTTAAATTCTGGCATATAATTTGCAAGACAAATGCAAAAGTTACTTTCGTTTATTAGAATTGAAAGATTGTTGGAGCTTTTAAGCACCTGTGGAATGCTGAGCATCTTCCTGCACAAATATTGATGTGGGCAAATAACGGCTGATGTTGGTCGGTTGGTTGGATTTTACGTCGCACAAGTGCAGCCCCATGGGCAATTGGCGACGTTCTGAGACTCACCCTTAGAAATGGTCCGGAGACATGACATCACAATTTTGATTCTCCACGGAAGGGAAATGGGTGAGGAAATCAGAATGTGCAATTATTGATTTAGAAGGAACAGGAGATTAGATAATACATTCATGACTAAATGTGTTATGGTACAAAGCATTCTAAACGAAAATTTTCACTGAAAATTAAGATAACAGTGGACATTGAAAATGTCAAAATTGGACTAAAAATTCGGTATTTTGATTTAACTAAAATATGAAACTATATAACAGTAGTAATATGTGAGAAAAATATTTTTTCTATTTCCGTCATTCTATAAAGAGTTATTGGAATTTGTATGTGTAAACAAATATGAAACTGTCGTAAAATAAAAAAAAATTAGATACCATTATCTCGAAACTGATTTTTACGAATTTGTGTCGAATTTAAAATGTTCCCGTTGTCTTATATATATTAAAGTTATATTAATAGATTTTTATATATCTCAGCATAAAAATTAATTACATTTCTTCACTGTTTATTGAAATTTCAAAGAGTAATAATTGATTTTCATCAACGTTTCAATTAATTAAATCGTTAATATTAATTTTAGTATAAAATTTCCCCTATAGATATATCTTAGAATGAAATCTATATATTTTAGAATGAAATATTTTCTGAAAAATCTGAAAGAGAACTTTCGTTTCACATAATTACGATTTCAAAAAAAGACACAAAATTAAAACTTAAATAACATACAATACGAAAAGTGGTATATTCAATAGCTGAAGATTACCATAATAATTATTAATAATTTGTTAAGTATATTTTTAGGTTGAGGATATTCATTAGTGTATTCAATCTGAAAATTTCTATATTAATCTAAAAACAAATTTATATCTATGAATGATCTCAGTGAAATTTTATATTCAGAATTTTTCATATACATTGTACACAGCTTTAAAAAATTCTGAATATTTGGAAGAACCGTCAGTGATCGTACACTGTAACAAATATGCCCTATTTGCTACCAGAAAGTCTCTGTAATTTTGAGAAAATACGCGTAATTTATGAAAAAATTGCATTGACAGAACGTATTTTCTCAAATTACGGAGAATTTCTGGCAGTAATTTGGATAATTTTTTTACAGTGTAGGTGAAGTTCTGAAGGGCCAAAAGTGGATTTTCAAAACACGCATGGGGGTAAATATCCTAAATGTAAAAGTCGGATTTTTTTCATTCTTTTCCTCACTACCGTTGAACTTACTTAATTTTGCTTTTTTCAAAATTTGCAATTAACAATGTTATAAAAGAAGTAGTAATGACCTCATTTTTTTCATATTAATAATGGCGTTAACAATGACCTTAAAGAGTTGTGTAATATTTTATATACAAATAAACATTTATGTAGAAAAATATACGCATCCATATCGTCCAGCTTTTTAATTAAGTTCATTCTATGGGTTGGGTCGTTAGAGTATAACCTAGTAGACTAAACTGATGAGAAAGCGGTTAAACTGCAATTGTCCTCATGAAACCGGCTTTATCTATGTGCTCTTTTGAAGGGAAAGACCTGAGTCAGTGCCACGCATCTTTCATTAAAAAATATTACTTTCCATTATAAAATATTACATCTCTCTCTCTATTTGAGTTTTAGGGAATTAAGGGAATTTACAAAAACTCATCGTATGTACACCGTTGAACTTATTTAACATCGGAAATTTTGCTTTTGTCAAAGTTTACAATTAACATTGTTATAAAAGAAGCAGTAATATCTTTATGTTATTCATCTTTTTAGTTAGGTTCTTTTTATGGGTTGAGTCTTTAAATAATTACCTAGTATACTGAGCTGACGGTAATGCGGCTTAACTGCAATTGTTCTTATAAATTCGACATTATCTATGTGCAGATTTGGAGAGAAGCACCTGGGTCAGTGCCACTCATATTTCCTTAAAATATATTAATTTTTAACGGGGTCTAATAATTGGGGGAAAATATACAAATGAAAATGCGCAATAATAAGTGGAAAAAATGAACTCATAAGAAAAAAAAAAACGCAAATATAATGTAGAGAAATATTAATGGTGTCATTATAATTGTCGTGAAAATTTTCTAGCGAGTTTTAATATTTTCGAAAATTATAAGATTTTTTTTTTTTTTTTTTTTCTTTTGCGTTTAATATTTTTTATACCACTGAGAACAAAAAAATACATATATATGTGTGACTGACATCTAGAATATACATTGTGGGTCTAGTAAAAATAGTTCCATGTTATCCTTATAAATTCTTGATCTCTTTGTTAGCGAGTTCTAAAAACTCATTTTGGACTTCTAGATCGTTTTCCTATATTCTCTTTTTCACTCTCATCTGAATTTCTCTGTAAATGAATGCGAATACAAGAGGCGAGTTTTAAAAACTATAATTTGGTTTTGTAAACCAAATTCAGAAATTCAAGCGAACATTTATCTCAAAACAAAGGATTCATAATATTGTTCACCATCTAGAAAAGTACTAGAAATCATCGATCATTTCGTCTATACCGAATATTTGTTAACCTTTTACGCATAACTTGAAATCTATATTTCTAGTTTAGGGATTCAAAAAGTGGCTATTTATTCGTTCTAGAAGAAAGCGGTATGGTATATATTTTTTCTCAATGTATATAAAACAAAAGCACAGTACATGTTATGATCTCTTAAGTAGGGCAAGTGGCATGGTGTGGTGTGAGTAAATATTAGAAAAGGACAAAAAGAGGCCTGATAATAAGTGTAATGATAAGTGTATAATTAAAATAAATGCTAAGAATAAAAGGGATTATATATAAATATGAGTTGGAGAATACCAGCATTGCCTGTTTCCAAAGGCAAGGTTGGTAATTTCCAATTTGGGAATTTCAGTTGGAGATTTTTTTTTTTTTTTTTTTTTTTTTTTAGTATATTCTTACTTTATTTGAGAATACCAGTTGTAAAACGTTGAATTTTTTTTCTCATTCTCTGTAATCGAGCGAGAGTTGACTATTGTATCTCGCAGGAATATTAGTAAACTATTATTTAAAACACACACACACACATATATACAGTAAAACCTCTCTAAGTTGGGCACCTACGGTTCCAAGAAAAAGTGTCCAACTTATAGGGGTTAGACATAATGTTAATGGATACATTCCGTTCAGAGAAAAAGCGTCCAACTTAGAGGGGTGTCCAACTTATAGGGGTGTCCAACTTGAGAGGTTTCACTGTATATATATATACACTAAAGTAAATAGAAAATAGAGAAACTGGAAACAAAGCAAATGATAATTTCAGTGTAAATTCCAAAACAGCTTGCAAGTTTTATATGAAGAATAAACCCATGTGACTTTAAAAATCCTTTTTAAATATTTGAATAGTTTATTATTCAATTCGTTAGTCAAAAATTTCAAGATTAATTTCTAAAATAGAGAGATTATCATCTGAAACAAATTATAAAAGCATACAACTAAATTAAAAATATAAAAGTAACTTGTTTAAAAAAAAAAAAAAAAAAAAGAAAAAAAAAAAGAAAAAAAAAAAAGAAAAAAAAAAAAAAAGTAGAAGAAGAAGAAAAAAGAAAAAAGAAAACTTGAGTATAGTATATTAGAAATTTTCCTCTTTACTTTTTTTTAATTTTAGACAGTAGAAATAAATAAATAAATAATAATCTTATAAATAAGCATGGTGCTTTTTTGATCGACATAACATGGTTTTTCTAAATCAAAATACAATTTAATTCTTTGAATATAATTTAAAATAACATTATTCGAATCAGCCTTCTTTAAAAAAAAATCACGTTCTGAATTTTACTGTAAAGTTTTGGAATTTTGATTATTTTCAAATCGTATTTAACTTTTTTTCTCTTTGAGATACATACAAATCAAAACTCCTATAAAAAATAAACAAATCTTACTTGTTATTTTCATTTCCAAACAAAAAAACCACTCAGTAGTACGTAATTAAATCATCAAATTAATGGTATTTATATTTGTAATTTACATTCTAAAATAAAATAAAATAAATAGGTTATTTTAAATTCGAATTGGAATATTCTATTGCTTTTTAAACAATCAAATTGAATCTAAATAAAAATAAAATAAAATAAAATAAACAAGTTAGAAAGACTACATGTAAAGTAAAATACATTTTAAAAAAAATTTTAGAGATTTTTTGAATTTCTGGATTTATTAGATTGAAATATTTAACTTAAATATCTAACATAGAAAAAAAAAACTTTAATGTTAATATTATTTATAACTATTAATAACACTTGATATTACCAATACAAATTATCAGGGATATATATATACACACATATATAATGTATGTTAGTGGTCGTTTTATATTAACTATCAATAAACATTTTTAAATATAAAAAATAACACATAATAGTGTTCCTGAAAACTTTATCTTATTTAACATTTAAATAAATGAAAAGATAAGTTTCCTGTTGCTTATAAACAAATATTCAGTGTAAAATATTTTCTACCACATAAATAGCTTACGAAAATAAGTGTTATCATTTAATTTAAAATGATTATTATTAATATTGTTGTTGTTGTTTTGTAAAAATTCATTCATTTTATACTGATAGACATACAAAAAGTGTAAAAAAGAAGGGTGGTACTGAAAATTTACTTAAAAATTCATAACATTCACACTTGTAAGATGTTGATAGTAATATATAGTACTTCACAATTCAAATGATATTTTACATTTCGAACATACTTGTTTTTAACATCTCTCACAAACATAATGAGTTCGTGTTAAACTTTTTCTTTTTCTTCTTTTTTTTTTTTTTTTTTTTTTTAAGATAATGGCCCCTTTTTTTTAAGTCTGACTTTCGGATCAATTTTAGCCTAGCCATTGGTTTCTGTAGGTCATCAGTGCAATCAAACCAAAGATGATTAATTATATTGTTTCGAAATTCATAATAATTTACTTTATTAGATTTTCCTTTTAAGAAACTTTGAAATGAATTCATTTACTCATCGTGATTTAACACACAGTGTAAATATTAAATGAAGACATTTTTAAAATAGTGTGTATAATTTCAAATATCATACATTTAAAACTGTTGATAAAGATGGAACCGTAATTGAAATTTTCATACAATCATTATAGTTTCTTAAACACTGGCCAATACAGTTTTCTAAATTAAATTTGAATTATTTTCACTGTATGAAAAATACAATATGATGCTTGTGTGTTGCTAACGTTTATCACAAAATATTTAAAATTACATATGCTATTGTACCTATGGCAAAAACAAAATGTATTTTTAGAAAAAAATATTGTTATTATTATTGTTATTATTATTTATTATTATTTACGAAAATTCTGAATTTTATAGCAGTTATTTTCGAAAGAACACTACAATTTCTATTTTTATATTACATTAACGCTTGCAGTTTTTTATTTTAAAATTTCCAAATAATAAAACAAAAAATAACTAATCCTTACTATTTCACTGATCTTGCTATTTTTTAATGAATAATATGATTTATTTTTGTTTAATGCGTAGCTGTAAAAATTTCGCATTTTTAAATAAGATTTATTTCCACTGTTTTAAATAAGATGTCTTTCATAACTATTTTCTATAATTCAATAAAATGAAAACAATATTTAAAATTTCTGACGTATGACTTTCTGGTTAAAACGGAGAGTTGGAAGCTATGCAAATGTATCATAATTAGAGTTCAAAGCCGCATAAAGCCAAATAATATATATATATATATATATATATATATATATATATATATAAATATATATATATATATATACATAAGCATAAACAACAAATTCAGTTCGTTAAATATATATATATATATATATATATTTTTTTTTTTTTTTTTTTTTCAATCCATGTTAAAAAATAAATTTATATTTGTTTACCTTTTTTTTTTTTTTTTTTTTTTTTTTTTTTTTCCAGAGAAAATAAATAAAGGTTTATTTTCAAAAACTAGAATCTACTTATTTGGTATAAGCTTCTAAAATCTATAATGGAATTATTACATGTTAAAAATAAATAAATAAATAAATAAATACTGGAGTTAAGCTTTTATTATTATTTTTATTTATTTCAATTTATTTATTTTTATAAAACTAAATAAATTTGCGACCTAAAAAAACATAAATAAATAAATATCACATTTATTTTTTACTCATGGACATCACTAGGACATATTTTGTTAACTTATCCCTTAAATTTCGTATATTTTAGCAATTGAGCTGTGAAAAAGTCAAATAGCTGTAAAATTATTTCTATTTCGGAAATCACTAAAAACAAGAAGTTGTATTTTGGAAGATTGCTATCTGAAAAGAGCGAATTTTCATTATTAGCCGCGAAACAGTTCCATATTTCTGCAACTGGTTGAAACAAAAATATTTTCTGCATTCAACTGTAATTATACAGAAGATAATCCAAATAGTAGCGAAAAAAATCCACAGTTTTGGATATAGTGGCAAAGGTATCGCATAACGGTAATTTTTGGTTAAACAAATTTGCATCTTTGTAAACATGTTTTTCTTTCTTTTTCTTTTCTTTAAAAAAGTCATATTTTATTTAATAATCTGTCACAAAAAAGGGGCAATTATCACTTGCACTGCAAATAGAAGTGTCTTAAATTCAGACAGAAATGTGTCTAAAATACAAATTTAGACACAAAAATGTCTGAAAAACGTAAGGATACAAATTTTCAGACACCACATACGTCTGAATTTAAGACACGTAAATATCTTTGTAAAAAGAGATTATGTTAAGTGTCTGAATAATATTAATACGTCGAAAATTCAGACACAGTACAATTTTGACACTTGAAAACTAAGACATGTTACAATTCAGGCAGCTAGAAATTCAGACGTGTTACAGTTCAAACACTTAGAATTTCAAACATTTGTAAAAATAAGGAAAAATCCGCATCAGTTGCTACATATCAGTGTAAATCAACCAATTTTCTGGATTTTATGTAAATAGTTTGTTTTCCTTTTACTATAAGTTTAAAAAGAGAGAATGAGAGAGAGAAGAAAGAAAAAAAAAATGTTTTCAAAATATCATTGGCTACACTTTTCGCACATTTCTCATAAATTTTACAAAAAGAATGTACTAAAAATCTACACATAAAATTTAAAATAGAAATGTATATTAAGCTTTAGGTATTTTATGAATAATTTTATGAATATATATATATATATATATATTAAAAGATAAATTTACGATTTGTTTGACGAATGCTACATATCTATGCTACTTACCAAAGTGGCGTATTGTCGATAATTATAGTTCAGTTTGTTGGTGGCTGGTTTGTGAATCCTCAGTTCGAGTCCACCTGTCGAAGTGGTTCGCTAATGTGTGGAAATTTTCGCCTAAGCATTTTATGTACGCTCATAGAAATTCTATATCCATTTTTTATATCGCAACTAAACTACACGCAATCATATTTATTTATATATTTTTTTAAAATAATTTATTTATGAAACATGAGGGTTAAAAATTACTTCAAGTGTCTTAAATCCAGTCAGATTCATGTCTTAATTCAAAAAATATTACGTGTCTAAACATTTAAGGCATGATTTCGTAACTGGAATTAAGGACACCCATTTAAGACACTTATGTGTCTGAATTTAAGACATGTGAATTTGCAGTGTATTTACTAGAGAGAAATGACATTAACATGAGCCGATTTATGGACAGTTTTGAACCAAAAACGACTCTTCCGAAAATTACATATCATGAATGGAATTTTGTGATTGATCCGTTGACATTTGTAGGAGTCTAGTTAGGGAAAATGTCATACCAAAAACGGATGCATCCCAAAATTGCATATCATGAAGATAATTTAATGAAAGATCTGTTGACATTTGCAGATGTCTAGCTAGAAAGTCCCTTCACAAAATCGAAGATCAAGAAGTGAATTTTGTGAAAGGTCTGTTTTTTTTTTTTTTTTTTTTTTTTTTTTTTTGTATAAGCACGCAATAATTTATCGTATGTAAAAAGGGCTGTACACAAGAAATCAACAAAACTGATAACGGACCCGTCTTAAAAAGTCAGTAAGTTAAAATTTTACCGTCCACTTGCAAGTAACATGGAAGTTTAAATTTCAGTCTTAGTATAAGCCCTGTTCACAATGATAAGAAGGGTTAGCTTAAAACAAAATAAACAATGAATGTAAGTATATAGATTCTATGCAGTTTATTTTTTTTAAATTTATATATGCATGTATACGTACATATATATATATATAAGAGTGTGTATCTCTTTCTCTCTCTGTATATATATATATATATATATACATATAAGAAGTGTGTGTATCGCTCTCCCTCTCTTCCTCTCTCTGTATGTATATATATATTTGTTTATTTACAGGGAGAGAGTGAGATATTATTTCAGGAATTTAATTCATCAACCTGGAAATTAATTTCTGATAAAATGGAGTAGAAGGCTGATTTTTACCAACTATGTGAAAAATACCAGAGCCTGGAATCGAACCCCGGGCCTTCCGCTTAACGCACGGATGCTCTAACCACTGAGCTACCCTGGCTGCTAACCAGCTCGGCACTTCTCACAAAGAAGTGCCGAGCTGAGGCCCGGGATTCGATTCCAGGCTCTGGTATTTTTCACATAGTTCGTAAAAATCAGCCTTCTACTCCATTCTATCAGAGAGAGTGATAAACTTTTAGAGAATTTTGAATTGATAATAATATCAATGATTTATTTGTAATTTAACGCTAAGAAAAAAATAAATTATATATGTTACAAACATTAAAAAAAAAAAAAAAAAAAAAAAAAAATGTAGCTCTAGTAAAAACAGTTGTGTATTGCCCTTATAAATTACAGTCACATTCGAAAGGGTCTAGAAACTTTTTGATTAGAATTCTAGACTGATTCCTTATATTATCAATGTCAACTTATTTAAAAATCTCTGCAAATAAATTTCAACACAAGAGGCGAGTTTTAGTAACCCTAATTCGAGTTTATAAAAAAAAGTTCTGCAAATAAAGCGAGAATTTAGCACAATATATTCATATTATTAATAATAAATACATTATTATATTTTTTTTTACCTTCTAGAAAAGTATAGAGCAGAAATTTTCAATCATTTCGTGTATTCAGTTTATTAACTTACTGTATAGACACATCACTGATAGTTTTTTTTTTTTTTTTTTTTTTTTTTTTTAAGGATTCAGAAAATGACTACTTATTCTTTCTAGATCAAGTCGGTATCTTTTTTTTTTTTTTTCTGTGTAAATAACACTGTTTAGGGGGGGGGGGGAATGAAGGATAAGAAGAAATGTTAAGGAAAATGTATCTGCATGATCGCTGTATCAGAAAAAAGTGTTTAAAAATAATTGCATAATTGAATACAACGGGAGATTTTACTTTATTTAAAAAACAATACTTATTATTATAGTTATTATTATTATTATTATTATTATTATTATAAGCAGTCTTTCGACGGTATTTCTTAACTTTAAAACAAACATTAAATTCTGTTAAAAATAAAGTACTTAGTTTTTAAATACCTATTTAGAGTTTTTATGTGTTTAAAACCATAAAAAAACAATATTATTATTTTCTATCATTTAATTCTCATAATTCTACAGAATATTTTCTTTAATTAGGAAAACAACTTACTTGTCTCTAATGCAGGAATTTTATACAAATGTATTTTGACAGAAAATGAAATTAAAAACCGTAAAGCACAGAAAAGAAATATTAGTTTAAACACAACTCTCTGTGGAGTTAATTAGATGCTAAGTTATATTTCATTACATTATGTTTACATATTTAAAGACAGCTACATACATAATGCATTTAATGGACGAAGGATTAAGATATGCAAATTAAGATAATGAAACAATACTTTTTTTTTTTTTTTTTTTTTTTTTTTTTTTAATGATTTTTAATTATAAAAGTCTTTTTTTTTCTTTTTTTCTTTAATACTGTAAGATAAAAATTATTTCTTTTTTTTTATTTATTATAGTAGAAACTGAAAATAATAATTAAGACTGTATATAAGAAAAAAAAAATTATTGCGAAAACATTTAGAGACTGAAACTGTTATAAAATATGATGAAATGTGTTTTATACTTTTTATATTTTTCATTCTGACAGAATGAAAAAAAATCGCAATGTACGGAAAAGAAACAGCAGTTTAAGTATATAAGCTTTGATACTCTTGATTAGCAAGCTAAATTCCATCTCATTACAATGTTCTACATATTTAAAGACAGTAACAAACATAATGCACCTAATGAGCGGAGAATTAAGACATTTAAATAAAGATTATGAAACAACAAGTGATGTTTTTATTTTTATTTTTTTCTAATAAGGTGATTGAATTTATATTTATATTATTATTATTACTTTATTATTATTATTGTGCTACAGGGAAAACAGTGTTACATTTTAAACACTTAAAGTACAAGAGTTTTACTTGTAAAATTTAAAAAAAAAAAAAAAAAGCATGCTAAGAAAGATTATGTTTAGTTTTCAGAGATATTAAAAAACAAACAGTGATGACATTGAAACAATAAATATTGTTTTTTTCTGTTAAGTACATTTTAATTACTCTTTTTTTTTTTTTCTTTTTTTTTTTTTTTTTTTTTTAATGCTGTATGATAAACGGTATTTCCTTTTTAGTTGTAGATAATGAAAATAAGACTGTATACTTTTAGTAGAGTGTTTTCCTTGTAAAAACAAAGAAAACAAATCAGCTAAAAAACATTATGTTCAGTTGTTAGAGATAAGAAAGACCAAATGATAATAATGAAACAAAAGATAGTTTTTTTTCTAATAAGGAGGTTTTAATGATTAATTAAAGAAATTGCTATTGGATAAATAATATTTCACTTTAAGTTATAAATATTAAAAATAAGACTACATACTTAAAGTAGATAAAAAGTTAAACTGTTAAAAAGATTATTTTCAATTTTTAGAGATAAGAGAGATTAAAATAACTCTGTATAACACATTTTGATGACTTCTACGAAAACCTATTTAAATGAAATTTTTTACACTATACTATGTACCATAAAAGGGCAGAACCTCACCATCTTATAAATTAATTAACTCTTGTACGTAAAATAGGAGATGATGATAACGAAATTAATCAAACATACAATTCCCGATTTGGATAGATTTCAAAAACTTTCATCACTTTTATAGATAATATTGGTAAAAAAAAAAAAAAAAAAAAAAAAAAAAAAACTATCACTACATGGGTCAAAGTGAATAAGTGATTAAATAACTAAATTTATTGCGAGACTGGGGGAACGTTCGAATAGGTTATATTATTTTTTATAATAATTACTGAATATATGGTCTTACAAGAAAATAACTGTCGACGGAATGATTTGTAGATCCCCTTCAAATTTTCGGCAGTGCAAAATGCCTTTACGACTTTTTCCATTAACTTAGTTACAAGAAGTGCTACAATAAGCAGAAGTGGGAAATTCTTCATTTCCTCGCCACTGGCGGGAAAGTTTCCGGATATGGTGAGTAGATTTTAAGTCAGTCAGTTTCGTCGCCAAAAATTCAAAGTAGTAAAACAGCCAGCAAAATAATCCCGAGATCATGTACAATGTTTGAATAAACAACTAATTCAGAGTTTACAACCTTTTAAGCTGTTAGTATTCTATAATTACTGAACACTGTTAAAGAAATGATGCTTTGGAGAGTTGATAGAATTCTACTAATAAATAGTCAATTTACTTTATAATAGGAAAAAAAAATATTGTAAAGGTTATCAACTATGTATTAATATAAACGAGATAAATAAATTAGAGTGATAAATGGTAACCCTGGCATGGTCCAACATGAGTCATGTGATTATGAAACATTTATGCGTTGGTTCCCTTCGTAACAGCTTATTTTCAATAAATTTCTATGGCAACAGTTTGGAGATTGTACTTGGCGAAAATCATAACCGCCAATGATTTTGTTTACTTATGTAGTTTATTTTATTTTTATTTTTTTTCCTAAATCATTTTATTTTTTATTTTACTTCTTTTTTATTTCGTGTAGTTGAAATCTAACCGAAAAAATATTTAAAATAGTTGATAAATTATTATTTGTTCTTAAATTTAGCTCTTTTAAAAGTTTAACTTTTCTTTATAAAAACTTTTAAACTTTGTAGCGAAACGATGAAAAGGAAGTATTTTATTATTTATTATAATGTGAAATATGTGAAAAATTATTTTAAAAACAATTTATTTTAGTTATAGGACTGTCGTGTTACCTAATAATAACGATAATCTGCCAAACTTAAATTTTAAATGCCGAAATAGCGATTAAGGGCCAAACATAGCAATCTATTGCTTCATGTCACGTGATTCCTCTGGAACCATGGAAAGCTAATTCTTCATTCATTGAATCAGCACTCTAAATTATTTATCTCGTTGATTAATATATTGCTGGCTGACAAAAAAGAGCTTGACAGCCAGTGTTGCCTGATCTGGCGGACTTTTTATTCAATAATCAACAATAATTTTCGGATGTGATATTTGATATATGCAATAGAGTAGCAGTCTACGAAGTGATTAGGCAAACGTTACAATTAAAAATTATTGGGGATTATAGAATAAAAAATCCGCCAGATCTGGCAACACTGCTCTATGCTTCTAAGAATTTCTACAAAAATCCTCACCTCTGACCATAAGTGTTTAAAAAATATGAGGCACCCGTGATGGATCTTGATTTCCTATTCGACAACTAAACTAACAATTGTATGAACTTTCTATCAGTGACATTAAAGACTAGACAGTGTTACTTATGTGACTAAACAGTGTTACTTACTCATAAACGTAACAGGCGTGGTAAGTAGAGCTCGAACAAACTCAAGTCATTCAGAAATAACGAATAAATATCATCAAGCAATAAACAAACGATAACGAGAAAGTAAGTGTAAATATTCTTTTATAAAATCAAATCAAGCAGCTCTGTTGTAACCTCTCTCTCTCTGTACATATATATATATATATATATATATATATATATATATATATATATATATATATATATATGCATATAAATATGTGTGCGTGTGAATTAATATTTTCTTTTGTCTTTTTTTTTCTTACAGTAATTTATTAAATATATTTTTTTCTGATTTTATTTACATACATTGTTGTTTATTTCTGTGTTATTCATAAAACAATATGAGTACTTAAATACTCTTTCATAGCACGGATCAGAAAATCTGGCATGTATTACTATTATTCACATTTATTTTTTATTTTTTATTTTCCTTATTCTTTAATTATATTTTATGTCACAAAATATATTACTTGAATCTGTGTGTCATATTCTGAAACCAATACGGATAAAAATAAATATTTTGTATCTAAAATAATTACTTATGATGTCAAATATATATATATATATGTATATATAATTAATTCGTAATGTGTTAAAAGTAAATTTCTGAACAAGAATTGGAATTATGAAATTACAGAAAAATAAAACTTGATTATTTAACTATACCCTTTGGATATAATTCTGAAACTTATATTTCATTTAAAGAAATATCAATAACTCCTACAACTTGCCTCTACCAAAAAAAAATGATTGATTCTTTAAATTAGTCTTAAAACTAGAAACCGGAAAACAAATGGCTGCAATAAACTCTCTTTAAGTTTCTTTAAAGGTCATTTAAAGAAAGAAGCGATCAGTGATGAAAACTATAATAAGCCTGTAAATCGAAATGTAATAAATGTTTTTTTACTACTACTAATAAAATATTATTTATTTTACAAATTATCAATTGGGCCTCGTCATTATCATAAAAAAAAAAAAAAAAAACGTAATTGGTCTTAAAGAAAATTTAATGAGAGGAAAAAGTGAAAAAGTCGGAAATTACGGTTTCGTTTTATTGGAATGTTAACATTTAATTCTAGAGGTTCTATTTGCTTTTGCTAGACGCAAATTTATTTATAGAATTGTTGTAGTGAAATTTGTTTTACGTTTTTTGTCTCTTTTAGATCTGGTTTAATTTATTAATCCTGTTCTTGAATAAACTATTAATTGGATTTTTTAATAAAAGCTGCGTTTACCGCGATTTTAGTAATTGTTTATATTTCCTTTTATTAAAACGCTTTTATTAGCGTCACCTGTAAATATGTTTGTATGTATGTTTGTAACCGTGCTGGGAGCAAACAAAAAATCTATATTGTAAAAAAAGACTTTCCCTAGGTGAACGCCGTGGCTTTGAGGTAAAGCTGTGCGCTACGAACGTAAAGGTCTAGCGTTCGAGCCCAGTCAGGGGCGATTTTTTAAAAATGGTTTTCGTTTAATTCTAAATTATTTTAATTAAAGATTTAAACGTATGTAAATACTATGGTGTGTCACTCACACGATTTTCTCTTACCCTGCATTTTAAATACTAAGATAGATATTTTGTGCTTTTTAGTTCACATTTCTATAAAAGCGTGTTATTCATACAACACGGATTACATGCAGTCGTGCATTGTACTGCTGAAATATTGCATTAATGAAACCTCGAATATAGGGCAGAACCACGAGCCTTAATTCATCAAAAATGTAATGGCCGCTATTTAAAGTGCCATCAGTACAACAATCGGTCATTCGGACGTCTTTCAAATGGCACGATATACCATAACTTCATGTGATGAACCAGTATGCGGCTATCATGACATCATATACCCTAGAAGCTGCATCAGAGACAGGAGAACCTTCAATTTGTGATCAATAATGAATCTGGTCGAAGGAACACCGGAACGTCTTCTTTTTAGAATTTTTTTTTTACATCACAATTCTTTTTACAGTATCAAGAGAACGCATCCAGGGCAACAGTCGAATACATTCTGTATTAAGAAAGGCCCATACAACACGGATAACATGCGGTCGTGCATTGTCCTGCTTAAATATTGCTTTACGGATGTCTCAATAACAGTTCATATCAACGGGTCATATCTCATCATAAACTAAATAGCTGCTGTTTAGACTGTCGGAAATGCGATAAAAATGATCGAGACATGTACATAATGACACCACATAGTATCACTTCAGCTGTTGAGCCAGTATACGGAGCCAGTATAAATAGGCAGTGAGTATATAGGACTATAAGCCGTGGCATCGTGTTGAAACTGCATGTTGCACTGTGACCGTACATGCTATCCAATCGCTCAATCTAGATCTGGAGCTCTGCACTATATTCGAGATGTCCGTAAAGTAACATTTAAGCAGGGCAGTGCACGAATATAAGTTTTCTGTGTTTGCTCTGGCCAGTGTACTCTCCTGATTTCGTACCATTTCAAAATGCCTGGTTAATCGTTGCCCTGCGATATACTATTTCAATAGGCATAAATATATTTCATATACAATATGGTATGAATAGCATTAATAATTGATTTACAGAACCGCACAAATATATATATATATATATATAGAGAGAGAGAGAGAGATAGATAGATAGATAGATAGATAGATAGATAGATAGATATAGATATATTGAAAACTTTTTCGAACATTTCAGTAGATGAAACCAAGGATCATATGAAGAACTAGAAAAAAACATGATTAAAGATTTCTAAGAATGAAGCTTTCTGATATTAAATCATACAACATCGTTACTTTTTCATAGGCATAAAATGGATGCTACATGCAAATTAGGTGTTATTTCTGCCGTGGTGTATGAATGTTTGCTAAAAATGTACAGCACGCTATGCCCAATACCACCCATAAGACATGAAAATAATTCAAAATTCAAATGGAAAAAGGGGAAAAAACGAATAAGAAACATACTTCTAGATCAACAATTACCAATATTACATATTAGACTAATTATTCCTTAGATCTAATAATAAAACCAAAAATATTTTTCACAAAACACAAAAAGCACACTGAACACAGCTCAAACTCACAACCACAGTCATGAGGCTGAATTTAGTTACATTTACTCTTAATTGGAGAGCCGTATTTAACTACTAAACTATTAAGAAAAAAAAATAGTTTAAGTTGTTTCTGCTAATTTTTTAACTAATATATCTAAAATTAAAATTAAAATAAATTCATTTGATTAAAGTTTAATTTATAACATACATTAATTTGAGATTATATAGATATATACATACTATATTTTTTGGCATATAACGCGCAGGTTTGTTAAATCAGTTTTACACTGGAGATTTTAATTTATAACAACAAATAAAGGAGTCTTAAAGCAAGACAAACAAGTCTAAAAAAGCATTTTAGATATGAAACTTACACATAATAGATATCTTAATTTAAGGCCCTTTTGAACCTTTATAATCTGCTGTTGCAAATGAACTAATACAAAGTGTCTTAATATAGCGATATGTCTTAAAAATAAGATATTTAAAATGTCTTAAAATAAATCATTTTGCATTTCATCATTGGATATTAGTAGTGGCGTCATCTGTCAATGAAAATCGAGATCTTCTTCGTCGTCTGGTCTTGGTCATATTGAGATACAATTTTAATCCAATGATAAGTTCTTTTACGATTTTTTAACTCAGTAGCGGAAAAATTTATACTTTTTTAATTTAAATTATAATATCAAAAATTTAAATCAAACTCTTTTTTTTTTTTTTTTTTTTTTTTTTTTTTTAACAAGATAAATAAATAAACTTTTTCTGTAAGTGTTTTTATTCAAGAGATTTTTTTTTTTTTTTAATCATGTTAAGCGAGAAAGGTTAGTCAGTCTTATTTTACTCTCTAATTTAAGACAGTTCATTTCCATTACATAAAATAATTTAAATATTTCAAATTTCAATAAATGACCCATAGAAATATTTATTTTAATTACTATACTGCTGAAACCGGACTGATGAATAAATATATATATATATTATTATTATTCTTTTTTTTTTCATTTGTTAAAGATAAGATCGAGTAAAATAACTCTAACCAACCAAGCTTTGATGACGTTCTTGTAAATCTATTTAAATCATAGTCTATTTAAATCATACATCTATTTAAATCATAATTCATACATCTATTTAATCTACATCTATTTAAATCATACTCTCTACTTTAAGTTTTTAATCTTACACTCTACTTCTCTACTCTTTATTAAATCATACTCCATTTAAATCATACATCTATTTAAATCATAATTCATACATCTATTTAATCCACATCTATTTAAATCATACTCTCTACTTTAAGACAGTTCAATTCCATTACATAAAATAATTTAAATATTTCAAATTTCAATAAATGACCCATAGAAATATTTATTTTAATTACTATACTGCTAAAACCGGACTGATGAATAAAAAAATATATTATTATTAATATTCTTTTTTATTTTCATTTGTTAAAGATAAGATCGAGTAAAATAACTCTAACCAACCAGCTTTGATGACGTTCTTGTAAATCTATTTAAATCATATTTTTTGCATTTCTAATAGGCTATCCACCGTTCACTTCGATATATTTATCTTATTCTAATATATTAATTTATTTTATCAGGGTCAATTCCGTTGTTTAGTTTTCATACTACTATTTCCAATGCAATAATCCCCAAAATTCATATTTATATGAAAAATTTACAATTTCGCTATGTTGAGAAAATCGTAAATTACGAATAATTTACGAAATTTTCCTATTAGAATATTTGTATTCAATCATGTTCAAACAAATATCACAAATGTAATTTTGAAGTTGTCTAATGTATTTATGATCCTCAAAATGGAAGTTTATGCTCAATTTTGCCTTATTCTGACATGTTAAGTAAATCGTAAATTCCAAATAACTTACGAATTTTTTAAATTGGAAAAATCACAGTCTATGATATTCATGCCAGAATCCTAAATAATATTTCGAAAGTGGTTTGACATCTTTACGATGAAAATATCCCTCAAGATTGACATTTATGTGAAATTTTGCTCTATTCTGCCCTGTTAAGAAATTCGTAAATTTCCAATAACTTACGAAATTTTTATATTGGAAAATTCATAGTCATTAATATTTATGCCAGTGTCCTAAATAATATTTCAAAAGTAGTCTGACATCTTTACGATGAAAATATCTCTCAAAATTGACGTTTATGTGAAATTTTGCCCTATACTGCCATGTTAAGAAATTCGTAAATTACCAATAACTTGCGAAATTTTCTAAGTAGCATATTTATAGTTACTGATATTCATTCCGGCATCAAAACTGATATTATAAATTTGGTCTGACATTTTTACAGTAAAAAGTTTCCATTTAATGCACGTTTAAGTGAAGTTTTGGCCTATTCTCCCATGTTAAGAAAATCGTAAATTTCTAATAACTGCGAAGTTTTTAAATTCGAAAGTTGAAAATGAATAGGGTTCTTGCCAGTGTCGAAAGTAATATTTTAAAACTGATCTGACCTCTCTGCGCAAATTTGTCCTTGAGATATCGTGTACACAGACTAACAAACTAACGGACTAACGGACTAACACATTCACCCACTAACCCACTAACAGTCACCCTAGAGACAGACACCATACAAATTTTGTCATTTTCGGATTCCTCACACCTGAAAACGTGTAAAAAAAATGAAAAAACCCAGGTCACTTATTTTCACGATTACCTTAGTTCCCCATACCTATAGTATGATGGGGAACTAATAAGAAATAAATATCATCAAGCAATAAACAAACGATAACGGGACATTAAGCGCAAATATTGTTTTATAAAATTTTATCAAGTAGCAATCATATTGCAAACTTTTTTTTTTTTTTTTTTTTTTTTTTTTTTATCTTAGGTTTTACTGGTGTGAATTTATCTTTCACCCCAGCACATTAACTGAATTACAATTATCTATAATCAATGCTTGTAAAAAGAAAACTGGAGCTATTTTTTACTTTTGACTATCATTTTCATTTTCAGCTGCACCGAATCGATCTGAAATTGCTACATTTATTTAATTTACAATTTTATTTTCGAACCGTGTAGGTAGAGTCGGTAACAAAAGTGTCCGAACGCTAGCAAATATTCCTATATTAAAAAAGTACACTACATACGGTTTTGTTAAATAAATCCGTATTGAATCACTTTCTTACACTGACTAAGAACAGGATTCGAGAAGGTTTTATTTAACAAAACCGTATGAAGCGTACATTTTATTTATTTATTTATTTATTTATTTTTTTACATAGGAATTTGTGCTAGTGTTCGGACACTTTTTTTACCGACTGTACAATTTGTATATTTAAAATACTTTCGAGTGATTTTTTTTTTCTAATATAAGTTATGACCAAATTCATATGAATATATAACTAAAAAAAAAAAAAAAAAAAAGAACAGAAAAGCTTTGAAATAAATTATCAGTTTAAACGAATTTTGGTTGTAACACGCTAAAGAATTCAATAGCATGCTAAATTACATGTTATTAAAATGAGACTACATTTTTACTTTCTCTTATATATATATATATATATATATATATGTATGTATTTCTTTGCGTGTGTTTGCTTAAATATTGATATTCTTTTATGGCTGTTCATTTTTAGCCCTAATAATTTAATGGCGTCAAATAAATCTATCTTTTCTAAAATCTATCTTAATCTAATCTATCTCTAAATCTATCTTTGAACTTTTTTTATGTTATTCGTAAAAAATAATATGGTGTATATAAATCCCCTTTCTTAGCATGCATCAAAAAAGCTTGAAATTACTACTGTTATTCACTACTTATTATTATTATTATTATTATTATTATTATTATTATTATTATTATTTATTATATATTACAAAATATATTTGATTGAATTCGTGTTATTCTGATTTGAAAACGTATAAAAATAATTACTTTATACCTAAAATAAATACTGTTTGTAGCAAAACACTATATATATAAACAGTCTATAATATGTTAAAAACAAATTTTTAAACAAAAGCAAGAATTATTAAATTACAGAAAATAAAACTTGATTATTTTTTCCTATACCTTTAGATGCAATTCCGAAATCTATATTTCAGTTAAAGAAATATCAATAACACCTACAACAAGTTCCTACAACAATTTTATTGATTCTTTAAATCAGCCTTAACACTAGAAAGAGGAAAATAAATAGCTACAATAAACACTCGTTATGTTTCTTTAAAGATCATTTAAGATACAAGCGATAAGTGATCAAACATGTAATAATTCTGCAAAATGGTAAGTAATAAAAGAATTCATAATATCTATAATAATAAATGGAAAGGTTTGTCCGTCTGTCTGTCTGTCTGTTCTTTTATACGTTCAGCCCCTATTGAACGCAGAAATACAAGAATTGACATACGGATGCTCTGGAGCCTTTCCGAGGTCCTCTTCAAAACAGAATTTAAAAATTTTAATTAGTTGTGGAGATATTAATTAAAATGTAGAATCATGCCTAATCAGAAAGCGATCTCAATGACTGAGAATTTACCGCCATTGCATAAAAAAAGATATTTTAACAGAGTTAAAATTAGAAAACGTGGAAAATAAATTAGAAATATTTGTCCGATCGTTACGATTTCGGTACCAAATGAAAGGGGATTTATTTCTGAATTTAAGTGTGCAAGCGGCTTATCGGTACAATAATTAGATTTTTTTAAATTAACTAAAGTATGAATTTTTTGTGGCAACATCATTTCAACATCATTTCATCATCACCGTCTGCCATGAAAAAGGAAATGATAGTAACCGATCAAGATGTCACATGTTTTACAGTGGGGATAAAAATTGCAATTTTCAATTTTTTTCAAATTTTCATTCACGTTACATTTGAAATAATATTCGGCTTATACAGCATATTATAAAGCTACTGTTGAATTTTCATGAAAATATTCGGATAAAGAAAAAAATTAGATTAAATTTTGTTTTATATTTTGCCGTATATATTTTAAATTGAGATATGCCGTTGAAATTTCGTAATATTTGGTTTTAACGCCCGATAATTCGATTCTGAATATTTTTGAAAGTGTAGAATTATTAGGAAGGGCTTGAGGGGGAGGGGGGGGGCGAAGGGAAAAAAAAGAGTTACAGCGTTTGAAATTGGTATTATTAGGTTCTAAAGAAAGATACATCGATTGCGAATATTTGTAGAAAAGAAACAGTTCTTTCGGAGAAAACCACAAAAAACCCAGAACGTCTTTATTCTTTTATATTTTGCAGAGTTTCGTATTCTGATACTCCTTTCACATTTCATACTATTGATTTTTAACAGTATTTCCCGGAAATACGCAAGTTTCGGAGAAAACCACGAAAAAGTCAGACACAAGTCGTTTTATAATAGTGTTTATATCATTTTTGTATCTCAGCTTCTAATTAGCATAATTTCAAAAGTAATATGTCATTTTGAAACTTATTTGAATTAAATTTCAAGAGTAGACGCCACAAATTTCTGTCACCTTCCATTAACCGACTACCGTAAGTAGTGGAATTCGAGATTTCACGTGATTTACACGTTTTAAGGTGACCAGATTAGGTTTTCTTTTGTATCTCAGCTACTAATTAAAATAATTTTACAAGAAATACATTATTTGAAAGCTTTGTTGATTTAGAATTGAACAGTAGATTACAGAATTTTCTATCGCCAGATGGCGCTGTAATATTTTTAAATTTCAATATTTCGAATTCTGAATATGATTAAATTATTTTTAATACAACATTCGAAAGATATTTTAAAGTACTTTTATATTATCGAAAGTGGGATTCGAGATTCCACCTGATTTACACGTTTTGAGGTCTCCTGAATCGGTTTTCTTTTGTATCTCAGCTACTAATTAAAATAATTTCATAAGTAATAAATCATTTGAAAGCTTTGTTGATTTGGAATCGAACAGTAGATTACAGAAATTTCTACCGCCAGATGGCGTTGTAATATTTTAAAATTTCAATATTTCAAATTCTAATTATTATTAAATTATTTTTAATACATCATTCGAAAGATATTTTAAAGTTCTTTTATATTATCGAAAGTGGAATTCGAGATTTTACCTGATTTACAATTTTAAGGTGTTCTGATTAGGTTTTCTTTTGCATCTCAGCTAATTGAGTTAGACCGTTCAAAATTGGTATATGTAGATTAATTAGGAGGGGCTGGAAGAGTGGGGAAGGAATAGGCTCAGGCAGCGAGCACGAGACTGCGCTGCTGAAGGCAGTGGGGACCCGGTGCGACTTTTTACCTGATGAGAAATGATTTTTTAAATTTTCTTTTCTTAAGAATAAAAATTTGATTTCAGAATATGTGCGCGCACCGCACGTTATCTTAACACGTGCGCGAGCAGCGCGCATGCGTTTGGGATCCGGTGCGAGTTTTTACCCGATGATATTTTTATTTTATTTCTTTTTCTTAATAATAAAAGTTTGAGTTGAGAAGGAATTTTCGTGCACAGCGCACCAATATCCTCACACGTGCGCGCGCATGGATCTGCGCTGCCTAAGGCAGTGGGGTCCCGGTGTGAGTTTTTACACGATGCTAAATGATATATTTTTTTAATTCCTTTTCTTAAGAATAGAAGTTTATGAGAAATAACATGGAATTTTGAGAAGTCATAAGGATGGTGAAGGGATACGCGCGCGCAGCGCACGGGTCTACGCTGCCGAAGGCAGTGGGGACCCGGTGCGACATTTTTCCCGATCAGAATTCTTTTTTCTCATTTTAGCAACATGATAAAAAATTAATGCAATTTTGAGAATTCATTAATTATTGTGATTCCTTTAAAAATAGTGACCAGCGAAGCGGGCGTAGCCTGCTAGTTAGTAATAAAATATTAAATATTTTCCAAGTTATCTGTTTAGCCTAGTCATTATCATTTTAAGAAAATGTAAATGGTCTTAGAGAAAATATAATAATAAGAAAAAGTGAAAAAATATATAATTACGGCTTGGTTTTATTGGAATGCTAATATTTGATTTTAGAGCTTCGCTTTTGATTTTGTTGGATGTACATTTACTCGTATAATATAGAATTTCTGTGGTGAAATTTGTTTTAGGTTTTTTGTTTCTCTTAGATCTGCTTTATTTATTTAATTATTATTATTATTTTTAATTTGAATAATCTATGAACTAATTTTATTACTATAACCCACGTTTACCACGATTTTAGATTTTGTTTCTATTTACTTTAAAAATGTTTTCTTTAAATATTGAGCATAATTGATACTGTGCGATTTTAGTACGATTGTATAGCTTTTAGTTTATATCTGAGGATGGTTTTACATTGAAAGTTTACTATTTAATTACTGTAGTTAGGTTTTCGGAATATTATTTTGTATATTCCTGCAGTTTATGGGGGATTTATTGGGTCTTTATCATTTTTAATACGATGAAAATTATTCGGATTTGATTTTAGTGGAATGTTAACACTTAATTTTAGAAACTTCGTTTATAATTTTGACAGATGCAATTTTAATATATAGAATTTATGTGATGAAATTTATATTAAAGAATGACAAAAACAATAATAAAAAATAGAATTAAAGATTATTAAACAGACCCCAAATACAATAGAACCAAAAGAGATTTAATCAAAATTAACAGGGACTAATATATTGAAACAGAATTTTAAAACTCTAAAAAAATTGCTAATTTTCAGAAATATAGAAGAGATATGTCGCTGTCTTGTCTGCCCAAAGTCAACAACAACAGTGAATAACAATCTCAAACGATCAAAGGTTGTCGAATCTCCGAGGTATATCGGTGCTTGGACTGATACGATTCCTCACTTTCAACAGTATGGTGTATTTTTAATGTTTTAAATTTAAATATATAATTTATTTTAAGTTTCATATAAAAGTTAATATAAATAAATAGATAAAAATTTAATGGGTTTTTTTTCTTTCTAAAAAAGCAAGTAATAATAAATGAGTAAAAAAAAAAAATAAAAAAATAAAAACTACTGCTGAGCCGATTTCTACTATTACCGTTAAATTTATGAAATCAAAAAATATATAACGTGCAAAACAAATACACGCAAGGTTTCCTATAAGGGAAACTGACAGATATTACACTTCTTCCATTATCCTGCTCTCCTCTCACCGTGCAGTGAAAGGTTCCATTGTGTGTTTGCGATCTGCAGAAAGAATAATAGACTGAATAAATAAAAAATTGGAATAAATTCAAGAGGGCATACTTCCCAGAGCAACAACAATCGGATACATTATGTGTCAGGAAAGGTCCGAACAACACGGTCGGGCATTTTCCTGATAAAATGTTGCGTTACGAAAGCCTAGGATATAGGGCAGAACCACGGGCCTTAATTCATCATAAATGTAATAACTGCTATTTAAAGTGTCCCCCTCCCCTCCCCTCCATCTCTTCAACTGTTGAGCAAGTGTACGAGTATCTAGGTAACCAGTATATAGGACTATAAGCCGTGGCATCGTGTTGATGCAGCATGGAGCGCAGTACCCGTGCATGCCATCCAATCACTCACTCACGACCCGTAGCTCTGCCCTATGTTCGAGACGTCCGTAAAGCAACACAGTGCTCAACCGCAAGATTTCGGTGTTGTCCGGATCTTCAGTAATACAGAATGTATTCGATTGTTGCTCTGGCCACTACTCTTTCCTGATTTCGTACCAATTCAAAATGTCTCGTGAATCGTTGCCAGGCGGTGTACTATTTCAGTGGGCATAGACGTATTTCATATAGAATTCTGTATGATTAGCATTAATATTTGATTAACAGGGCCTCCCAAAGATATAAATGTATACACCATAGGATATAAAGGAAAATTACATGTACCTTTCGATTTGTAGGTGCGTTTAGAGTTTTTTTTTTTTTTTTTTTTTTTTTTTTTTTTTAAGATAACTATTTAATACAATAAAAAGATTGCAACATGTTTTCAGAGGCATCGCGAAAGTTAAATACATTGCTGGTTATAAGAAATTTTAAAACATGTTTAAAAAAAATAAATAAATAAATAAAGGAAAAAAAAAATCGTATTCTATTGCGATTCACATGATTTTGCTTTTTCGACTGTTTATGTATTGTTTATAGATATAATTCTTAACTTACATGCAAGAAATGAAAATTCAATAAAAAAAAAATATCTGCCGTGGGTCAAAAATATTGAAATCATTTCACGTTCATCTATGGTAAAAAATCTCTTCAATTCAAAAGTTTAATCCAAAGGTTTCGAAACTTATAAAAATTATATAAATTAAGTCTACCTACAAGGATTATCCTAATTATGATCCTCTTATATTTATTTCAACAGCTTTTTTTTCCTTTTTGCATGTATATATACATATATATATATATATATATATATATATATTCATATGTATATAAGAAACAGATTATTCTTTTTAAAGAAATGTTAATCAGTCATCTAATTAAGTCCCTTAAGTTTACATAAAATGCTTATATATATTTTTTATAAATATTGAAAGTATTTTTCATTCCTAGACAGAAAAGGTTTTAAAAAATCCTTCATTCACATATAAGAGCTTCTTATACATGAAAGCAAATAAATCACTAAATTCTGTATTCTACCACTCTGATAAAAATTTCAACAGAAAACTTCTAATAATCATTTATTTTAAGTCTAAAGAGAAAATAAATTAATATGTTTAAAAAGTTTATTTTATAAATTCATTTTGATGGCTAATAATAATATAATGAATTATTAGGAGAATATTTTTGTGACTTAGAATGCTTTTTCCAAATTATCCATTTTAAATTTTTATTGATAAATGAAATATTAAAAATAGAGATTTATCCAGAATAATGATTGAGAATCTCAAGTACTTACTTTTAATTAAAAATCGTTGTAAATTTAGAGAGACACTGGTAATAAATATTTCTTAAATGTATAGAAATTTTTCACAGTGCACACGAAGTAAAATTAGTTAAGAAAAATAATAATTTCATTTATTATTAGTATTGTAATAAGTTTTATATTTTATGTACATTTAAAAATTATATAGCATAAATCTATATAAACGTTTATCATATATTTATGTAATAAAGCGTAATACACCAAAAATATAAAAAGGAACTATCTTGAAACAATGTTTGTTTGCCATTTTTAATTTGTTTTATTTGTATTCATAAAGTCTCGTCCAAAATTTCGGGCGAAATTGTTCTCCGTTAATTATTGTTATATAAATAAATATTAAAAAAAAAAATAAAAAAAAAAAAAAAAAAACTACTCGACTTCCATTAATTGTGTAAAAAAACTACACGACTTCCATTACCACTATTATACGGATTATATGCAGTTTTTACTTTCCGAACACTATAGTGAGGAAAGTATTGTAATCATGTCAAAAATCCGAATTCGAGATTTTGATGTTTCTATACGTTTCGAGGTCCCTTGAGTCCGTTTTCACTATTTTTACGATGATGTATGT
Source organism: Salticus scenicus (assembly GCA_963930645.1). Taxonomy (NCBI): domain Eukaryota; kingdom Metazoa; phylum Arthropoda; class Arachnida; order Araneae; family Salticidae; genus Salticus; species Salticus scenicus. Next base: position 186,524,306 of record OZ005659.1, read on the forward strand.
ATGTGTGTGTGTGTGTGTATGTGTGTGTATGTATGTATATGTGTGTGTATGTCTGTGAGTGAACAAGCTAGCGTCTAAACGCTTTGTTCGAATAAGCTGAAAGTTGGTGCGTATATTGTAAGTCACCTTAGTATGAACCCTATAGATTTTGGTGAATCTAGCACTTATAGTTTTTACAGGGACACAAAGAAAAATTCTTTATCATTTTCGTCTATGGGACCAAAATCTTAAAAGTGCGATAGCATCTAAACGCCTTCTTCAATTGAGCAAAAAATTTATACACATATTATAGGTCACAGTTACTCAATCGGTGTACAGTTTGGAGAATCTGGCACTTACAGTTTTTTTTCCAGGGGCACAAAGAAAAATTCTTGTATCATTATGGCCTATAGGGCCAAAAATTTAAAAGTGCGATAACGACTAAACACTTACTTAATCTGAACAAAAAAATTGTACACATGTTATAGGTCACAGTTGCATGAACTGTATAGACTTTGGTGAATTTAGCACTTACAGTTTTTTTACAGGAACACAAAGAAAAATTCTTTATCATTATGCCCTGTGGGACCAAATTTTTTCTTTCTTCTATACTCAATAGAAGAAAGTATTGGATTCGTAAAAATTTTAGACCTCGGGTTTTTGATAAATTTACACGTTTTAAGAGCTGTAGAACACGATTTGACCATTTTTAGAAAATGTCTGTCTGTTTGTTTGTCAGTCTCTGCGTGTGTGTGACAAACTTTTGTGGCAACTGTATCTCAGGAATTACTTCACAGAATTTCATACAAATTGGTATGTAGTTGCACATTGACATAAATTAGTGCCTATCAACTTATGGTAAAAATTGTTTTACAGGTTGCGTTACCATCCCGCTTTTTCTAAATTTTTAATATGGTAGTATAGTACAAAATTTCGTATAAATGTGCATAAAGAGAATTATTTTTTAATAATCATTATGAAATTTACCAGAATTATTTGTAATAGAGATAGTCAACTGGGAAAAAAAATTGTATGTGTAGGAGCCTCGCCTCCCCCCCGGGGGGAATTCCCCCCTCCAGGGGAGTAAATTTTTATGATGGGTATCTTTCAACAGAGCTCGCCAGTACCTTTTAAACGAATGGTTGAACCATAGATCTGCGATAATTTAAAATGAAGTTATCGATTTTTTTTAATGTGATATTGACAATAAAATTGACTTTTTTTTAGATATTTAGTGTTATACTACTTCTCTAATATGGAAATCATCTGCATTATCATGGAAGATATTTTTTTTTTTTTAATATAATTTTAATACGTTATTTTTACTGAGTGAATTTGTATGGGAAAATATAGAAGAAAGTCATGTGGTGGCCACAACATACTAGTTCAAAGTGCGATAGCATCTAACTAGATGCTATCGCACTTTTAACGCATAAATTTTCACATAACTTACACTTCTTACACATAAATTTTTAACTCAATTGAATAAGGCGTTTATAAACGCCTTATTCAATTGAGCTGAAAATTTATATGAATATTATAAATCACTGTTGCACTAACTATAAGCATTTTGGTGAATTATAGGTTTTTTTACAGGGTTTTTTTTTTTTTTTTTTTACATTTTTAGTTTTTTTACAGGGACACAACGAAAATTCTTTATCATTATGATCTATGGGCTCAAAGTTCAGTAGCATTAAATAAAACATCGTGTAATATATGGAGAAAAAAACTCAAACACTCTATTATGGTTTTCTCACTTTTGTTTGTTTAACAACTCCTCTTTCTTTACTTTATCTACAAAACTGTTAATTACTCAATGTTCGGAAAGTCGAGTGGAGTCACTCCAGATTTTTTTTTCCTTTGAGATACAGGGTTTTGAGATAGAGGGTTTTTAGAGATACAGGCTTTCAATAAAATTTGACAACATCAATTGTTGACCAGAAAACAGCAATTGCATGTGAAAGGATATCTAAAAAAGAGTTTTTATGCCGAATTTGAAAAAAAAAAAAACACTGTGCTGCCGTTTTTAATGAAACGCACTTGCGAGACCTCAAAGTGAACTATTTATACAGGACACCTATCAATTTTCCTGATCTAACCAATGGACAACTAATAGAGTGTTTATGTAGCAATTTTGAAGAAAATCGTTAGAGTTGTTTTTGAGATATGGACTTACAGTACCACTTTCGGTTTCTGATGTCCCACTTCCGTTTTTTTTTTTTCTATTTTTTTTTTTTTTTTAATTGTTATCAAAATTTAAAATTTTCATCTGTACACCAGACATGTGTCAATTTTGATATTTCGTCGTTCTATCTTTATTAGTTTCGGAGATATGATAGTCAAAGCATTCCGCACATACATACATGCACACACACACAGAAAGAACAATTGCCGAAAAAGACTTTTTTGGATTCGGGCGACCTTAAAACTTATAAATCAGGTGAAAAATCGATATCGAAGTTTTGGACCGAATACAATACTTCTTTTACCTACGGTAGTAAGGTAATGGAAATAAATACATAAACAAATAAAAACCTAAGTATTACCATGTAAAGTTAATCAAATATACTACCAAATTAAACACTTTATATATTTCGTTAACAAATTAATATCAAATCATAACAAAATATGTAAATTTATATAAGCAAAAGTTTCAAATATCTTTATCGAACCCAATATTCTTATAAAAAATAAACTAGCAAACTAGCAAAATAAAAAAAATAAAAAAATTCTAAGGCATCAGAAGGTTGTTGTGTTGGGTTGTGAGAATAATGGCAGATTAACTGTTCAAGAGACCTAGGCTTGAGGGAGAGGGCCTTTCGTAGGAGTCTTTCTAAGGGGGTCCTAGATCGTATTTACGCAAGTATCGGAGAAAAACCACATTAAACTGCGGACGGCTATGCAGAAGAGCACGACGTGTGATCGAACATGGCACCTCACGTCTACGAGCTTTGAGTGCAAAACTACTCAGCCGCTGGTGGGCCCATATCAGAAGGTGAAACAATATTAATATTTTGTTGACATGACCTTTGAAGCTATCATAGCGGCACATAGTCGAGGCATCGACTCTATTCAACTGTTAATTTTTGTATGATCAGATTTTTGCCAATGCTTTTGAATTTTTTCCAATAAATCGTGTTTGTTTGTATAATTAATAGTTCCTACTTTTACTTTTGCTCTTCCCATAAAGGTTTAATGGGATTTAAGTCAGAAGATTTACCTAGGCATTCTTAACATATATTTTTTGCGATTAAAAAAAAAAAAAATCTTGAACTAGTCCAGATCAATGCTTGGGGTCATTATTTTGTTAGAAAATCCTTCCTCGTGGCCTATGTTGGCGCTCATAGGGAGGGATTTGGTCCGATAAGATATTTTTATACATAACTTTGCCCGGAATGCTTTCTATTTTCATTAAAGGACTAACGTCTTTATACTGAATAGATCCCCACATCCCGATGTTTCCTCTTCCATGTTTTACAGTTGGAATTGGATATCTAGACCCATACTTGTCATTGTTTGGTCGTCGAAATATCTCTCTCCGACATTTTCAAAAATAGTAATCTTTGTTTCGTCTGAAAGAACATCTTTTTCCAATCTTCAGTTGTTTAATATTCATGTGCTTTAGCAAATTCTAACCTTGCTTTGTCATTCTTTACACTAATCAACAGTTTCTTTGCTCTGATACATCCGAAAAGTCCAATTTTGTATAGTCGAATCGAAAAAGTGCCGTGAGTAATATCAGCCAAATTTTCTTCACTTAATTCTTGCGATGAAATTGCAATATTCTTCTTTTGATGACAACTAACTTATTTTTATTAACTTTTTCAATTGACTTCGTCATTTTTCTGGGTCATTCAGGTACGGGTTTGTCGTGCGGAAGAGTTTGATTGTTTCCATATTTTAATAATATTATTTACAGTCGTTTCTTCAATTGATACTGTTAAAGCAATATCACGCGAAACTACGTTATCTTGGTATAATTTAATAACAGCTTCATGGGTCTGTAAATGCGTGCGCTTCAGTATCTCGATCTCACAATACTGGTACAAGAGTGAAACCAGACTTGGGCTCTTACTATTATAGGGCATGTTCAGCTTTCGCCTGACACGGACCGGTCACTTAACGTCACTGGCCACTTTTATTTATTTGTCTCGAAACTTTTGATGCATGGATTTATATGTATTCCATTATATATCCAGATTTCTTCTTTGGAAAAATTTACTACTTATATATTTCGAATGTATATTTGATTAATTTACGAGAATATACATATATATATTTCTTTAATCTTTATTTATTTAAAATCAATTAGTGAAAATTAATTTGGCCTGAAAATTGGGCATGATACACTGAGAAAAAAAGAAAAAAAAATACACCGCCTTCATCTAGAAGGAATATGTCATTTTTTAAATCCCTTAATTAGAAATATAAATTTCAGGGCTATGCGCATAAGGCACGCCAATAAACTGAATGGACGAAATGATCGAGAATTTCTAGTCTACACATTTCTAGGTGTTGAAACAATATTCTGAATCTTCTGAATCTTTTGTATAGCGAATAATTCTTGCTTTATTTTCTACAATTGGGTCATGAACCAAGATTATATTTACTGAAACCCGCCTCTTATATTTGCATATATTTGCAGAAATTTTTAATACCTTTGCCAACGAGAATATAGGCAAACACTCTAGAAGTCTAAAAGGGGTTTCTAGAACTCACTTTCAAAGAGGACTAGAATTTATAAGGATGACATGGATTTTTTTTTTTTTTTTTTTTTTTTTTTTTTTTTTTTTTACTAGAGGCGGAATTTAGATTCTAGATGTCAGTTACAGATTTTTTTCTCAGTGTATTGTACGTTTATTTTATTTATTCATTTATTTTTTGTTATGCTTTCTGTAGGAAAAATCCTAAGCTTCGAAAATATTTCCTGAAAGACGTGTCAGTAATATATCAGGATAACTTAGATTCAGAGAGTGAAAGTAAGATTAAATACCTAAAATTCTGAACAACTACATTTACTTCATAACGTTTTCTCAATAATTATCATATAATTATCAAGTGTAGATTTTTAACATTGTACTTCCATAGCTTTAAAATAATAACTAAGATGTTAAAATAATAATAATAATAATAATAATAAAATAACGAAATATATTATTTTCTAATTGTTTTATGAAGTGATTTTTTTTTTATTAAAATTACCAAGAGAGAAAAATAATATAGTTGCTCCTTTTCCTGTAAATTTCGTAATCACACGAAATATTTTCCTTGGTTAAGAAAATAACTTGTTTGTGTATGTTTTGAGAAGCATTAAACAAAAGTATTCCCGGGAAAAAACGTAATAATATTCCTCAGAAAGAAAAATATTATTTTAAAAATATTATCTATGTAACTCTCTAAGGAGTTAATTAGGATGCTAAATTACATCTGATTACTATAAGAACACTTTTTTATGGACAGCAACATCAATAATCCTGTTAATGAGTTTCAATAAAGAATTGAAAGTAATGATGGTAAAACAAAAATAGATATTTTTCTAGTAAGCATATTTTGAAAACTCTCTTTTTACGCTACAGTATTAATAATATTTGTTTATAAGGTATGGGCATTTAAAATATTATGCTAAATTCGCTATTAAGAAAATAAAAGTTTATTCTAGGAGCTCATAAAAGCAAAATCATAATTAAAATATATGATTTTTTTTTTATGTGTTTTTTCCTGAGACATTTAAGAAATGTCTCAGTGCTAAAATCAATGATACAGTTAAGTTAAAGTGTTTTATTGCTCCCAATAATAAAATTTCACACACTAATAAATGAATAAATAAGTAAATAAATAAATAAATATTATAGATTGCTGTTCATATTTCATGGCAAAAAATATAGTAGGTGACACTAATAATATTGTAACATACGAAAAAAATAACTTTTAGTACTTTTTTTTTTTTTTTTTTTTGCATTAATGTTTAATTTTTAAAACAATTCATTAATGAATGTGCTTCAAAAGAAAATAATTATTTCTTTATTATTTTATTAGTAACCATCGAGGCACTCATTCATGTAGTGTTAAATTACTTGAATAGCGTACTATTGTCCTGCATATAATGTTAAATCATTGAAGACAATTTTCGTATTAAAATGTGTATTTTGTTTATCACTTGCACAAACATTATCAAATTTTCGGATTATAATATTAATATATTTATGAACATAAATAATCATACTACACTTGAATACAAAGACACAAGTATGAGAAGTATGTATATATGTTTTTTATTGCTTCTAATTATAAAAATTTACTGTAAAAAATATTTCATGATTCCAATTCATATTTCATGCCACAGAAGTAAAGCTTTTATATCTCTTAAAGGAAAAATATTTCTTAAAATATTTTAATTTTATCGTAATAATAATTTTTATAAAATCTAATAGAAATTTGATCATTTTAAAACACGAAACAATAATAATCGCAAATATTTTCTAACAATAATATTGATTTATAACATCAAAATTACGTGGTGAACGATGGTTCCTACACAAAGTATGAAATTTCAACTCTACTCTACACATAAATATTGAATATTTCTTTATAAAACAACATAATAAAAGCATAGAAGTTAATAAAAAAAAGCATTTTTTAACGATAGTAATGTAAAGGAAAAAACATTTTACTGCAAAAACATTTTATAGTAAAGGAAAGAACATTTTACGGATTTGGACAAAGATTTTCGCAAAATATTTTGCAAATTTTAATTTTTGCTGAAGATAAACTATTCATATTTGTGATAAAGGTTATATTTTTATAACCATATCAACTCTGTTTAAAATTATTTATTATTTATTTGTTATTTATTTATTTATTTATTATTATTATTATTATTTATTATTATTTTTTTTTATCACCGGACTGTCTTGTAATATTATATTCAACAATTTTGTTAGCGCTTAATCTTTTATTTTGAGCAGTGTGTTCTATCTTTTGGCGTTACTTTAAAACGTAACATTATTTCCAAAGATAAAGTTTATTACTATTATTATTATTACTATTATTTACGTTTTATATCCTATAGTTCATGACTGGGACAATACCACCAAAATATAACCACAATCACATATTTACTTACAATTTCTGAAAACTAATTACTCTTCAAACTTGTAAATATCAACTTGAGCATAGAAATATTCTCTATATAAGTTACATTCTGTAGTAGAATTATACATTTTTGCTTTAAATTTTGAAAGATAGGCAAACCTTTTTTTTGTCAAAAATATATGTCTGGTGATACGCCTGAATTTCAGGAGAATTTATCAGGTTTTACACAGTAGGGGAGCGTGGGGCTAGTTGTCATAGGGGTAAGAAGTAACACGGAATTTACGAAGTAGTTTGTAACATTTGTGATTAAATATTTTTATAAACATAATTCTTGTGACGAGTTTATAATGTAAGCACAATCGGTGCTCCACAAAAATGGTTAATGAGAGGATCTGTAAACGTGCTTCACGTGCTTAGCTAGCTAGCGAAAAAAAAAAATATCGTAAATTTTAAATAAACGTATGTTAATTTATACTTTAACAAAATGTTTATAACTATTTATTTAGTCTGTGTGTTGAGTTATAAAATGCATGTTTATTTTTTGCATAAATCGTTATATATTTTTAAAAATAAACAAAATGTCCAAAATCATAAGATGGGGCGAGTTGAAACAAAATTTTGGGGCAAGTTGTAAAATGTTAGATGAGTGGCTTGTGGAGACGCCTACAGCCAGAGCTTGAAGTCTCCGACCATTTTAATTGAAACTTTCAGAAATGAAAATTTTTTGCTTTCTTTGCCAATACTATATTTATACAGAAATATTTTCTGTCTTTTTTACTTCCTTATACAAAGTATAAGGAAGTATAGTAATCCCGATTTGCGAAATGAATTTTGTATTTCACATTTCTCGAAAACGAATGATCGCTGAATGTTGTCAATTTATACGTGTAACTGTCATGATGTCTAGTTGTACACCTGCAAGTGTCGTCTTAACACGAGCTCTCGTTTTAGAGATATAAGCGACTTTACTCGATTTTTCGTGACGTCTGTATGTATGTGTGTCTGTGTGTGAGAGAGAGAGAGAGAGAGTATGTCGCATAACTCAAAAACGATTGGACGTAGAAAGTTGCGAATTGGTACATAGATTTGGTATAACATCTAGTTGTGCACCTCCCTTTTTGGACTTTGTATGATTCTCCGTTTTGGAGATATTTAGGAAAATTAGGTTCATAATGGCCAAAATGTATCAAAAAACGGTAATAACTCAAAAACGGTTTGGACAAATCTTGCAATTTAACTGACTTCCCGACTAGCTAGACATTTGAAACTTTCAGAAAAGCTCAAAATACGTTGACAATGCATTTTTTAAATATTTTTAGCCAACTGTTTCGGGTACCTGCGGCCTTCAGCAGCGTCTATATGATTCAACAGAAAAATTATTTAACTAACTTCCCGACTAGCTAGAGATTTGGAACTTCCGGAATAGTTCAGAAACACGGTGAAAATGCATTTTTTAACACTTTTGTCGAACTGTTTCGGATCCCTGATGCCTTCGGCAGCGTTACCTGTAAAAATTTTGCAATCAATTTTTAACTAACTTCCCGACTAGCTAGACATTTGAAACTTTCAGAAAAGCTCAGTACACGGTGACAATGCATTTTTAAATATTTTTAGCAAATTGTTTCGAATCACTGCTGCCTTCGGCAGCGTTTATATGGTTCAACCGAAAATTTATTTAACTAACTTCTCGACTAGCTAGAGATTTGAAACTTTCAGAATAGTTCAGAACACGGCGAAAATGCATTTTTTAAATACTTTTAGCCAACTGTTTCGGGTCCCTGCTGCCTTCGGTATTGTTACCTGTACATATCTTGCAATCGATTTTTAACTGACTTCCCGACTAACTAGACATTTGAAACTATCAGAAAAGCTCAGAACACGGCGATAATACATTTTTTAAATATTTTTAGCCAACTGTCTCGGGTCCAATAACAATGCTTTTTAATATTATGTATATAGTATTTCTAAAGGTGTATAAGGAAGTCATGTGGTGCCCACATCAGATTTTTATATTATAGTACCGTGATTATTTAATTATGAATTAAAATCAGGAATTGATCACGGATTAGAGAATATTGCATAAAAATAGTGGTAGAAAAAAAGCAAAAACGTCTCACCAATGAAAGTGTCCTGAAAAGGGGCGGAGAATTCGTGCTCTGCTAAACGCTCTCTGTAGCATAAGAATGGGTATAATGCTTAATTTGCAAAATGTGTGCACATATTAAATGCATGAAAAGGAATAAAATATGTGCTTGAATTAATTTAAATTTTGACTAAGATTAACTTCTATGTTGATTTTATTTTTATTTTTATCTTTATTTTACTACAATCCATTTGATATACTTTATTGTTACTATACCAAGAAGGTTATAATTTAATATTAGTTATTAATTGTATTTTTTGTTAGATTAATAAGTGATTGATAACAAAAAAATATTTTTAAACATTGTAGTTTTTATTGATAGGGTTCATTTTGTATCCGATACAATTTACCCTACGTGCGTTACAATTTGCCCCGAATTTGGGGCAAATTGCAACAGGCAAATAATTATATATATATATATATATATATATATATATATATATATATATATATATGTGTGTGTGTGTGTGTGTGTGTGTGTGTGTGTGTGTGTGTGTGTGTGTGCTAAAACTAGCAACATTAACGTAAGGTTTTTTTTTTTTTTTTTTTTTTTTTTTTTTATGAATATGACAGATGACTATCTATGCTATGGAAAACAGCAATAAAAGACAGGAAAACGTAAATATATTTCAAAATACACTTAATTTTCCAAAAACTGTTACAACCTGCCCCACGCTCCCCTACATAATTAATGAACAATAAAAATTTTACATTTTAAAATAATTATAAGAATAATTATATAACAGTGTTGTATTATAAATTATTGTTATTCTATATATGTGTATGTATTTCATCCAAGAAATAAAGCTTTGTAGAAAATTCTGTTTCCATCCTTTATAAAATAGTGTGCTCCAGTGTTATCACCTGTCTTTAAATTTTTATTTTGATATGATGTATCCTCTGGTTTAAATTATGTGCAAATATCTATGTAAATAATTTTTTTTTACCTAAAATATGCTTTGAGAAATTGATTACTATAGAAAAAAAAATCTGGAGTGGCTCCACTCGACTTTAAGTAATTAACAGTTTCATGAATAAAGTAAGAGAAATCGTTAAATACACAAAAGAGAAAATTGTTATAGTGTGTATGAGAACTTTTATTCATATAAAATGTTGTTTAGTTTAACGCTACTGCGCTTCAAATATTTCGAGTCCATAGATCATAACGATAAAATTTTGTTCTGTCCCTGTAAAAATCTCTGAGTACCAGACTTACTAAAATCACCTATAACATGCAAAAAATTCTCAGATTAGTAAGAATGAAGCATTTAGATGCTGAAGCATTTTAAATAATTTAAGCACATAAGCCACAAAGTTTTTTTTTTTTTTTTTTTTTTTTTTTTTTTGTGTGTGTGTGTGTGTACCTGTAAAAACCTATAAGTTCTAGATTCACCAAAATTGTTTATGCTAAGCATATCATATTCTCTACAAAACATTATTCAAGCATATTAACAGTAAATGTCAATTTCATTATAATGTTTGCAGTAGAAAATTATTTAAATGTGATTTATAAAAATATCTCCTAAAACGAATTGTATTGGCATTTTTTGAGTGTCCCTGTACACATGTCTGTTGCATAGGATTTATTAATGACCTTTTAAGTAAGCATTATTCCATAGTGAACATGAATAATATATATAATTTTTAAGAATATGAAGAATATATATGAATAATATATATGAATAATATAATTTAATTTCATTAAGATATGTGTGAAATAACTATATTAAAATATGGTTTATAGAAATATCTCTCTAAGGACACAACGCTTTCGAAAATTTTCAGGGTCCCTATACACAATCCAGTGATGGTATTTACTCCATTTTCAGTAAAGTACATCCGATAATGAACTTGAATAACATATATGAGTTTCGAGAAATTCCTTTAATATTTACGGGAGTTAGAACACGGACAGACAGACAGATAGACAGACAGGAAAATCAAAGTCATAAACACGTTTCAATTTTGTAGGAAATAATAAAAAAACATGTACGTATCCGATATATTATTTTTATTACTATCATTACTTTTACATTGTCCATTGCATTCACATTTAAAAGTTAATAAAGAGACAAATAAAAATAAAAATCCTATAAGTAATATTTGTTATTAGTACAAGATGAATAAATAAATGAATAAATACCTTTAAAAAGATATACAGTAAAAAATGCATCTAAAATTTCTTTTACATAAATATAAAAAATAAGTATTTTAAAAAAAGCAGCAAATTAATATTTGTAACGCGTTTCTTATTTAAAACACGCAAGTATATGTTAAAAAAAAAAAAAAAAAAATTTTTTTTTTTTTTTAATTCTTAAGGGAGTAATTTATAATATCAATTCTCTTTCATTAAAATGACGAGTTTAAAGAAATACATTTACATGAAAAAGTTTTACTTAAGAGGTAAGTTTGTTTCGGTAAAATATGGACCGAGCAGGTAATAGTTATGGATTAGTTATGGAAGGAAATATGAAATACCCATTTCCTTAAAGGGTAATATGAAATAGGGTAGTATTTTTTACAGAAAATCGTGAATAATTGCAATATAAACAATTTATTCTAAAATTAATATTGAAAATAAACAGTATTGAAATTATATTATTAATATTTAATTATTATTAATAATATTTAATTATTAATATTTTAATATTAATAATATTTAATTATTAATATTTAATTTTATTATTAATATTATTAATATTTAATTTTAATTATTAATATTATTAATATTTAATTTTAACAATATTTATATATATTTACACATATGAGAAATAGTTGGTATTTTATATTACTCGAATTACTATCTTGAGAAAAAAATCAATATCGACGAATTCTTGGTATAAATAAGTTCATGGGAATCTTATTACTGACTAACTCATCTCCCCTACTGAAAATGACACTAGGTTTTCACTCATTTCACTGTATCATAAATAGATTACAGATTTCGTAATATTTACTTACAAAAAAGAAAAAAAAAAAAAGAACCTGACTAGTGGATCTGCAGATCAGGAGCCTCAACGTCCTATTTGCATCAGACATTTTTCAATAGGTCATTTTTATTTATTTCTTATTATATAATAGTATATATTGATTCGATCGACTTATTACCATAATCAGATACATTCCTGAGGGGGGCTGCCGCCCCCCTCACCCCCCCGCTGTATCTCTCTTTCTATACCTATTTGTATATCATATAAAGTGTTACGGAATTGTAAATAATTGCATTTATTTTTGTATAAATTTTTTCAAAAAGGCTTAGTAAGTCGATAAAATACTAATTTTGTGCATTTCTAGTCGTTTTACGGTTAAAATAGCCTAATTTTCCTTTAAAAACGAATTGAAAAGCTCCAATAAGGGAAGAAATGGATTTGGCGCCAAATTTGGCGACTGTTTCCATCCTTGGCGATTTTTTTGGCGACCTTGGCGAGAAAATCCTTATTAGGGATATACCAAATATGGAAGCTCTATTCTCATTGGCTGATGAGATACGATAATTTTCCAGAACAGTCTGTGTTCGATAGAATAGTATAAAAGGAGCATTTTTTAGCCAAGGCTTCCAATCTCAGATCTGTGTCGGTTTCGTCAAATGCTTTGCTTTGAGCCTCTTTGAATGAGACTTGCTTTATGTGATATTGCTAAACAGTTTGTACTGTTGTTTTGCTGTTAACGGCTGTTGTTTAAGCTATGTTTACTGGTTGAATTAAAGCTGATACTTGGTTTATAGACCTGTATTCTTCTGGAACTTTCTGTGAATAAATCACTGAATTTTTGCAAGTTTCGCCTTTCAATCTCGGACAACTTACAAACCCCCAAGTACGCAACAATATGCATTCTTATTAAACGACGGTTTTGTATTATTTCCCGGAAATTCATAAATACCGAATTCCATACAAAAAAAATTACATAGCATATCGGAAATATTTTGCGTAACCTTTAAACTAATTATCAATTCTATGCCCACAATTTTCAACATGAAAACAGGTTTTTAAAATTCTAATAAAATTTCATTATATTTGATGGGGTGTAACCATGTTAAAATACACTTTTAAGAAATACCGACTATACACCATAAAAGTACGAAATTCCTTTATGTATCCCGGAAAAGTAGCCACAGTCATTATAAACGCCAATAATAAGAATAAATCTAATTAATTATAACTCATTAATCTTTCAAACTAATTTGATATCATTTGGATGATTACAGTACATACTCGGAATTACTTTGTGATGTCCCATAAATAATTTAGTCTATATATAACCTTTTTTTAGAGTAAATATGATTTTAAGCATCTTTATAATGAATGTTAACTTTATTAAGTTCAATTCAGCATAAACGCATTAAAGTGCGCGCTTAAATAAAAAATTCGTCCATAGGCTCTAATGTTACGAAATTCTTTCGTGTGTCTTTGTAAACGAACCATAAACATTGTATACACCAGTAAAAACTATTCAGCTTATTTTGCGTTTAAAATTAATAATTGTTCCAAATTTAACATTGTTTGGATGACTAAGTGACATTGTCAGAACACTTTTGTAAGGTCCTGTACATTAATTAGAAAGCTTAAGAGCACATATTTTCTTCAAGCAACATAAGTTTAAGCATCTTACTCACGTACTCTAGTTTCATTTTCTTCATTGCAAAGTAATGATATTAAAATGCGTTTAAACGAAATTCACCCCATACGCCGTAATGTTAAGAATTTTGGCGTGTCCCTGTACACAGTTTATAAAAAATATAGCAATGAAAATTATACAGCTACTTATATGGAAAGCTGAAATGTGTGCGCCAATTTGCAAGTCAATCGAAGGATTTTTGCGGCCGCTATTGCGGTACATACAAATTCTTCCCATAGGCCGTAAGGATAAGAAAAATTTTGGCGTGTCCCTGTACACGAACAACAAAGGGAATACACACCTAACACTATACAGCTAATTCCGTTGGGCTCGTGAATGTGTGTACCAAATTGCAAGTCTATAGCGTTATTTATGGGGCCGCTATCGCGGTACATACAAATTCTTCGCATAGGCCGTAATGATAAAAAAAACTTTGGCGTGTCCCTGTACACGAATTACAAATGGAATGCACACCCAAAACTATACAGCTAATTTCGTGGGAATCATGCACATGTGTACAAAGTTTCAAGTCAATAGCGTGATTTTTACGGCCGCTATCGCACGACAGACAGACAGACAGACGGACGGACCGACGGAACCCAAAATCCTTTTGAGTCTCAACAGAGGGCCTCCACTGACGTTTCGGCAAAAATTGAAGTCAATAGCTTGATTTTTGCGGCGGCTATCGCGGTACATACAAATTCCTCCCATAGGCCGTAATGATAAGAAAAACTTTGGCGTTATCCCTGTACACGAATTACAAATGGAATACACACCCAAAACTATACAGCTGATTTCGTGGGGCACATGAACACGTGTACCAAATTGCAAGTCAATAGCGTGATTTTTGTGGCCGCTATCGTGATACATACAAATTCCTCACATAGGCCGTAATGATAAGAAAAACTTTGGCGTGTCCCTGTATACGAACTACAAATGGAGTACATACCAAAAACTATACAGCTGATTTCGTGGGGCTCATGAACACGTGTACCAAATTTCAAGTCAATAGCGCTATTTTTGCGGCCGCTATCGCGATACATACAAATTCCTCCCATAGGCCGTAAAGATAAGAAAAACTTTGGCGTGTCCCTGTATACGAACTACAAATGGAGTACATACCAAAAACTATACAGCTGATTTCGTGGGGGTCATGAACACGTGTACCAAATTTCAAGTCAATAGCGCTATTTTTACGGCCGCTATCGCGATACATACAAATTCCTCCCATAGGCTGTAATGATAAGAAAAACTTTGGCGTGTCCTTGTATACGAACTACAAATGGAGTACATACCAAAAACTATACAGCTGATTTCGTAGGGCTCATGAGCACGTGTACCAAATTTCAAGTCAATAGCGCTATTTTTGCGGCCGCTATCGCGATACATAGAAATTCCTCCCATAGGCCGTAATGATAAGAAAAACTTTGGCGTGTCCTTGTATACGAACTACAAATGGAGTACATACCAAAAACTATACAGCTGATTTCGTGGGGCTCATGAATACGTGTACAAAATTTCAACTCAATAGCGCTATTTTTGCGGCCGCTATCGCGCGACAGACAAACAGACAGACAGACAGACACAGCCCAAAACCGTTTTGAGTCTCAACAGAGGGCCTCCACTGACGTTTCGGCAATAAAATAAACAAGTTATATAACACAAAAACTACTCTTCTCACTGACTCAGTGTGAACTATCTTGCATATTTGAGGCCCAGTGAAGACATATTACATGCTTCCAATATGTTGCAGCTCAGTATAAGTGAGATATAATGGTATTGCATTTTACCGACTGCTTCATATTCTCAACAATTCCCCTATATTTTAACTAGCTTTTCCTATGCTTCTTTCATTTGTGTAATTAAAACTGACATAAAGATACAAATTTTAACTCACCATATTACTACATTTTACGATTGTTGCTTCTGTTCAAAAAAAAAAAAAAAAAAAAAAAAAATCATTAGCACTAAAAATTTCTGCCTTTTTTACATTATGCGTTAATTTAAAAATTCTTCATTACTTATTCTTGCGCATTTTCTTATATTGCTTTAATAAAAATCAACAGACACTTGTAGAAGACTTGTAGAATTTATTACTTAAAAATAAAAACATTTATTGCATGTAGTTTCATAGAATTATTACCGTTTTGATCACCGATGGCTTTAATCTTTAACTACCCTTTAAAGAAACATAACGAGAGTTTATCGCGGTCATTTACTTTTCTCTGTTCAGCTTTAAGGCTAATTTAGAGAATCAATGAGATTGTTGGAGAAAGATGTTCTTGGAGTTATTGATATTTCCACGCTTCAAATATTGATTTCAGATTTACAGCTAGAGAAAATAGAAGTTACAATCAAGTTTTATTTTCTGTAATTCAATTTTTGTTTCCGTAATGTAATGTTTTTTAACAAAGAGGATATTTATATTTAAAGGTAGTTTAGATTATATTTAGCTACAAAAACAGTTAACATACCTTCCAATATTTTGAAATTTAAGTGAGATTTATCATCACTGTTTTAATA
This sequence comes from Salticus scenicus, assembly GCA_963930645.1. NCBI lineage: Eukaryota > Metazoa > Arthropoda > Arachnida > Araneae > Salticidae > Salticus > Salticus scenicus. The sequence continues at coordinate 186,540,657 of OZ005659.1, forward strand.
ATTATAAGACAAAAAAACTTTTTATATACCATGTTTTTAAATTTTCTGACGAATCATTAATAAAATACGCGAGGATAAAAAATAATATTTAAGCAATATTTAAGCACGCGAACTCAGTTCAGTGAAATAATAATAATAGTGGGAAAAAAAAAAAAAAAAAAAAAAAAAAAAAAGGTTGGTTTTAAAAATAAAATAATACTCCTTTTTGAACAACGTATATTAGCATCGTGAACTACATTAGCACTTATCAATGTGTATAAAATTTTTAAAGTGATAATGACGTCAATTTTTTTGAGATGCATAATTTAACTTTTTATATTTTTTTATCGTCCACATCGAATTATATGTATTTATTTTTATATAAAAAAAAAACGAACACGTATTTTTTTTTTTTTTTTTTTTTGCCATAATTAAATTATAGCTAATATTTTAATGGCTATTTTATTGCTATTAAGAGTTTATTATTTTCCTATTTTAATTAATTAAAAGAAAACTATTCAAAAATCTGACATCGAAGTATTGTGTTGTCACCGGGTTTTGAGCTACTGTGAAAGTTTCAAATGTCTGGCTAGTAGGGAAGTTAGTTAAAAATAGATTGCAAGATTTGTAACGGACAAACAAACAAACAAGAAACGAAGTTAATAAAAACATGGTAAAATAGAAATCTGTTACATTATTTTTTCTACGATTTATTAAATAAAATATATATATATGTATTTTTCTGGTATAAAACTGCTGGATAAAAGCGATAAAGTTGGTGGAAATACTTTAACTTTAAAAGAGGAGAAACAGAAAGTAAATTCTAGTAAGCAATTAAATAAAATGAATTTATTATTAAAACAATAATAAAAAATAATGCAGTACGCATTGTTCATTAAAACTTTTAACTCTACGGTCTTGTTGTATAGTGAAATTTTCAATGTTCTTTGTCTACGTTATCACACAATGGACAGACAGATGGACATAAAAGCATAAAGATAGACTAAGTCAATTTGTAATCACTCTTTAACTTTGTAGGAAAGTGCTTAACGCAAAAGAAAATACAACCCTTTAATTTTGATTGTAGACCTTAGTGTACCTGAATATTTTAGTGTGCCCCTATAAATCTGAAAGTTAATCAGATAATAATCCACAACAAAGCATTATTTTAGCAAATTAAGAATAAATTTCACTTTCTTTGTGTTTTTTTTCAGTAGCATGTTATTTGAATGTGACTTTTAAAATTATCTGTCCTAAAACCATGCTTAATATACTTTTACTACGGAGACACGTAAAGCGATTACAAAATGAGTCGTTTTGTAAATGCTACTACTCATGGCCCAGAAGCCAATAATTATGTCCGTTGAACATTAGACAAATCGCTCCGTTTCTTCATTACTCAATGCTTTCAATATTCCTTACTTTCCACCAACATCCTTTGATATATTATCCACTGCAGCCGCTGCTATCTTCTTTCTGTGATTTTTTTTTTTTTTTTTTTTTTATCCAGGTTGACTCTGAACGTAGTTAATATCACCGAACATAATGTTATTTTAACGGTCATAGTAATGTAACATTAATAGGACCAAACTGTGTATATATGATAGAATTTAAAAAAAAAAATAGCATATCGTATATGTTTAATTTGATTTAGAATTTTTTTAGTGCCTTCTACATATTTAACTTGGTTTAGATTTTTTTTCCCTACTAAGGTTAGTTCCAAAGTGCCTTGTTTAGAGATGCCAACATTTTAGTTCATTTAAGAGCATTTTTATCTTTTCTTTTATTCCATATCATTTTATTCTTAAGAGTATTTTTTTTCCTTATATTATCGTAGTTATTTATTGGAGAAAAATATTCTATGAATAAATAGTGTGTATTAAATTCAAGGCTTCAACTGCTCCGAAATAAATTAAAATATTGACAACTATGCATGCTTTAAAAGATTACACAAATGACAATGAATAACATTGACAATTTTTTCATCAATTTGTTATTTTTCGTTTTCGTTTCTTATGTAGGATTTCAGGCCAATTGTCTATTTTCGTAGTCTGTTTAAAAGACTTTAGCCAGTATTTACACTTGAAGAAAAATAATTATAAGATAACAAATAAATAAATAAATAAAAAACTTTTTATATACCACGTTTTTACATTTCCTGTTGAATCATAAAAACTTGACAATTCTCTTTTTTAATACTTAAAAAAAAAAAAAAAAATGATGATGAATTATCCCATCAACATGAAAGAAAATGATCAAATGCGTAATAGATAAATTAAAAACAAAATACACATTTATTAATTGAATAAAAGTATTAAAATGCATTCTCATCGTGTTTTGAGCTATTCTAAAAGTTTCAAATGTCTAGCTAGTCGGGAAGTTAGTTAAAAATCGATTGCAAGATTTGTACTGGAAAAACAAACAAACAAACTAGAAAGCGAGTTAATAAATTCATGGTAAAAAATAGAAACATTCTGCACGACATGTCCGATGAGCTTGGCTTAGGTGAGAATTTTCCTATCTACCAACTTCTAGAACACAAAGTACTATATTTGTTTTTGTAAATATAGTCGCTGATCTAACTTAAAAACGCATAGCACTTCAGCATTTCCAATTAAAGATTTGTACATTGCAAAATATATTCGTATATTTAAATATTATTAATAAAGAAAGCAAAACGCGCATTAATAAAATTAATTAAATTAATGCTTCTTTGACAACAACCAAAGATATGTTCTTTCATTAAAAAAATAATAATAATAAAATAAATAAAATAAAATAAAGTAAGTAAATAAAAATAAATGCTTGATTTAAAATTATTTTATACATTGGAAACCACTCTTTTGAATTAAGATATCATAAAATCCCTTAACATGATGAAAATATTTCTTTAAATATTCTTTACAACTTTTTTTTTCCTTTACAAACCTTTAGATATTTTTCATTACATCTTTTAATTATACACTTATTCTTAATTCTTATCAGTTTTAATTAAAAAGGTTGAAACAATTCATTTGGTAATAAACATTATATTATATTATATATATATATATATATATATATATATATATATATATATATATATATTATGTGACGTTGTTTCTTCAAATGTATAAAGGAATATTATGAAGTATAATTCAAGTATCTTGGGAAGAATTTCATGTTAATTAAACACCTGATTTTAAGTTTTGTTGCTTTTCATTTGTGAGGATGAAACAGTTTATTAAATAATAAATAATAAATTTTATATTTATTTTATGTGAATTAGTTTCTTTAAATATATAGAGAGAGAGATCTTAAAGTATAATTCAAATAACGTGAAATAAATTTTATTGCAATTACACGCTACTTATCAATATTAACAAGTGGCATTTATTCTTTTAAGTTACAAACAAGTTGCATTAAGCTGAGTCTTTAATAAGATGTTCTATTTTATTCTACAACTTTTGTGTAATAACGAATATGTCATATATAAACGTTATTTAATTTCCATATAAGGTATAAAATATTTCGTACTTTGTTTATCAAATTATTAAAAATTAAGCTATTTATTTTAAATGTATATTTAATTAAACTCACATTCATTTTTTACAAAAGCTGTCTTACTTTCACTGCATTTTTTAAAGAGTTTTATTTTAATTAGTGGTTCAGTTAGTGTTCAATATTAAATATACAATTTTATCATTATTAAATACACATTTTTATATACTGTTTCTAACTACCGAGGGGAGCCCAAAAAGTATTCATGATATACTACTGCTTATGAAGTACTTAAATTAGAAATTTACGAATCAATAAGCTTATTTCTAGTATTATAATATATATTCAAAAGTAGGCTGACTTCTTTACGGTTATTTACGGTATGAATCTATAAGGTTCTATCTAGTATCATAATATATATTCAAAATTAAGCTGACTTAATTACGGTCATTTACGGTACGAATCAATAAGGTTCTTTCCAATATCATAATATAGATTCAAAAGTAAGCTAACTTTGTAAGGACGTTGTCTTGTCTTCCAACGGCATACTTAATGAAGTAGTAAGAGAAAGTAATCAACAGAGACAAATGTAAAACTGAATATTATATTTAATTAAATCTCAATTCAAGGGAGCATGGGACTACACAATTAAACTACCTTTTGAAATACATTTATTTTCTCAAACTTTCTCGTAAAATTATAGATACTAAATACTTTTACTAGCTAGCAAGAATATAACTCAACTATCATAACATAAATCAATAAACGATACTATATTACCACTCTTGAAAGAAACTTGACTGCTAGCTCGATGATCTCTTGAACAGCTAGATATCCTAGGCGTACTCGCGGCCAGACATATGCTTCCAGGCAGAAGCCACTTCACACCTAACTCCATCCCTCATCCCCGAGCACGATATCTTCATCCTTTTTATACGTTTTGCTAATTTGCATCTTTCCCTTTAACCGCGCTTGTACTAAAACTCCCTTTGCGAATCTCGTAAAATACGCAAGTTCTTTTTAAATCCTAACTCCTTATTAGAATACTTTATTAGGGAAAGTAAAACCCTGAAAACAGTTTTAGGACTCGTACCTTGCGAAACTGCCTCCTACCTTACAACTTTTTTTCGGTTATTTGTGCTTGAGATAATGAGTACACGGACTAAGAAACTAATTTACTAATTAGTCAAAACACCATGTATTTGATAACTCTACAGACGGATAAACGTAAGTTTTACGACTTGTGGATTCTTCACGCATCCAAACGTGTAAAAAAAAAAAAAAAAAAAAAAAAAAAAAATAGAAAACATTTTACGAGTTTCCATTATCTATAGTATGATAGGGAACTAAGAAATGATGATTGAATTACGTTTAGTGATAGCTCAATACGGATAGTTTAAAACAATTCATTACCATGAAAAACTCATTCATTTGATTGATTGTTGAAAAGTCATCATATCTAAGTTGTTTTTCGAAATAAACGAATGAACCAATGAGATTATACGTTTTTATATAAAGTTTTTATACCCATGTGGAGCTAGCCCAAAATGTCATTCACGAGACGCCATTGCTTACGAAGTACGTAAACTAGAATCTTACGAATCAACAATGTTCCTTCCAGTATCATAATATATATTCAAAACTAGGGTGACCTCTTTACGGTCATTTACGGTACGAATCAATACTTTTTTTTTTCCAGTATCATAATATAAATTCAAAACTCGGCTGACTTGTTCAAGGTCATTTGTTCTTGAGATAATGTGTACTTACTAATTAGCGAAAACACTAAGTATTTGACTACCCTACAGACGGACAAAAGTCAGTTTTATGATTTCTGAATTCTTTACGCTTCGAAATGTAAAAAAATAAAAATAAATAATTAAATAATTAAATAAAATAAATAAAATGAAAACATTTCCTGAGTTTCCGTTATCTATAGTATGATAGGGAGCTAAAAAATGACGACTTATTGAAATATAGTTTTGAACTTGTGAAAAAAAATATAATCTATTAAAGAAAGAAAAGAAAGTTTAACTGTATAATAATATGCTTAACTCATAATTGGCATTCATTGTTTTGTTACCCTGAATATTTGTTGAAATATTTATTGCATATATAATTTTAAAAAAAAACGTATAAATAATTTATTCTTATAAGTTTGATAACTTTCGGCCATATTCACAATTAACTTCAACTCCTGGTTCAATCCAAAATCTTGAAAAGTGTCGAAAGTCAGAGTAAAGCTTTCTAACAAAATTCGGCACGATGCTTCTGCCATCTAGCGTCGAAGATTACAAATAATCATTCGTTGGTTATTTTCAAATAAACAAATCTGAAAATAACAACGCCGTCAGATGGCAGGAGCAACGCGTCAGATTTTACTGAAATGTTCCATCCTGACTGTATACGATTTTCAAGTTTTCGATTTCAATCAGAAGTTGAATATTAAAAAATGCAAAGAAATGCGATAGCGTAAGTATACAAATAAAATTTGCATGAACATGCATTTTTCATACTTTTAAAATAGAATTGGATAGGAAAAATATAACTACTTTAAATAATACATATTTAATGGATTAACTCTGATAAATATGTGCATAATAGATTCATTAAAAGTTTTCCAAATTTAAACATGATAAATTTCTTTAATGGTAATTTTTGCATTCAAAGATTATTTTCAGGTTTATGTAAATAACAGCTAATATTTTAATGAGATTAACGCCCTGCTTTTAAATTGATTTAAAATCTTTCCATACTTAGAATTCTTTTGATATTCGTTGAAGCATATTACAACTGTGTATTCTGTGCTGTAGTTTCGCATTCATTAATAGGAAGCATTGAAAAGTTAAGACGTTAAGTATATTAAATTGAATGTTACTTTTATTTTAGCTTATTTGGAAAAGCATACAGTAGGTGCTGTTAATAAATATTCTTCGACTGAATTTCAAACTGGGATGTTTTAGAGTTTCAAGATTTCTGCTTCATCTGTAATTCTTTTATATTGAGATGTGACATATATCTATGAATAAAATAACAAAATATTTAATATTCTTAACAAGTTAGTTGATTAGAGTATTTATTTCACTTTTAGCGTCCTTTGGTAAACAACTGTTATGAAATGTTATGCCTATATTTAGAAGTAAGTATATTAGATATAATTTTCCAAATGTGCTTAGGGTGCCTGCCTACTGTCGGAGGGGATTTTTTTTCAATAATTGAAAAATTGCCTATTTATGTGCATTATATAATAGGATATACTTAAAAATAGTGAATAACATTATATATATATATATATATATATATATATCTGTGTGTAAATTTTAAAATATTTTGGTATTTAGGCTCAAAATGCACATAAAATTTGAAAAAAAAAAGAACTTTTTCAAAACATTATAAGTCGAATTTAAATAAAGATATTTTTATTCCGTAAATTGTATTTTGATCATTGAAAGGTCCGTAAGGGAGTTAACTAGTATCAGAACGATAACCAGGTTATTTAATATTTTAGAGAAGTTCACAGTTTACACACTGAAACAAGATAAATATACATGGCAGTTCATAAGTTCTATCGACAAAAAAAAAAAAAAAAAAAAAAAAAAAGCTAAATTAACTAGATTCATTGCAGTAGTTTAAAATCTAAAGCAACTCCTCTAGACTATTTTGTCAACGTTTTATAAAATTACAATTATAATTTTTTGAGTTATGACGTTTTGCGATAAAGTAAAAATCTCATTTTCAGAAAAAGCGGAAAACATAATTAAAAACCAGATTTCACCTAATAAATAAAAAAATATATAATAATAATTTTTAAAAGCTTCTGATTTATTTCGTTTTTTTTTTTTTTTTTTTTTTTTTAATTCATTTTGTATGCAGTAACAAATTTTGATGCTTCTATTGAGCGTAATTACAATAATGTAAAAAACATTTACGGTCACTTCCGGTTTCAAAAACTTGCGAGTGACTAATGTTAAAATGCCTGTAATTCATGTTCTAAGTAGGATCGAAGCAAAATTCAGACTGATTTAGAAAGTTAAAATATCAGGCTTTAATATTAAACTGAAAATAGAAAACCGGATTTTTGTTCAAAAATTGTATTTTAAAGGTAGGCAGGTACCTTAAATTCTTCTAATAATTTTTTAAAAAAAAATCACTTATTTATTTTTAAATAAATATTATTATTTTTATACTCAGTGCAGTACAATGTGACTCAATCATTTTATTATGTAATCCTATTTATATATATAATCGAGCAAAATACATGCTGTGATAACCATCAACCAACGTTGCCATGTTTAGGTGCCTTTTTATTCAGTATTTACTACTAAATTTTAATTGCAACTATTGTCTAATTATTATAAAAAGCCCCACACAACTGGCGTTTACAGGTAATAAGTACAAAACTTTCAATAAACACCATAAAATGCAAGAAATCGCAACAGGTGTATTGGGTCGAAAGAAAACACAACCCTTTTTCAAGCGAAAAAATTAGACTCGAGTGTTGCAAAAAAAAAAAAAAAAAAAGGTGAGTATTTTGTTTTTTTGTTGCGATGCTGCTTTGTTTGCAGCTTTTGTGTCTGCTTTGCTTTCCTGAGGAAGGTTTGTGTTTTCTTTCGACCTAAAACAATTGTTGCGAGATCTTGCACTTTATAGTTTCCTCATCACGTCGAAGTTTAATCGCCTAATACATGTGTCGAATACCTCTCCTCAAGATTGTCGGTAATTATTAAATAAAAATGTTCCTAAATCTAACAACAGTGACATCAACCTTTACTAAATTAAACAGGCAAATTTTTAGTGTGGTCTGTTGCTCATCTGATAAGAATATCTGTAATTGTTATAGTTATATATATATATTTTAATTTTTTAATCCTTTCTCTACTGACAGTACTTTAAGGTAGACCTGCTAACTATGCTAGTTTATCCGTAATGGCATTAAGCTCCGCCTTTTTCTCATACCAGAATAGTTGTAGAGCAATAGTCTACTTATTTAATCATGAGAACATATTGCTGAATATTACTCTACAACTATTCTGGTGTGAAAAAAAAAGGCGGGGCCTAATACCATTACGGATAAACCAGCATAGTTAGCAGGTCTATTTTAAGGTACCATTAGTTTAAAGAACGTTTAAAATTAAATTTATGAAAGAAATGTCAAACGTGAAAGAATAGTGCGTATATACCTCGCTGAAATCTCGCTGCACATCACTAGACACTGCTGCGTGTAGCTGCTTTATTTTATTTATTTTATTTTATTTATTTATTTATTTATTTATTTATTTTTTAAGACAGGAATTTATCGAATGCTATAGCGATTTTTTATTGCCCCCCCCCTTTTTTTAACATCTTTACTTGTGTTATAATTAATTCGTATATTACCTCAACAATGTACCATCAGTCTTATCAAAAATAGCCCATTGCGCAGCACTAGTGCGATGTAAAACCCATTCGACCATTCTATTCGACTTATCAAAAATACAGGAAGATTATAATTAAACATACGATTTCAAAAGCTATAATTTATACACTACCCATCAGAGCGATTTGATATTTTGCCAGAGCAATCGTGAGGCGATGAAATTTTGTTTGGGAGAGTAAAAATGTACTTACAACGTGTTCCTATAGATGGCGCTGTCAGGTGTATGTACGGGGAAAAATCTAAATGGACTCATTAAACACAGGAATGTGGTTAGAAAAACAAAGGAATAGCAGGAAACAATAGACTTCAAGTATTTACTACATTGTTTTAGCAAAACGACAAGAATATGTGTTTACAGCGGAAACAGTCATAGTGAAACCAGGAAAAGAGGGGCTTCATGAAACAAATACATTACGGATAATTAACGGCACATTTTGGAACCATTTTTTCTTTCTTTTGCCAAACAAAATTTCATTGCCCCACGATTGGTCTGGTAAAATATCAAATCACTCTGATAGGTAGTTTTAAAATTATGGCGGTTTGAAATCGTAACTTAGTTATAATCACCCTGTATAAAGAACATAAAAAATAGATTTAATCCTTTTTTAAGGTTTTTTTTTTTTTTTTTTTTTTTACCTTACTGACCAATAATACAGTAAAATACCATCTTACAAAATTCTCATTAATTTATTATGTTGAGATGATATGCGTATTATATACATATATATATATATATATATATAATTCTAAATAGAATGAAAAAATAACATCAACAAATGGAACTGAAGAGGAGCGAAAGTAAAAATGAAGACAAAAGTATCTAAATGGCAGGGGGGAGTTGTGACCACCCCACTCCGGTTAAACATGTTTTACGACCGGTCAACACTCCCGGATACCAGATACTGTGTCAAAACTCAGAATAAACTTACCTGAAATATGCAAAGTAAGGATTAAAAACTTAAAGAAACACATTAAAATTCTTTACAAGAAAAACCAAATCAAAATTTAAATTTAAAACAACATACAAGAAAAATCATGAAGCCATATGCCACCCATCCAACTCAATCCAAACGTAGAAACTTACAGTTAATGAAACTTATGTGCAATATATACCAGAATAGTTGTAGAGCAATAGTCTACTTATTTAATCATGAGAACATATTGCTGAATATTACTCTACAACTATTCTGGTGTGAAAAAAAAAGGCGGGGCCTAATACCATTACGGATAAACCAGCATAGTTAGCAGGTCTATTTTAAGGTACCATTAGTTTAAAGAACGTTTAAAATTAAATTTATGAAAGAAATGTCAAACGTGAAAGAATAGTGCGTATATACCTCGCTGAAATCTCGCTGCACATCACTAGACACTGCTGCGTGTAGCTGCTTTATTTTATTTATTTTATTTTATTTATTTATTTATTTATTTATTTATTTTTTAAGACAGGAATTTATCGAATGCTATAGCGATTTTTTATTGCCCCCCCCCCCCTTTTTTTAACATCTTTACTTGTGTTATAATTAATTCGTATATTACCTCAACAATGTACCATCAGTCTTATCAAAAATAGCCCATTGCGCAGCACTAGTGCGATGTAAAACCCATTCGACCATTCTATTCGACTTATCAAAAATACAGGAAGATTATAATTAAACATACGATTTCAAAAGCTATAATTTATACACTACCCATCAGAGCGATTTGATATTTTGCCAGAGCAATCGTGAGGCGATGAAATTTTGTTTGGGAGAGTAAAAATGTACTTACAACGTGTTCCTATAGATGGCGCTGTCAGGTGTATGTACGGGGAAAAATCTAAATGGACTCATTAAACACAGGAATGTGGTTAGAAAAACAAAGGAATAGCAGGAAACAATAGACTTCAAGTATTTACTACATTGTTTTAGCAAAACGACAAGAATATGTGTTTACAGCGGAAACAGTCATAGTGAAACCAGGAAAAGAGGGGCTTCATGAAACAAATACATTACGGATAATTAACGGCACATTTTGGAACCATTTTTTCTTTCTTTTGCCAAACAAAATTTCATTGCCCCACGATTGGTCTGGTAAAATATCAAATCACTCTGATAGGTAGTTTTAAAATTATGGCGGTTTGAAATCGTAACTTAGTTATAATCACCCTGTATAAAGAACATAAAAAATAGATTTAATCCTTTTTTAAGGTTTTTTTTTTTTTTTTTTTTTTTTTACCTTACTGACCAATAATACAGTAAAATACCATCTTACAAAATTCTCATTAATTTATTATGTTGAGATGATATGCGTATTATATACATATATATATATATATATATATAATTCTAAATAGAATGAAAAAATAACATCAACAAATGGAACTGAAGAGGAGCGAAAGTAAAAATGAAGACAAAAGTATCTAAATGGCAGGGGGGAGTTGTGACCACCCCACTCCGGTTAAACATGTTTTACGACCGGTCAACACTCCCGGATACCAGATACTGTGTCAAAACTCAGAATAAACTTACCTGAAATATGCAAAGTAAGGATTAAAAACTTAAAGAAACACATTAAAATTCTTTACAAGAAAAACCAAATCAAAATTTAAATTTAAAACAACATACAAGAAAAATCATGAAGCCATATGCCACCCATCCAACTCAATCCAAACGTAGAAACTTACAGTTAATGAAACTTATGTGCAATATATATATATATATATATATATATATATATTGCACATATCTGTAAAAATAAATAACTTTAAGAAAATAGATAAATATATATATATATATATATGTTTCAAATGAATTTTTTGTCTGTTCTATATTACAGTAAATTGTCATCTGTTTAAAAATCAGGTGTGTTATAACATGGACTTCGGCAGATCGTATTTTCCAAAATGGGTATTTTTATTTACTTTGTTTTTTAAATAGTAGCATTCGATATTATATTTCTGTGATTAAATAAATGAAAACAAATATTATATGAAATCTGAAGTGAGAGAAACAGGGAAAAGGAGTGTCCTTCAATATACTGTGTAAGTTTGCAGCCTTCACATATATGTGCCTTTCTGCGTAAGTCGGCATTGTTCTCTGTATGTGTATGTGTCTACGGTATTTAACTCAGGAACGGATTGACTTATTATAATGATTTTTTCTTCTTAATTTAACTCTTATTTCACATGAGTCATTCTTATATATATTCTATGTGAAAATCTGATAGTCTGCTTAAATGAAGGCGATATTTCCAGGATCTAGTTACATTAAACTTCATAATTAAATTGTTGGCGATCCTCGAAAGCATATATTTAACTTATAGAGCGCATGTTTCATCGAAGAATTTTAACAATATAAAAAATGTCATGGCGAGTTCTTTTCAAGTTTTCACCAATGAAGGTCATTTATCACGCCCCACAACCAATTTTCGGATAAGAGGTGTTAAGATGTTTCGCTAATTCATTCAGTTAGAAATTGATTTGGCCGTTTTACTCGTCACGTAACCTATTAAAGTGATCCTCCATCTTTGCTAGCAACATACCCAATGGCCATCATGGCAACATACCAAATCTTCTAAAGTATTATTAGAATAATATTGAAGCTTTGTTGTCCCATGCTTGCCGACTCATAACAAACTGCTTTTTAGCTGTAAATCATAGTTTAAATAAAGTATGATCATTTAAATTATTTTCCCCGTAACTTATTTAATATAGGTAAGAATGAAACATTTTGAAGTCGATTTAAAAATAGTCAGACATTTAAGGGATAAATATAGTTAATTCGACTTAATTTTTTATATATTTTATCTCATATGTTTATTCTTAGCTAATACCACATTTATTTTTATTTTTTAATATCTCCAATCTATTTATCCTAACCCCTATTTTAAGACTAATCTAAATTCTTGTTTTGTTTTTTTTTCTCTTTTCATATTATGTGGGTGTTTTAATATTAACTTACAATAAGTCAATCAGGCGAGATAAAAATAAATAAAAGATTAACATTTCAATAAAATTTTATTACATTTAATTAAATTTTCTTACATTTTAGAATGATCTAAAGAATCGAATCTTTGATTTATACATCATCTTTGTACCAATTATTCTAGCAACAATGACAACATCCATCTTATAAATTATTTATAGAAACCTGTGTTCCTCATTTTGATTTGTGTTAACACTTAAATCAGATTAAGTGCATAAATTTAGAAAGCTTTCAAAAATTTAAAATTAAAATTACTCTTTGTCATTATTTGAATATTTTACGGAAGCAAATGAATTATCTCTTTATATAAAATAGCCTAAACCATTTAAATTGCGCCTATACAACGAATTTCTTGCCACAATTCAATAAATATTCTAATAAGTTTGAATACCTGATTTAAATAGCATGATGAATGTAAGCGTCGCATGAGCTTTAAATTTTTTCTGTAAATATGTCTATTTATATATTTATATATTTGCTTATTTTCAGGGTTCTATTAAATGTTTTCTTGCAAATTCATCTAAGTATATGAAAACCTATTTTAGAAACACAACACTGATCACTTTGGATATCGATTTGGTTATCCATACTTATAATTACATTCACTTAATTTGAACCTTTTTTAATAAAAATAAATTAGCTTTAAAAACCTTTTTTTCTTTTTATGAAATTCTGGTTTTATCTAATGGTTTTTATCTAAAACATACTCTTAATTAAATTAGATTAATTTTTAGGAATAGCACATGATTATGTAATTGGTTATATATATACTAGCAGGCTTTGTCCGCTTCGCTGGTCACTATATTTAAATGGTTCCTTTTTAATTGAAACGTTTAAATAAATATATTTTGGTTGGATACTATTTTCGTGGCAGCTTTAATATGGAAACTCCTTGGCGATATCTCGAATCTTTTTCTCGAATTTGTACAAATCTATTATTAAAATGAATATTTTCGAAAACAGTCCAATAGTTGTGCAAATTCTTGAAATATTCTGAAAACAACTGAAGCTGTTACTCGTACAGGAAAAGTCACTATTCGATTAATATTCTGGAACAGTTTAAAAAACAGCCACTTGTTCCGCAGGAGTAAAGCAAATAACATCAAATACTCCAGAGCAGAAATCTTCGCTAGCTCACGAAAAATTTTCAGTCGCTTAGAGCTCAATTCCTAAAGTGCAATCACTCAGAATAGGTCTATGATTAAGTCTGAATCGCAGTGACTACAGACTCTCTCGCCGAAATCAACTCACTCCTGTTTATAACTTTTGGCGATGGGGCTTGGCGATGATTCTATCGAGTGTCCCATGGAAACCTCGAGACCAATACTCATGTGTGTCGGAGAGCTTCAAAACTTCGGAAGCTCTAAACTACCATTTTTCACCAAATTTGATCGTCCACTGGCCAATTTGTAGCCAAGGCTGGTCCCAATAAAAGTGAATGAACTGCCCTTTTATTCTCAGTTTGCCTGTAAAACTACTTTCATTTCAACAGTACAATTCATGCAGGGATAAGACTTAATATCTTGTAATAATATAATATGAGCACAATTTCTGCCGTGGTTTAGACAACTAATGTTTTTATGGTTATATATATTTCTCATTAAACACAATTTTATTTTTATTTATTTATTTAAATATTAATTTGAATTAATCAACTATTTCTGCCCAACAGCGGACAAGTTCAGTCACACACATCAGCTCATTTATTTGTATGATAAATTAGCGTAGTGATTGGTATACAAATAAATAAATAAATAAGTAAAGGTTATCGTGCTACACAGCTTTATTAAATCTCTTCCTTGGCGGCTTTTGAATTTTTATCGCCATAGCGATAGATTTTTTTTTTTTTTTTTTTCGTATTATTTCTTATTTTAAAGAGGAATCCTATTTTGCTAATATTTTTATCGGACACCTTTGCGTTAATTTATAAGGTTTTTTTCACATTATGTTTATGTTTTGAATGGTTTTTAGATTTAAAATAGTGCTTGCTGAATATATATATCTTTATATATATATATTTCTTTTGTGCGTGTGTATGTCACTGAACTCCTCCTAAACGGCTGGACCGAGTTTAATGAAATTTTTTGTGTGTCTTCTGGTGGATTCGAGAATGGTTTAGATTTACAATTCAGTCCAATTTAAATTGTTTATTTAATTAATTTATCACTTATAAATTGTTGTTGATTTTGGAATGTTTCACATTGGATCCGGCAGACTGCGCTACGATCGTTGTATCGAATATTCAATAATACGCAAGCGAAGTGATGACGTCACTGGCCATCCGTGGATGCAAGAAAAATATTTCCTATGTTAATTGCCCATTGGATTTTTTGTAAAAAATTACTAAAAAACGAGGAAAATTATTTCCCGATTTTAATCCTCATATTTGGGTATAGATATGTAACAGTTATCATGTGCATGCGTTAGATTGAGTTGTTTTTGCTGTAAAATTGATAAAATTTGAATTTTTAATCTCAAAACTCTGTCATCCTTGGCGGAAAAAAAAAATATCGCCATATCATCTGGCGAACATATTTAATTTCTTTCAAAAATAATGGTTATTTCAACAACGTATATTAAGAAAGTAATGAATAATATGAAACAATTTCGTGCAATATATATAACGAAAATATACATCTGGCATGTATATTTTCGTATTACGTTTTTGATCGCCAAATACAAAAAACGCCAAGGAAGACAGAGTTTTGAAATTTAAAACTAAAATGTTGTCAATTGGAGAGAAAATAACTCAATCTAACGCATGCATACGATAACTAATACATATCTATACCCAAATACGGGGATTAAAATCGAGAAACAATTTTCCTCGATTTTTAATAATTTTTTATAAAAAATCCAATGGGAGATTAACATAGGAAATCTTTTTCTTGCATCCACTGACGGTCAGTGACGTCACACTTCGCTTGCGTATATTCTATTGTAATTCCAGTTTGTCCCGACAGTTGGTGCTGCGATCAAATTCAGGAAAATATTTTGTAACTTCGTGTTATTATTGTTATACAAAAAATTGTGTCCTAATTGAAATATTACATAAAGATTTAATTAGTGTTTGAAGAGTTTTGAAGTGTGCATAAAAAACTATACATTTTGTAAATTTAGTGCGGAATTGGAGTGAGTATTTTATATAATCTTATATCAAATTTACACGCACGTTGATTAACAACCACCCTAACCTACAAATTTATTTGTGTAGCTAATTTATTATATTTTATTTATTTATTTTTTGAATGGAACATCTTTAGTATCGGATCCCTTTGGCAAAATTTTAAATTTGGCACCGAAGTAGCTCGGACGCTTCTCGCCAAGATCTTTAGTTCCACAATTGAGATAGCCATTTCAATTCATCGCAAAAATGGCTTAAAATATTTAAAGTCACCAATGGGGTCCCATAATTTTGTGTGTGTGTATGTCACTGATATTTTATTTATTTATTTTTTGTATGGAACACGTTTAGTATCGGATCCCTTTGGCAAAATTTGAAATTTGGCACCGAAGTAGCTCGGACGCTTCTCACCAAGATCTTTAGTTCCACAATTGAGATAGCCATTTCAATTCATCGCAAAAATGGCTTAAAATATTTAAAGTCACCAAAGGGGTCCCAATTTGCGGCTTAGATTTAGAAAATCCATGCTTTTCTCACGGCCAATTATATGTTGTGTGTTCCAGGGTTGGAAAACCTTCGAATTTGTTTGTGTATACTCCTCAAGGATTAACCAAAAATATTGTACATCCAATGGCATTACGATAAATTAAGTTTTTGTAGATTAAAAAATATACCTGTTATAAAATAAATTGAGCTTCAACTTTTTCACCTTTAATTAAAACAAGTTTAAGTTTTTATTTAATACGAACTCTACATTTCAATTCGCTCATACTATATACATACTCACATGCATCGATTGATTGAATTGTGATAAATGTACATGTAATGATGTTAGATATTGTAATAACTTTTTGATAAAACTTTTCAACAAATCGGTCCAGATTGTTACAGCTTATTCAAAAAAGACGGAATTTTCATGTGAAATTCGTTGCTATCAGAGATTCTCTCATAAATTGAAATATTTGCCGTATGAAATAAAATTTTGTACTGTTCGACATTCAGCGGAGGTTTTAAATAACAAGTAGAAAGTAGCAAGTAGCAAGTAGCAAGAAGCAAGTAGCGAAAATTTCGGTAATTATGTCTTTTACGTTATAATCGGAATTCACAGTCACCGTTCACAGCGCTCCATACCTGTTTCACTTATATACCACATCCATACGTACTTACAATAAGTTAGTTATTTTTTTTCTAGCAAAATATTCCCTAGAAATAAGTTATATGACAAAACAACGTTTGTCGGGTCAGCTAGTATATATATATATATATATATATATATATATATATATATATATATATATATATATTCTTTTAAAACTGCATTCTTTTTTCCTTTCTATAAAACTATCTACTCAGTTAAAAAAAAAAAAAAAAAAAGATCATTTATGTGACAACGATTTCAGCTTTTTTTTTTTTTTTTTTTTTTTTTTTTGTAATATTTTATAATTTATTTATGTTTTTGATGCGCTACTTAGATTAAGATGGCTGTTGCTAAATTAGACTTCTTGGCGAAAAACGTTCGATGTATTTGAACGCGAAAATAAAAAAAAAAAATCTCCCAGAAGTATCTACAAATAAAACTGTTAAAATAAATTTATAGTTCATAGAGTTTAGAGTAGTAAAGAAACACTACGCAGTTGAATGTGACGCAATGAGGAGTTTTTTTTTTTTTAATAACAACTTGACAGTAAAAATTAAAATTAAAAAGGGAAAAGACATTTTAGAATAACATATAATAGCATCATAAATTATTTAGAACTTTATCAATATGTATAAAATTTTCTAAGTGATAATGAAGTCAATTTTTTCCGACATGCGTAAATTATATATATATATATATATATATATTTGTTCCTGTTTAATTAAATGTATTTATTTTCCTGTCGAAAAAGAAAACTAAAATGAATCACGAATTTTTTTGGCAATACTGTAAAAAAATTGTAAGATATTTGGATAAAGCAATGTTCCAAATTGGAAAGTTTTGTTTATAGCCCAAAATCGGTCAGAAAATCTATCTATTTTGAGTTTACAAACTTGTTATGTATGTTTCACCATTTTATTTTATATTTATGTCTGTAATAAATAAAGACGTTGTAAAAAATATCGTATCACTCACCACTTATATAAGAAAAAAAAAAAATCTAACATGCGTAGATGTTCTAAACAAAATAACAAAATGTAAACATTTCGTATGTATATGTATGTACACTGCAAAAGAATACACCCCAAAACATTTCTATCCCAAATTGGTCTCGTATCAAATTTAGGTTGATTTTCTTTCTTTCTTTTTTTTTTTTTATATATATAAGCAGAACTTTTCCAATTTGGAACATTTTTTTACCCAAATATCTTACAAATTTTTACCTATATTAGATTTTTTTTTTTTTTCAGTGAACAATTACATTATGGATAAAATTTATATTTTTAACTATAAAACTATTATTGTTACTGTTATTATTACTGTTATTATTATTACTGTTACTATTATTACTGTTATTATTTTCACATATTAAATAATTAAAAGAAAATTAAAATCAAAAATTTGAAAATCGGGCTTCGATGTGCACTAGTACCACATAGGAGGCACCTTCGTATCGAATTACGTGACTGTCCGGGCTACCGTCTTTGCACTACGCTGTTTGCAGACAAACACACACACACGCACAGTCATTACCTTATATATATATATATATATATAATGATATATAATCTACTGTAACAATAGTTTACAACACTTAGTATATAGTATAATCTACTAAGACAGCCCGAACACTACACAATATGATTCCCCACTTTGATTAAAAAAAAAAAAAAAAAAAGAGAGAGAGAGAGAGAGAGAGAGAGAAGAAAAGAAAAAGAAAGAAATGAAAAAGGTCCTAAAAAAATAAATTTTTTGTCTAAAGTTTTCAAAAAAAAGAAAAAGGCAAGAAATCTATAAGCTGTATCATATAGGCTGTAAGGGAAAATAACTTTATAGAAAACAATAACATTGGTATTTTAATTCGTTTAGATGATAAAAATGTCCACCTCGCATACTGAACCATGGACGTACAGGCATTTTTAAAGTATAAAAATCGAAAAAGAATATGATTGTGTGCAGAACGGGTGGTATTCATGGAAACCCATATATATACATATATACGACATGCATTATTATTATTTTGTTTTTCCTTTTTTTCTTGTTATTAATTTTAAAACTACCAAATATACAAAATATTCTTAGAATTTTTTCTTGTTAGTTTGTTAAGTTGAATAAAGCCTTTAATGGGTTTCGAATAAACCATTTTGCTTATCCGACTGAATACTAATAAACAATCATACTATTGCTTACAAAATGCGCTTTAAGTACGAATATGAAATTGAAATGAATATATTACAATGCATTTTTATCTTCCGTAGCCTTATTTTAAATGCCTATTACTTTATTCTGTTGAGAGATATAATTTATTGAACTGGTTGCTTCAGAAAAGACTTTTGGGTATAACGTATCAGTGTTAATTAAATGCCTATGACATACATAATCATAAATATTACATTACATATACATTATTTTTTACTATCAAACAAAACTAAAACTCCTCTGGCCATCGAAAACGTTTCTCCCATATGTTTATACATTTTAATTGGTCGGAAAACTATAAAAATTCTAAAACGTTTTGTATAATAGCTCTTCCTTTCTGTCGATATGCACCTATATTCAGTGAGAAAAATTAATAAATAAATAAATAAATAAATAAAATAAATAAAAATCTTCATAAATGAAATATTGTGATATTATACGCATTAGAAGCTGAAATAATGCTTTCTTTTATAACATGGCGTCCTTTTTCGACCGATATCATATAAGCAAATATTATAGGGACCACATTGAAATAATTTTTGTTTTCGTTGGACTCGTTATTGGCCAAACTTTACAATTGGCCTTCGGCTGGGTAGATGGTAAAGCCATCGATAGTCTGCTAGATTTTATGCACCCAACTTTGGTTTGCAAGTTAGATGTCTTATTTGTTGGATTAATAATTATCCAAAGGTTATAAATAAACAATTATATACATATTTAACAAATTCATTATTGTTCTACTCGTAGCTTTACTTACGGTGGGCGAAACATAATGACCCAACAAGTAAAATGCTCACGAAGGGGACAAAAAATATGCTATTGGACCAACTGGCACTATTTTAACACACAAAATACCAACCGTGCCAAACAAATATCTATTAATGAGTCAACAACACATATTTGGAGGAATAAACCAATTTGAATCAGAATAAATTGTCTTTATAGAAGTCTCACTTAACATTTTTGGAACACGTGATACACTACAGAAGTTGAGAAATAGCGTTTCAGTAAAAGGAAAAATTAACATAATGCATTTCGACCAATTTTTGGATATGCCCTCAAATTGTGTTTGTGTTGTTTCAACTTAATAGCTACCTTAGATATCAAGATGTATACATGCATACACAATAGAGTCTGATATATATATTCCCGAAAAATAATGAAAGAATTGCAGCACTACCTGTTAGCCAATATGCACCAAAATATAAAACACTACGTTGTGTAAAGGGGAAATTACGTATAAAGTTTCATAAATTACTATGTATTACTTCTTGGTCTATGGTTGACAAAATACTTCTTTTCCACAGATACACTGTTAAAAATGGTTTCTCAAAAATGAGCAAAACTGTCTCAAAATAGCTCCAAAATAATATAAACTTAACCCGTTAGTAGTCGCTAGTTTGTCGATTCGCCGCCATCCTTTCAGTATCACGACATTTTTATTCAATTGCCACCAAAGTTTTTTAGAAGTGGCATTTGACTTACATAATCAACGAGTATTCGTCTTTTATGTATTTCAAATTCCACTTCTAAAAATTTTTGTGGCTATTGAATAAAAAATCCGCGACACTGAAAGGATGGGCGGCAAATCGACCAACTAGCGACTACTAACGGGTTAAATTTGAAAATCCCATGTATTTATTTTTGAGTATACCAACACGCTCAAAAATGGAGTTGACCATTAATAATCCCAATTTCCCCATTTTTGAGCATGCCAATGTACTCAAAAATTAGTACAGGGGTTTTGAAATTGAAGTATATATTGTTTCGGAGCTATTTTGAGACTATTTTGCTCATTTTTGAGAAACCATTTTTAACAGTGCATAGATACATAGACACAAAGGCAAATATATACACATTTAAAGAAAAAATCGTGTTTAAGTCACCTAAAAACGTACAAATCCTTCGAAAATACCTATACTTTTACGAATCGAGTATTTTCCTCTTATAAATTTATAAGAAATGGAAAAACGTAAGCTTGTATGAATAACAACATTTTATTTTAATTTTTATGTTTTCCGTTTTTTTTTTTTTTTTTTTTTTTTTATCATTGTGTTTTATATACTACACGCACACGCACACACACGCACACACACACACACACACACACACACACACACATATATATATATATATATATATATATATTTCCTACAACTAAACGTATAAACATAAATTTTACAAAAGAATGATTTACCCTTAAGAGACAGATTTTTAAGTTTTCTCAAGATTTTAAATCATTCTGTAGCTATAAGATTTCTTAATCTGAAATACTCAAGTAAAATGCTTAAATTTTGTAGTTTAAAATATTTACATGCTTAATGAACTGTTAATAAAATATCTTTCTTCGTGTTACGCTTGACTAGTAATATATTTATTTGAAACACCATACGTGATATTGTATGGAATGAAGTATTAAAGCTATGAAAGTGAAAAATAAAAAGAATTCAGGCGAATGGCCTTATCGCGAGACAAAATTTATATGCCTGTTATTTTTGAAAATTTGCCTACATTCTCATATTTTATACTATACGAAATATCTAACGTACGAAAATTTATGTTCTGTGCAATATTTAACTACCCGTTTCCTAAGCAAATTAAAATGTTTATAAATGAACTATTAAAGTAATATTTTGTCTAAATTTACAGATCATTTTTCTAAAGTACTCTAAATGACAGTGTAACTAAATTTATGACATGGAAATACTTATAAATATTTTGTATACTCATGCACGGCAACAAATATATATTATTTACTAGAAATTAAAAGGAGGTTAAAACTTATTTAAATTAGAAAAATTACGGAGCGTTCTTATTTATATTTATGAATAAATAAATAACTTAATTTTTATTAGATATTAGAAATATCTATGCACTTTTTTGTATTACTCACTATAGGGAAATTAGTTTCTAAATACAGTATCTATTTAAAAATTAAATTTTACTAATGTCAACAATTTAAATTAAAGAAAAAAATAAATAACTGATTTGATAGTAAAAACCGGCTTTTTGTGAATAAATACGTTTTATTATTGCCAAAACAAATTTCTATTTCCAAGTTCAAAAAAGTTACTTAATTAAGAAACAAATATGAAATTTTTAACAGCATAAATACTTGTTTTATTTTCTTATTTATTTATTTTTCTTTTTGAAACGAAATTTTGGAACATCTTACGTAAGAAAATATCATTTATTTATTGAAAATTTTCTTCTGTTCTTTATTTTGTTTTCCGATATTTCCATAAACGTAAAACAAACTACACAATAAACAAAAACTACAAAAATAATAGTTACAAACTTCATAAATTTGATTAAAATACATTAACTGATTAAATCAACGATTTATTTTTCTTCTACCGGAATAATAATAATAATAATAATAAATGATATTTGGAATTCTATAAATGTGAAAATCAAATAAAATCTTTGAAATGCAGTTTTTTTTATTTATTTATTTATTTATTTATTTATTTTTACATAATCGAGAGAAAGAACAAAACATTTCAAAGAAATAAGAGATTGTAAACTAAATGAAAAGTCAAACATGCATTTACCATCTATTTAACGTATAAAGGGCAAAAGTTACATAAAGCTATGTTAAAAATTTTAAAACTATGTAAATACCTGGACTATTACAAATGCCTGTCAAAAAATAGAATAATGAATTAATTGCGGTGTCAATAATACATATGTATCCTTTCAATAAAATGGGGCAGGTGTAACCTGGCCATTAAAGCGCCGAGCTAGTAATTGGAAGAATTCGAGTTCGATACTCTAGCCTGGCGCAGACAGTCGTATACATTAATGGTGACTGGTATGCGCAAATTACATTGTGGTCGAAATGTCCTCCATTTTCGCATATAAAATATCAGCTCTGGGGGTCATTCACGGGGGCACATCCTCCCTCCCGTGTAAGATATAAATTGTAATGACATGTCTCTGGACAACAGTTAGGGGTAATTCCCAGACCATTTCCAATCGCACAGTTGCAAAGTAAAATTTACGCAACATTAACCTTTCAACGAAAACATTACAGTCTGCAAGAAAATTATTCGAGTGCTAGCATTAATTTCTATGTATATACAAGTATACTTAATACTGTTTTGTTAAATAAACCCTTGTCGAACCAAGTTCTTAGACAGACTAAGAACATAACTCGACAAGGATTTATTTACCAAACCAGTATTGAGTACAATTTTTTTTATACAGGAATTATTATTAGCGATCGAATAATTTTGCTGCCGACTATACTATGGATCTACAAGAAAAAGACGAAGAAAATATATTTGAGTGATTACTGAAGACTAAAAGTTATTATTTTTATCAGATTTTTTATTTATCGAGGAAGGTAAAAGTACAAAAATTGATTATCCTCCTTAACAGTTTTTTTTTTTTTTTTTGACATCTTCCCCATATTTACTTAAGTTTCGCAGAAAATCATGGGTGGCTGCACCGACGAGCTGTAACTGGAATTTAAACTGGAACTTTCCGATTACAATATTTGTGAGCAGATACTTTCAACCACTTGAACTTTTTATGATTTTGAATAATAAATATGTGAATACTTAAGGATTGCGATAGAAAATTCAGAAAATGAGGCAAAATGAAAATTTTGAAGAGTAATAATTTTGCTTTAGATTTTTATCTAGCAGAAAGAAAAAGAAAAAAAAAAAACACCAAACACTATTAGCCCGAGAGTTATCGCTTCCGAATTGTAGCAAATGTACTATAATAAATAATAATAATAAATATATGAAAACTCGGGTGGAAAATATGAAAGACGTAGGAACAGAAATGCGAAAGAAAAAAGAGAGCGAGAGAGAACGCAAGAAAACTCTTAAAAAAAAAAAAAAAAAAAAAAAAAAAAGGTTAGAAAGACCAAAAAATAAGTTTAAAAAAAGCAGCTTTATAGAATGGAAATGTCAGTATGAAGGACCAAATACACTAAAGAACAAATTAATAATAGCGAAAATATTATCGTTTATTAATATATATATATATATATATATATACATATACATTATTATTATTATTATTATAGAATCGCTATTTTTTTAAGTTACCATTTGTTTATGTTTACTTAGACAATACATGAAAAAGAGTGTGGGCCATTACTTTTCTTTCACTTTAATAGAGGGCGCTATCATTCCTAAATCTATCGTTCATTTGAATACAACGGAGGAAACCTCCATATTCGCACGTTACTTTTGAATTGCGAATTTACGGATCTCATACTTTTATATGTCATAAATTAAAATTTAATCACATATAATTTTAATTTTTATGGTTTAGTAGTTAATATAATTAGCAGACATACTTTAAGGTAAATTTTATTTTTACTTATTAGTATATTATTTAACTACGACACTTTATCTAACTGTGAATTTAACTCTGTTCATCCTCGGGGTTATTATGGCATATTTGAGCCGTTTTCAACGAATTTAACAATTATAAAGTAAGTAATAACTTTGGTTTTATTATTTATTCTTTGGATTAATTTTATTTTTTAAGTAATAGTGGTGATTGTGGAATTTAAAACTGCGTTTTTCATTTTTTTTTCTTCGTTTTCTTTTTCTCTTTGAGTTTGACATTATTTACACGTCCTTTGATTGATGTTGGTCATAGTTCACTGTACAGTTGTAGCAAATTGCATGTAGTAATACATAAATATCACCTAAATTGCATGCAACAGTGAATCTATGCCCTTGAAAAAGTATTGATATTGTATGTTTTAAATGAAGGATTTTTATTTTTATTCTTTTTTTTTTTTGAGTAATCTTTATTCATGTTTTATATAGTTCTTCATGTGGTACTTGGTTTCATCTACTGAAATATCTGAAAAGGTTTTCAGTATATATATATATATATCGCATATAAAAGTGCTACACTTACCAATTAACACATTAGTGTTCTTTAAACGAAGTGTTGATTGAGCTATAAACACTAATTAAATTTGCAGTCTCTATACTTAAAAAAAAAAAAAAAAGTACTCAAAAAAAAAAAAAAAAAAAAAAAAAAAAGACCTGGAAAATATTCTTGTGGCAGTCACCTTATGTATGTTACATTTAATGAATCTTTCAATATCATATGATAAGAAAAAAGTTTCTTTTACACTAGATTTTGGAGAGCATGTAAATTTTTTTTTTTGTTTGTTTTTTTTTTGTTTTTCATAATAACTGTTGATATCTAATAAATTCCGAATTCAATTGAAATTCTTGAAATTTTGCTACTTGAATGAGACAGTATCAGAAAATAAAATACTGTCTTAATTATAGTTATGCACGGAAACAATATATTTTGAAGAAATAACAGTTTCTGACTTAATAAAAAAGAATAACATGATTTGCAGTTTATCAAAATTACATCGGATAAATTCAAATTAAAGTTCTATTTACAAGCAGTGTAAACTCTGAAAGTAAACATTTTTAAAAATATCTAGAAATATATTTAGCAATAATTTACAGACATTAAATAGAGCTTTACGTATAAAACTTGGTGAATATTTTGTAAATAGCTTATAAGATATAAGTAAGTAAATAAATTGTATTACAGTGCAACCACGTATCCTAAGACTAGCAGTGAGGACGAGTCCAAAAGGTTGGATGGGTGCCAAATTGGCCGACAGTTTGTATTCGGAAAACATCCAGTCATTCAGTGCTCTCTCATCGGTCATTTTCTGTCAATCAGATGACTATCACCCACTGGACTCGTAGAGTCAGCATTTGCGCACAGGCTTCCATGGTCTAAAGAAATGTGGTTGACAAATAATTAGTATATTTGAAAATATTTCGAGAACAAATAATTTAAACTTATATTTACATTAAAATTTCATTATAATCATTTCAAATATAAATATTAAATATATTATGACCCTTACAACGTCATAAAAAAATGAAAAATAATATACATATATATAGATAGATATTCAATTTTTGCAGTAAAATGCAATTAAAATATTCATTGCTTTTAATAACGCAAAAAGATTATATTTAGTAACCTGCAGGGTGTCCATAAAAGAATGTCCCAGTTTCAATGGTATATTATGACAGTTTAATTTAGATTATTTACAACAAATCCTTCATCATATTGAAGGTAAACTAACCTAGTTTTTCCTACAAGTGCTCAATATGTGCACCTTTAGTTATACGGCACACATCCAGCCTATAGTCCACTTCTTCCCTCACTTTTGTCGTCCCGTGCTTCTTCCTCACATCCGGTCATTTGGAATTGCCTACATCATCGGCAGATGTAGAGCTCCTTCAATACAGGCTGGCTCATCAGGCATTTTGTTTCCCACTCAGCGATTGTTGCCCACGCTGTCCGAATTTCAAGTGTTATCAAAGCACATAAAATGGAGGTTTTGCTGCCGAAAATTTCTCAAATCATACCAGGACTGCTTTTATAACGTTTAGATTTCCGACAGATGAAGAAAGGCGAATGAAATGGGCTATTAATTGTCCAAAAGAAAATTGTACGCTTAGCTTTCAATCACAAATATGAAGTGTAATTATGATATGTTTTCTTGCATTTTTTGTATCAATTATTTGTTTTTATTGCAGTTTGGTTATCTAAACGTTGTATTTTACAACTTACCTTACTTGTCAACGTGTATAAATATTTAAAATTAACTAATTTAACAGCAACAGTGATGGCTACTTTATACAACGATTATAAGAAAATTTCACGAAATATTACCACCAAACTTATCAAGTACAAACAATAATTCGCTCTTCTGTTCAGACAAATTCGCCATTTTAGGCGATAAAGACGCCGAGTAATACGTCTGCAATTAAACGTCGCCAAGCTATATTTCCGCTGGCATCAATGATCAGCTGTGAGTCAGCTCGTATTATAGGAGTCTTTGGCGGATGTTTTTGCCACATGGGGGATCACGTTTAAACTTCAAACGAAACGCACGTTGAACTGAATTTAAATTACAAATTGACTTTTAGCAAATTGCAGAACACAAAACGCTTTACGCTCAAGAGTCGTCATTTTGCGTATGTGACGCTGCAAAAGAGAAAACAATAAAGCGGTACCCGCGCACACACTTATCTAAAACTGTTTGAGTTACTCTTTAATTGGGATCTTGAACCAACACACTACAACACTTATAGTTGATACTATTAAAATTTATAACTGGAACATTCTTTTAAGGACATACAGTATTTTACTTATATATAAAGAACATCTTTCAGAAATTGTAATAAAATTGAACGAAACAAAGTTTGCATAGACCATTTAAATTCTCAATCAACAAAAATTTCACATTTGAGAAATAATAATAATAATAATAAAAGTAGTAGCGTTACAATAGTTTTATATTCCTAATAAAAGTACATCAAAATTATATAAACACAAATAAATATATTAATATTGCATATAGCTCATGAAGCAGATTTGTTTTATGCTGAGTTTGATAACTGTATCTTTTGATGTGCTTCTGTGATTTGCAAAATCAACTATATGATTTAAACATTATAATTATATTTATAGATTAATTACTTATTATTAGCTTTGACTAAAAATCTTTATATGCTATTTAATTACCCTAGATAAATTTTGAAAAAAATAAAATTAATAATACTTCATTTAAAAACACGATTTCTTCATTTTGGTTGTTGTGTTAGGTTTAAGACCAAACCATGGATTATGATACAGAACTTTTTGTAATGTCCCGTGGAGAGAAGGGGCAGGTCTTTAGAGGGTGCTAGAGGGTTTTAACGCCAATTTCATTAAAAAAAAATAGTAATGTCTACATAGCTAGATCCACCAACGTGATCTGGTTACGAAATCTTTCGTACACCTGTTTTGAAAGCGAAAGCTATCCATTTAAATTTATTTAACCCTTTGCACTCGAGAGGTGACTCTCATTCACCACTTGGTTTTTTGCAGTAACTCGATGCAGGGCAGTAACTATTTACATTAATTTCTTCGACACGGGTTCCTACTCTCTTTCTGTATAATCTTATGCGATGTATAATCACTTGCGATATTTGAAAACATTAGTCCACCAATTGACTCGAGATTTTCGCAAGCCACGCGATCGAACCTCGACTTCAACCTCCGATTACGAAGATATCCGCTTGTATCGAAAACTACACAATATTCTAACAAAAGTTAGGAAGGACAGCAAAATCTGTTCTCCAAGAAATATACCCGGAGAAAGGCATCAAACGATATATTATTGTAATACTTGCCCCGACAAGCCGGGCATGCACCTTGGGAATTATTAAGTTAAATATCATACTTAGAAAAATTACAGACTAATATTTAAGAAATTAAGTTTACAAAGGTGTAAAGATATATAAAATTTTAAAATGTAAAAATTTTATACATTAATTTGTGAGTGCAATGATTTTAAGTTACTGGTAAGAAATGCATTAAAAAGGTACGAAACATCTCGAGTTGCTGGTGCGCCACGCGAAAAAGGCAAAGGGTTAATAACCGATCTAATTTTATAATAAAACGCATAGTCTTTTAACATTTTCAATTCAATATGTTTGCAATGAAAATTATTTTGATGTATCATTAAACACCAATAAATACATGTATATATATTACATTAATGAAATATCACGTTAAGGGTATCAAAAGTTGTAATCTTACAGAGAGAAAGTTGTTTAAATTAATATTATTTTGCACATTAAAAATCACTTTTTTGAAAAAAGATATCGTCAACACCTTAACAAGATTATAAATATTCTTTGAAAATACTTCACAAACTTTTCATCGTAGAAACTTTTTTTTTTTTTATGTCTTTGATTGCATTTCTAAGTTTGACACTTGGTATTAAAGTTAGTCACTTTCAATTATAGAGCATGAAAAGTCATATTAAATAATAAATTTTATATTCATTTGATATTAGGTAATTTTTTAATCATTTAGAGCAATTTTATTTATTCTAATTCTACTAACATGAAAAGCGTTTTGGGACAATTCCACACCGTGAAATTCGAATCATTTTTTAACTTTCAGAAGCACTATTTATTTATTCTGTTAATTAGTTTAAAATTAAACTGTATGTATACATATATATATATATATATATATATATAT
This sequence comes from Salticus scenicus, assembly GCA_963930645.1. NCBI lineage: Eukaryota > Metazoa > Arthropoda > Arachnida > Araneae > Salticidae > Salticus > Salticus scenicus. The sequence goes on from OZ005659.1 coordinate 186,570,014, forward strand.
ATATATATATATGTGTGTATGTATATAATTTGTACTTTTTTGGGGGGGAGGGGGCGTGTTGTTCCTATTCTTTTTACGCCTATTAAGAAATAATTTAATTAATTTAATAGTTTTAAGAAATATATATATTTGAGAAATAATTACATACAAATAATAATTAGTCATTTCATTCATACATAGAAAATATATTTTATTCTGAATAATTGAACTAACATGGAAAGAGTCTCACAGTAATTAATTACGCTCTATGAAATTTGAAAATTTTCTTCATATTGAGAAGTAGCATTTATTCTGTTAGTTGGGATACAAACAAAATGTTTTATTTTGAGTCTTTAATTTTTATTTCTATTTTATTTTACATTTTTTGAGAAATAACTTAAGTGTTATGATAAATATTATTTAATTATCTAGTATATACAAAATATTTTCTATTATGTTTATGAAATTATATAAGAAATAATCTTTTTGCTTGAAATATATAGTCAAAACATTGAAGAAATTTATATACATTTCTGACCTTTATTTGTTTGTTTTTTAATTCTTAATAAATAAAAATAAATAAAAAATATAATATAAATATAGGTATATGATGTACACTTGCAGTTTCACTGACCTAACATAATTGCATGAGTTGTCCACTAATATACTAGTACAATAAATATTATTTTAATCCTTGGTGTTTTTTATGATAAAATCTACTGTTCAAAACTGGTTATATATCCTTCAGTAAAAAAATAAGTAAAGAAAAAGAGAAAAAAGAGATCGTGCAAACTTTAACTTCCGAGGCATGTGTTGAATCAAACGTAATAGGTGTGATTTACCAAAACAAAATTAACTGAATTTTAAATAAAAATATTTATAATCGTATGATTTATACAGTTTTATTTAATAAGGAAATATGATCAATTTTATTAATTTTTAACTAATTTAAAGTAAGAAAATCTTTTTCAGTTTCCACTGACAGAACTAAAAAAATGGAGATAGTGTTAAATTTTATTAGCATAATTATGAATAAAACTTGTCCAATATTCATACTTTTGTAGTGTCCCATTTCATTGCACATATTATATTGCAGATTAGGATAATGCAGTTGAAAATTAAAAATTCTATAAAAGTTAAACGCCTTCTTTAACATTTTGCAAGCAAACTGACATTTGTTGTATGTTTATTTTATTTATCCATTTATTTTTTTTAATTAAGTAAAATAAATGTTTTGCAAAATTGATTAATCTGATTATTATCATAAAAACATATCAATAATTTTAGATGACACATTACAAGGTTTTTTAAATATAACAAGGAATCGAAATGTTTATTTTATTTTTTTAATATATATATATATATATATATATTTTTTTTTTTTTATGAAGAATATTTAGATTATCTAAATTGTATAATATGTGATACATAAACGAATAGCATTTATATAAATATACATGTTTCACACTTTTAAAGCATAATTAAATAAAAAATAAAAAATAAAAAAACATACTTTTTTTTTTTTTTTTTCAAATATTACTGGATTAAATCGAAGTATGTTAATGACATTAGCGCCATGCTTTTAAATTCATTGAAAATCTATTAATCCTTAGAATTCTTTTGATAGTCAATGAAACATATTGCAACTACGTATTTTGCGCCGTACTTCACTATTCATTATTAGAAAGCATAGGAAATTTAAGATATCCCTGATTATATTAAATTGAATGCTGTCTTTATTTTAGCTTGTTTGTAAAAGCATAAAGAAAACTGTTAATAAATTTATCGCAATTTCTTAGCTCCTTGACAAAATTTTAAAATGGAGAAACATTCTGTAGACTCAAGATTTGTGCTTATCTGTATTTCTTTTGTACTGAGAAGTGAAATATATATCACTGAACTGAATAACAAAATTTTTAAATTAAGTTCTTCATTAGAATGTTTACTTCCTCTTTGACGCTTTTCAATAAATGCGTGTTGTAAGATATATGTTTTTGAGTAAATATATTTGTTGTACATTGAGTCTATGTGTATTATAATGTATATATTGAGTAAATATATCTGAGTATATAGATTTTCAAAGTGCTTTCAAAATTTTAACGAATAAAGATTTTTTTTTTTTTTTTTTTTTTTACGTTACTGAACAGTTTATTGCACACTGAAAAAAAAAAATAAAAATAAAAATAAAAATAACGGTGTTTGAAAGTAGAATTTTACGGGAAATGAGCGTTTTGTTAGTTAAACGTTCAAAGCCCATATATTGATGTCATGAAAGTATAATTTTAGAATACTGGCTTTTTTTTACTAGAAAAAGACTTAATCCACGTAATTTGGTCAAATCTGCCATCAAACTATATATTTACGGCCAAATCTCTTTAAATGTAAAGTGTTAACTTTTCAATGACGCCTCGCATTTATAATGTATAAAAATCCCTTCATATTTGAAATTCAAATTCAAATTCAAATTCAAATTTTATTGGTTGAAAAAGTGTATTTGTACATTCATACAAATAGCGATTGATGCTAATGCTTTTCTAATTTAATTCAAAGTTGTATGTTTGTCACGACATCAAATTAAAGGAGAATATATAATTTATGGTCCGAATGTTTTTTTTTTTTTTTTTTTTTTTTACAGGCTTTGCCTGGAATCTCTGATGCCTCAAAACGATTTGTTATTTGATCGTACTTTTATATATAAATGAACAAAACAGATTGTGTAAATGACGATAAGGACATCACCCTTTAAAAAATTAACACACTGGTTCCTTAGTATGGTCTGCTGTTTTTGTGAAGGGGATATTCCTCATTTTATAGTTTACTTTTTCAATTTTAAACCACGTGAACATAAAAAAAAGAAGCGTAATAACGGAATATTGATAGCCTGTATTCTTCTGAACCAATATATATGTTTTTAGTAATAGTAATCTTCTATAGCACGAATCAGCGTATAATTAAGTAAAAAATCATTATGTGAATATTGTGATGTATCAGTCGACTTCTTGTATGAGTTTGTAAACTTGACTTGTCTGAATGTCTGCATGTATCTGTGTTTTCATAAGCGTCTATGGCATTGTAGTTCACATGGAAACTGATAAACTGCTAAAATTTAGTGCATTATCTTCTTTTTAATTAGAACGCTGATTCAACAGGGGTGGTTTTAAGTTATGTTTTATTACTAGACTTATTTTTTGTTCGTTTTTTTTTTTTTATTTTTTTTTTTTTTTGCGTGTGTGTGTTCTTTAATGAGACCATTTGCTTTAAAAATTTATAAATAAATCACAGGTAATCTTCGCTATTAATGTAATTTTCGAACTAATCTAAGATAATAAACATGTGATTTCTCAAATGAAAAAAAAAAAAAAAACTGTTAAAAAAAAATTAAACGATTAAAAATAAATAAATAAATAAAATTCGATAAAAAAACATATATCTATATTATAAATCTATTAACAGCAGAGTTTTGTAGACAATAACAAATGACATCTTACTAAAGTGATGGTCCTGTTTTACCGACTTTTAATTGTAACCAGATTATAATTAATTTGTTATGTTTCTTTTTTATTATCTTTATTCTTAGTTAATATCATGTTTATTTTTTTATTTTAATATCGCTAATTCATTTATCCTGTATTATATTTTAAACTACAGCTAGATTCGTAAACTATTTTTCATCTAATAGTGTTCTGCGTATGTTTTCATAATAATCTGCAATCAGTCAGAAAGACAAAATATTGAATTTTGTTAATATTCAGATCTGAAATATTTGCCAAATCCAATTACAACAATTTTTCTATATGGAAGAAATATTACATAGTTGTTAATTTTTAGAAGCTTGTAAAACGGTATTATTTCAAAATAAAAAAAAAGGAACATTCAATTTATTTTCCTTTCATTTTAAAAATATTTAAAGAATACAAGCTTTGATTTATGCATTATCAACATATCAATTATTCTACCAACTATAACTATTTTCTTAAAATCATTGTACTATTTTCCTCACACATTATTTATAGAAAACCGTTTTTCTCCTTTAAATTGTATTAGCTCTTTATAAAATTACAAGCTTGTTTTCAAAATTATCACAAACATTTGCAATTTAAATTACATTTCACACTTATCTCGGCGAATGTCTTACGTTTGTAATGAATAGTCTAAAGTATATAAATTACGTCTACAGAAATTAAATGTTCTACTTCATTAAAAAAAAATAATAATAATAATAAGTTTGATTACTTGATTTTTAAAAGCTTGAATTTATACATGCTTTATTATACATGTTTCAGCTTATATACTTCAAAGCATGAAGTATATAACTGCTGCGTAAGTTTTAACTATTTATTTCCTACACCATGATATAGACAAATATATCATTAGAATTTTTTTATTATTATTTATTTAAGAGAAATTTTTAAAAACACATGTAATAAGAATTATGCATATTACCTAATCTTAGAAACTTCAAACGGGAGCAGTTCTTTATTTATTCATTGAAAATGTCTTCTCTAAAAAACAATAACTTTACATGTATATTTTAAGTAATTTTTTTTTCTAAGAATCTTTTTAAAAATTTCATTAATTGTGCCATCATCTGTCCTATTTTCCGGTAAGGTCACAAAATTTCCTTACAAAATATATTCCATTAATCTAATAATAAACCGTGTTTAGTATTAAAATTTTCTCTTTGATAAAAAATGAAAGGTGGGGGATAAGAGGGTAAATATCGAAATTTTAAATGAGGGGGAGATTGTTAACTCGCTCAGAAATCTTTTTAGAGAATCAAATTAAATTTTTATGGCTTTTATTATTTTAAAAAAAATCCGAGGCTTTTCCCAGGTATTTGAGAAGGGTGATACTTTAAGGGGGAACAACACAGTAGAAGCTTTGTAAAATACATTTTTTTTAAATGAATTTTGCAATGATTGAGATAAATAAAACATTATATATTTTTTTTGTCTTATTCTACTTACCTTAATCTTCATTTTAAAATGTAAAAATTACAAAAATCAAAAAAGATATTTTTAATATAACACAATCTTTGAAACTGTGTTTTGCAATTATCGATAATTGGCTGTATGCATAACTTGAGTAAAAAGAATGCGAAACTGAATCTGTTTAGATTTTTTAAAACTATATAAATATAGTTTTCGTTGCACGTAGGTTTTTTTGAAAATTTGAATTTTTCACAAAATGGCGAAGTGTTTAAAAAAAACTCAAAAAATATTCAAAAAAGGAGTACATATTCTTGGATTACTGAAAAACTATAAATCAAATCAAAAAACCCCTACGTGCAACGAAAACTAAACATACTGTGAACACGGTGTCAAAATTTGAAGCAAATCGGTAAAAAATTACAGTAGTTAGAGCGACAGCCGTTTTGAAAAACTTGGTTTCGAGTAAAACACGTTTAAAGTTTTATGAGAAATCATTCGTTTATAATTTATAAAATGCTTACAATACTACAATGCATCTATACCAGGTCCATAAGATGTTTCTTCTTCATTATTTTTAGCAGTCTCACGTGCTATTTCAGCGATTTTTCTAGATTTTCTACCCTCCTGTGATGCCTCATATGCTTTTAGAGTAGCAGCCGAAATTCTGCGATTATCTTCATTGTCAGCGTATTCTTTGGATATTGGGCCTATACTTATTTCCAGTTGTTCCATAACGTTCAATAATCCTTTGCAACCCTCGTTGAAAACAATTACAGCTGAATAAGTTGCAATTTCAACTATTAAATGAACACATCACTATGTATTAAAACACATCAACACTTTATTGTTTAAATAATTAACGAATTAATTTAGTTAAAACGTAAAACAGTTAAAATGATGTTACTCTACTATAACGTTTCGATAAAAGTGAGCAAATGTAACAATTAATCGCGCGAACAAGTTCACTCGCTCGTACATGTTGAAGCGCATCACGAGTCGCATGACGCGCTTTACGTATTACGCTGTAACTTCTACATTTTAACGAAAATCAATTTAATATTTTGGCATTATAATCTTAAAAGTATAAGCTATCAAAAAATACAATAAAATTTTTTTTCATTTTTCGAAAATTTTACTGTGTTGTTCCCCCTTAACAGAAAAACTTCATCATTGATAAGCTACTTAAAAATTATAATAAGTCAGCTTTTATATGATTGTCTATAGAAAACCTTTTTAAAAAATGAAGAAACAACTATTATTTGAAATTTAAGGTTCATCCTCTCTAAATACACTCTATACCACTAAATCCAAATTTTATAAAATCAAGCGTCCTGCCCCTTAGATTGATTGAATATATTTCGTATAGTTTTAGAAATTCAGATTCATATCCGAAATGCAGGTAAGAGAGGGATGTCTCTATTTGCAATTATAAAATGGTAAGAAAAAACATATTTTTAAAAATATTTGTTTGTTGTTGAGAAGAATTTTTCAATGAGCTAACAAAGTACTCGTTCCTGTATGAAAAATTAAATTTCGCTTTCACCTGGATTCCCTTTGTTTCCAACCACTTCTACTTTTTATGTCTATCATGACATTTCTTGTATACTACAGTCTGTAACAAAAGTGTCCGAACACTAGCAAAAATTCCTATGTAAAAAAAGTACATTTCATACGGTTTTCTTAAATAAATCCTTGTCGAATCCTGTTCTTAGTGTAAGAACATGATTCGATAAGGATTTATTTAACAAAACCCTAGGAAGTGTACTTTTTTACATAGGAATTTTTGGTAGTGATCGAACACTGTTGTTACCGACTGTACATAATTTTTTGTACACTTTAATTGACATATGATTTTATTATACAACCATTAAACTGTATATATTGATGGAAAAATTATAATAGTGTTTGAGGAATAAGTGATTCCCAAACATTCAGGTTCTGATAAATTTCTGTACGTTATGTGAAGAATATTATCAAACAAAACCAATAAAACGCCACTCGTACAAAACAATTCCGGTAACTAAATTATTTATACCTTAGAACACAAATATCGCTTAATAACTACAGACTTTGAATTGAATAAACACTATAAGATGAAAGAATTCGCAACGATTACTTCGTGTCTAAAGAAAACATGACCTTCATCAGGCAAAGAACGTAGACACGAGTGCTGCAAACAAAACGGCATCACATCACAATGTGTTGCTATTTCTGTTATACACTATTTGCCATAAATCACATACTATGGCCTGTATCTTGGAAACACGTCTGAATTTCTGAAAACTGCAAAACATGTGTTTAATCAATTTGAAGGAGATTTCGTTATGTGACAATCTGTGGTCCGTTTTGTTTGAAACACTCGTGTCTACATTGTTCGCCTGACGAAGGGCCATGATTTCTTTAAACCCGAAACAGTTGTTGCGGATTGTTGCATTTTATAGTGTTTATTCAAAGTTTTTTACTTATTACTTTTAAACGCCAATTCTGTGGTGCATTTTGATAGCCAATATCGCTTGTTGAAGAACATTATTAAAATTCAAGTCGAACAATCAGACAATAGCTAAAGCACGGTTCAGAGTTGAATTAAATTCACTTGAGTGCGAATGGTTCTATTTTATGTTATTTGGTGAATATTAGTTCCAAGAATTCTACAGATTTGTTCCAAAAGGTAAGATCATTAAGTATATTTCAAAAAGGACAAATTAATTCTATCGCTATGTGTTGACAGAATAATCCTATCAAATGACTAATTAACCGTATTAATCTGGAATCCAAGTAGACCCCAGAAACTTTTTAACATGTTGAAAAATAATAATACATATCGTATTTTGAAAGGCCGTAGCCAGTGAATCTTCAAAATGTGTTGCTCGAGAGTGAAAATGCAATTTGACAAATATCACTGACGTTTAATGTATTTTCATCTAAAGTATAAATGTCCAGTTTTTTTATACGGCTAAACATGTGCCTCAATGCACATAATATTATTTTGAATGTAAAATGTTATAAAGTAATTATTAATTATATTCAGAATTAGAAGTTTACGCCCGCTTCGCTTCTCACTAAATTTTAATGAATTTTCAAAAGAATTGAATCGCTATTTATTTTTATAGCACATTTTGGGCTTTGTGACATAACTAAAAAGTCCTTTTAAGTTCAAAAAGTCAAAATAACATATTACAAATTAAAATAAATGAAATATTTCTTCCGTTTTCCACTCGCTTTGCAACAATGCTCTACGGTTTTATGTGAATGATTCTCACGAATGAACCAACAATTGTTTACAAATTTAATGGATTATGTATGGTAAATAAGTGCGCTTTAATTTAAAAATTGCAGCTATTAGAACTTCAAAGCTGATAATTTTTAAAAAGTTATGCATTATTCCTTAAAATTAGACGTGTTTCTGTTTAATATTAGATTCCTATTTTAAGATAAAAGCAAGCGAATGATATCCGCTTTGTGAAACTTTGCAACGTGATATATTTAAATCCACCATTAATGTATATAGCGTCCTCACAAAAAATTAACAGTTTTTAGAACTATTTTAAAAAGTATAACATCTATGCAGTATCTTTATAAAAAAAAAAAATTATCAGTTTTTAGTAAAAAAAAGCAGCCAACCTTCATCAAAAGCAATTAAATGATATCGCGTTGTGAAACTTTGCAACGTAATAACTGTAAATCTAATAACTTGATGTATATAGTGTCCTCAGAAAAATGAACAGTTTTCAGAGCTCTTTTAAAAAATATAAAAATGCAGTATTTTTTTTTTTTTTCATAAAAAAAAAAAAAAAAAAAAAAAACTAGATTAAAAAAAAAAAAACTAGATTAAAAAAAAAGAGTGGACCGCCGAAATTCTTTGCTTTATTTACATAGTTAATTCTTAAATGAATTCTGATAAGGAAACCTTTTTTTCTTCTTTTTTTTAATAAAATAAAATAAAATAAAAATAAAAATAAAAATAAATAAATAAATAAATAAAAACACTATTTACGGTATTAATGTGAATATTCCGTTGCTATTTCAAATGATCTAGATGCTTGTTACATGCTTTTAAACATTGTAATGGTTTTTATGCGGATTTTTTGTTTTTACATAACACACACACACACACACACACACACACACACACACACACATATATATATATATATACATATATAATTATTACATTCAAAAATCGATATTTCAAAGGGGAAAAAAAAACACACTTGTAGGACGTTAAACAGTGGTACATATTTCACTTCATTTAAAAAATATTTACGAATTATACAAACCACTGTGCCGTTGCTGAGGCACAAAATTTTCGATTAAATTTGCATCAAACACCATTATGATTTTAAATTAATGATCCATTCTAATTAGCAGTAAAATTACCTATAAAGTTATATTCAAATATTATTTGTTTTTGCGTAGAACTGTACACTGTTTTAAAAAATTCCCGTAAGATTATGGGGAAAGCCCGGCAGCTGAAATCCCAGACAAATTCCGTTAAAAAAAAAAAAAAAAGTTTTTTTTTACTGGCATCATGTTTTTTTATGGGCATGTAACATAATTTAAGGTCATTATATACTTAAATTACGGTCTTTTTTTTTTTTTTTTTTTTTACGGGCTCTGTCTGGAATTTCTGCTACTGGGATACACACTTACATGATTTTTTTTTCAATGTAACACTGTGTTAAAAGTTCTAATTTTTTCTTCATTATTGCATGTCATTAATTTAAAATCCATGATAATTCCAGAAAAAAAAAAACTAATAATAATCTATATCTATATTCATTATATAAAGCGCAAAAAATTGTTTGTTTGTGGAGGGTAATCTCTGAAACTACTGAACCGATTTAAAAACTTCTTTCACTGACCGAAAGCTACAGTATGCCATATTGTTATAGGCTATATTTAATTTTGATAAAATAAATTTTATTTTAAAATCTGGGCATTTTAATTAAAATCCCCATAGAAGCCGTAATAGAAATGGAAATAATGAAATATTAAAAAAATTAGCTGCTGCCAACATAAAAGAAACATTTACATATTCATTTCGTTTTTAAAATATCTTGACGTGAAAAGAAAAGAAATATATTTGCACGTGCATTAAATTGAAATTCATATAAAGCTTTTTTAATTGTTAAACTTACACGTTAAATCTGACGTCATTATAGAATTAAAAGTGTTTATTTTTCTAATAATTTAATTTGATATGATATGATATAATATAATGATCTAAGCATCAATGTTTAAACCACGGAGTCTCTATTACTCCGTGGTTTAAACTGATGTGTGTAAACGAAATTGGAATTTAAAAATAAATAAATAAATAAAATAAAATAAAATAAGAAATTCTATTTTATAATATTATTTATTTTAATTTATAATTGTTGCCAAAAAGATTTACGAATTAATTCATTTTTAGACATATAATAAAATATATTTTCACGCGAACAATAATATAAAAAGTGAACTGGATTTTTTGTAAAAAAATAATAAAGATCGAGGAAAATTATTTCCCCATTTTAATCCCCATATTTGGATATAGATATGTATTAGTTATCATGTGCATCCGTTAGATTAAATTGTTTTTGTTGTAAAATTGATAAAATTGGAATTTTAAATTTCAAAACTCTAGAAAAAAAAATGGCAAATTTCCATATTCGATTGAAAACATAAACATTTCATTTCAAAGGATGATATTTACACAATAAACATCCAACTAATAAACTAATTAAAAGGGAAAGGATAAATATTCTATCATAATTTGAAGTCAAATTTGTTTTCAAATGTCTAAATAAAGTATCTGATATAATATACTAATATGTTGCAGCGGAATAGATTTGATATCCGTCATCCTTGGCAGAAAAAAAAAAATATCGCCAAATTATCTGGCGAATATAATTTAATTCCTTTCAAAAATCATGGTTATTTTAAAAACTTACATTAAGAGTGTAACGAATAATATGAAACAATATTTCGTACAATACATATTACGAAAATATACATCTGGCATGTATATTTTCGTATTACTTTTTGATCGCCAAATACAAAAAACGCCAAGGGTGACAGTTTTGAAATTTAAAATTAAAATTTTGTCAATTTGACAGCAAAATAACTCAATCTAACGCATGCATACAATAACTAATACATATCTGTACCCAAATATGAGGATTAAAATCGGGAAATAATTTTTCTAGAATTAAAAAAAAAAAAAAAAAAATCCAATGAGCGATTAACATGGAAAATCTTTTTCTTGCATCCATGGGCGGTCAGTGATGTCACACTTCGCTTGCGTATTGAGATGTTTAAATTTATTTGGCGACTATTTTTAGCAACTAACAGTTATGGCAAGTAGCTCAATATACATAGCGCATACAGCCATTACTGAAATGTAAATAGCATTTAATTATTTGAGTTACATTATGTTGATTGAAAACCTATTTAATATACCTATGCTCTATAGCTATACTAATATAAAAGGAAGAAAGGTTTATATGCATATATAGAGAACAATCGCTAGAACTAAAAAGCCGATTGCTTTTTTTTTTCTTTCAATAATAAAAAGTTACACTGTCTCTCTCTAAGTGCTAGAAGCTATAATAAATTTTGGTAAAATAAATTTTTAATTAAAAGTTTCAATATTTTAATTGAAAACAAAGCATAGATTTGATATCTATCGTCATTGGCGATTTTTGTATTTGGCGATCGAAAACGTAATACGAAAATCTGTATATTATCGTAGTAAATACGAGATGTATGTGTTTACTTCAATTACCCTACTACCGTAGGTAGTGGAAGTATTGTATAGGTTTTGGCAATTGGTCAGTGTGTGTGTATATGTGCACGTGTGTGTGTAATCTTCTGGCTGTCATATCTCCAAAACTAATAAAAATAGAACTACTAAACTTCACAAGTGATTCAGGTCTGGTGTACAGATAAATTTTCCAAATTTTCGTGAAAATTGAAAAACCGGAATTGGGTCATCGAAAACCAGAAATGGGACCGTAAGACCATATTCAAAAACACCTCTAATGATTTTCTTCAAAGTTGCTGTATAAATAATATATTAGATGCCCTTTCGATTGAAAAGTTGCTTAGTTCAGGAAAATTGATAGGCGTCCTCTATAAACAGCTCAATTTCAGACTTCGCAAGTGCGTTCCTTTAAAAACGCCTGTACGGATTTTTTTCAAACTCGCCATGTTAACTTCCTATTAAATATCCTTTTGTAATTATTGTTTTTAGGTCAATAATTGAGTATGCTAAGTTTTGGTAAAAGTTGGTATCTCAAAAACGGCTCTAACGTATTCTTGAAAATTTTTTCTTTAATCCAATTTAGATAACCTTTCTCAAGTATTACGTGCTTATTACAGGAATATTAACGGTCATCGTGATTAGGCAGTTCAGTTTTAGATCTCGGAAATTCGTGTTTAAAAAAATAACTATCTATTTTTTTCCCCCTTATTTTTTAACTCGCTATGCAAACTCTGTTGTATGTGTCTTTATACGTGTATCAAGTTTCTCTTACTCGAAAATCTCAAAAAATGCAAGTAATATCTCCAAAAAATTGTATATATTACGTGTAATAGTGGGTAATGGAAGTCGTGTGGTTGTTTCACACCAGATTCTGTAATAGTATATATTGTACGAATATATACTATTACATACAATAATATAATGTTTCATATTATTGATTTCTCCTTTAATATACATTATTAAAATAATAATCAATTATGGAAATAATTAAATGTATTTGCGAAATGAACAAATAAATAATAATTAAAGCTATTATGACGTCAATTTTATCAAAAACATTTTCATGTCATAGGTTTATTTTTCATTATTTTTTATTCATGAGTAAAGAAATGTTTCTTTTTATGAAATAAATAAATAAATAGCATTAAGTAAAAATTGCCAACATTTAACAACTAATTAAAAAAAATAATTGTAAAATTATATTTTGACTTTCCAGTTAATAATTGCCTGACTATAACATATAAACTGATATATTTCTTGATTTTTTACATATCAATCCATCTTTAACTAAAATTTGTTCATCAGTGCGAAGCCGGACGGGTCAGCTAGTCATTATATAAAGGGCAAAAAATTGTTTGTTTGTGGAGGGTAATCTCTGAAACTACTGAACCGATTTAAAAACTTCTTTCACTGACCGAAAGCTACAGTATGCCATATTGTTATAGGCTATATTTAATTTTGATAAAATAAATTTTAGTTTAAAATCTGAGCATTTTAATTAAAATTCCCATAGAAGCCGTAATAGAAATGGAAATAATGAAATATTAAAAAAATTAGCTGCTGCCAACATAAAAGAAATATTTACATATTCATTTCGTTTTTAAAATATCTTGACGTGAAAAGAAAAGAAATATATTTACACGTGCATTAAATTGAAATTCATATAAAGCTTTTTTAATTGTTAAACTTACACGTTAAATCTGACGTCATTATAGAATTAAAAGTGTTTATTTTTCTAATAATTTAATTTGATATAATATGATATAATATCTAAGCATCAATGTTTAAACCACGGAGTCTTTATTACTCCGTGGTTTAAACTGATGTGTGTAAACGAAATTGGAATTTAAAAATAAATAAATAAATAAAATAAAATAAAATAAAATAAGAAATTCTATTTTATAATATTATTTATTTTAATTTATAATTGTTGCCAAAAAGATTTACGAATTAATTTATTTTTAGACATATAATAAAATATATTTTCACGCGAACAATAATATAAAAAGTGAACTGGATTTTTTGTAAAAAAAATAATAAAGATCGAGGAAAATTATTTCCCCATTTTAATCCCCATATTTGGATATAGATATGTATTAGTTATCATGTGCATCCGTTAGAGTAAATTGTTTTTGTTGTAAAATTGATAAAATTGGAATTTTAAATTTCAAAACTCTAGAAAAAAAAATTGCAAATTTCCATATTGGATTGAAAACATAAACATTTCATTTCAAAGGATGATATTTACACAATAAACATCCAACTAATAAACTAATTAAAAGGGAAAGGATAAATATTCTATCATAATTTGAAGTCAAATTTGTTTTCAAATGTCTAAATAAAGTATCTGATATAATATACTAATATGTTGAAGCGGAATAGATTTGATATCCGTCATCCTTGGCAGAAAAAAAAAATATCGCCAAATTATCTGGCGAATATAATTTAATTCCTTTCAAAAATCATGGTTATTTTAAAAACTTACATTAAGAGTATAACGAATAATATGAAACAATATTTCGTACAATACATATTACGAAAATATACATCTGGCATGTATATTTTCGTATTACGTTTTTGATCGCCAAATACAAAAAACGCCAAGGGTGACAGTTTTGAAATTTAAAATTAAAATTTTGTCAATTTGACAGCAAAATAACTCAATCTAACGCATGCATACAATAACTAATACATATCTATACCCAAATATGAGGATTAAAATCGGGAAATAATTCTTCTAGAATTTTAATTAAAAAAAAAAAAAAAAATCCAATGAGCGATTAACATGGAAAATCTTTTTCTTGCATCCACGGGCGGTCAGTGATGTCATACTTCGCTTGCGTATTGAGATGTTTAAATTTATTTGGCGACTATTTTTAGCAACTAACAGTTATGGCAAGTAGCTCAATATACATAGCGCATACAGCCATTACTGAAATGTAAATAGCATTTAATTATTTGAGTTACATTATGTTGACTGGAAACCTATTTAATATACCTATGCTCTATAGCTATACTAATATAAAAAAAAAGAAAGGTTTATATGCATATGTAGAAAACGATCGCTAGAACTAAAAAGCCGATTGCTTTTTTTTTTTTTTTTTTCTTTCAATAATTAAAAGTTACACTGTCTCTCTCTAAGTGCTAGAAGCTATAATAAATTTTGGTAAAATAAATTTTTAATTAAAATTTTCAATATTTTAATTGAAAACAAAGCATAGATTTGATATCTATCGTCATTGGCGATTTTTGTATTTGGCGATCGAAAACGTAATACGAAAATCTGTGTATTATCGTAGTAAATACGAGATGTATGTGTTTACTTCAATTACCCTACTACCGTAGGTAGTGGAAGTATTGTATAGGTTTTGGCAATTGGTCAGTGTGTGTGTATATGTGCACGTGTGTGTGTAATCTTCTGGCTGTCATATCTCCAAAACTAATAAAAATAGAACTACTAAACTTCACAAGTGATTCAGGTCTGGTGTACAGATAAATTTTCCAAATTTTCGTGAAAATTGAAAAACCGGAATTGGGTCATCGAAAACCAGAAATGGGACCCTAAGCCCATATTCAAAAACACCTCTAATGATTTTCTTCAAAGTTGCTATATAAATAATATATTAGATGCCCTTTCGATTGAAAAGTTGCTTAGTTCAGGAAAATTGATAGGCGTCCTCTATAAACAGCTCAATTTCAGACTTCGCAAGTGCGTTACTTTAAAAACGCCTGTACGGATTTTTTTCAAACTCGCCATGTTAACTTCCTATTAAATATCCTTTTGTATGTAATTATTGTTTTTAGGTCAATAATTGAGTATGTTAAGTTTTGGTAAAAGTTGGTATCTCAAAAACGGCTCTAACGTATTCTTGAAAATTTTTTCTTTAATCCAATTTAGATAACCTTTTTCAAGTATTACGTGCTTATTACAGGAATATTAACGGTCATCCTGATTAGGTAGTTCAGTTTTAGATCTCGGAAATTCGTGTTTAAAAAAATAACTATCTATTTTTTTCCCCTTATTTTTTAACTCGCTATGCAAACTCTGTTGTATGTGTCTTTATACGTGTATCAAGTTTCTCTTACTCGAAAATCTCAAAAAAATGCAAGTAATATCTCCAAAAAATTGTATATATTACGTGTAATAGTGGGTAATGGAAGTCGTGTGGTTGTTTCACACCAGATTCTGTAATAGTATATATTGTACGAATATTGTTTCATATTATTGATTTCTCCTTTAATATACATTATTAAAATAATAATCAATTATGGAAAAAATTAAATATATTTGCGAAATGAAAAAATAATTAAAGCTATTATGACGTCAATTTTATCAAAAACATTTTCATGTCATAGGTTTATTTTTCAATACTTTTTATTCATGAGTAAAGAAAAGTTTATTTTTATGAAATAAATAAATAAATAGCATTAAGTAAAAATTGCCAACATTTAACAACTAATTAAAAAAAATAATTGTAAAATTATATTTTGACTTTCCAGTTAATAATATTGCCTGACTATAACATATAAACTGATATATTTCTTGATTTTTTACATACCAATCCATCTTTAACTAAAATTTGTTCATCAGTGCGAAGCCGGACGGGTCAGCTAGTCGTTTATAATTTCTCTCGTCGATGAAAAAGATTTCCAAATGCACGTGACCTAATGTTTTGCATTATTTTACAACCGTAAATAAAAAGTGGTATGTTGTAGCCATTAAAATACATTCTTCTGTTTCATTTATATGCAATAGTTAGTACAAAGAAAAGTGAAAAGGTTTGCATATCGCCGTGATCGCCTGATAGTACCAAAATATTCCGTCAGACATTTTATGATACAATCGGCCGATGAACATAAAACCAACGTAGTTTCCTGTTAAATCGATATTTTAAATGAAGTTCAATGCATTATAAAGTAAAGCTAGGAGAGATTGCGCGGTAGGAGGGATTGCGCACATAGGGTATCGGCAAGAAGGAGTACAATGGGCTCTCTGAAACTCCAAGTAGTTCTACAATATCTATAGCGGTGTGCCCACTTAAATGTGCATGTTCATTGCTTGAACAGTCTCAGTTTAAATGTGGTTATTTTGCCTCGTTTTCAAAAACGTTTGCTTAAATTTTCAAAACACTTTCTAGGATTTTTTATAGAGTAGTAGTATAACAAAATATTTTTTAATTAAACGATTTCCCATGGACTCGTTTATAAATTTTACTGGTACCAGGCGGTTGCATGGAAATTGCAGCATTTTTTACAACGAGTGCAACGATTATAGGCAACGACAGATTAGGTCAACAGACAGAAAGCCATTCAAACTGAAAAGGAACTTTAATAATTTTAAGTTAAATATATTATCTAGTAACTGAATGTTACTTTTTATTATTTAGTCCTGTTTTTTTATCTGCTATTTTAAACATTTTTAATAATTTTTATTTATTTATTTATTTATTTATTACTGTTTTTTATAATTATTAAATTGAAATACCTACCTGAAATACAAAAATATTTGTTTACAAAAATCTTATACCAATGATATTTAAGGCAATTATCATTGTTAAAAATTTAATTGTAGTTAAAATTAAGCGCAATCTCTCCTACCCTATAAGGAGCCAAAATAGCTCTCTTGGTTTTATCCCAACTGCTGCTTTAAATCATAGTATAACAAGAAAATAGCAATGGAAATGCATAAAAGAAGGATCACTTGAAAGCTATGCAGCAACAGCTCAGCCAAAAATTAAAATTTAGATTTTTTATAACGTTTTGTTGAATTGCGCGCATACTCTCCTAGCTTCACCTTATGCATAATAGAGTTTTAAATTACAGTCATTTGCTAAAAAGAAAAAATACAGCATAACAGCGCCCGCATTCGGTCGATATAAACCCGACTGATTCTACACAGATTTTCATAATAGGAATTAGATTTAACAAATTTTCATTTGTACGATGTTACGGAATTCTCTCCACCAGGGGTCGCCGTTTTTCAAGACACGGCGATACATGTACTGTTTTTAGTTAGTGTGTGGCAGGCATCTGGTATGGAATGGAAGGGTCTAAATAGGAGACCCTAAATATGTTAACTTGTAGTATATGTATATAGTTGTAAATTACATGTAAATAAGACATGATATGCAGTTAAATTGCATCTGTATAATTTGACATAACAGCCATCTTACATGTAATGTTTGGGATATTTATACAATTTAGATACTGAGGTATAACCTACAAATATAAAACGAACGTTTCAAAACAGGAGCGTTATCTAACGGCCGATATGGAACAATAGTTGACAGCCACAAAGACAAGTCTAGGTGCAAATAGATATAAAATGGCGTGAAATTTCATGTATTATTTCTCTACTAAAAGCAACATAACTTTTTTATCTCTCCAGCACATAGCCAAAAAGACAGGAAGTTAGTTAAAAAATAATCAAATCGTGTTTAGATAAATATCTGAACAAGCTCACAGTTGCCATTAATCTGTACCCATCTACAACATTATTTATAAATAATAAGCTTTATACAATCTTTAATCGATGTTTATACGATGCAATAATGTAGAGAAATCTTTGCAATAATTTGTTGTAGAATTTTACTTATAAAGGCAACTCTGTCTGAAAATTAATTTTTTACAGGATTTTTATTCAACATTTATAATTTTTATTAAGATAGAAAAACCTTTGAAATAACTTTGTTTTACAATTTTAAATCAAATTGCCACTCTGACATCGAAAACATTAATATTTTTACAAAAGTATTTTTTTTTTTTTTGTTATTTAGGAGAGAAAAAAATCTTGTATTTGTAAAAATAACGATAATATAGTTTATATGTATTTTTATTTTTACATTTTCTAATTGCTAGTGTTTAAAAATAAAACAATATATATACACTCATTTCCTGCAATTACACGTATAAACATAAACTTTACAAAAGAAAAATATACGCTTAACAGATTTTAAAATTTTATCGAGACTTTAAATCTTTCGGTAGCTATAGGATTTCTTAGTCTGAAATATTCAAGTAAAGTGTTTTAATTTTGTAACTTAAAATACTTACACGCTTAGTGAACTGTTAATAAAATATCTTTCTTTGTGCTACGCTTCACTGGTAAGATATTTGCTTGAAACATCTTATGTAATATTGTATAGAATAAAGTATTTAAGCTATAAAAGTGACACATAAAAAGAATTCAGATTAATAGTTTTCCATAATAGAAAATATATATGCCTGGCATTTGGGAAAATTTGGCTAGATGATTATAATTTGTGTTGGAAGAAATATTTAAAATTTATGTTTCGCAAATCAATTTTAAAGTCTATAAATGTACACATAAAACAACATCTTGTAAAATATTTCTGAGAGTATTTTTTTTTCTTAAGTTACTCTAGAAAACAATATAACTAAATTTATGACTTTATGACATGAATTTTTAAAAAAATTCCCTCGTATTTACATACAATACCTTTCTAATTATATACGTAAAGTGTCATTTAATTATTTTCTTTATATTACAATACATTTTCCTTCATATATATATATATATATATATATATATATATATATATATATATATATATATATATAATTTAGCTTAAATGTCAAATTTTAAACGATTTATAACTTCAAACTTTAGTTCATTTTCTATACTTTCCATACTGATAAAACAAACATCTCTTCTTTTCTTTTCTTTTTACTTTTTTTTTCAACTCGATAAAATAATAAAGTAAATAAAGTTAAACACACTGTTGACTTCTCTTATCACAGATTCACAGTTTCAGAAGAAAAAAATTATAAAATTAATTAAGATCAAACATTGATTTATATATAAAACTGTTTTAACTAAGAACAAATACGGTATGTCAGATATCTGAAAACTAAATACATATAATTATTTTTCGATAAAAGATTAAAAACAAAATATTTAATAATGACTATAAGTTCACATTGATAAAGGGAAATCAATTTAAGATTGAGTTTGTCTTATATTTAACAATTTACTAACATATACAAGTCGTAGAGAAGAGTGAATAAATTTTCAGAGAATAATTATATATATATATATATATATATATATATATATATATATATATATATATATATATCATCATAATCATATAATTATATATATATATATCATCAATTTCAGCCTTTATCAATCCACTGCAGGATGAAGGCCTCTCCTAGGTTATCCAAACTGCCCTGCTTTCGACAATTATTCCCCATTCTGCTCTTCCAAATTTCACAATTTTATCCCTCCAACGACACAGAGGTTATATATATATATATTTTCTTTGTTTTCTTACAAAAAAGTATATAAATATTATAAATATCAAATGAAACCCTTTGTTAATGTTGAAAGCTTGGACTTTTTTATGATACTATGCCATCCAAAGTATTATTGTGTCCTTTAATTTGTGGTTGGTTTCCCTAATTTATCTAATGATTAACATTTAATGGAAAGTATGGATTTATGGATGTTCTTTTCTTGCTTAAATTTTAGCGTCGTTATGTTCAGTGTTCCTTTATAAACAGTTGAAATGCGAAAGTAATATTTGAAGGGGAAAAAAAATCCCCCACTGTAGTTACTTTTCAGTTTCTCAATCATCTAAAATAGGTATGGTGATAAATAGTGTAGTTTTTCAAATTTTCTAATTTTAAACCGATTTTAACAGAAATGGGTAATCGGCGATTCGATGTCTTGTTATTATAAGTATTTAATCTAAAATTAACTGAAATACATTAAGGAATATGAACTTTCGATAATTATATTTTTATTTGTATTCATTTTGTCTTGCTCAGACATTTTATTTTATCGTAATTACAAGACAATTCGCTTCAGGATTTTTTTTTTCTGTGTGTGTGCGTGTGCGTCTTTATTATTATTTTCGGGACTAGACAATTAAACGTCAATATTTGAATTTTTCCAATTTTAGACCAATTTTAACAGAATGTTATAATGTCCCATGATTAATTATTATCAATGCACAGTTAACTGATATCCTTAATCCCTTAAGCAAAAAAGATTTTTAAATACTTAAATACTTTTCATTTATTTATTTACTTATATTTTTCAATGCATTCGTAAGGAGAATAATAGTTTTTGTTTTTATTTCTGAACTGAATAAACAAATATTTTCTAGAGAAATATGTATTTCGTTTCGTCAAAAAGGAGATTCGGGGAAAGATTATGGGGTATTAAAAATATAATAAGTGATATAAAATTCTAAATCCAATTGAATTTAAATAATTAAGTAAATGAAAAGACCATAAAAGTTCAAACAACATAAACCCATAAAGCTGAAATTTTATGTGTGGAAGGAACACAATAATTATGCATTCTAAAATGAATTATCTATAAATAATGTTCGGTATAAGTTATTTTTATTTCAAGTTATATTGAAAATAGATATAAATACAAACATTTTTACTTTCAACTTTATATAACTTTTAAGCGAATTTGTCTTTAAAAAAAAAAAAAAAATTCTTTTTTATTGTTAAATGATAAAATTCGTATTATGTAATATTTGGTGTGACTATATTCTTTTTATACACACTAAAAATGTAACAGTAATATTTGTAATTAGATATACTTAGAAAGTTTAGTTAATCTAAAATATTTGTATGAAATTAATAAGATTTAAACTTACCGGAAATGAAGTTTGAAAGGTAAAGTAAGTTTCAAAAACACGAGTTCATAATTTTTGAATTAACTTATGCCATGAAGGAAATTTTCATAAAAATATCAACGACAGTCCTTTACATTTTAAGAAATGATATGACAAGTTAATTATCTAAGGCATATTAATGAAACTTTTGCATTTGTAATATGTATCTTTATGAAATTTTTCATTCAAGTAAATTTTAGACGGATATATCTAGTGGGATATTATAGTCATTTTCAAAATGTTAATCTTTAACTAATATAGTATATTTTCTAAACCTTATAAATTGCATATATATTACACTGAGCTTTTGAATAATCAACCAAATTTCGAAAGATTATTTTACATATATTCATATGAATTAGTTGATATTATTTTATAATGATTTCTTGAATATTACCGCGATAAATAACGTTATATGCACATTTCTATAAAAATAAAATTAGAGAAATTCACAATAAGTGTTATTATAGTTTAAAAAATTGCTTCTAATTAAACTGTTCAGAATTCTTTTAAATCGTCTCCTTAACTGACAGACGTATGAAGTAATTGTAATTAGCTTAACTTAACTTTATAATTTTATCATAATTTCTTCAATATTACCTTGATAAATAATGTTATATTCTATTTTATATAAATTTTAAAAAAAAGGATAATTTTACATCCATTGTTGAATATAATTAAAATACGTGTTTCTAATTAAATTATTTGTGAAATTTTTAGCTATCTCTTTAAATGATAGACGCATGGTGTAATAATACTTAGCTGAAATTTTTTCTGTAAAAAAATTATAAATATATATATATATATATATTATATTGAAATTTTATTGTTGTTAAACATTATAAAAATTTAATAATAAAAAGATTTATTTTTATTTTAAAAAGTGTGAAATTAAACAAAATTCCTGAAATTCCTAACGGCAATTTTAAGAAAACTTGTACAAGGAGATAAAACATTTCCTTTGATATTAAAAGTATCTATCTACCTATCTATAAATATATATACATATTAATTAACGTTGTTTTAAACAGGCATATAGATTCAGCTAACATTACATATAGCCTTGGAGGGTGGTAACGAATATACCTATTTGCCTAGTTTTTGACTATCAAAACTTTTTTGCCTACTGGAATCTTTTAATACTTTTTTTTTTTTTTTTGCCAAAAAGCGGTAAAATGAACAAATATTTAAATTAAATACACGGTGAATTTCAATTCCCCACTGTGAAAATTATCTCGGAAATTATCACTAAAATACCGGATATATTGCACATATACTGAAAAAAAAAAAAAAAAAAAAAAAATCATGTAAGATTACGGGGAAATCCCGGTAGCAAGGATTCCAGACAAAGCCTGTAAAAAAAGCGTTTAAACCGTAAACTAAGTATATATGACTTTAAAATATGTTATATGCCAGTAAAAAACATTTTTATTTCTACAGGTTTTCTCTGGAATCTCTATTACCTGGCTTTCCCCGTAATCTTGCAAAATTTAGAAGATAGAGCGACGTTGTCGAAGAGGGGAAATTATCACTTGCAGACGGATATGCTCATAAAGATTAAAGATATTCTAAATCTTAGTAGAAAATCTAAACTTATATCTTATATTTGAGAATTCTTCAACTGTCTATTAGTAATATTGATATCTTTATTGTATCTTTATTGTATTATATTGTATTGTATGTACATATTATGTGTAAATTAGAAAATATATCAATGTTTTCTTGCAGGAAAGGTTTAAAAGAGCAAGACTTGTCGCAAAAAACATAAAACACACACACACATATATATATATATAAATATATATATATATCTTCTTTTCTTTTTAATACATAGAGAAATATTTACAAAAAGAGTTTTCCTCAAATACACACACACACATACAACAACAAAAAAAAAGAGAAAAGAAATAGAAATATATATTTTTTTTTTGTTACATATACATGTAAATAATATAATTATCCCAATACAGCTTGCGGATTAAAAAAATAAATAAATAAAACTTAAATTCCTATTGCATGTATCTCTTATATTCTTTGGTAAAAATAAAAAAAATAAAAATACAGAAAAAAGACTTCTCTCGAAAATAACAAATGCTATACACATTTTTATATTTTGAAAAATTATAATGAAATTTCAATGTTTATGTAGAATGTTTTTCTCAAAGCAAGTTGTTTACTAATCATCTACTGTAGAATGGCTAGCATTATTTCAGATTTTTAAAAATGAGTTTTCAAAGTCTTTTATGCATCAGCATACAAATAAAAATTTTCTTTTTAAAAAAGATCGTGCTTTGAAATCTCATTCCAGTGTTAAATTTAATAAATAATCTTTGGATACTTCAAAGTGTAGTAAAATTGATTTTTTTTCCCTCTGCACTGAGCTTTACAAGATGTGTTATATTTCATGGAAAGTTTTTTTATCAAAATAGGAGCATAATTAATCTTTACAAAAAAAAAAAAAAAAAAAAAAGATGTTTTTTTTTTTTTCTATTTTGCTAATGAAACATTGTTTACATTTTTCAAAACAGAGAATAAAGGTCAGTTGTTCTATAAATATTTTTCTTTTTTTACTCTCTCTTACCCATAACTTAGATAAAGTATGATTTTAGTGTCAAATTTTCGAACGTGAGTTTTTGTTATATTTACACGTTTTGAGGTCGCCTCAATATGATAATCATGTTTTTAGCGAATAGTCTGTGTGTGTGTGTGTGCCTGTATGCGTGTTATCAGAATATATCAAGAATATATAGCAGCAGATATTCCAAATTTGGTATTCTAAATCTGTATTATATAGGGATGCTACACTAAGCTTTTCTTTGAGATGAAGCCAATGGTTCGTGTACAGGGACACCGAAGAGAATTCAAATACCTTACGTCTATGGGGGAAATTGCAGGTAAGTCGAATTTAACATCTATAGACTGCACTAAACCAAATGAACCGAATATATATATATTTATATGCGTAAAAACATGTCTGATATAGAATATGGTAGAGAAAATCATTCACTGTTCGTTTATAGAGCTACTCAAAAGAACTAGATAAAAGCGCGGCATTAGTTGTAAATTAATGGAAACGTATTTCAGGCTGGGCCATGTATTATTACTAAAGAATTACATTTAGGTCCACCATGTGGTCTGTATATAATCTTCGAAAGATTTACAGGGCTGCAAATATTTAAGCGATAGCATTCTTTTTTGTTGTTTGTTAGTGGATGTGCTTTATTAATAATATTTTGCCATTTTCAGAAAAGCTGTTCGGAAGTTGAAATGACTTCCTCATAGAGATATGGTAAATAATGTATGTTTTTAAGCTAAACATTCATCGCTTGTTTTTTGTATATTTACACGTTTTGAGGCTTCCTGATTACCGTAGTCAAGTTTTTTATCGTTTGATTTTTGTCTGTGTCGCTTAGAGTGACTTTAAAAACGAATAATTTTAGGAGATCCAAATGTTGTATTTTGAAGTTAATATAAGTTCGTTGCTGGAAAAGTTTGATCAAGACTAATAAGTATCAAAGAATGTTGCATGCGAAAGTTGTCTGAATAATTTTAAGGAAATTTTAATTTTAATAACAGATTTAAATTCTATATAAATATAGGTGCAGAAAGGAAGCGGGGTGTTCAGGGGGGGGGGGGGGTGAAAGTCCCTCTCACACAGAACTAATTACCATATAAAACTCTTCCGTAGCCAAATTTTAATTGTTTTAACATAGGTTTACATAACAGTAATCGTTATGTTACCTCTTAATCTCCAACATATATTAATTTCAGGGCAAGAGAATGTCGTGTGAGTGACACACCAGATTATTCTTTCACAAAATGGTGAAAATAAAAGTAATGATAATATTGAACAAACAAGAAAAGTATTAGTAGTTGTAGTAGTTGTAGTAAAAGTTGTAAAAAATTACTGCTTCAAGATGCATATATTCTCCTTGAACTTTTTAATGCTTTTTTAATTTTAGTAGGATGTAGTATTACGAAATACTGCATTGAATAAAGTTTAAAAAAACATTTTTTTTTTTTTTTTTCGAAATTCGCTATAGTTTTTAGAAAAATAAATAATGAGAATAAATATATAAATAACATTAATTAAAAAATTAATCAAGGGCAAAAAATAATACTATGCAATGATAAATTTAAAATCGTTATCATATATTTCTAGGTGCTGGAAATATAAAAGACTAATTATTTATACATATGTTATTAATAAAGTATGCCTTTCGTTTTAAATATTATATGGGTGTATGTGTTTAGTATATATACATATATATACATGTATATATGCAAAGGAATTATGGAAAGTGTTCTTTTTCTTTCTTTCTTTCTTTTTTTTTCTTTTTTTTTTTTCACATTCACGTAGTACTTAAAGAATGGTTAAATATTGATATTTAATTTTGCTTATTTTTTCGTACCATTCCGCATTTTTTTTTCCTTACTCTCCCACTACTATATTTATGATGTGATTTTGTATAGTATATTTACATGATTATTAAAGGAAAAAATTTCTGTAAAAATATAGTGGTCAAAACGTTACAGATAAAGGCAGAATAGTACCATAAATTTATACGTGTGTGTGTTTGATAAAAGATTCGAAAACTATGTGAAACGAGGACAAAGTTCAGGAAAATAAAATAGAAATATTAAGAAGAAGGATGATAGGCCACCACGGCTTAAGAATTGTATATATATTAAATATATTTTCTAACACCAGGATATTGCATGGATGTTAAAAATTAGATAAATTATTGTAATACGAAAAAATGAACAATACAAATAAATGAAAGCTTTTTAAAGTATTCTCTGAATTTGTATTTAATGAGTAAGTGGTAATTAGCTATACAAATTTACCAGTAATAAAAATTTCATTTTGATCCTAATGGAGTAACCAGCACTTTCAAGCAAATGATTCCTCAAAAGTACACTGTTTAAACGAACTGTATGTTATACAATTACTATAATGCTTATATATTTTCACAATTTTCTGGATATTTCAATAATTATAATAAAATCTGTAGTTCAGAATATTTATTAAAATTTAGGGAATAAAATCGATTTTTGTCACATACACGATTACTTTTAAAAAATAAGCAAATATAACATAGTACATCCTAAAATGTTCATTTTATTATTATTAGTTTTAGTTTTAATTCGAAAATATATTACGATTTGATTTTTTTCTTCTTTTTATGCCTACAGGAAAAGTAAAAATGAATACTTTTTCATAAATTGTAATATAATATGCAAAAATGTGTATATAGAGCAAGAAATGAATTTAAAACGTGAAAATATTATTAAAACGTAAAACACACACACAATAAAAAATATCCTACACAGTACAATGATTATATTATAAATTGTTCGTTACATCTGTATAGGTATTTAAATAGGCCTCCTGTCAAATATGAAAGAATCATATCTTATTCTATATTATGGTTAATATATGCAAAACCTTAATTTGTCTGAAGAGTTTATGTAATGAGAAATTCTTCATGCATATAATACCCTTCAAAATGAAAGTGAGTCTTTCATGTTTAAGAATAGTTTCAAGCATATAAAATAGGAAAGATTGACTTTACATTTATTACAGGTAACCTGAAGAATGTAACAAAAATAAAAAACTGTACACAAAAAATTAATCTTAACAGACAAAAAATGCAAATTATTTTTTTATTTAAGATTTTGTATGTGGAAGTTAAACTGAAACGTACAAATCTTGAAATTTTCTTTCTTTCTTTCTTTCTTTTTATATATATATTCTTTAATATTTTTTTTTCTTTTTGCTATTACAGTATTTTTTTTTTATTACTGATTATGGTCCAAGTTATATATTAATTTAAGAATAAATATAGGTTACAATGCAACATCACTTTTCTCTGCCATTCAGTATTTTTATTTATTTTTCATAATTCTGATGTATGCAGGGGCCGTACCACCCATGTTTTTAAAGCATTTTAAGAGATAAGAAATTTCCACTTTTTTTTTTTTTTTTTCAACGACTAATTTCATATGAAAACTTTATTGCATTTTTATAGTGATGTGTTGTAATTAAATAGGATAAATATTTTTGTACAAAAATAGTGTAACAAAAAAGCGTGTTCAGATATGTGCTGTGATTAATCCTGTAGACATATGATTTTACTTGGAGAGTCGTCTACATATTGAAACTTGCATCAACTTTTTTTTTTTTTTTTTTTTTTTTTTTTTTTTTTTTAAATGGTGATCTTTTTTTATTATTATTATTTTTTTTTGGGGGGGGAGGGGGGTTATTTGGATCAAATTAGCCTGGAAAAATATATAGTTTATACATTTCTCTCAATATTTCATAGATGTGTAATTTCATAGCTGCAAACGTATGGCGATGCTATAGTTAAATTAATATGATAAACATAAATTCGTATCTTTCTAAATATTATATCATTTGGAATATCATTTATTATGTGCTAGAATGGAGTGACTCAAACACATTACAAGAATACTTTTGATTAAAAAAACATTTCTTTTATTATTAAATCTGAAATCATCATCCGAATTAGAATGTCTCATTTTACTTATAGAATGTTATGACAAATTCTTTAAACGCAGTAACATGTGCTACTAAATACCAACAAATGAAATTTCGATTATATTCTTCGCAATTTAAATTTTTGAAGAAATAAAATTGTCTTAAATATATACAAAAAAAAAAAAATACATTTGATTTTCTTTTTCTTTCTTTCTTTCTTTTCTTTTCTTTTTTTTTAATAAAAACTTTTCTCTACAGCTTCATAATATAATAGAAGCTAATATATAAACTTTAAAAATTATTTATATAATCATTTGCATTGCAAATGCTACCTGTACATAAATATTTATATTTTACCTTTTAAATAGTTCAGCTATATTGTTTAATGTTTATGCTTGCGCGTAACATAAATTGTATAGAGAAAGACCAAAAATTATTTAGGAGTAATTTTATATTATCAATTAATATTGAATATTTGGATATGCGTTTATTTTTACATATTAATGGGGTACCTTTGAAACTACAATTATTTATTGTTCATTCCAAGCATATATATATATATATATATATATATATTATTTAAATTCTTTTCTACAAGCATTAATGACGGAATATACATTTTTATATGATTATACGAAAACTTAATAGTGGTCTCATTTTCATTAAAAGGAAATATTTACTCATGAAAGAGAAATATATTTCAATCTAAATTGTTTATTTTAAAACGCTAGGGAACAATAGATACGATTTATTTTTCTCTGACCAAATATTTACCTTTGAAATTATAAAATATTAAATCAAATTTTTATCAGGCTAAATGAAACTGCAAACAATGAGCTATTTACTATATTTTTCTTTAGGAACATACTTACAGGTTATTGTTTGCACAGTATAACTATTTCCAATTGAAGTTATCTCCGTTCGTTTTGTGGTAGTTAATAACCAATCGCTCTGTAAATAAACTAAGTTATGTATATTATATCTAAATAAATATACCGTGATTGCTTCCTTTAACCCATGCATCAGTTTTAATCGAATGTCTGAGCTTAAATTTTAGAAAACAATGTTGATTTGAAACACATTATGTACCTAAGACTGTTTCATCATAATTAACTAATTATTTTTAAAGGGACACTTTCAAGTTTAAACGATTTGTCAAATATCTAGAAAAGTTCTTTAAGAAGCATATTGACTCTTCGGTAGGGTTTATAACATGTTATACATCATACATATCAGCAAAAGTTATGTCCTAAAGAGGAAAATGGAACCTGTAAAAAATTAAACAAAATTCAAATATGTTTCGGGTCACCTTGTAAAAATTAACACTTGAATTGCGTTTTTGCTGCGGCATTTGATTATTTTAGTTATCTGTAAAAAAAATTATGAGTCTACCACATATATTCATTGACATATAGCGATTTCATTAAAAAATCGCAAAAAATAAATAAATAAATAATAATAATAATAATAATAATAATTTTACTATTTTTAATTATAATATGTGATAGTCCTCCGTTCTAAAGAAAAAAAAAAAAAAAAAAAAAAAAAGGCTGTTATGACTTCAGCTTT
The DNA here is from genome assembly GCA_963930645.1 of Salticus scenicus. NCBI lineage: Eukaryota > Metazoa > Arthropoda > Arachnida > Araneae > Salticidae > Salticus > Salticus scenicus. The sequence goes on from OZ005659.1 coordinate 186,599,402, forward strand.
ATCAGAAATGTTTTATGACTTTACTTCCTTTTTAAATCGGCAAAAAACCTTAAACATTTATTTATTTATTTACATTTTTATTTAATTTAAAAGTTTAAATGGGTTTTTATTTAATACCTTTTGAACTAATTATCCTATTAGACTAAAAAATACGGCGTTAGATAGATTTTTATCTGATTCATAAGTAATGTCAACTTTTGTAGTGATGGGTGGAACAGTTTACTTTGTGCAACGAATTAAAGCCTGATATAACACGGCATCCACATTATAAATAAAATAACATTCCAGATTTATTTATTTATATTTTTTTTTATTCATTTATTTTATTTTATTTATTTATTTTTTGGAGTGGTCGTACCTGACATCGTTCAGGAAGCCTCTTGCTCGCAGTCTGCAGCAAAAGTATCAGAGCAATATCAATAATACCCGTTCTATAAAAAGTACACTTAATACAGCTTTCTTAAATAAATCCTTGTCGGGTCATGTTCTTAGTCAGTCTAAGAACATGATTCGGCAAGGATTTATTTAACAAAACAGTTTAAAGTGTACTTTTCTTATATCGGAATTACTAGCCAGTGTTCGCATACGTTTGTTGCCGACTGTATTTTTACCTTTAATTATTATTTTTAATATCAAATTATACCTCTGGGGGTCACTGAAGCGGGGGAGAACTCCCGTTCGTGGAGGATCAAAGTTGTGATGGCTTGTCTACGGAACATCTTTAAGGGTGTGTCTCAGACCGTCGCCAATTGTCCAATGCGCAGCACTACTGTGACGTTAATCCCAACCAACCAATCTTTTTAATTTCAAAATAATTCTTAAAATATAGATATCTTTATTAACATTTATACGAAATTTGCAATTTCTGTAATTTAAAAAATTTAGAAAAAACGGGATGGCAACATGCTTTTTCACCAAAAGTTGATAGGCACTAATTTATGTCAAGATAACACTATATATCAAATTGTATGATATTCCATGAAGTAGTTCCTCAGATACAGTTGCTACAATATTTTGTCACACACAGAGAGACATTTTCGTGTAAATCCATCGAAACCCGAAGTATTTTTTTTTTTTTTTTGTTTTTTTTTAAACCACTAATTTCTTCTACTGAAAATAGAAGAAAATGTTATTAATCAAAAGGAGATGTAAAATATGCGTTCTATGAATTTTTGAAACAATATTTAGGGAAAAAATTATTTTATAAAATATGGTTTTTGTAAAATTCCGGTTTAAAAAATAAATCAATTTTATATTTATAAACACGGTTTAATGTTACTTATTTTACTACATAATTGTAATATTCTGTCAGGGAGGTTAAAAAAAAAGAAATCACAGGGATAAAAAATGATTAGCGAATTTTTATATATTGCAAAATTGTAATTAAATTTCAGTGTTTATACTTTTTTTTTTTCCTCAAGGGAAAATGTTTTTTTAAAGAATCTAATGTACAATGACTTGCATTTTTTCAGATTTAAAAATAGGCTTTCAAAGTATAGTTTGTATCAGCATATAAATAAAAAAAAACACTTTCGCTAGAATTTAGGGCTCAGAAAACTTGTTTCGGCATTAAATTCAATAAATAATCTTTGAATAATTCAAATGTTTGTAAAAAAGTTAGTTTTTTTTTTTTTTTTTTTTTTTTTTTTTTTGTGTTTGTGTTACATTATGAAAATAACTTCTTACATTTACATAGAATTTTTTTTTTCTTTTGTATAAAAATAAATGTTATTCATCTTTATAGTAAATATTTATTAATGTTGATGAAGTTTTTATAGTACACAATTTCTGAAGCAAAAAATAAATAAATAAAAATAAAGTTTTAATACTCCACATCTATTTTGTTTTATTACACACAAAAAAAAAAAAAAAAAAAAAATACTCATAAAAAAATGTAGCTATAAGTATAGAATGATAATAAATGTAGTAATTATGAAAATTATTATTTTGCGTTCTATAAATTTGTTTTTTAATCGTGATTTTTCCTCATTATTATAACTAAATATTATATTGTATTATACAATTTTTAAAAAAAGAAAACATCTATTTTTGAACGTTATTAGTTATGATTTTATACATATGGATGAGATAACAAATGAAATTGAAAATCGTTAACTTTTCCTTTTAAATAAATTAACTATAAATTAAATAAAAATGAATATTTATATGTTTAGGGTGCATATAACATGAATTAGTCCGTTTAAAAGATTTATCATGTTTTATTTTGCTTTATTTATATATTTGTTGAGTTGCATTGCTTGCATATTACTTGTACAAAACTAATTTAAATTAAAATATAATATAATGTTTTAAGTTTATCAGCCTTTTAAACTTCGCATATAACCTTTGGTAGTGGTAGGAAGATTCCCTCACATGGAGTCTAGTTACCTGTAATTTGAAGCTAAAGGAAAATACGTTTCTAATTTAAAAACACAGAAACTGGAGACAGTGTTGTCAAATTTAGGGATATTTTTATTGAACATTCGCCAATAATTTTTAGGAGTGATATTTGATTACGTAATAGACGATTAAACGTCTAAGTGATTAGCCAACCGTTAGAATTGAAGGTTATTGGTGGATGTTGAATAAAAAATATCCCTAAATTTGACAACATTGGCTGGAGAACCACATAGAAATTACGATTCTACATCACATGACAAAAATAAGTGCAGTACAAAAGCAATACAGCACTCGTATCTAAACCGATACAGTATCCCACTTGAATATTTTAACCAGAATTTTTTTTGAGAAATTTGAGTGAATGCTTATTTTCCTTTTTTCTTTCTTTCTTTCTTTTTTTTCTTTATTACTTTTAATAACAGTCACATCTAGAGAATAAATAACAGTCGTGTTTTTCACAAAGATTACGATTTTTTTTTTTTTTTTTTTTTTTTAACTGCATTAAGAATACTGAAGTAAAATATTTATTATAAGTGAGAAAACAGAAAATGCATTTTTTTTTCTTTGTTAAAGCATATACCTTGCACATGATATATTCCACATCATAAGAAATAAAAGTTTATATAATATACCATTGAACATTACCGTAGCTTTTAATTCTTAAGATTTTTTCACATCGTTATATATATATATATATATATATATATATATATATATATATAACATTACATTGCAAAATAAAGCTTTAAAATGTGAAGAAATTTCCCTGTATCTTACTAAAAATTGGTGAGATTTCCTTATCTACAATCTTTTTAAATTTATGTTGTTAGAACCGTAATGTTATTAGCAATCGCCCTTTTTTCACACCATAATTTTATATACCATAATTAATGAGTATTTTTTTTTCCATATTTAATTTGTGTTTTACATTAGAGAAACTCATATTGTAATTCAAAAATCATGTTATGCACAATCGTTCACAATTTACTGCGGTTAGAAGGAAAAATGCACAAATCAATATATACATATACATATCACTAAGTTTTCTGAAAACAACGCACAAAAAATAGACTTGAAAAAAACAGAAACAAAAGTATAAAAAAAGAATCACATCAGTCAAATCATTATACAATGATTTACCAGCGAGGTACGAGCGTGGAAACTGCAAAATTAATTTATCATCAAATTCTAAAGTCGCCAATATCGCAAACACCTAACAGCAGACGGTATCTATATTCCAAAATACGTACCCTTCTGACAGCTGTCGAAAAGAATTTTACACTAAACTTTATAGGATATTTAATTCAGAAGACATTTATATTTTATTTCAGATATAGATATTTGGATTTCAAATTCCTTGTTGAAAAGTCTTTATCAGAAACAATCATTATTACATAAGGAAAGATTCCTCTTTTCTCTTATAATATCACTAATCCAGCACGGGGTAAGACGCATGTTCTTTATACATGTACTCAATAAACTTTTATTATTTAGAGTGAAATATTTTTTGGGGGGAATCATGCATTTCGTTAATTTTGTAAAATCGCGGGATATTATATTTCTTAATTTTCGCCAAACTATTTTTAAGAGAAATCTGTTTTTCCCATAGTAAGAATTAAAATATCATTTGATATTTTGTCTCATAGATATAATCGCTACTATTAATTTTTATATCAGTAATCGCAATTCGCAGATATTTGTACAAATTTTGCAAAATGTCTAATTTTATAGGTAATACAGGTTACTTTTTATTTAATACATTACTACTTATCAGGTATTTTAATTTTTTCTTATATTCTCAATTATAACAAATTAGTTAAAAGCGGTAGTAGCACGTTTGACAGTAATTCAGATGCTTACCCTCTTTGTATTTGCAGTTGTTTATCTTCTACTGATGATTTAAACATATATAATTAAGTTTAACATTTTGGTTCTTTTTTAATATGTTCCTAATCTATTTTTAAATATATATTTTTCTCTGATGGATAAATTGTTTTCGAACTTAAAGTACGCGAATCACATGATATTTGTTTTTTCTTATACTTATGAAAGTTTAATTTTAATCCCATTTTTAACCCAATAATTGTCGCGTCATTTTTTGTAACGCTAGTGTTCACGTTTCGTTGTATTCTCCGCTGCCCGTACTTTTTTGGGAAAAGTCGAAAGAAACCCAGTAGCGGAAGACCAATTGCGTCTAATTCCTCGAAAACTTTTCATGCAAAATTCTGATCTGTCTGAAATATCAGAAAAACGGAAAAATGAATCAACGTTATTCGTCACTTCGCAGTCAAGTAGTCGATTTAAGAACTAAAATGTTATTAACTGCTTAAAAAATAGCAGAAATGGAGTATTATATTAGAGGACATCCAACCAAGGTCAGTTACACAGAGTTCTCTTCTTTTTTTGTAAGGTGTGATATGCAAGATGAATTAATGAGTGATGAGTGGCGAATAGACTAATGTGAGGCTAATAATGGGATAAATAAAAAAAAATTTTGTATCTTTTTTTTTTTTTTTTTTGAAAAAAAAAAAAAAAATATATATATATATATATATATAATAATAATAATAATAATAATAATAATAATAGAGTTATTGTTATATGCAAATGCAAAAATTAAATAGTGATATATTTATTATTTTAATGAAAAGTAAATATTTGCACTTGAATGAGAAATACATTTGGTTCTAAAATATTTATTTTTAAAATCCTGTAAACAGTACATATCCTTTATATTTCATTGATCAGATATTTACTATTGAAATTATTATATATTCCATAATTTGTTACTAGACTATATAGAACTCTCTGTAGGTGCATACATCCAGATAATTTCTTGATTAGTTTGATATTTTCATTCAAATTTTCTCAGTCAAATTTTTTGCAGTCCTCAAAAGCTGTCTTTTATAAATATATAAATTTACAAATATTGTTTCTAAATATATGCGCCAGATATGTTTTCGTTAACCCGTGTTTCAAATTATATTCAATTTTAAATTTTAGAGAAATATCCATCTAATCCACATTTTTAAGGATCTAAAATTATAGTTTTGGTGATAATTAACGAACTTTTTTAAAGGCCTACGGAAAAAATATATATACCGAAAACTATCTCCCCACATCTAGAAATTAAGTTGTGGTTCTAGTAAAAATAATCTCATGTCATCCTTATAAATTCTAGTCTCCTTTGTAAGCGAGTTCTAGAAAGCCGTATAAGAATTCTAGAGCGTTTGCCCGTGTTGCCGAGAGATCAAACTTATTTAGAAATCTCTGCAAATAAATGCGAATGCAGGAGGTAAATTTTAGTAACTATAATTTAGTTTATAACCCAAATATAGGAAATCAAGCTAAAATTTCCCTTAATACAAAGGACTCATAGAATTCATGATATTCTTTTTATTGCTTCACTATCTAGATACATTTTTTCAACATCTAGTAACACATAAACTATAAATTCTCGATAATTTCGTGGCTTACCTCATACGCATACTTCGAAAATCAATACTTCTAGCTTAATTATTCTAAAAATGACTACTTATTTGCTGTAGATGAAGGCGGTACACACACACACACACACACACACACACACACACACGCATATATATATATATATATATAAATATATATATCCCGATGTATTAATGGTTATATTTTTGAATAATTTTAGTTGAATATTCATGCTACTGTAAGCAATGTTTACCATGAACTGCACAAAGATTTACAGTAACAAGTGAATAAATAAATAAACAGATATGAATTTCAGTATGTGTATTTTTGGTGTAAAATTTTGAATTTGAATCTATAAGGTTGCTTTTAACATAACAACTTAAGAAAATTTAGATATTATTTCAGAAATATATATAATATATATATATATATATCAAAGATAAATATCACGAATTATTTTATTATCAACTTCAATCTTTTTATTATTATTATTATTATTATTATTATTATTATTCCGGTGCAAAAAAAAGAAAGAAATTAATTGTAATTCGAATAGAAATTTACATATTAAAATTTTGTATTTAATAAATTGATATGGTGGAGTTGAATTGCAGATAAAATAAAGAAAATAAATGTATTTTTAATACTGTATTTTAAAATACTGTATTACATTTCCATCTGTTTTAAGAACAATAGCTGCAGGCATTGAAATTTTTATTTATTACTCCTACGATTTTAATATATTATTTAATATTATTATTTATTTATTTATTTATTATTTATTTATTTATTTATTATTATTTAATATTATTTAATATAATTTAATTTCGGTCTAAATGTAGATAGAATTCTTACACTATAAGATGCTACCAATATATATATATATATATATATATATATATATATATATATATATATATTGATTTAAAAATGTAAAATTAATCTTAGGTAAAATGACCACAGGACAGTCTACTTTTCCAACGCTCTGCCCTCTTGAACGAAAAAAACATTACAGGAGTAAAAACTCCTCTTTTTATGCTTTTCCTCGTTTGTCCTCTTTTTCAAACGAAAAAGAGGGCAAACAACGAAATTAAGGATATATTCCTTAATTAAAAAAATTTCGCATAACTGGGAAGCTCAGTTGGCTAGTGGTTGTATCAAACGGTTAACATTAACTTTTTTCAGCGTTAGGTTCGCAAAAGGACAACTTTCTAATAAACTTGACAAAGCATACTATGGTTTACAGATTCACAAAGAAATAAAAATATTTCTTATATTTGTACGGATCGTTGATCCAGAACACGGAATCACAATTGAAATTGTCATGAAATCATTAAGAAGGTGGTACTCTGGTCAATACGGGGTGGGTTGAAGTGTGTTTCACTTTTGCATGAATAATATTTCTTAAAAAAATAGGTCCACCAGTGGCCGAAAGATTCTGTCCTCGAAGCTACACTCCTTCTCATATATATAAGGACACTTTAGGTTTTGAAATAACTAATGTAAAAATAATTGTGAACAAGATTTTACTAAGTGCACTTAATATATCTAGAATTCTAAAAACCAAAACTACTATATTTTTTTTTAATAGGAAACAAATATAATTAAAAAAAAAAAAAAAAAAAAAAAAATGCAAAATATTTTTTTCTTCACGTTTTTAGATGTTCATAATTATAGGGACAATTTTATAATGTTCATAATTATAGGGACAAAGATTTTTTCATTTTATTTAACTTACCAGCGGAGAAATTACAGTTGACATGCGAATTTGTTAACAACTGAGCTAGTTTAATTCATATATAAGCCTTCAATTTTCCTTGAACGGACATTACTGATAATTCCTCGAAAAAAAGAACTTTCATGAAGTGAAGTATGATAAATGTATTCTTTAAGTGAAAGGATAATTTCAATCTGCCGAATTTCTAATGAAATTCGAAGAACTAAAATTGCTGAAGGAAATGTGATCAAACATTGAACTACTGGTTCGATAGGAGAGAGATCTGATGCAAAATTAGAGTTGTTTTGTAGAGATCGAAGACTCATAATTTCCCTTACTGTTCTACTCGTAATGACTGCTGCTGAATTTGCTCGTAATTTTTAACGAAAGGTTGGGGTCCACATTTATGCAAGTTTCAAATGATTAATTGAACGTCTGTGTTAAAGAATTTTGCGTGATTTAAAAGAGCCAATGATAAGGTAAGAAACTAGATTTTTACAATTATTCAAATTAGTCATTTGTGTATGTAGGAGCCTCGCCTCCCCCCTGGGGGGCAAGTCCCCCCTCGAGGGGAATAAATTTTCATGATGGGTATCTTTCAAAAGAGCTCGCCAATACCTTTAAAACGAATGGTTGAACCATCGATCTGCGATAATTTAAAACAAAGTTATCAATTTTTTTTACTTTTAACGAAAAAAAAAAAAAAAAAAAAAATTTTTTTTTTTTTTTTTTAAATAAATAAATAAATAAATATATATATATATATATATATATATATATATATATATATATAGAGAGAGAGAGAGAGAGAGAGAGAGATAGAGAGAATAAAGTGGACTTTTTTTAGATATTTGGTGTTATACTACTTGTGTATTATGGAAATCGTCTTCATTTTCATAAAAGATAATTTTTTAAAATAATGATTTTAATAAATTATTTTTTAAAAACAGAATTATTTTTTAATAACCGAATTAAATTCTATATAAATGTAGGTGCATTAATGAAACGGGGGGTTGAGGGGGCGGTAGCTCCCCCCCCCTCCTCACACAGAACTAATTGTCATATAAAAGTCTCCTTTTGAATTGTTCAAAATAGGTTTACATAACAATGCAAAAAATTATGCATTAAAAAAAAAAAAAATACAATTAAGTTATTTTTATCTATTTTGTATTTTCACAAAGACATTCAAAACATATTTCTTTTTGTTCAGAAGATGAATTTGAATTTTGCCTCAAATTTTAATAGCAACATAAAGAAAAAAGTACACAATAGTTAGGGTGATATAAAAATTGATATTAGTAACAAGAAGTATTAATTAGTTAATTTATTTAATAACATATCAGTCAGTTATAGAAGTTGTATGCTCGTTGAAAAAAAAAATCTCAATTTAACAGTTAATTTATTTCTTGATGAGAAAAATATTTATCTAATTTTATCAACGAAAGAAAAGTTGACCTTGTTTTTAGTGAGGTTGCTTAAATATGATTCCTGAAGAAGAAAGCACCTATATTTTCTTTTGAAAAAGCTGTCCAGGTTTTCTTAATTTATGTTATTAACAAACTAAATACTTTTTATTGAAGCCATATTTTTGGGTTTCATTTCTTAGTATGAAACAATATCTATTGCAAGTATTTTAAAAACATTAGTTCATTAATCCTTTAACTATGTAGTGTTTTATCTGTTTAATAACTGATAAAAACAATAGTAGGTGAAGGTAGGAATTAAAAAATAATTAAATTTAATAAAATAATAATAATAAAATAATATAAACTAAGTAATATAATAATAAATTAAATATATATATATGTATATATTTTAACTGTATGGTTATTCAGTAATCTTATTTTCCATTTTTTTTTTTTTTTTTTTTTTTTTTTAAAGGCTTTATTTCAACTATTGAGTGACAGAAAAAAATGTTTGTAACTGATAAAGGGTTAAACTAATCATGCATTTTAAAACAAATTTCATGTCGTCAACATTGCTTTTTTTATTTATTTATTTTTATTTTAAAAATATTGTTGTTAAAAATGGATGAAAGAATGGAAATTTCATAGTAAATAATATTGGGAAAATGAGAACTAAAAATTTTAAAATATGTCCCGAAGGTTTTTGGGGTAAATTAAAAAACAAAAATAAATAAATAAATAGGAATTTTATTTTCTCTGAAGGTGGTAAAAACCATGGGAAAAACATGTTTTGGCCAAGATAGTAAAAACCGGCAAAAACCATTTCACAGTAAATACACACCTGCTTTAATTTTTTTTTTTTTAATAACTTACTTAAAGCTCGCATTGCTCTAAATTTCTGAAACTTATTACACATAGTAGAATAATTCCATACAACTTATTAATTTTTAATACCATTTTCCCCCCCTCAGCTTACTATTTACTTTATTTATTGTCACTTAGTAACTCCCCACAGTTAAAATGTAGGCTTAGGTTCATTAATCACTAAATCAGTAAAAATCAACTGTACAAAAAGCAAAATGAGCAATTTACGTTTAGAAGTGCCAGATGAAAATATCCTGTAATTTTAAATCTCCACCAGTTATTAGGGAAAAAAAAAAAAAAATGATAAAAATAAAAAATAACTTTCTATAAAGCTTTCATTATCTTAAAGTTATCACTGCTATTCTTCTTCTTCTTCTTCTTCTTCTTTTTTTTTTTTTTTTTTTGTTGTTATACAAAATTTAATTATTAAAGACTTCTGTTTATTTTTATTTACAGTTTGCGTATTAAAGTTTCCTATATAATAAAGCTTGCTGAGATAAAATGAAAGTTAACTTTAGCAAGAAACAGGATAAAGAAAAGGTATGCATTCTTAACCAATTCTTAAACTGCCTTCACTTAAACAAAGTCAATAATGATTAACTCGCGGGTTTATTTTAATCCATATAATAATAAACAGTTATAAAATTCTTAAAATATTCCCGACTATTTATTATGTTTTCGGAAAAAAAAAAAAAAAAAAAAAAAAAAAAAATTCTTACGCTCAAAAAGTTCGGAATGTAAACATCTGGCGCCGAAACGGCCGGCGCCAAAACAGCCGGCGCCAAAACGGCCGGCGCCGAAACGGCCGCGCCAAAACGACCGCGCCAAAACGGCCGCGCCGAAAAGTAACAAACCGAGTATTATGTCATGAATGAATGAATATTATTGTGAATTATAAGTTTGTGAAAAGTAAATTGATTGTGAATTTAAAAAAAGGTTTAATAATGTGACTAATGTGACGATAAAATATATTTATAGGTTTTAATTTTTATATATATTTATATATATTCTTATGACTCATATTTTTAATAAAATATCATTTACTTGCATCGTCATTCTTTGATATATTAATGTTTTGTGCTTTACTAGCTATGTAAATTGCCTCTACATAGAATGCAGAGAATCTATTTATATCGATGTTCAAACTTGATGAGAAAATCCCTTTCATGTAAAGGGAAAAAGCATCGAGGAATAAATTACCGAATTTTGGAAATGATATTCTGCGTTATTTTTATAAGGTCTAATGTTAGGAAAGATTAAATGAAACTTCGTATAACAGCACTGTTAAACACACTTTTTTTTTTTTAAATGAAAATCTGAGCACTATTTGTAAAATAGAATTACATTTCCTTGACATTATTTCATATCAATGTAACTTTTTAATTGCCTGATTTTATGTAAAATATATATATATAATTTTTCTTATATTCTTAATTTAATGAAAATATTTATATTAAAGAAGAAAAGGAAAAAAAAAAAGTTCCCATTGTTTACTTATTCGTATGCATATTTTTTTTTAATTATTCCAACATTTAAAATTAAAAAATAAAATAAAAAATAAAGTAAAACATCCAATCATAGTTCCAAAATAAATAATCACTAGCTGGAACCCGTCGAATTCGACGATCATTTTATTGACCGTAATGTTTCAAAAAACATCGCATCATTATTTAAATGTATTTCAAGTTAAAACATCTAATATAATTTACGACATTTCACTTAAAAAAAAAAAAAAAAAGAAAGTCAGAAAAATGCTTATAAATAGAAATACTATATATGACATCACTTTCAACAAAGTACAGTCAATGTGACGTCAAACTGACTCCAAATAAACAATTCCTATCTTTCATTTTCTATTTCGTTTAATACTAAGACTACATGTTAGCTGACCCGTCCGGCGTTTCCCGAGCCCATGGTAATAACCTTAAATGAACCTTAAATTTGTATGGTTTTACATCTTTAACTTAATTTTGTTTTAATTTCTATTTTTAAATAAAAGCATCGTGAAAAAATAATCAGCTGTAACCAAAAAAATTACCTCGAACCGAATGAAACTCTGCCTTGTGACCTTGGTGCCTTCGGTAGCGCATACGCTGGCCGCTAATAATATAAAAATATTCCCAAAAATTAACATGGAACTCAACGAACCCGCTCGGTGTTGCCCGGACCCATGATACCTTAAATGAACCTTAAATTTGTATAATTTTATACCTTTAATTCGATTTAGTTTGAATTTCTGTTTTTAAATGAAAGCATCACGAAAAAAATAATCAGCTGTAACAAAAAAAATTACCTCGAACCAAACGAAACTCTGCCTTGTGACCCCGGTGCCTGCGGCAGCGCATACGCCGGCCGCCAATAACATAAAAATATTCCAAAAAATTAACCTGGAACCAAACGAACCCACCCGGCAATGACCGGGCCCATGATAATAACCTTAAATGAACCTTAAATTTGTATGGTTTTATATCTTTAACTCGATTTTGTTTGAATTTCTATTTTTAAATGAAAGCATCACAAAAAAAAAAAAAAAAACTCAAACAGAACGGAACTCGGGATCGTGACCCGGTGCCTGCGGCAGCGTATATACAGGCCGCTAATAACATGAAAAATTTCTCAAAAATTAACCTTGAACCGAGCGAACCTCTCACTCGTGTTACCTCTGCCTGTGACTGCTGTACTGTATAGCAGGTATGCATGCTACACACGCGTTGCAAATTCCACTTTCCTTCACCAGGGGGAGCAGTATGTTGTATACGAACATCACCAATCGCCTTGAATTTCCAAGACTTTTCAAATAAGGTGTCACTGCTGGTGTCAACTGCAAAATCCTTTAGTTGCTCTTTCCACCGCCATGGGGCACAGCGTGTTCTATATGAACAACACCAACTGTAAGGAAATACCAAGACCTTTAAAATAAGGTGTAACATGATAGGGTCGACTGCAAAATAACCTAGTTCCATTTTTAACCACCAGGGGGTGAAGTATATTGTGTACGAACATCCCCAATCAACATGAAATTTCAAGACCTCTATCACCAATCTCCTTGGATTTCCAAGACCTTTCAAATGAGGTGTCACATGGTGGTGTCAACTGCAAAATATTTTAGTTGCACTTTCCACCGCCAGGGGGCGCAGTGTGTTCTGTACGAACATCACCAACGGTCAGGAAATACCAAGACCTTTAAAATAAGATATAACATGATAGGGTCTACTACAAAATCACCTTGTTCCATTTTTCATCACCAGGGGGCGCACTATATTGAATACAAACATCCCCAGTCAACATGCAATTTCAAGACCTCTATCACCAATCGCATTGGATTTCCAAGACCTTTTAAATAAGGTGTCACATGGTGGTGTCAGCTGCAAAATCCTTTAGTTGCACTATCCACCGCCAGGGGGCGCAGTGTGTTCTGTACGAACATCACCAACGGTCAGGAAATACCAAGACCTTTAAAATAAGATGTAACATGAAAGGGTCTGCAGCAAAATCACCTAGTTCCATTTTTCACCGCCAGGGGTCGCACTATATTGTATGCAAGCATCCCCAGTCGACATGAAATTTCAAGACCTTTAAAATGAGGTGCTACATGCGTGGGTCTAGAACGGATTTCCCTCTCAAACTAATTTCTCCCCCCTCCAAATCTACTTTCCCCCTTTTCCCCCCTTTAAAATCGAAAATTCCAAATTCGCAGAAAGTGATTTTTTAGTATTCGACTCCAGTCCCCATATGCACAATTTCTTCACCGTGAAGTAATTTGAAGCTTAGTTAAGCTCGTAAACGTGTTTTTAACCCAAACGGGTGGGAAACGGTTTCCCACCCATTTCCCTCGGGGGAGAAACGTTTTCCCCCCCGGGGGGGAACCGGTTGACTTTTTTTTATTTTTGTCATCTCATAGCACATCTACAGACCAAGACCTTTTTTTAAACACCTCAACCAAATTTTTGCACCAAGTAGTTCTCTCAATATAGTGAAGACAGACAAAAATGTGTTTCAAATTAATATATAGATATAGATAAAATTGTCTGTGATATAAAATGTGCATGGTTAGAGATCTCTGAAAAATTAGCGTTTTAGTTCTCATAAAATTTCAGGTTATTTTCTAAAACTTTTTTATTCCAGCTTATCATATAACTGTTCTCTATTTGTTTAGTTTTCGAGAAAGGGGTTCTGTCAGAAGAACATATTTTAAAAGTGTAAAAAAAAAAAAAAAAAAAAAAATAAAATAAATAAATAAAAAATATACAGACACGAGATTATTTCCTTATTTAAAACATGAAAATCTGACATTGACAGATTTTAATTTAGTGCCAGAGGCCTACTGCTAAACTTGTTAATATCGAAAAATTCTTCTTTAGTTAATTCGTGACGATCTAAATTCCATGATAAAGTTTTCATTAAATCAAACCAATGTGTTTCAGCTGCAGATACTGTAACAAATAACGTTGGAAGTCCAAACTGTCTTATAGCCGCAAAACAACGTTTTTTCTCTTTTTCCCAATGAGGGGGAGGTGTGCCTTGGGGGGGACTCATGTCAAAGGTGTGCCTTGGGGGGGGACTCATGTCAAAGTTGTACCTTGGGGGGGACTCATGTCAAAGTTGAGCCTTGGGGGGACTCATGTCAAAGTTGGGCCTTGGGGGGGACTCATGTCAAAGTTGTGCCTTGGGGGGACTCATGTCAAAGTTGTGCCTTGGGGGGACTCATGTCAAAGTTGTACCTTGGGGGGGGACTCATGTCAAAGTTGGGCCTGGGGGGGGACTCATGTCAAAGTTGGGCCTTGGGGGGACTCATGTCAAAGTTGTACCTTTGGGGGAGACTCATGTCAAAGTTGGGCCTTGGGGGGACTCATGTCAAAGTTGTACCTTGGGAGAATTTTTTATATTTTTTAAAAACTTGTAACCTTCGTTATGAGTAATCAAATTAGCTACAAAATCTTCATTCAATAAATCCCCATTCAATAAACCGACTGAAATAGGCCCTTAGCACTATTAAGAGTGACGTATAAAAATTCGACAACGCTGTACCGACTGAAATAGGCCTCTAGCACAAATAAATAAATAACGAGTTTTATTCTCCTTCGCAAAATCAATTTACATAAACATATAACATATGAAAATTGTATTTTTATTTAGAAAGAGGATTTGACATTCGAGTGTGACCTCTTTTTTTTATTGATCCTTCGACCAATATATTTTTTTTTTTCGAAATTTTTAGTAGTATATGTACACCAATAATTAAATAAAAATTACTATATATATATATATATATAGAGAGAGAGAGAGAGAGAGAGAGAGAGAGACCTGCTAACTATGCTAGTTTAAACGTTATAGTATTAAGCCCCGCCTTTTTTTTCCACAACAGATTAGTTGTAGAGCAATAGCTTATTATTTAATCAAGAGAACATATTGTTGAATATTACTCTACAACTATTCTGGTGTGGAAAAAAAGGCGGGACCTAATACCATTACGGGTAAACTAGCATAGTTAGCAGGTATATATATATATATATATTATATATATATATATATATATATATATATATATATTCTGGTGTAAGAAACAGAGGAAAAAGGCGTGTCTGTAACCACCCTGTGATTTGATAGGCCATCATGCCATTTGTGGGATTGGATGTCATCGTCAACACTATACTGTTTAGAATTTTTTGAAGACGTAATATGTCATATTTAGCATTTAAATATGTCTAAAAAAATTATTGCTGAAACTTTCATCATTTAATAAGAAACGTTTTTATCAAGATAATTTTCCTGATAACATAGTTTAACTTTCGACTCGGATGCTTGAATCGGATTTGAAAAACTTCCTGTACATTCTGAAAACAACATTTTGGAAGATCAGTTTATAAGTAACTAAACACATTTGTAAATTACTGAAAGTTAAAATATGAAGATGGAATATAAAAAGGTAAACGAACCAAAAATGTTTCAGGTATTGGGGAGTAAAGATATGTAATTTTTAAAAACATTGTAAAATACGGATAGTCGATTAAAAACTGTTATGAATGCTAGGAATTATCCAATTACTGACTAACCAATATATTACTCGATTTTCCATAGCTATAGTTGTTTTACAAATTAACTAGAGACTTTATTTGTTTTTCTAAGTTTACATTTCACAACAATATATATATGGATGATATTTATATTACAAAGGATTTTGTGTAAAAAAAATAAATATACTTTCTAAAATGATATTTATTAAAATGCTTCATAACTTTTATCGGATATGAGCTTACATTATATGAGTTGCTTTTTATTTTTATAAAATACGATCTCATTTTCGTTTGCATTTTATTTGTTTTTGTTTTTTTTCAAAATGTAATCCCAACAGTGAATTTCTTTTGTGTTGTATAACATGTACAAAAACTTTTGTATATGATATCTTTTCAAAGAGCTGTACAGAAATTTCATTGGGTACAAGAGATATATTGCATATGTCTGAGATTTTATTTAGCTGTTTCTATATAATGTGCATATTTTGATAAAAATAAATATATAAAAATAATATTGTATAATAGCTTCATAGGTATGCATTTACATAAGGTTTGTTATTATACAAAATTCGCTGATGTATTCGAAAATGAAATTTAAAAATTATATGTCAAAGGAAAAGTAAATTTCGAATATAAATTAGTTTTTTATTTAATTTTTGAAATATATTAAATGTCGTTTAACTTTTTGATTGGCAAGTAAATTTCTCTCACTTAAAAAATTCAATTTGCCACCAAAAATCACCAACAATATTAAATCAGAAGAAATGAACTGCGTTATTCGTCTAAGTTATAAAAGAAAAAACTTTATAAAAAATTTCCAGGGACAGTTTTTTGCAATTTTGAATTAAAATATGTGTTTGTACTATGCAACCACTGCCCATGAAAGGGTTAATAAAACATGTTGACATGTAGTATGAAAAATAATATTATAAATTTTAAAACTGATTTTGGAATGAAACGGTGCAAAGTGGAACATTTCCTATTGTAAAAATAAATTTCACAAAGAAAAAAAAACGTGTTGTGCCTTTATTCTAAATGACAATGTTAGCTCTTGTATGTTCTGTTGCTTAGCATCAAATTGTCGATAAAAATTCTAGAGAATAATCTATATTAATAAAATCAGAGTTTTGTCTGTAAATTTGTCGGAATCAAAAAATTTTGCGATATCTTCACGTTTTACACCCCATAAAAGCCGAAAATGACTTCAGAAAATTTTGCCTGTGTGTGTGTGTGTGTGTGTCATCGTGTCCGAATGTCGCTTTTTTTGTCCGGGCATCACTTGAGAACGGCTGGACGGAATTCAATAGGAATTTAGGTCTTACACCCAACTTAAAATTATATCTATCAACTTTTCAGAAATCCCCCCCCCGTTCCCCCCTGGGGAGTAAAAGACTAAAACACGTTTGTCCGGGCATCACTCGAGAACGGCTGGACTGAATTCAGCGGCGCTTGGCAGAAAATTAGGTCTTCACCCAACTTAAAATTATATCTATAGAAATTTTCAAAATTCTGATTAGTGTTTAAATTGTGGGTAAAAAACGCCTGCGCATGCGCCATAAATATTTTTTCACTAAAACGCTTTGAATGGAAAAATAAAATGCAAAAATAAATTTTTGAGATAAAGACTTTTTTTATTCGCGTGATTCGCACTACAAATTATGAAAAGATTGAAATGAAGTTTTTCCATCTGAGTTTCATACTTTAGTTAATTTTAAAACATCTAATTGTCGTATCGAAAAACTGTTTATACCCCAGGATTCAGAAAAATCACCTCTTTCATTTGGTACTGAATTTGTAACGATAGGTCTGATACTTCTAATTTATTTTACCCTTTTTCCGTTTTTCCGTTGCCACTTAAATTTCATACTTTAGTTATTTTTTAAAAATCTAATTGTCGCATCGAAAAACTGTTTGCACCCCTGGATTCAGCAAAATCGCCCCTTTCATTCGGTATCAAATTTATAAATATAGGTCTGATATTTCTAATTTATTTTACCCTTTTTCCGTTTTCAACCCAGATTCGATATGGAGCAGCTTTAGTATTGGATCCCTTTGGCAAAATTCACCGAAGTAGCTCGGACGTTTCTCGCCAAGATCTTTAATTGCACAATTGAGATAGCCAATTCAGTTCATCGCAAAAATGGCTTAAAATATTAAAAGTCGCCAAAGGGTTCCCATACTAAAGCTGTGCGTTTTGTATTTATTTATTTATAATATTTTCTATTAAAGACTTCTGTGGTCACGAAATTTGGTGCGCAAATTGTTTGTTTGCATCTGGCACTTATTGTAACTGGATTTCACGAAATTTGAAATCCCCCCCCCCTTCTCGGAGTCGGAGGGCAATAAAAGGTATAAATTCAGTATAACCCAACAGCTGAATTTCGCGATTTTTCTTTGGCGCCATTTTGAAGGATAACAATGTCGTTCTGGACTGTTTGCGATATAATATGGCAGCCTAATATGTTGTTTATTTTGGATTTATGATTTTATGTTTTATGTTTTATGATTTAGATTATGATTTTATCATTTATCATATATGATATATGATTTTTAGATTTATGATTTAGCCATAATCGCCAACAAAAGAATCGCCAAATATCGTTGTGGGGTTATACTAAAGTTGTTCCCAATAAACATGTGTAAAAACATGTTTTTCGTTTGAATTCGCTTTGAATTATCTTAGAATGGTGAATTTTGGTGTGCGGATATTGATTAAGTGTACGCATTATGTACATTAGTGGGATTTTGCAAAACTTCGAACTCACCCGCTCAGGAAGGGGAAGTAAGAAGTGGGTAAGTTGTGCCGAAGGCAGTGGGGACCCAGACTGGATATTGATTAAGTGTACGCATTATGTACATTAGTGTGATTTTGAAAAACTTCGAACTCACCCGCTCAGGAAGGGGAAGTAAGAAGTGGGTAAATTGTGCCGAAGGCAGTGGGGACCCAGACTGGATATTGATTAAGTGTACGCATTATGTACATTAGTGTGATTTTGCAAAACTTCGAACTCACCCGCTGAGGAAGGGGAAGTAAGGAGTGGGTAAGTTGTGCCGAAGACAGTGGAGACCCAGACTCTTCACTTTGCGAATGAGAAAACCTCTACCAATCACAGCGAGAACTTAGGTTATTAATAAAGATATGAGATTTTGACAACTTATTTAAGTTTAATGTCCAGCGAAGCGGGCAAAGCCTGCTAGTAAGTTATAATAATAATAATAATAATAATGAATCCTTAAAATTATATACTTTATAATCACTCTCAGTCGTGTTACCTAAATTTATTTTGATAATAATATTAAGAAAATTATCAATCAAAATTAGTTTAACTTCTGACACACACACACACACACAAAAATAAATAAATAAATAAATAAATAAATAAAGTAAGATAAATAAAACAGAATAAAATAAGATAGTTTACTACTATAATATGAATGAGGTATTGATTAATCCAATATGAATCATTCTCATTTTATATTGATTTATATGTATGTATTGGGGAATCGCTGCATTTAAAGTAGTTTTATTATATAACGGTACCTTGGATTTTTTCATTATAAACTATACTATTTACTAAGTTTAAATTTTTTTACACTGGAAAAAAATAGTCCTGTTTGCTGCCAGAAATTTTCTGCTCTAACAAAAAATATTCGTAAGCTACAGAAAAATAAGTTGGAAGAAAATTTTCTGCAACAGAACAATACAGAAAATGTTATATAATAGGCGTTTTGCCTAAAAATACTTGGTACTAAAGAAGCACCAAGTCAATCGTTACATAAAAAAACACCTATCTGTTAATATTTTCTGCATTGTTCTGCTACAGAAAATTTCTGTCAACGTACTTTTTCTGTAACTTACGAATATTTTCTGTCATTACATAAAATTTCTGGCAGCAAACAGGACATATATATATATATATATATATATATATATATATATATATATTTTTTTTTTTTTTTTTTTTTTTTTTTACAGTGTAATTAAATGATCTATCTTAAAAACTCTCTGTATACGTAATTCCAATATATCATTTATGTATGATAATAATTTACAATAAAAAAATATCTTTGATTTGAATCTGCAGTTAATTAATTTAAATCTGATTTTTTTTTCAATAAAATTTTTAATCTTATATATATATATTTATTTAACGATAGACGGCAGCAGCATTCCAAATCTCATAATTTCCTTACTCTCCCATAAATCGGTTTTACTTTCTTCCACTTCATTAAAGCTAGTAATTCTAAGGACCATTTTGTAAGACAATATCTTTAGTTCATAAAATGAATTGTAATTTAGCTTTAATTTTTGCATTTGAAGAAATATATTGTAATTTAATTACAAATTGTTGTATTTTTCAGATCAACTAAATTTATCAAATTGCTGATTTCATATCAACACTTACATTATATTAAATGTCATTTACCACTTAATTTCGATGTTATTTCCTTGATAATACTTTCCCTGTTATTTCCACGTAATTTGCCAGTGTTTTATTACAGTATTAGTTTGCTATAAGGTTTATTAATTGTTTATTATTTCTTTCAAATTTCTTTTACATCTCCTTATAAGATCGAAGGCATCCTATAGTGTTTGGCTAAGTGACTTTTACTGTCATGGGTTCCCATACATTTTTTATTCCGAGGGTGAGTCCAACATCATTTAAAAGTTTGTACTTTGTGTTTCCAATCACCCTGTATATGGTGTGACATAAACTGTACTTGACAAAATTTAATTTAAATGATTTCTTTATTGAAGGAATTTAAGACTTTTTATTTCCGATACGCAGTGAAAGTATCACTGACAAAGAATTTCATTTAGTTATCATAAAATAATTAGATATTAAAGAAAGAAACTGGTACGTCTCTAGTTATTACACAAAATAATATAATGTAATATAATATAACATAAAATATATAAAATATTCAGAAAAAAATATCAGAATCATTTAACGGTTGCTTATAATAATAGTAATAAAAAGTTGTAATAATGGGATATTATTGGTGGCTGAGTTATTAGTTTATTCCCAGAAGAGAAAAAGTACATGCGTGAGAAGGTATTGATATTCACATGCAATGTAATGTAAGGAAAAAAAATAAAAGATTAACATATAGGATAAAAGAGAAAAGCGTTCTCATTTTACTTCCTTCGTACATATAGCTATTAAAAGATAATAACTTGTCTAAAGTAAATGTTAAATTTATGTTATATAATATAGGTTTCGGAATATTACAAAAATTCTTTATTAAAGCCATAATTGAATACATTTAAAGTTAAGACTTAAGTCATCTAAACAATTAAAATTACTTCACAGAATTAAAACAGATGGCATGTTTCAAAAATACATTATTAATTATTCAATAATCATTTTTGTTTAGTGATTCTATAACTCTAAGTACATACAATCTATAGAAAATATTCTTATTGCCGAAACTTCAGTGAAGGCCTTCCTCTGGAGACTCAAAAGGATTTTGGGTTCCGTCTGTGTGTCTGTTTGTTTGCCTGTCTCTTTGTCTATCACGTGATAGCGGCCGCAAAAATCACGCTACTAACTTGCAATTTGGTATACTTGTTTATGCGCCGCATAGAATTAGCTGTATAGTTTTGGGTGTGTATTCCATTTGTAGTTCATGTACAGGGACACACCAATTGTTTTCTTGCATTACAGCCTATGGACAAAATTTGTATGTACTGCAATAACGGCCGCAAAAATCCTTCGACTAACTTGCAAATTGGACCACACGTTCAGGCTCTATATAGAAATAGCTGAATAATTTTTTATGTTTATATTGTTTATGGACTGTGTAAAGAAACACACCAAAGTGTTTCTTATTATTACGGTCTATGGGGTGAATATCGTTTAAACGAATTTTAAAATCGTTACTCTGCATTAATCAAAGTGAAATTAGCGTACATTACTGAAATACTTAAACAGGTGTTTTCTTTGCAAAATATGAGCTCTTAGGCTTCCTCATTAATATACAGTACCTTACAAAAGTGTTCCGAAAGATCACGTCCAAATTATATCAAATTTCGAACAATTATTGATGAAAAACGTAGAATAAGTTGAATAGTTTTTACTGATGTATAAAATGTTTATGTTCCGTTTACAGATACAAGCAAAATAATTTCATGGCATTATTGCCTATAGAAAAATTTGCTTTTAAATGCATTTTAACGCGTTCATGCGGCAGTCAACATAACAGAATTTACATACATTATATATGTATAAAATCATGTTTACTCTAAAAAAGGGATATGTATAGACTAAATGATTTATTTACAGGGCCCCAGAAAGAATTCAGATGACCTTCTGTAATCATGCAAATGATGTCAAATTAGGTTGAAATATACATAATTTATAATTAATTAAATAGATGTATTCTTTTTCCATGTATATAATTACTGCGGCTCATTTTATGGGACACATAAAAGAATTTTGTTCTATTACGGTCTATAGTCAGTATGTCTTAAAACTCTATTTGAACATGGTTACACCCCACTAAATATAATGAAATGTCATTAAAAATTTAAAATCCTGTTTTTGTGGTAATGTGTGGGTAATTAATTGGTAATTAATTCCCAGGGTTTCACAAACATATTCCCATATTTGTGTAATCATTTTGCATCAAATTCGGTACGGACTTTTATGAATTACAGGGAATTAATACAAGATTATCAGTTATTAGGGATTCATATATATATATATATACATATAAATACTGATAGTTATAGAAAGAGAGGTACAGCGGGGGGTTGAGGCGGCGGTAGCCTCCCTCATAAACTTTTTTTTTCTTTTTTATAGGAAGACAATCGAATCAATATATACACACACAAACAGATATATATATATATAATTATTTATATTATATAATAAGGAATAAATAAAAATGATCTGTTGAATAATGCGTGTGCAAACAGGACATTGAGGCTCCTGATCTGCAGATCCACTAGTTAAAATGAACAAGTTTTAATCAATGTATGTGCATTTGCCTGACTAGAAAAATTCATTCTAAAAGTATTAGAATATAAAAGCATCCGTGTTGTTAGTGATGTAGTGTAAGAAAACGAATTGCATTATCCTATAAGGTCAGAGATAAATGGGATCTCGACTTCTTCGTACGGATAAATATTTAAATAATATTCGTTTCTAATACGGATTCATATTCGGATTCATATCTAATTTGCATTAAATTTTCTATTCGTCAGTGGAAATTTTTTCAAAAGAAAGTACGTATTAGTGTTGCAAAATTATAGTTTAAATTTTAAATTTTTTTATAAATCATCAAAATATTATTTATAGAAATTTGTTTGTAATTAAAAAATATATATTTGTAATAATTTTAAATGATTAGTGGGTTTGGTGTTTAATAATCACTGCACGATATCATAAATCGTATGATTAATATGAAAAATTTCTTCTTGAAATTCAAACTGGAAACAAAATGTTCTGTTATTGGTATATGAAGCAATATTGAACTAAACTTATGAAAATATCCCTTATAATATCGATCTACATGTGTTGAGATTAAGTAGAGCTCTTATGAGTATCATGAATAAAATTTTAAGTCTGATTAAGCTTTCTTATGATGAAAATAATCATAATATTATATCTTTAGGAATAATCTTGCCCTATTCTGCCATGTATTATAAGGTTTTTTTTTTTAATAAATTACAAAAATTTCAAAATTGAATGTTCCGTTGTAATAGGAGGTTCTGTCAGAATCATAAATGATATTTTAAATTGTTCGATTTATTTAGAATGAACAGACTAACGTACACGACAGACAAAACATAGATTTTTAGATACATAGACAATACATAGATTTTAAGATTCCTCACAGCTCAAAACGTGGAAAAACATCGAAAACTATGCTTGATATTTTTCACAAATTTGTATATTTATAAAAAATAATATATATATATATTTTCATCCTTCTATTTTACTTGCTTAAAATTCGGTAATTCTTGTCACTTTCATGATAATTTTAAAGAAAAAATAAAAAAAAATTCATTTTCATAAAAATAAATAAATAAATGTATTTTTAGCATGTGAACATTGTCCCATTTTTTTTTATTATTATGAATGTAAATTAAAAAAATATATACAAAAAATTGCTGAAATTCCCAAATTTAAACCACTAGCGCTGGTTGAAAATATTGTTAAAAACATAAATAATATTAATAATAAAAATAAAAATAAAAATAAAAATAATACAAACTCAAGACTATTGATAGATATTTGTCTTCGATAGGCCGTGTTTCGCTATTTTCGATCCACCCTAAGGTGCAATTATGCATGTTATAATATAAAAATAAATATAAATACATTTTTTTTTTTATTAATTTTTTTATGACTGTGTTTACATCTAAAATATTTATTAAACAATTATTTTTAGTTACAGTCAACAGGTAAAGCAAGCATTTTATTATTATTATTATTGATATTAAAAACCAAAATTATTCACTGTTCACAAAATTGTATCATCTGTATGTTTTTCGCACATCTCGCCAACATACTGAAAATAAATAATTTCCTTAACTTTTCTTCTATCCAACAATATTCTTAAACTCTTAAGCTAGATGCAGATTCAAACAGAATAGAAGGTAAAAATAAAATATGGTTCTTTCATGACTTTAACAGATAATATAAATTTGCTGCTGCAAAGATAGCGTGTATATTATGAAAGCAATGATCTATCCTACAAAATATTCGTCACCTGTACATACTTGCCAACCACCTCATTAAAAACCGTACAATTGTTAACGCCCCCTAAAAAAACGCCCCTTTTCTCACACCACTATATTTTTATGTAAAGTAACTCTCTCCAAATGTTGTTACGATTAAATAAGACTGAAATTACTCTAAAAAATTATTGGTGTGAAAAAAAAAAAAAAAAAAAGCGGATACTAAAAAGTGTACGGTTCATAATGAGGTGGTTGGCAAGTATGCCTGTATATTTTTCACAACCAATTCGGAAAGTTTTTAACAAAATATATTTTGGGTACCTTATTAAGTGCATCTCTATCTTTTTTGATATTTTATCGTTATTTATGTGAATACGAAGCCCGTTTTTGTTTTATTAACAAATATATTTGGAAATGTTCCGTACAGAGTATCCAAGAGTATTTAACGAAACGTCTTTTGACGAACTCTTGGTAATATAATTAATATAAAGATTTTGAATACTCTAAAGAACCTTATTATTTTGAGACTTAATGTTTAACAAAATGCAATATATTTGAGTTTGTCTTAAATTCAACATTTATTTTCATGATCGATGTATAGATTTACGTTACATAAAACTCTTCTCTAAAAATCTACAGACTGCACATTAATATATATATATATATATATATATATATATATATATATATATATATATATATATATATATATTATTTTTAACTAAAATAATGATAATAAGAATAATATTAGTAAGGTTATAAATTTTAATATTTGTAAATGATGAAATTTGATATAAAAAGCTATTAGGAAAACCTTTTTAAATAAATTAAACATTGTTTGACAAATTCTCTAAATCGAAAGCATCTTCAAGTTTTAAAAAATATAAATTAAAAAAATTATATACTACATTAAATTCTGTGATAAAATTCAGCATGTGATTCTATAGAATATGCATAGATATAGGTTATATATATATATATATTCTTTAACATTTTTAACCATACATTTTATACAACCAGTTTTAAAGACAAAATGTTATGAAATGAAACAAGTAAAAGTTATGAAGTGATGACCGAATCTAATTTTGTAGCAAGTAATAATTAAATTCAACTATCCTTTAATATAAAAAACTTTATAATGGGAAAAGAAAAAAAAATCGAAAATCCTAAAAGAGTTTCTTTACGCTTTTCGCAAGTCACTAGCTAAAAGTGATTTATTTCTTTAATTGTTCTTCTAGCTAGAAAGGTTTTTAATCTTTTAAACCGTATGCAGACTAAATCTGTGTCGGTTGTAAAAAAAAAAAATCCCTTTTAAAAGTAGTCATATTTTGAATCCCTAACTTGGAAATGTAGATTCCTGAGTTATGTGTATAAGGTAAACAAATTACCTGAATAGACGAAATATCTAGAATTTTTAGTCTACATTATCGTTGATATTGAAACATATTATGATTATTATGAATGTTATGAATGCTTTGTATTGCGAAATATTCTCGCTTGATTTCTTACAGTTTGGGTATAAAACAAAATTATAATTACTAGAACTCGTGTAGCGTGTTACATTTATTTTGAGAGATTTTTAATTGAAATTGATTACTATAGTATAAGAAAACGCTCTAAAATTCCATTAGTTGTTTTTAGCACTCACTAGCAAAAGGAACTAGAATTTATAAATATGACTCAGGACTAAATTTGCAAGAGCCGCAGTATAGCTTCTAAATGTCAATAACATATTATTTCCAGCATAAATTGTAGAATATAAGATCGCTTTTATGAAAATAGCGTGTGCATTATGAAAGATTGATGTATTCTACATTATGAGTCATTCTACAAAATATCCTTCATTCAAATCTTTTACGCAGTCATTTCAAATAGCTTTACACAAAATAAATTTATTGTGTCTTATTAAATATAGCCTTATATTATTTGACCTGGTATTGTTTTTTATAAAAATATATGAAGCACGTTTGTATTTTAACAAGTGATATATTTTAATTGATTCCTTATTAAGTGTCCATAACGTAATGAGTATAAAGCGTAATCTTGGAAATATATTTGCTAAACTTTTAATGAATACATAACGTACCTTCAAGTTTTTGAGACATATTATTTAACACATTTTAATATATATTCAGTGAGTCATGAAATTTACGATATAGTTTTATATTTTATCAAAGACCTATTGATGTATTCTTCAAATAAGTAAATTAATTAAGAAATACAAAATATTTAAACATTTAAAAGTGTGTATTAGTGACATCAAATAAATAAAGAAACAAAAAAAAAAAAAAAAAAAAAAAAAAAAAAAAACGAAATTCGTTGTATTTGATTGGTTACCCATTGATAACACTGGTCTGCGAATTCGTACTTTTGAATTTTATTTATCTATTTATTTATTTATTTTTTGCACTGCGTTGGGTATTTTGATGAACTGAACTGAGAAATTACTGTCTTATCTTTCTGTCACGTAAGGAATTTCCACAAAGTAAGGAAGAAGATCGGAAGGATTAAATGCTATAACAAATTCGAACCAATTTATGTATAAAATACAATAAAATCAGCTATTATTTACGCATTATCATTTAAATGTGTTTCTTTACATGGACGCTCCTTTTAGAACCTTTTACTTTGTGCACATCTTGAGGACCTTGTGAGGGGAGGGGGGGGGGTTCATGCAGCATCTAACAATGATCTGCTAACATTTTAACGCATCCTCGTCCCCTATTCATTCTGTGCATTACTTTTTTGTCTTGATTAAATTGATGTCTTTGTTCTTCACTTACCACCCAAATTTTCCGGGAAATAACTTAGATGAGATTTGAATAAGTGAAGCGTCAACGTCATACAATTCCTTATTCTTGTTATACCTTTATGCGATGGAAATTTTTGAATAGTTCTTCCCTAATCATCATCCGAAAACACATTAGTAAAACGTATTATCTCAAAGAAAAGAAAAAAAAATTATCGACTTGTGTAATTGTTGCTTGGATCTATAAACGTGTTTGAAAGGGCATATGGGTGCTTTACTTGCTCCTCATTTAAAACCGTGACCAAAAGTTTCTTCAAAGATATAGTATGAGTCCGTCTTCCGAAATAAACATATAGGATATATAATCAATTAAGTGATTGGTTTCAAATAATGACCACCGAAAAAATATTCATGGGTAACCTTTACTTTTCTGCACCATATCCCTATGAATTTTCGAGATTTTAATGCCCATACGCATGTGTTCCATATATTGTAGAAACCTTCTTTGTTAAAAAAGGATTCGTTTGTAAACAAGGTTAAAGCAGAGAAAAACTGTTCATCCATGTCTTTCAGATGAATAAAAATGGATTGAATTGCTCTAAAATCTAAATAATAAACAATCATTTGGCATAAAACAACACGTATTCTTCGACCACGTTTCTTGAAACCACGGAAGCATCTGCGCATGTTCTGACTCAATAAGCCGAGTGTTAAAATAGGGGTGACAGTCATCTGATTCAGAGAAAATAGGCGATAACAAAACACCGAATTATTGGATGTTTTCCAAATCCCAGCCTGACAGTTAATCTGCAACCCCTTCAAGATTTTGGATTCATCCTCACTGCTAGTTTTAGGAAAAGTGATTACACTTTATATGCTATCCATATGACTAACAGAAACAAATAAAAAAAATTATTTTACAGTAAACTTCTTTTATCATTTTAAACAAAGTCTGAAAGAGATGTTTGTTAGGCTCTTAGACAGTTAACCATAAATAATCCATTTAAAAGACATAAATAAGTTAGAGGTAACTTTTTGTATTTTATATTTCATGACCAATATTAAAGATATTGGATTTTTTTTTTTTTTTAAGATTAATTTCAATACTATTCATATATTGCTTGTTTTATATAAATATGTACACACGATAACATTTTAGGAAACTCGAAGTCATGAAAAGTATTTTTAAAATATGACATCACACAATGTCATGCTATGAACATATCGCAAACATTTGTCAAACATTAAAACTCGAATAAACGACTACGTCAGAAACGCCAAAGAAAAATATTGGAAATGCATACAGCTGTTTCGGCAGCTTTATGCGTGCCGTCATCAGTGCAAAAAGGATACTGAATCTGCAGAAGTGCTCGTATATATAGGAGAGGGGCCGAATTTAGTTCAACCAATAGAATTACGGGAAAGGTGGGGAGAGTGGCCAATAGGAATTAATTAAAGTTAGATGTGTAAACAGTAGAAAAATTAAGAAAATGTGGACTGAATATAAAATTTCCAACAGTCAGACAAATAGGGAATAGTGAAATCACAATTTACAAGGTTTTTAAAATTTTTATAAATATGAAAAGCTTCAAAGAAATCGAGTTCATGAATGGATTTAGGTCTGCAAATTATTTTAGCTGAATTAAATTTAAAATTATGATTTTCCTCCCAGCAATGTTTAGTCAATTCCTATTGGCCACTCTCCCCACCTTTCCCGTAATTCTATTGGTTGAACTAAATTCGGCCCCTCTCCTATATATACGAGCACTTCTGCAGATTCAGTATCCTTTTTGCACTGATGACGGCACGCATAAAGCTGCCGAAACAGCTGTATGCATTTCCAATATTTTTCTTTGGCGTTTCTGACGTAGTCGTTTATTCGAGTTTTAATATTCCAACGCCAAGTCTCCTGTTATTATTTGTCAAACATATTTCTTAAATATTTTGCTTGACAGAAAAGCCTTTATTCTGCAATACCAGATATGCAAACCGATTCTGACAAAAGCAAACAACAAAGCGTAGAACTATTTTCTTAAAAGAGAGCATAAATTTCTTTTTAGAAAGATAGAATTCACCTTGAGAGTAATGGCCTATTTATTAAAATGTTGCTTACTTGAACATTCTGTTTATTCAGAGTTGCGTGGAATGAAAAGTCTACTGCGTGTCTTATTATATATGATCTTTTCGTTTGGGATAATGTATCTCCATTTAAGAAAAGCCATAATAAAACATTTATGCTTGTTTCGAATGTGATAAATAATAATAAAAAAAATCTTAGAAGAATTACTATATACAATAAACAATAATATATGAATATATATATATATATGTATATATTTAACGCCATAATGTCTATTTAATTTTTTTATATCATTATTATTATTATTATTATTATTATTATTTTAATCCTATTTTCTTAAGAAATATATATTTTTATATATAATAATTTTTCACATGATTTAATAAAAGTATAGAAATAATATTTTATCATAGAATAATTATAAGTTATACCGTTAGATGATTATTTTTTGTAACATTTCATTTTCATCTTTTTTTTTTCTCCATCAAGTGGATTACTGTTATTGAAAAAATTCAATTAATTAATTACTCTGATTGTAAGATATGGAACATAATCTACTAAATATATTTTAAACTGATAAACTTTTCTCGACTTTTGAATTGTTTTACTTCATAGGAATTTTAAAACATAAAAAGTAACTAGAATTTCTTAAGTTACATAACTATTTTGTTTAAGTACCATCTTTTGTTGAATGTTAGTTAGACATCACAATAAAATTGGCTATGGTTTATAAGAGTAAGGAAAAATTTGCCTGGGAAAAAAAAATAATAATAACAACAGAAAATTCTAATTCTGACAATAATTCAATGATAAAGTTCCAAAAAATTACTATCGTTCCAAATTATACATCTGTGCATTTGCTGCTTATAAATGTCAGTTAGAAAATTAAATAATTTCCCATTACATAAATTAAAAAATAAAGTCAGATAAAATAGTGTACCATTAATTCATTGTCCACAAATTTCTAAAAAAAAAAAAAAAAAAAAAAAAAACAATGACAAAGAATAACAACTTTAAAAATAATCAAATAATTCAAATAGGGTTATTAATATTATACATATAGGAACTAGAAATAGGATCAACAGGTAAAAATTAAATTAAACGGGGTAAAATTTAAACAGATTAACCATTAGCTCTGAATGAGAAAAAGTTGTTTAAATATATGTGCTAATTTAAAGTATAAATATTTAATGCATATATTTTACGGAAATCACTGAACTATTCGATTCCATAAAATGGACAATGCAATTTTATGACAAGCTTCAAATTTAAAAATGAGAACAATAAAAATGTAAAAAGCTTACACCTAATAAAATGTACGAGTAAAAATTTTTACAATTTATTGAATCATTAAATAAATAAGTATGTAAAATTGTTTCAATAAAATTTAAATGGCTATACAGAAAAACATATTTTGATCTGAATTTTCAGACCATTAATAAGAACAATAAAGTTTATTTTAAATAAGGCAAGTTTAAATAATATTTAACTTTACAAATATTGCTAATCAAACTATTTCATCAAAAATATACCTAAATTAATTTCTGTTCAAAAAATGAAATGTGAACATTTTTAACATACATGAATATATTTTTGTATAGTTTTCTTTATGAATAAAAGCTACTAACGTTGCAATGTATTTTTGAAAAATATTATCACTCATTTCTAAATGGTTAAAATATATTTTTAATTTGTCTATATTCTCTGAAAGTTGCATCATGTTTTATTGCTCCAGGCTAGCCATATTAAATTGTAGCCACTGGCTACCACAGGCATAAAAAATGGTAGCCATTTTTGCAATTTTAGTAGCCACCGGTAGATATAAATATACCGCAAATGATATAAATATACCGCTTTATATATATTAAAAAATATTTCTTTTTAAAGGTGATTCCTTCAATTTCCGAAATGTTCCATTATTTCGCTTCTAAGCGATAAAATTAGTGCCTTTATATATATATATATATATATAAATCTGCTTTCCGAAATGCGCGATAATGTTTCATTCCAGTACTGAAATACGGTATTATTTCTTCAATAATAGTAAAAATCTATTTTTAATATATCAAGTAAGAGGCAAAATTCGGAATTTTTTCGTCAGAAATTGATAATATTTTATTTTTTATTTTCGAAATTTTTTCCCAAAATAAGCTATAATTTTTCGGTTTATTAACGAGATATTTCGCCGTTAATTGTCAACATTTACGATTAATAATGCAAGCAGTTGTAGAAAAATTATTCACCAAAATACGCGATGACTGTACGGTCCATTTTTGAAATATGGAATTTCGCAACTGTTGAATAATGTAAAAATAATCTGCCCAATATATATTTCACGATCTGTAAAAAGACATTTATCTGAAAATAAGTGAATCAGGCATCTGCGCATGCCGCATAAATTTATCCCCTGCGCAACAGCGCATCTACTTTACAGTAGATGTATTTTTCATCCTCAGTAGCTACGTAGATTTCTTTGTAATTATTTTATAATAGAATTCTCCGTAATTTAAATTTACCTTTTCCCTTTTTTAAATTCCCTTATGAACTATCAAGAAAAACTACACAATGCCATCATTGAGTAACAAAGTTATTTACTTCATAATTAATACAGTTTTCTTTGCAGAGTAATTAAAACCAAATTTAGAAATTCAGGTGTCGAAACAAAATATCAGAACGTATGCTTGCATAAAGTATACAGGTAAGAAGATCTTTTCTTCTTTTATAACCTGTAAATATTGTTTATATACTAAAATATGATAAATTATACAGTTATGTGTGATATCTGCGCATATTAAGTAATAATAATTGTGCTACCACAAATATAAATATAACAGATTATTTCACTGAAAATATGATGTCACACTTTCTGTATGAAAAAATGATTTATATATACATGTAATATTCTATTTTAAGATAAAATTATGTGAAATAAAATATCTTAAAAATATAAAAATAATAAATTAAATAAGTTTGAAAATAAGTTTCGATTTAAGAAGCATCCGTTAACTAATAAAATTAAAACCAAAAGTTTTGGTTTGAGAAACATGTGTTCTAGAAACAAAAACTTAATGGAATTGTAATTAAGTATAACAAGAAAGGATGTATATAAACAAAATATTAGAAGTGATTAAATAATAACATTAAAAATAGCATATAAAAATATAAGATATTTAATAATTAAATAAAGATATTTCAATTATTGAGAAACTGAACTCCACAAATTACGCTCTGTGGAAGTTCAAAATGGAAATGTTACTAAGCAAAGATAATTTATATGAATTAATAACAGAGGATTCTCCCAATCCTAACACTATTGAATGGACAATAAAGGATCGCAAAGCTAAAGCGATCTTAATTTGTCTATTGAAGATGATCAGATAGTGCACATAAAAAACTTCGGGACAGCTAGGCAGACATGGGAGACTCTAAAAAGAATTCATGAGCGTTCAAATCTATCAAGTAAATTATTTTTGTTGAGAAAACTGTACTCTGCTAAATTACCAGAGGGTGGAAACGTACCTCAACATGTAACATACATATACTAAATTAGTGATAGACTGACCGCTATAGGTGAAGTGATAAATGATGAGCACATGTCGGATCTTATGCTGTGCTCTCTTCCTTCAAGTTATGACACTTTAATCACAGCGATTGAATCTCGAGATCAAGAAGATTTAACGCCCGAATTTATAAGGTTGAAAGCTACTTGATGAAGATCTAAAAATATCAGAAAATAATCAAACAAATAATGAAAGTGCATATAAAATGCACATTAAAAATAAAACATCACCACGAAAGATTTGTAGTTATTGCAAGAAAAATTCGCATAACAAGCATGAATGATGGCATTTAAAGAAAGCAATGACTATAAAAACAAAGACAGTAACGACTATAAAAATCCAAATCACTATCAAAGTTTTAGGTTGAGTCAAAAGTTCTGTCCGGTTTTATTAAAAGTTAAAAACTTATAACAATTATAACATATTTTAATTAACATATTTACTTCCTTAAAATTTGGTTATTTTGATCACTTTCATGTTATTTTCAAAAAAAATAAAAAATTGCATTTTCGTAAAAAAAAAAAAAAAAAAAAAAAAAAAAATGTGCTTTTTTAGCATGTTATCATTGCCCCAATTTTATATTATGAATATAAATTGGAATAATTACAAAAGGAATGCTGAAATTTCTAAATTTAAACCACTAGCGCTGGTTAAAAATGTTGTTAAAAACATAAATACTATTAATAATAATTAAAAAAATAAATGAAACTCAAGACATCACTACTGATAGATAATTGTTTTCGATACGCCGAGTTTCGCTATTTTCGATTCACCCTAAGGTGCAATTAAACATGTTATAGAAGAAAACTAAAAATAAATACATTTTTTTTTAAATATTTTTTTTTTAATGATTGAGTTTAAATCTGAAATACGTATTAAACAATTATTTTCAGTTACAGTCAACAGATAAAGAAATGCGGTACATCAAGCATTTATTATTATTATTACTATTATTATTATTATAAACCAAAATTATGCAAATTTCACAAAATCGTAAAATCTGTACGCTTTTCTCACACGTTGCTAACATACTCAAAATAATCCATTTCTTAATTTTCTTTTAGCCAACATAATGTTAAATTCTTAAGCTAGATGGAGATTCAAATTGAATAGAAAATAAATATAAAATATGGTTATATCATGACTTCAAAAGAAAATATAATTTTTTTTCTGCAAAGATAGCGTGTTTATTATGAAAGCAATGATCTATTCAACAAAATATTCCTTACTCGTATATTTTACGAAGCCATTTCGAAAAGCATTTAACGAAATATATTTTGGATGTCTTATTAAGTACAGTTCTATCTTTTTTGATATAGTATCGCTCTTTATGAGAATAAGATACACGTTTTTGTTTTATTAACTAATATATTTGGAAATTTTCCGTACAGAGTATCCAAGAGTATTTAACGAAAAGTCTTTTGACAAATTCTTGGTATTATATTTGATAAAATGTTCTTCAATACTCTAAAGAACCTTATTATTTTCAGACTTATTATTTGAACAAAATGCATCATATATAAGTTTGTCTTTACACCCCGCTTTTATTTTCATCAACGATGAATATATTTATGTTACATAAAACTGTTCTCTAAAAATCTACTGAATGCACATTAAATTTTTTTTAACTTAAATAATAAGAATAAGAATAATATTAGTTATTTATAAATTTTAATTTTTGTATATAAAGAAATTTTATATAAAAAGCTATTAGACAAATCTTTTAAATGAATTAAACATTGTTTGACAAATTCTCTAAATCTGAAGCGTATTTTAGTTTTAAGAAATATTACTTAAAAAATTATCTCCTTATATTATTAAAATCTGTGCGCATCTGTCTTTCTGTCTGTCTGTCTGTCTGTCTGTGAGAAATGCCTTGTGACCGCTAAAGCTCCGGCGCTAATGGTCGCATCGCCTCGAAACCGGTGTCCACAGACGCAGAATTTCTTCATCTCGACATCGCAATAATTCGCTAAGCGATGCGACATTAATTAGCGGAGATATTAATTAAAATGTCCACCCATGTCTACCGAAAAATGACCCAGAATTCATGATTAAATGCTTAAAAAGCGACATTTTTACGGAAAAAGTGGAAAATTAATTAGAAATATCAGTCGTATTGTTACAAACAAGATACCATTGGAAAGGGCTTTTATTTCTCAATCCGATGGTTTAAACGGCTTATCGATCGGACAATTAGATTTTTTTAAATTAACTAAACTAAAAAAAAAATGGTGGCAACAAATCACAAGCATTTTAACTTGGCAGACGATCTTGAACGGA
Source organism: Salticus scenicus (assembly GCA_963930645.1). Taxonomy (NCBI): domain Eukaryota; kingdom Metazoa; phylum Arthropoda; class Arachnida; order Araneae; family Salticidae; genus Salticus; species Salticus scenicus. The sequence continues at coordinate 186,634,611 of OZ005659.1, forward strand.
AAGAAAAAAACATCTGTTGTTTAATGAGGTCACGTGCTTTTGTACTGTGATTAAAAATTGCAACTTTCTATTTTCTTCAATTTTTCAAAATTCGCACATTTCAATTAGTATACAATCTTAACACCACAAAACAAACTTGCATTTCAAATTTCATCGATTTTGGTCAATAAACAAAAGATTTACATTTTAATTGCAAATTAAATTTTATCTTTACACGCCTGACATTTTATCTGTCGAAAGAGGATACCAAATTCAAATCGACTCAAATACACTTAAGGTAAAAATATTTCTTTTTCTATTTACTTCCATTAACCGACTACCGTAGATAATGGAATTCGAAATTTCACCTGACTTACACGTTTTGAGGTGTCATGGCGCTGTAATAATTTAAAATTTCAATATTTAAAATTCTAAATATGTTTAATTTTTTTTTTTTTTTTTTTTTTTTAATATGTCATTCGATACACATTTTAAAGTACGGTTACATTATCAAAAGGGGAATTCGAGATTTCACCCGATTTACACGTTTTGAGGTCTCCTGATTAGGTTTTCTTTTGCATCGCAATAGTGGAATTCGAGATTTCAGCTTATTTACATGTTTTGAGGTCTCCTGAATGGGTTATCTTTTGTATATCAGCTACTAATTAAAGTGTCGAAAAGGGAATTAGAGATTTCACCTGATTTATACGTTTTGAGGTCTCCTGAATGGGTTTTCTTTTGTATCTCAGCTGCTAATTAAAATTATTTCGTAAGTAATACATCATTTGAAAGCTTTGTTAATTTGGAATTGAATAGTAGATTACAGAAATTCGATATTTCAACATTTTTCCTGATTTAAACGTTTTGAGGTGTACTGAATGGGTTTCTCTTTTGTCTCAGTTACTAATTAAAAAAATTTCATAAGTAATACATCATTTGAAAGCTTTGTTGAGTTGGAATCGAACAGTAGATTACAGAAATTTCTACCGCCAGATGGCGCTGTAATATTTTTAAATTACAATATTTCTAATTCTAATCATAATTAATTTTTTTTAATGCGTCATTCGATACACATTTAGAAGTACCTTTACATTATCGAAAATGGAATTCAAGATTTCACCAGATTGACACGTTTTGAGGTCTCCTGAATCAGTTTTCTGTTGTATTTCAACTACTAATTAAAATAATTTCAGAAGTAATATATCATTAGAAAGCTTTGTTGATTTGGGATCGAACAGTAGAATACAGAAATTTCTACCGCCAGATGGCGATGAAATATTTTCAAATTTCAATATTTCAATTTCTAATCATGATTAAATTATTTTTATTACATCATGCGAAAGACATTTTAAAGTTCTTTTATATTATCGAAAGTTTTCAGCAGACTTACACGTTTTGAGGCGTACTGATTAGGTGTTCTTTTGCATCTCAGCTAATTGAGTAAGACCGTTCAAAATTGGTATTCGTAGGTTAATTAGAAGGGGCTGAAAGGGCGGGGAAGAAATAGGCGTGCACCGCGCGCGTATCCCCTAACTTGCGCGCGCGCAGCGCGCACGGGACTACGCTGCCGAAGGCAGTGGGGACCCGGTCCGACTTTTTAACCGATGGGAAATAATTTTTTTAATTTTCTTTTCTTAAGAATAAAAATTTGATTTGAGAAGGAATATGTGCGTGCAGCGTGCGTATACCTTCACACGTGCGCGCGAAGCGCGCATGGGTCTGCGGTGCCGAAGGCAGTGGGGACTCGGTGTGATTTTTTACCCGATGAGAAATGATTTTTTTTAGGGGGCACGAAGTGTCAGGGAAGGAATGCGGGCGTGCAACGCGCACGGGACTGCGCTGCCGTAGGCATTGGGGACCCGGGCCGACTTTGCACCCCATGAGAAATGATTTTTTTTGTTTTTCTTTTCTTTAGAATAAAAATTTGATTTGAGAAGGAATATTTGCGCGCAGCGCACGTTTACCTTCACACGTGCGCACACAGCGCGCATGGGTCTGCGCTGCCGAAGGCAGTGGGGACCCGGTGTGAGTTTTTACCCCATCAGAAATGATTTTTTTTGGGGGGGGGCACGAAGGGTCAGTGAAGGAATAAGCGCGCGCAGCGCGCACGGGACTGCGCTGCCGAAGGCAGTGGGGACCCGGGACGACATTTTACCCGATCAGAAATGATTTTTTTTTTAATTTCTTTTCTTAGGACTAACAGTTACTGTTAGTGATTAATTATAGTGATTCATTTGAAAATACTGACCCGCTAGCGGGCGAAGCTCGCTAGTATTATACTACATTAAAATGTGTGATAAAATTCAGCATGGGATTCCATAGAATATGCATAACTATAGGTTATATATATATATATATATATATTTACAAAATTTATAATACGTGTTACTGAATATATGAAAAAAAAAATGTATATATATATATATATATATATGTACCCCGCGACGAAAAGATAGTAACAAAGTGTTTTTTCTTTGATTTTTTCCTAAAATAACATTATCTAAATTGCGTTTATCATTTATTAATATCATAGAATAACCCTATCCCCGGACTAATTTTTGTTTTAAGACTAAATTTTTTCTAATTTCAGACTACACTCCGCAAAAAAGAAGTAGAAACAAAGGTGTTTTTTTTTTTTTTTTTTTAATTTTTCATATAATAACATTATCAAAATTGTGCTGATCATTTATTATCATAAGAAAATATTATCATACCAAAAACATATTAAATATTTGAATCACATTCAAAATATTCATATTTAAAATAATCATATTCGAAAATTAAAAAAAGAAACCCTGTGTTCCTATCTTTTTGTCGCGGTGTGTAGTCTTAAATTATAAAAATTCTAGTCTTACTTTTTTTTTTTCTAAATTAGTCTTAAAACAAAAATTAGTCCGGGAATAGAGAGTTATTTTATTATCATAATAAATGATAAATACAATTTAGATAATGTTATTTTATGAAAAATCAAAGAAAATCCCTTAGTACCTATCTTTTTGTCGCGGGGTATATATATGTATTTTTTTTAAAAGTTTTTACCCATACATTTTTTTAAACCAGTTTTAAACACAAAATGTTATGAAGTAAAACTTAAATGACATAGTATATTTTTCTAGCAAGTAATAATTAAATTCAACTCTCGTATAATACAAAAAACTTTATCATGGGAAAAGAAAAAAATCGAAAATCCCAAAATTGTTTCTTTATGCTTTTCGCAATTCAACAAACTAAAAATAATTTATTTCTTTAATTTTTCTTCTAGCTTGAATGATTTTTAACTTTTTAAGCCGTATGCAGAGTAGAACTGTATCTGATGTGAAAAAAAAAAAAAAAAAAAAAAAAAAAAAAAAAATGTCTTCAAAAGTAGTCATATTTTGAATTCCTAACTTGGAATTGTAGATTCCTGAGTTATGTGTTCAAGGTAAACAAATTACCTGAATAGACAAAATATCTAGAATTTTTAGTCTACACTATTGTTGATGTTGAAACATATTATGAATATTATTGATGTTGTGATTGCTTTGTATTGCGAAATATTCTCGCTTGATTTCTGAGAATTGGGTTATAAAACAAAATTATAATTATTAAAACTCGTCTACTTTGTTAGCATTTATTTTGAGAGATGTTTAAATGAAATTGATTACTATAGTATAAGAAAACGCTCTAGAATTCTATTAGGGGTTTTCAGCACTCACTAGCAAAAGGAACGAGAATTCATAAAAATGACAAGGGACTATATTTTTAAGAGCCGCAGTATAGATTCTAAATGTCATAAACATATTTCTTTTCTAGTGTAAATGGAGAATATAAGATCGCTTTTATGAGAATAGCTTGTGCATTATGAAAGAATGATGTATTACACTTCATGAAGCGTTCTATAAAATATCCTTCATTTGAATATTTTACACAGCCATTTTAAACAGCTTTACACAACTAAATTTATTGTGTCCTATTACATGTAGCCCCATATTCTTTGATCTAGTATTGCTTTTTATAAAAAAAAAAAAAAAAACGATGCACGTTTCTGTTTGAACAAGTAATAAATATATGAGTTGTTTCCTTATTAACTATCATAACGTAATGAGTACTTAATAAACAAAGGTATAAAGCGAATCTTGGAAATATATTTGATACAATTTTAATGAATACATAACATTCCTTATAGGTTTGAGACATAATATTTAACGCCTTTTCATATATTTCAGTGAGTTATGAGATTTAGGATATAATTTTATATTTTATCAATGATGTATTGATGTAATCTTCAAATACATAAATAAATAAAGGGATACATCATTTTTAAACAGTTAAATAAGTGTATTAGTGACATCAAATAAATAAACAAACAAACAAAAGTTAAGAAAAACGAACGTCATTGTATTCAAATGGATACCTATTTATATCACAATCCTGCGAAATCGTACTTTTTAATTTTGTTTTCAACTTGCGTTGGATGTTTCTAATGTGGTGTTTGATGTTTGATGTTGGATGTTTCTTGCGTTGGATGTTTCAATGTTGGATGTTTCATGTAGCCCCATATTCTTTGATCTAGTATTGCTTTTTATAAAAAAACGAAAGAAGCTCTTTGAAGCTCTTCATATTTATAAAAATTTTAAAAACCTTGTAAATTGTGATTTCGCTGTTCCCTATTTGTCTGACAGTTGGAAATTTTATATTCAGTCCACATTTTCTTAATTTTTCTACTGTTTACACAGCTAACTTTAATAAATATCTATTGGCCACTCTCCCCACCTTTCCCGTAATCCTATTGGTTGAACTACATTCGGCCCCTCTCCTATATATACGAGTACCTGCAGATTCAGAATCTTTTTTGCACTGAAGACGGCACGCTTAAGGCTGCTGACAGAGCTGTATGCATTTTCAATATTTGTCTTTGGCGTTTCTGACGTAGTAGTTTATTCGGGTTTTAATATTCCAACGCCTAGTCTCCTGTTATTATTATAATCTTATATTCCTATCACGAAAGGCATTTCCGCAAAGTAAGGATGAAGATCGAATGAATTCGCCTATAGGTGATAACAAATTCGAAACAATTTATGTATAAAATACATTAAAATTAGTTATTACTTACACATTATCTTTTAAATATGTTTCTTTACATAGAAGCTCGTTTTAGAACCTTTTACTTTGTGTACGTCTTAAGGGCCTTGAGAGGGGGGAATTCTCCATGCAGCATCGAACAATAATCTGCTAATATTGTACTACTCCATCGTCCCTGATTAATTCTGTGCATTCATTTGGTGTCTTGATGAAATTGCAGACTTTTTTTTTCACTTACATCACCCAGATTTTCCGGGGAAAAACTTAGATGAGGTTTGAATAAGTGGAGCTTAAAGCTCATACAATCCCATTTTTTGTTAAAACTGTACGCGATGTAAATTTTTGAATAGCTTTTCCCTAATCTGCATCCAAAAACACATCAGAAAAACGTATTATCCCAAATAAAAAAAAATGTCCACCTGTGTAATTGTTGCTTGGATCTATAAACACGTTTGAATGAACATTATGGGTGCTTTACTTGCTCCTCTTTTAAAACCATGACCAAAAGTTTCTTCAAAGATATATTATCAGTCCGTCCTTCGAAACAACCAAATAAAAAATTTGATCAATTAAGCAGTTGGTTTCAAATAATGGCAGTAGAAAAAATATTTATGGATAACCTTTGCTTTTCTGCACCACATCCCTATAAATTTTGGGGATTTTTCAATGTTCATACATGTGTGTTTTATATATTGTAGAAATATTCTTTGTTAAAGAATGATTCGTTTGTAAACAAGTTTAAAGCAGAGAAAAGCTGTTCATCAGTGTCTTTAAAATGAATAAAAATGGATTGAATTGCTCTAAACCTAAATAATAAACAATCATTGGACATCAAAATACACTGATGGAAAAAAAAAAAAATCCCAACACCAGGAAGGAGCTGTGCTAGATAAACGAAATTTGGTAGGCGTGTTTATACATCTGAAAGGTGACGTCGATTCAAATTTCGAGCTACGTGCATAAGTGTGGCGCTAGTTGCGACACTATGAACATGCAAATGAGGTTTGCTTTAAATAAGCTCTGTAAGGTTCGTGATCGTTATTTACAGTTGAGATTTGACGTAGTGGGTTAATGTTAGTCAAGGATGCCTCTAAGAAGACGAAGAAGGCATTATCAACAGCTCACTGAGTTTGAACGAGGTCGTGTAGTAGGGCTAGGAGAAGGTGGGTTTTCTTTCCGCGATATTGCAGAAAGACTTGGCAGGAATATATCCACTGTGCATGAGTGTTGGCAGCAGTGGTCAAGGGAAGGTACTGCCTCAAGAAGACCGGGTTCCGGGCGGCCACGTGGCACTACTGAGAGGGAAGACCGCCGTGTTCGGCGTATGGCTGTGGCTAATCGTACTGCGTCTGAAGCTGAAATTCGAGCTAAATTCGATTCTGAAACGTTAACTGCGTGGCTTATGAAATATGATCTCTTCGTTTAGGATAAAGTGTCTCCATTTAGGAAAAGCCGTAATAAATTTGTGTTTAAAAAAAAAAAAAAACTTTTTTCAAGCCCTATGCTTTTTTTTTTTTTTTTTTTTTTTTTTTTTCATTTAAACATCTTTTCATGAGAAATATATTTTTTATATATATTTTTTCATACGATTTAATAAGAGTAGAGAAATATCATTTTGGGATAGGATAATTATGATTTATACCGATAGATGATAGAACTATTTTTTGTAAAATTTCATTTTCATTTTTTTTTCTTTAAGTGGATTACTGTTATAGAAAAATTCAGTCAATTAAATACTATGATTGTATGATATGAAACATAATCTCCTACAATTATTTTAAACTGATAAACTTTTCACGACTTTTGAATTATATTACTTTATATGAATTTTAAAACATAAAAAGTAACTAGAATTTCTTAAGTTACATAACCATATTATTAAATACAATCTTTTGTTGAATATGGTTTTTAAGAGTAAGCAAAATTTTTCCGGGGGAAAAAAATGATAATAACTGACTACCAGAGTCATAGTAAATGGTAGCTATTTTTTTAATTTTAGTAGCCACCCGTTAATATAAATATACCGCAAATTTTATAAATATCCTGCTTCAGATATAAAAAGAAAAAAAATCGTTTTTGTTTGTTTTTAAAGGTGATTCCTAAAATTTCCGAAATGTTCGATTATTTCGCTTATAAGCGATAAAATTACTGCTTTTTTTTTTTTTTTTTTTTTTTATAAATCTATTTTTCGAAATGCACGATAATGTTTAATTACAGTACTGAAATACCGTTTTATTTCTTCATTAATTACAAAAATTTATTTTTAATATATCAAGTAAGAGCCAACATTCGAAATTATTTCGTCACAAATCGATAACATTTTCATTTTTATTTTTAAATTTTTTTTCCCAAAATACGCGATAATTTTTCGGCTTATTAACGAGGCATTTCGCCGTTAATTGCCAAATTTTACATTTAATAATGCAAGCAGTTGTAGAAAAGTTATTCACCAAAATACGCGATGATTTTACGGTCCATTTTTGAAATATGGAATTTCGCAACTAATTCCCAAAAATTACGTACTATAAATCAAACAATTAATGAAATATGCAATTATTTCTTTAATAATCGTTAAAATTCGCAATTCTTCTTCAAATTTTCCTATATAGGTGACAACTTCGTGGCCTGTTATTCAAAAATGTTATCACTAAATCGTTTATTGAAAAAAAATTACGTTTGATTGCAATTAAATATCTAAAATAGGCTATTATTTCGTTACTAAAAAAAGTGAGAGAAGCCCGATTCATTAGATTTCCATATCTTGTCTTGGTCAGTGTTTTTTTTACCGTTCCCCGTAGAAACTATGGCGATTCCGGAAGATTTTGTACGATATTTCCATGCTTTTGATTTTTTTTTAAATAAAACTGAAACATGGTCAGCACTATTTTGGTGACTAGGGATTGAATTTTTGGTAGCCATTTTTGGTAGTCATGTAATAGTCGCCCATCGGCGACTGGCAACCGCTAACCTAGAGCTTCAGCATGCCTGATAAAATGGCATGATTGAATGGGAACTTGGACAAATACATAATTACCTTATTAATAATATTTTTTACATCAGAAGATTAGTTTAAAATTAGCATAAAAGTATTAGATTAATATATAATCTACGGAATTAATTTAAATATTTAGATTACGTCAAGTCATCTTGATGCAACAGTATGCATTATATTCATAAATGATGTAAAATTTGTTTTCGATGAAAAAAGTTTATTGAAATATCAGTTATTTTAGGCAACGCAACTTTTAAGGAAGGAGGTCTAATATTTTCTATCATAAAATTTCATAAATATCATGTTATTTTTGCTAATAACGTTTAATAAAAATGCCGATAATAAGGGCTTCAAAATTTGAAAGGTCTTTATTTTCAAGAAATATTTATATCTAAAACAAAGGTTCACTTTTCTTTGACTTAATAACAGAAATATATATATATATATATATTTATTGTACTTGTGAAAATAAGCCTTTCTTCCTTTCCAGTCCCAAGGTATTGCTTTAAAGAGATATTAAAAATATAGGGGAGAACTGTGTATTATGGACCCCCTAAGCAAGAATGCTCATAAAACTTATATTATTAAAATAAAAAAGATTTAATTTGGTGGCTGCTCGTTACAACTGCATATTTATATAGTTTAAACTTGGTAAAATACTCTGGGAACTATTAATAATTGCAGAAAATAATTATTTTATTTACGTAACGTTGGTCCATATTACACGAACGTATGTGTAATATGAACCAAGTGGTCCATAGTGGTCCTTTCCGTTCCCCAACATTCGACACACTTGGAATTGTGAAACGAACTGTCTAGCATGTTCCCTCACACACTTGTACATCTCTTGGGAATAGTAGAATTGATGGAGTCGATGCGCCAAATCCGATGCCAAGGCCAAAAATCTACGCTATCTACTAACTTGCGGTATGGCGAGATTAGCGATAAATTTTTGCGGCAAATGTTGTTTCAGGATAGCTAAAAGCCATTTCTCAATTTTAACTCACAAGAAAACATTCAAAAGGTGTCATCTTCAAAAAGTATTGAAAAAAATAGATGTTATTCTACTCTTCATAAAACACCAGAAAATGAAAAAAATATCGGCTGAAATTAATTACAGCGACCACAAAAAATTATAAAAATTAAGCGTATTTGGCGATTTCACACTGCTAGGCGATTAATTTTGAGTACTTGGCGGAAAAGCAAAACACGGTTCTGTTCGTACACGGCAATCTCGGGGCTAGAAAATGTATCGCCTATCAGCGCTAAATCGCCAAATATGCTTAATTTTGATAATTTTTTGTGGTCGCTGTAATTAATTTCAGTCGATATTTTTTTCATTTTCTGGTGTTTTACGAAGAGTAGAATCACATATATTTTTTTTCAATACTTTTGAAGATGACACCTTTTGAATGTTTTCTTGTCAGTTAGTTACTTTGTTATTACTTTTATTTATTTATTTATTTTTTTTAATTTCCTGCCACTAATTTTTGCCAAAAAAAAAAAAAAAAAAAAAAAAAAAAAAAAAACGGGCCACTAGTGTTTGAATGATTATCATTCCTCTCTAAGCTGTACATTTGCCAGTGAGATATTTTATAACCAGCCGTTCTGTACTATATTTGAAAGAACTAGTATATTTCTTTCGACGTCATTTATAATCGTACTATCGTACGTTTACTGGTTCAAGTAGCATTTTTTTTTTTTTTTTCATTTTTTTAAAGGGATGTTCGTTGTTTGAAACATACCTGTTTATTTACGAATCAGTTAAAACACACAAAACTGTCTTTTTTTTTCATAAAAATATGTATATCCCTACTGTTGTATAAGGAATTCATGTGGTGTCCGCATCAGATTTTTTGAGGACACTCTTAGATGTAAGACTTTCCGCTTTTTTGCCAGCAACTACACTGTTTTGAGGTTCTGAGTCTATCCAATCAGTTCATCTACGCCCAACAATCTGCCTATTCCTAGAACTTCAACTGCTTTGAACTTTTTTCCACTTTTTTCGCAAAGTAAGACTTTGTTTCTGAATAATTTTCAAATAAACAGATTTTTTAGCCCCGTATCACCAATCAAAAAATATTCATTTCTTTTCTGAAACTCTAAGCATATAATAAAGACAGCCAATTTGTCTGGTAATCTTCGCCTTCAGCTCTATACCAACATGTGAAGCTCCGCACGTAAGTGGGAGATAAACATTCTGCGTTGGATTACGATAGTAGACATTTCATTATGGAGAAAGCAAATAGTTAATTTTGGTGAAAGTGAACAGTTCCTTCGGTTTTGGGCCCGACACTGTTCTGCTGAACCGTTCCTCATTCTTTTACCCACCCCTAGTTTCCAGTTCCTGATTTTTATGATACTTATTTAAAGTTTAGTCTTTATTAATATGATTTTCCCCTTTTCCTATTTTTCAGCACGTAAAGTTTAGACATTCTTTCGAAATTTTCGTCACCTATCGAACTTCTCTTCTTTTATTTCTTAAAAAATATTTATTTTTCAATAAACATTTTTTTTTTTTTTTTTTTTTTTTTGAAAATTTCAGAATATGAAGTTGGTGAGAATCATTTTTTTTTTTTTCTGTATCTCTCATAATAACAAGTGAACGGTTAGATATAGAAAAGTCCGGTTTCTTCTGAGTGTATCTTCAAGAAGATGTTTTATTTATTTTATGTTTTATTTTACTTCTGTAATACTCTTCAACGACTAATTAAGTGAAATATTACCATATGAATTTATTGACACGCTCAAGAAGAAAGAAGAAAAAAGAAAAAGTCATGTCTATTTCTGTATTAACACAGAGTGACTATGTTTATTTTTGTTCTACATGAATACCTTCAACTTTCCATCTACTTTCTTTATACTATAAGAAAATAACGAGTAGAAAGATAAGTTTCAATTTTTATACCAAGGAGCATACTCGTTTCATATGATCTGTACCAAAAACCAGGGGGGTGCCATTTCATAGATGCGCGAATTTTTAGCTATTTGAGATTCCTCGCGCACTACGTCATATGGCGTGAGGTTGAAATCTTGTTTACATCTGAAATAACTGTGTTTAAATTGCGTTTTTGTGATTTAATTTTTTTCTTTTCTTTTAATCGAATTTGTTTAAATGTACCGTGTGATAACTCTTAATTTACGTCTTTTGTTGATTCTTTGACATGCTCCGTATTCGAGAACAAAAATTTTTTAAAGAATAGATTATTGAAAGTGATAGAACATTCATGAAAAACTGTGATGTATAATAGCAGTAGATAGATTGCTCATAAAATCAAATCATGTAAGTAATATATCATCGTGTATATTATATCATACATTTTCAAGTTCAGAAATAATAAATCAAAGGGATATTAAATTAGCAATAATCATGTAATAAGTATGTTTGTTAAATGTTTATGCTACTTCCCTTCGATTTTCAAGTATACTCTTTTGAAAGCAGACAGTAGCCAATGCCTGTTGTCTGCTGTCAAAAGTGACTTTTTTTTTTTTTTTTTTTTTTTTTTTAATTCAAATAGGGACATAATTAAGATTTCGTTAAAATTTATTATCTTTATGAAACAAATTGTGGTATCTCATAATAAACAAAATGTTTAAGTTATGTAGTGGATAAAAATGAGTACACACAAAAATATTTCTGCACTTCAAAATTAAATTTGCAGTTAATACACTTAAAATAAAATAAACTTGTGTGTAAAAAAAAAAAAAAAAAAAAAAATCTTTGGTACTTTTTTTTTATTTTAATTTTTTTTTCTTTAATCCTCTGTAGAAAGTATCTGGATAATTGAAAATTTTATGAAATTGTTTTTATGTAGTAACACATTTCAATGTAACTTTTGTAATAACATGTTAAAAGTGTCAGTGGTAGCACATGTTTTCCAATGAAAATAGTTTTAAAAATACCAACAAGTCAACATGAACAAAATGTTTTGAAACTATTTCTGTCATACCATATTTAAACAATGAATATAATTTTTCTTTTGTAAAAAATTCTTGATCATTGCTTAAACATTTTGGAGTATTATATATATATATTTAAAAAAAAAAAAAAAAAAAAAAAAAAAACAGAACTGAGGTTTAAAAGTAATAAGTACAAAACTTTGAACTCAGACATCTTTTGTGACTCTTTGTTTTTAAACTGTGCTGTCATAATGTTAGAACCACCACACATATAATTTTTTTCTGGATTGTGTTTTAACAACTGCTTTACCCTCTTTTTTGACTAAAAGAAAGAAAAAAAAGTAATTATCAATCCATTCTCATATGAAGCTTTTATGTACATCCATATTGCTTACCGCTATAGTACTGCAAGACAAGTTAGATGTGTAAAATGATCTTTTTTTATCAGGTACTGAAGGCATATTGCGGATTACATATATGCATAAGATACATACATGCATATGATACATACATGCATATTATTGATTGCTGCAGTAGAAAATTTCATGTAAAGTAAAGTATAATCATCTCTCAAAAATGCACAATTCTCTGAAATCTGCATATCATTTGTAATGTAAACAAACACTGTCATAACTGATTTGTTGATTAGTGAATCGCAAAAATTCAGCTGTATTAGGAGATAAATCAATTATTAATTTGTGCTTGTGAATCACCAATCACTCAGCATATTGAAGTATTTAAAAGGTAAACAAACATATCATAATATTACAGATAACTTAATATATTATGTATTTCTTTTAAAATTGAAAATTATAAGTGTTAAATTTTGATCAAAATATTTTAAAGAATGTATTTTTATTTCATTTTTACTTATAAAAGTAAAATTCATAATTTTACTGAAATATCTGAAATGTAAACAAACAAATACAGCAAAATTACTAGTACAGCAAAATTTATATATTTTAGTTTTTTTAAACAAATACGTGCTCTTTCTTTTGAGCAAAACATTTAAATAACTGCATTTTTCTTTCATTTCATTTTAATATAATTGAAATTCATCGTCTTATTGAAGTAATTCATGACAATGTTGAAGTATTTAAAAGGTAAACAAACATATCATAATATTACAGATTACCTCATATATTGTGTATTTCTTTTTAAATTCAAAAATATAAGTGTTTTATTTTGAACAAATATTTAAAAAAATGTGCTTATGTTTCATTTTTACTCATAAAATTAAAATTCATAATTTTACTGAAATATCTTAAATGTAAACAAACATATCGCGATCGTACAGTAAAATGTATATATTTTACATTCTTTTAAAAAACTATGTGTGCTTTCTTTTGAGTAAAACAATTAAATAACTGCATTTTAATTTAATTTAATTTAAATATAATTGAAATTCATCGTTTTATTGAAGTATTATAAATGTAAACAAATGCATAGCAATGTTGCCGAAAACGCGAAAGCTTTATAATTTTTTATGAACTTATATGTATTTAAAATAAATATTTTAACGAATGTACTTCTATTCATGTAATACCGTTCTTGATTTTCGTTTTTGGGTAATATTTATATCAGATTATAAGATATATTTTTTAGTAAGTAATAGCTAGCTCTGGGCGAACAGCCATATATCTTGTATCGTAGTTTGTTTCTATCTTTCGCCACGTGACGTTTCACTTCTGCTTGCTTCTGATTGGCTACTCTTCAAATGGCCCAACCTTATGATAGAAGAACCTTGCCAAAAACCACATTTTTAATTTCACCCAGAAAACTTTAGAATCGGCATTCTTGCGCAGTTTTACACGTATCTGAACAAACGTACCAAACCAGCAATTCAATGCGAATTTGTTACATGATCGAAATACACCTCATTTTCATTCCACAGGAAAACTAAAGAGCTATTCCTTTCAATGCATAAAAATTTACGAACAAATAATCTGGTGTAGCTTATTTAAATTTCTCGGAATAACAGAAAAGTTCTTTTGATAGTTGTCAACATTTTAACACTTTCTCGACCGCTGACGTAGATTCCCCTCATTTGAAAATCTTTAACTCCACCAGTTGGCGTTCCTTTTTCAATTTTATGTTATTTGTTTCTTAAAAGTATACCCAATATTCATACTTGTACAATCAATATACTATGGATACAAATACTTTGATTAGACATAGTGTGATTAAAATGTATATCTATCTGTAATATAAATGTGAATTTAGTAAATTTTGTTCTGTCAAATTGTAAGTTTGGAGAATAGCGCCCTCAGGTAGACCTTACTGTCAAAAAGACAAAAATATGAGGTCGTGAAAGTGTTAATTTAATGCTGAGCATTTTTAGCCCCGCCTGTTTTCTCACAACTGTTTTAATAGTAAAATTTATTCATCATGTAACTAAGATAAAATAAGTAAAAATTACTGTTAAAGTCTTATGAGATAAAGGTGGGGCAAAAAATGTTCTAAATAAATAAAAATGAATTAAAATGTTGGCAACTCTTTTCTTATGTAAGTGTATGAGTTACAGATACACCGCCGAATACAGAGAATTCCTTTTTCATAGAAAATTTTCTAAATCATTACGTCTAAATCATTACGTTCTAAATCATTTAAAGAAATTATTTTACTCATTTGTTTCTCTTTTACTTACCCTTGCGCACCTTGAGCGTTTATTGCTTTGATTACAGAGGAATCAATTGGTTTTATCATGTATGCTTAGTAGTATTTCGCTTACTTAAAATAAGAATAAATAAATAAAAGAACAATAATAATTATACATGCATACTCAAATTCCCTGAAAACAAGTTTAAAACATAAGTCCAATATTAATGACTATAATTATTGAGTTGTTTGCATTAGAATTGACATTATATTTGAAAATTTAAAGCGTAGTTTAAACGTGTAAATATACTTTATAGGACAAAACAAAAATTATTGAAATGCAATGAAAAAACAAATCATTTAAAGTAACATTGAAGCGTTACTGGAATTTTGATGTCATTCCTTTTAAAATCCTTATTATGAATTTGAGATGCAGATTAAAAAAAGCATCAGTGAGTAATTATTACAAATCTGTTTGTGTTGAAAATATTGTTTGCACTGTAAATATAAATACAAGAAAAAAGCAATTGAAAAATAAGAAAAACCTAGGTATACTTTAATTAATACCAAAGTGTTTCTCAAGATATGATATAATTATTTTTAAGACCTATATTTCAATTTCTTATAGCCATAAAGTAGTTGCGTCACAAACTTTTAACCCGTTAAGGGTTTTTTGTATTGATAATTATACATGCATACTTAAATTTCCTGAAAACAAGTTTACTACATAAGACAATTGACAAAAAAAAATTAAGGAGTCTGGTTCATTTGATAGAGTAAAATAATAAAAATAAATGATCATAACTTTATATACAATAATTAAAAAATTAATAATTTTATGACTCGTAAATTTTTACAGGTGTCAAGAAAACATTTTTCTGTCAATTACAGCGTTTAAATTAATTCTAGGATTTTTATCTATTTACTTTTAAAAAGATGGCATAGCGAATTTTTTGCTAATGTATTGGGTGAGTGCGAATGTTCTACCCGTTTTTGGATATACAAATTTGCAATAGAACTGACGTCACACGCAGAGCCTGATTAAGGGGAAGCACACATTATTTATACTTACACCGTTATTTTTTAACAAATACTTTCCTTCTATAATAAACAGAAAATTCTCATTAAAAATTATTTAAAAAAAATTCTGGTGTCTAATAACGGTGAGTAAATTGGATTGTTTTACACCGTTCATTTTTTATAAAAAATATTTCCTCGTCAAAGCGTGGAATTTCTGTGACGTGAAGTAAAAAATAATTGTAAAAATATTCCGGTGAGAGCGGAGATAATGCGTGCTTCCCCCTTAATCAGGCTCTGGTCACACGTCACATTGTAATGACGCAAATCGTCGGCCAATCAAATATGTGAATGCCTCACATATAAATGCATCCTGTCTCAAAAAATTAATCATCTCAAAAAAATCTCAGCGAGAAACAGCATAACAGACATTGTTTTGTTGTAAGAGTTCGATAAAAAGAGTACGGCAGCCACAGCATGTCGCAATGTTTGTCAAGCTTATGGGTTTCAATAGACGAAAACACATGTCGTCAAAGTTTTGGTAAATTTAGTTAAGGAGACAGATGCTGCCAAATTAGGCTAGTTATGGCCGCCCATCAGACGTCGGAGACGACGATATTGACCAAGACATATGGAAAAATCCGAACCCAACCAAACACGAAATGGCGGAGTGCTTCGACGTACACCGTACACTGGTCCAGAAACAGCTGGTTAAGTAGGGTTTTATGACAAAGTTGTATCGGTGAGTGCCACATAACTTGACAGCTAATCAACGGGATGACCGAATAGCCACCTCTGTTTTCTTGCTTTCCCGATACCAAAATGACTCTTTCTTGACACGAATTGTAACGGGAGATGAGAATTGGGTTATGTACCGTATCGTAAAGCGTCGTAGGAATGCGTGTAGCTCTTCTGATCCGCCTGCATCGACTTCGAACGCTGAACTTCATCCCAAGAAGGTGTTATTGAGTGTCTGGTGGGATGTGTAGGGAATAATTCACGGAGATGTACTGCTAATTAACCAAATGAGCAGTGCTGCTTTCTACTGTCTACAGTCACACAGGCTTTTATTCAAATTTGGTGGCAAAGCGTTTAGGTCTCATCAATCGTCGCGGTTTTATCATTCATCACGATAACGCGAGGCCACATGCTGCTGTCATCACTCGCAAAAAAGTTAATGGACTTTGATTGGGAGGTTTTTAGGCCACCCTCCCTATTCTCCTCACTTGGCACCAACTGACTATCGCATATTTCATGCGTTGAACAATTCATTCATTTAGAAAATATTTGGTGATCTTGATGATGTGAAAGGTGCCATACAATACTTTTTTCACTCGAAACCAAAATAATTTTACCACCGTGGGATTTATCTCCTACGAGAAAGGTGGCAAGAGATCATAGATAGCAATGAGGATTATGCACAATAATCGGTACTGTTCATTTTGCTTTTATTTGCTCTTCTTTATGGGTATTCAAAACGCGTAGAACTTTTTAACTCACCCAATATAATCTTGGGCGCATAATATCTCCGGCATGGTTTGCCAAAATTTAGTTAAAGTTAGCAGCTTTCATGCTAATTACAAATATATGAAACGACGAGCAATTAGATTATTAACATTGAAAGTTTTGTAATTATAAGCATAATTTCTCCGAACAAAACGATATATTATTTTAAATAATAATAATAATAATAATAATAATTCACAAAAAAAAGCTTTCCAGCAAAATTAATTTTTGTCATTTTAATTATAGGGTATTTTTTCTACAAGCACATTTTCTTTTTTTTTTTTTTTTTTTTTTTTTTTTAGGTTCATGTGGAGTATTATTTCCATGTAGTCCTCTGCGCAAAGCTGACATCGAAAAAAAATTACATCTGACATTTTTTAGAAAAATAAATTAAATTTAAAATGCATGAGTATTCTAACAGTTGTTATATACAGATAACTTTTTTCCTAACACATATTAAAATTTACAAGCTTTTAAATTAATTAGATTTCATGTTATTACATAGATGCCAACATTTTAATTTATTCCGAAGTATTTTTATCCCCGACACTTTTACATATCACTTATTTTTAGAGTTCTTTTTTTTTTTTTTTTTTTTTTTTTTAATCTAATTTATGTATTGAAGAAAGATTTTCTATAAATGTAGTATTTCGAAATAAGGCGGTGCTAAAAATACTCCGGAATAAATTAAAATATCCTCATCTATGGTGGTTATTGCATAGCCGCGAACATCCTAATTAATAATACATTATATTGTTAGTACCTGTCATTTTATTTATTTATTTATTTATTTAAACACCACCCTTTTTTAGAGTACTTTTCTTCTTCTTTCATCGTAAATACATTTGAAGTGAATTACTGTAAACATTACGTGATGTCATAAAAACGGCGGTTACTATTAATACTCCAAATTAAAAAATAAATAAATATAAATAAACGCATAATTGCTAATATTTTTATTTATTCCCGAGCACTTTTTAGCCCTGCCTTTAATTCACACCACTTTATGATTAAAATATTTTTCTTGGCTATGTAACTACCATAAAATTAGAAAAAAATTACTCTTAAGGAAAAAGTGGTATGAAATAAAGGCAGGGCTAAAAATGCTCTGGAATAAATTAAAATTTTATCACCTCTACTTACTCATGTGCCAACATGTGCGTTTTTTTAACACCAATTTATAATATTGTTCGTTAAATACATTTCGTATACTATTTCTCTGGTAAGTAATAATAATAATAATAATAATAATAATAGTCAATTTTAATCGTAGAAAAACTGCTAAGCATATTTTAAAAATTTATACGAAATATTTCCGGTGAAAAAAAAAAAAAAAAACGTGCAAGTTGGCAGATACGAACTTATGAATATTTTTTAAAGTCACATTTTTTCAATCATTATGTTATGAAATATATCCTTTTTTCTAAGGTACTTTCCCTAGAAATTTTTAAGTTAACAGAATTTTATTAGTTGTTAAAATTTTAATTATTTATTCATTTATTTATTATATTATACTTCTGTATTATATTTCAGCGACTAATTAAGTTAAATATTACCATATGACTTTATTGACACGCTCAGAAAAAGGAAATAAATAAATAAAAAGGCAAGTCTGTTTCAAACTCAAGACAGAGTGATTATATTTATTTGTGCTTTACATTATTTACACAATAAGGTAACAAACTGTACAGTCCCACTTTTATACAATTGAGCGTTTTCGTATCGTACGATCTCTACCATCAAGACCATTAATATTTCAACCACACCCCTTCGGATGCAGCTCCCTGCGTAGACTGGCTATAACTAATCAAACCTGCAAGTTAATGCAAGTTTGCTGCGAGACGTATTATATGTATTATATATATGAATATACAAAACGCGCTATTTATTTTAGTGTTTAAAAATTTACAGATAAATAATCTGGTTTCGCTTATTTAAATTTCTACGAATAACAAACAAGTTCTTTTCATAGTTATCAACATTTTAACTTTTTCGCAACCGCTGACGTAGATTCACGTCATTTCAAAATCTATAACTCCACCAGTGGGCGTTTGTTTCGCAATTTGTATGTTATTTATTTCTCAATTATTTACACAATATTCATATTTTTGCAATGAAACGTACTATGGATTCGAATACTTTGATTTGAAAGAATATAATTGTAATGTATATAAATTTTTAATATACGTGTGAATTCAGAATATTTTCCTCTGAAATTTTGTAAATTGGGAGAATAATGCCCGCAGTCATTGCCTTACTGTCAAAGATCCAAAATCATGCGGTACCGAAAGTCTTAATTTTTTGAGAAGCAGCTTTAGCCCCGCCTTTTTTCTCACCACTTTTTTAATAGGAAATTTTCTTCATTTTGTAACTTCGATAAAATAAGTAAAAATTACTCTTAAAGTAAAAGTCTTATGAAATAAAGGCGAGGATAAAAGTGCTCCGGAATAAATTGAAATTTTGGCAACTATGCTTTTATGTAAGATTGTGAATTATTGATAATACACATCCGAAATATAGAGGATTCCTCTTTTGTAGAAAAAAAGTCCCACTTTTATGTTTTTTTTTTCTAAATCATTACGTCTTTTTAAAGAAAGATTTTGCTCATTTGTGTTCCCCTTACTTACCCGCTTCGAAAATGCGTGGATAGCTTGAGCGCTTAATATCTCCGGGATGGTTTGTCAAAATGTAATTAAAGTTAGCAGCTTTTATGTGAAATACAAATATATAAAATGACGAGCAATTAACTCATAAACATTAAAAGTTTTCTAAATATCAGCATAATTGCCCCGAAAATAAAGATATATTATTTTAAATAATAATAATAATAATTTTCTTCATTTTAATTGGAGGTATATTTTCATGTGCATTTTTTTTTTTTTTTTTTTTTTTTTTAGATTCATATGAAGTATCATTTCTATGTATTCCTGTGCGAAAAACTGACATCGACAAAAAATTAGCTCTGATATTTTTAAGAAAAATAAGTAAAATTAAAAATGCACAGTTATTATAACAGTTGAAATAGACAGGTGACTTCTTTCTTAACACATGTTTAAAATTATAAGTTTTAAAAGTAATTATTTTTCATGTTACTGAATAGCTGCCATTATTGTGATTAATAATACATAACACTGTTAGTACCCGCGTTTATTTATTTATTTATTTGTTTATTTACCAGTCTTTTTTTTTTTTTTTTCTTTAGATTACATTTTTTTTTTCATCGAAAATCATGTAATGTGGAAGAAAGGAAGAGTATTAATAATACTCCGTATTGAATAAGACTTACATATATGTTAACTTGTGTGGTGTTTTAACACCACTGTACACTGTGTAAAAAAAGTAGAAGGACAATCGGTTTTTGT
Source organism: Salticus scenicus (assembly GCA_963930645.1). Lineage (NCBI taxonomy): Eukaryota > Metazoa > Arthropoda > Arachnida > Araneae > Salticidae > Salticus > Salticus scenicus. The sequence continues at coordinate 186,655,026 of OZ005659.1, forward strand.
AAATTATTTCTGTATTTTTATCCTGGCTATTAGATTTTTATACAGATTTTGTTTAACTATGTTTTCTTTAATTTCACGTAAAAATGAAATGTCTACTACTAATGCAAATTGGTGAATCGTAGAAAAACTAGCATCTATGATTTCGAGAGTGTAAAAATAGCAGGACACTTTCAAAAATTTTTTATTTGGTTGATTGTGTACAAGTAAAAAAGTGAATGTTGAGTTTCCTTTAACTTTTTTTGTTGAGGAAAACGTATTTTGTTAAAAAATGCATTTTTATTTTTTTCTTTCCGACTGCCTAAAAGAATATGTTAAAATTATTTACAAATTGGGGCAAAGAGTTGCATATAAAATTAATGGTAAAGGTGTTAAACAGATTGTTCGTATACTGCTCGTCAGTTACAATACACATTCTAACTTTATCAGAAAGCCAGACTGAAATAGGAAAAGAAAGATGAATGGTAGGCCTAAAAAGCTAACGTCTTCCGATGAAAGAAAACATACCCATGAAATAAAAAGAGCATTGGTAGTATTGAAAAGGTCCCAAAACAAGAAGGACTTATTCATGTGACTAGGCAACAGTTTAGAACTACGCAGCAAGATCCAAATAATTCATTCTAAAAATAAGGGAAGCATCATCCAAAGTGGAAAAAAACAAAGATTGATTAGGGTAATTCCATGAAAAATGTAACGTCAGTCACACATTGCAATAATTCTACTTCCACCAATGCTTTCCAACAATAATCGTTATTCTATTTAATCATAAACATCTTTTTGCCGTTAAAATTTCTGTATGGTGATACTGGTAGCAAAAAAAGAGGAAATATTATCCTCTTGGATGACTGATGTGACCTTCTTCCATGGAATCACCCATTACCGTTTATCATGGGTTAAAAAACACGTGTTATGGACCACCGATGGGGCATTTACAGAGTTGCCAAATTTTCCAATTTATTCTGGAGCATTGTTAGCTCCGCCCTTTTCTCACACCGGAAATTTTAAAGAATGATTTTTCCCTTATTTAACCGTTGTCACATATTAACCCTTTAACGTTCACTACTTAATATATTTTAAAAATTACTAATCTAATTTTAAAAATGGCTTTTAGACACACAGCTGATGATAAATATTTAAAAAATAAAAAATTAGCATTGTTCCTTTTCGAAAAATTTTCGGTTTGAAACATCTGTAAGTAAACCTTATTAAATTCAAATAATAATTAATTTAATAAATAAATCAATTTATAAGTAAACGTTATCGACAACAAAAACTCGTAAAAGTTGCATAGATCCCAACATTTCAATTTATTCCGGAGTATTTTAACCGTTTGCGGCGCAAGGTAATTCGGATCATTTAAATTACACTGCCACCGGAATTTAGGAACAGAGTTAAAATACAAGAAATTTTAAACTTTCACGTTTAAAAAAGGGCCTTTTCTGCTATGTTATAAATGTAAATTTTTGCTAAAAATTTTCCGGTATGAGTTTTTGCACTTAAGAATTAAAATTAGGTGTTCTATCAGCGGGAACACTGCGACTGAAAGGGTTAAAGAAAAATATTCTCTAAAATTTCTGGTGCGATAAGAAGGCGGGGTTAAAATTGCTCCGGAATAGATTATAAAAGTTGGCAACTCTGCATTTATAATATTTTCCGACAAGAAAAAGTTTAACTTAGACAATTTAGATGGTTACCAAGAATACTGGCATTGTCTGAAGAATGTAGAAAAATATTATTCAACTCGACAAATGAGGAGGAAGGTGATGATCTAGTAAGCAATCGGATATACAAGAACAAGTCTAGTCTTTTTCACTGGTATGCAGAAACATACAGACTATATTGAAGTGCTGAATTCTGAGCTTCTTCGATATGGCTCTGAATTAGGAGGAGAAGAGTGGATGTTTCAACAAGATGAAGCCGCCATTTACATCACCATAGAATTAAAAAATTGGTTCGCTGCAAATAATGTGCAGGTTTTACATGAATCACATAAAAGTCCCAATCTTAACACAGTGGACAACATCTGACCAATGCTTGCTCGTCAAGTATATACTAGTGGGAAAATGTTTAAATTCCTTACTAAGCTTCGAGTAGCTTTGAATAGCTCACAGGCTAATTTTTGCCAAACAGAAATCCAATCCTTACTAATATTGCCCTTTCGTCAATTTTCCCTCGAAATGGGGCATATCTTTTCTGTTTTTCCGTACTGTTCCATACGCATTAGTTTTATGTTTATGAAGTTTGTTATACAAATGCGGGCTTGTGTACAAATTATCTGTGATTAATGTGTGGCCTTTTTCAAGGTATGGATGTAAAAGAGTCATAAGTATATCTGCCAATTTCCCCATGGTTGTAGGATTATATACAATATCTATATTTTTTCCAGTATATACTATGAAATGTAATACATAGTTTGTTTTGCAGTCGCCTAAAGTCCCACAAGCAAGAGCGATGGATAAATTCTGGGGAATTATGAAATGTAAATATTCCTACGAGAAAAAGGAGTCCGAAAACTTGGCCCAATTGAAGAGGGTTTATCATCGTCTCCTTAAATCAGTAACTAAAGAAACTGTACAAAACGCCAAGACGACGGCTAGAAGCAATCTTCGCAAAATGGGACTTAATGGTGTATATTCATCAATTTAAAGTATCAAAAGTGATTAAAAATGCTTGTTTGTCAATTTCATGCAAGTAGCATTCATGTAAGTAATATTTTGTTGAAAATAAATGAGAATCAAGTTGTCTCATTCTTATCGCGGAGGCACTTTATGCGAGTGTTGCATAGTACATTGATCATTTTTGCCGGGCGCGTATTTGCGTCCATAGTCCATACTGATAACATCTGCTAAGCACGTATTTGCGTCCATAGTCTATATTAATGACTTTCGCTGGACGCATATGTGCGTCCATAGCACTCAAAGGGTTAAAATATTTTCAGACAAGAAGAAGTTTATCTTAGACGATTTAAATGGTTACCAATAACATTGGCATTGTCTGAAGAATGTCGAAAAATATTATTCAACTCGACAAATGAGAAGGAGGGTGATGATCTAGTAAGCAACTGAATATAGGAGAAAAACAAGTCTAGTCTTTTTCAGTGGTATACAGAAACATACAGACTATATTGAAGTGCTGAATTCTGAGCATCGTCCTTATGGCTTTGAATTAGGGGGAGAAGAGTGGATGTTTCAACAAGATGAAGTCGCCGTTTACATCACCATAGAGTTTAAAATTGGTTCGCTGCAAATAATGTGTAGGTTTCACCTGAATCAGCCAAAAACCCTGATCATAACACAGTGGAAAGCATCTGACCAATACTTGCTCGTCAAGTATGTGCTAGTGGAAAAATGTTTAAATTCCTTACTAAGCTTCGAGTGGCTTTGAACAGCTCACATGCTAATTTTTGCCAAACAGGAATACAATCTTTGTATGATTCACTGTCAAATACAATATTCGAAGTCATAAAAGCCAATGCGAAGAGTATTCCTTACGAATATTGATTGTATTTTATATTTTGTATTATTGTCCTTCTGTCTTTTTTTACAGAGTTAAAAGAAGTAGAAATTATTTTTGTAGTCATTAATAATTTATTTTTCAAAATCATTGTAAAGACACTGATATTTTCTTAGTAAATGATCAGGAAAATGTTACATACAAAAATACTTTCATCGAAAAAAAAAATATTACAATCTGTATATATATATAAAAATTGAGGTGTGTGTCCCTATATTTCACTTTGCAGCTAAAACTATATATCGTAGACGAATAGTGTTTGTATGTAGCAATAGGTACAAGGCTCCCATCGTGCACTATGGTGGTTGCAAGTCGATACCTCTAAGGGTGTTGCAGATACAGGGGTTGAAAGATGTGAACTCTAAAAATGTGTGATTATCATTGGTCGGAAATGATCTGGATCGTTCTAGAAATTTCTGGAATGATCTAGAAAGTCTTAAAATTTGAGCCAACTAAGAATGTTCTAGAAAATTCTAAATTGATCTAGAACATTCTAGAATGATCAAGAAAGTTCTAGAATGATCTAGAACATTCTAAAATGATCAAAAAAGCTCTAAAGTATATACAAATGTTGTAGACGATCAAAAATATTTTTATTGATCGGAAATGATCTGGATCGTTCTAGAAATTTCTGGAATGATCTAGAAAGTCTTAAAGTTTGAGCCAACCAAGAATGTTCTAGAAAATTCTAAATTGATCTAGAACATTCTAGAATGATTAAGAAAGCTCTGGAATGATCTAGAATATTCTAAAATGATCGAAAAAGCCCCAAAGTATATACTAATGTTTTAGACGATCAAAAATATTTTAGAAATTTCTGGAAATCTCTAAAATGTATGTCAATATTTTAATTGGTCGAAATTATTCTGGATCATTCTCGATACTTTTCAAATTTTCTAAAAAATTTAAAAGTTGAAATTTGTAGAACAATCCAGAAAATTTAGTAATTAGTGGGGATAATTTTCGCGACTATATAAGACGAAAAGTCAAGCCCGTGCTTTAGTCGATTTTTTACAAGAATTGCGTAACAAAAGAACACTTATAAGTAGTGTGATTGTAAATAACTGTGAGTAATAATTTTTACAGTGAAGAATTAAATCTTATTAAGTTTAGTGTTCTTTTTTAGTGCAGTGTGAAAAATATCACTAACGATGCCAAAACGTAAGAGCGTATTCTCGCGTTCTCGAATTGTATCGAAGAGGCAAAAGATGTCGCGAAGAAATGAAACCACGGAAGAAAGAGAACAGCGTCTATCATTACTTCGGGAAAATTATTATCTCAGGCGAAATAACCAGACTGAAGAGCAGTATAATGATTCTAGAGAGACAGATAAAATCAGAAAAAGATTACAAAGAAAAAGAGAAACAAATGAACAGACAGATGCTAGAAGAATACAAAATACAATAAAAATGCGTAACCTTCGACTAAATGATCAAATGGAAGCTCAAACGTCAGGAACAACCGTAAATGCTATTCGTGAAAAACGTCGGGGAGGATATAGTCTTGAATATGAAGCGTTTTATTATAATCCCACTAGAAATTATAATCAACATCCAAGTGTAGTAATCGGTAAAATGAATGTAGTTTGTAAATTTTGTAAAGCTAAAAAATTCAAAGGAGAAACACCGAGTACATGCTGTTCGAATGGTAAAATTAAATTACCAGACTTGAAATCTCTGCCACCGGAATTCCTAGAATTTATTAAAGGAGAAACACATAATTCTAAAGAATTTTTAAAAATTATTAGGCGTTACAATGCATGCTTTCAAATGACTTCATTTGGAGCAACTGCAGTAATCGAAGAACCAGGATTCAATCCAGTGTTTAAAATACAGGGACAAGTATATCATAAAATTGGATCATTATTGTCTTTCCCAAATGATACTCCGAAATTTTTACAAGTTTATTTTGTAGGAAATGAAGAACACGAACTGGACCAAAGGCTTTCAACTTTTACAGGATTACATCGAGATATAATTTTTTATTTACAGCGCTTTCTTCATAAAAATAATGAATTAATAAAGATATTTAAAACAGCAATGGAAAAAATGGTTTCAGATAGTTATAAAATAATCATTCGAGCAGATAAAAGGCCAATTGGTGAGCACGAAAGACGATTTAATGCACCTCAAGTAAATGAAATAGCTGTAGTCATGGTGGACAGGGACAGTGAAAGTAGCTATAGAGACATTGTGGAATAACGAAGAAGTAATAAGTTGGAACGTATCGCTGAAACTCATCACATGTATGACGCCTTGCAGTATCCATTAATATTTTGTCACGGTGAAGATGGTTACCATTTTAATATTTGTCATATTAATCCAGAAACAAATAGACCAACAAACAAAAAAGTTTCTTCTAAGGAATTTTATGCATATCGGATAATGGAGAGAGAAAATAAATACAATCATATACTCAACTGTCGGCAGTTGTTTTTACAGTTTATTGTTGATATGCAAGCAAAAATTGAAGCAGAGAGACTGTTATTTATCCGCCAAAATCAAAATAAATTACGATCGGATGAATATATTCATTTACGGGATGCAGTTGCCAATGATGGAGATATAGAAAATTTGGGACGATTAGTAATTTTGCCCTCTACGTTCACTGGTAGCCCTAGGCATATGATTGAATATGCACAAGACGCAATGACGTATGTAAGGAAATATGGTCGTCCTGATTTATTTATAACGTTTACGTGTAATTCTTCATGGAAAGAAATTCAAGATGAATTACAGTATGGACAAAAGCCACATGACAGACATGATATAATTGCGCGCGTGTTTAAACAGAAACAAGTAAAATTTATTAATACTATTGTGAAGAGTTCTATTTTTGGAAATGTTATCAGTTGGATGTTCTCCATTGAGTGGCAAAAAAGAGGATTGCCACACTCACACAATTTAATTTGGCTGAAAGAAAAAATTCACTCAAATCAGATCGATGACGTTATCAAAGCAGAATTTCCAAATCCGGATGAAGATCCTGTTCTGTATAGAATAATCGTGAAAGACATGATACATGGGCCTTGCGGAGCGCTTAATGTTCAATCACCCTGTATGAAAGATAATAAATGTTCAAAACGATATCCAAGATCATTTTTGAGTGAGACGCAAACAGGAGATGATGCATACCCGAAATATCGACGTCGACCACCGAGTGAAGGAGGATTTACAGCAAAAATCAGAGTACGAGGCGAAGAAATTGAAATTGATAATCGATGGGTTGTCCCTTATAATCTTTTATTATCAAAAATGTTTGATGCTCATATTAATGTAGAATATTGCAGTTCTGTCAAGTCAATTAAGTATGCGTGTAAATATATTAACAAAGGAAGCGATATGGCTGTTTTTGGAATTACTGATGAAAATCGAAACGATGAAATTTTAAGATATCAAATGGGACGGTATATAAATAGTAACGAAGCAGTTTGGCGTATATTAGGGTTTTCGATTCATGACAGAGATCCAGCTGTTTTTCACTTAGCAGTTCACCTTGAAAATGGACAACGAGTATATTTTACTAATCAAACAGCACAAAAAGTTGCAAACCAACCTGTTAATACAACCTTGACGGCATTTTTCGAATTGTGTCTCAATGATCCCTTTGCTAAGACTCTTTTTTATGGAGATATTCCCAGTTATTACACGTGGGACTCATCACGAAGAGTATTTAATCGACGAAAGAGAGGAGTTCCGGTTGAAGGATTTGAGGGTGTATTTAAAGATAATGCTATCGGTCGAGTATATACGGTACACCCAAAAAATGCTGAGTGCTTTTATTTACGTTTACTACTCCATGAAGTACGTGGACCAACTTCCTTTGAAGATCTTCGAACGGTAGATGGTTACATTTGCGAGACATATCGTGAAGCCTGTCAGCGTCGTGGCTTATTAGAAAATGACAATCAATGGGAACAGGCAATGAAAGAGGCTGCAGAAACAGCAACGGCAAATCAATTACGTGAACTCTTTGCTATAATTATAACAACATGTAATCCTTCAAATCCGAATAGACTATGGATGAAATATCGTGATAGTATGAGTGATGATATTCTAGCAAGAGTGCGTAGAGACAATCAAGATATGAATATTGGTTTCAACGATAATATTTATAATGAAGCTTTAATAATTTTAGAAGATCGATGTTTCGCAATGTGCAATCAAAATTTAGTTGCTCTTGGGGTGCAATCTCCTGAAAGAGGCGGATCAAGCGTGTTTAATTCAGAATTAACAAAAGAACTTAATTATAATGTAGAAGAATTGCAACGTTTTATCAATGAAAATAAACCAAAATTAACACAAACTCAACGAATAGTATACAACACAATAATAAGTCGTATTGACACAAGTACAGGAGGGATTATCTTTTTAGATGCACCAGGAGGTACAGGCAAAACTTTCCTTATCAATTTAATCCTAGCTACAATCCGAGTAAAAAATGAAATCGCATTAGCATTGGCATCTTCTGGAATCGCCGCGACATCAATGGAAGGTGGAAAAACAGCCCATTCTGCATTTAATTTGCCATTAAATGTAGCTGATCAAGAATTCCCAGTCTGTAATGTCACAAAATCTTCTGTACGTGGCCAAATTTTAATACGGTGCAAAATTATAATATGGGATGAGTGCACAATGGCTCATCGAAAATCACTTGAAGCACTGGATAGAACACTACAAGATCTTCGGAAGAATACAAAACTAATGGGCGGAGTTTTATTGCTACTATCTGTAGATTTCCGACAAACATTACCAGTTATACCAAAATCAACACCAGCTGACGAAATAAATGCGTGTTTAAAACGATCAATTTTTTGGAATAATGTTGAAAAGTTATCACTAACCGAAAATATGCGAGCACTAATAACTGGAGATCCAAAAGCACAAGAGTTTGCCGACAATCTTCTGAAAATTGGAAATGGCACCTACCCACTAGATCTACAGTCTGGTAAAATAATTTTATCAGAAGAGTTGTGTCATGTAGTAGATACCGAAGAACAACTTATAGAAAAAACTTATCCATCAATAGAACAAAATTACTTGAATAAAACATGGTTGTATGAACGAGCAATTTTGGCTACAAAAAATAGTGTAGTAAAACAAATAAATGAAAGAGTACAGGATATGATACCGGGAGAGGAAAAAATCTATAAATCAATAGATTCAATGATGAATCAAGATGAAAATTTGAACTTTCCGATAGAGTTCTTAAATTCATTAGAGCCACCTGGTATGCCTTCTCATGAATTGAAGCTAAAAGTTGGATCACCAGTCATATTAATGCGAAATCTTAATGCGCCAAAATTATGCAATGGTACAAGATTATGTGTAAAACAAATTTTGAACAACATCATTGAGGCAGAAATTCTAACTGGCAAAGAAAAAGGAAACTTGGTTTTTATACCAAGAATTCCATTAATTGCGAATGACTTACCATTTTGTTTTAAAAGATTACAATTTCCACTAAGATTACCTTATAGTATAACTATCAATAAGGCCCAAGGTCAGACGTTCCGATTTTGTGGGGTTAATTTAAAAGAATCCTGTTTTTCACATGGCCAACTCTATGTAGCTTTTTCACGCGTGGGACAGAAAGATAATTTATTTGTTTATGCACCAGAACACAAAACAGTAAACGTAGTGTATAAGAATGTATTTCAGTAGAAATGTTTAGTATATAAATTGATTTAAGATAATTTAAGATATTAATGTATACTTAGTCATAAGATATTTATGTATAATTTATGTATAAACAAAAAAAAATCAATAAATTAATCAATTAAAAAAAAAAAAAAACGTGTCTTTTATATAACAAATTGTCAAGTAAGTATTGATGGATTATTAATAACAAATAACTGTGCTATTAAAAATGACCCAGCGAAGCGGGTATTCACAGCTAGTTTATTTTCAAAAATATCTATTGTCCTTCTACTTTTTTTACACAGTGTATCTCAACAATAACAACAAGAACAAAAAAACATATAGTTAATCCGCAGAAAACTGCTAAAAATGTTTTAAAATTTTCTAATTAAAGTTTCCGGTAGCAAAATATAAAACTTACAATTGGCTGACTAATAGACTACTAATCAAAATTCAATAATAATAAAAAAAAAAAAAAGAGAGAGTGAGAGAGAAAGAAAGAAAATATGTAATGTCGCACTTTATATATATATATTGCATATGTAAACCATAACAAATGGCTGCTTTCTTAAAAACCCTATGAAAAAATCGGACACTTAAAAAAAACACCATACAGACGGTAATTAAAAAGTTTTGTAATAAAACACGTTAGGAGGTTTAACTAATGTTTACAAATAGACGCTTAATTATATATATATATATATATATATATATATATGTTACAAGTATGTAAATAATATTAATTATTTTTTATGAAATTTCATTCAAAGTGAAATAGTAAGGTTATAAAATATTAACTATGTGCATTTCTAGCTTATTTCGGCGTTAAATTAGCTCATTAAAAAAAAAAAAAATAAGAGGTTAAAAAGCTTCACTGTGGCAGATAATGGCACTGGCGACTTTATCGCCCCTTGGCGACTTTTTTGCGATATTTTATAGAGAAATATGTATTTGGTACATTGCAAAGAGATTTAAGGACATTAAAAAATATAATGTTATAAAATTTTGAATTTTACTTTAGTTTACATTAATAAATAAATGAAAAGATTATAAATGGTCAAACAATATTCACCTATCAAGCCGAACTTTTTTGTGTAAAAGGAACACAATATGCATTGTTTTCTAACATTGTTTTCTTTCAGAGGTACGGCGTAAGTTAAATAGAGGTGCAATTTAAAATTTCCTTTTTGAACCGTCATTCTAAAACGTTATTTTTGATCATATGCAAGTTAATATGTTTTTTAGGGGAACATTCTCTTGCTTACCAACTCAGAACACATTCTAACACATTCTAAAATCAATTATCTGCAAATAAGTTCAATAAAGTTTTTTTTTTTTTTCAAACTGTATTGAAAATAGTTAGATAATACAATTTTTCTTTCTTTCAAATTTATATAGCATTTGAACGGATTTGTTTTTGAAAAAACACAATTTTCTTTGTTATAGATAAATAATAAAGTTTATATTATTTAATATTTGATGTATTTATATTCTGCTTATACGTACAAAAAATGCAAGAGTAATATATATAAGCTGATGTACTTAGAAAGTTTACGTAATCTGAAATATTTTTAATAAAAAATGAATTAGATTTAAAGTTATCGGAAATGAAGTTTGCAAGGTGAAGTAAATATCAAAAATACGGGTTCATTAATTTGAATTAAAACATATGTCATGAAATAAATTTTCATAAAAATATCAACGGCAGTCCTTTTAATTTTAAGAAATGATATGATAAGTTATTTATATAATGCATATTAATGAGACATTTGCAGTTGTATAATATATGAAATTTTTCATTCTTTATGAATCTTTATGAAATTTTTCATTCAAGCCAATTTTAGACGCATGTATCTACATGGGATATTATAATCATTTTCAAAATTTTAATGTTTAACCAATATAGTATATTTTCTAAAGATCATAAATTACATACGTATTACACTGATCTCTTGATTAATCAATCAAATTTCGAAATGTTTTTTACATGTATTTATGTGAATAAGTTAAAGTTTGAATGTGAGTAAGTATTTAATAATGATCTCTTGAATATTATCGCGATAAATAATTTTATATGAACCATTTTATAAAAAGAAAATTAGAGAAATTCCCAATAAGTATTTATATAATTAAAAAAAGTGTTTCTAATTAAACTGTTCGTGATTCTTTTAAATCGTCTCTTTAAATGACAGACGTATTAAGTAATTAGATTAAATTTTCTGTATAAAAAAATATTTGACTGAAATTTTATTGTTATTAAACTTTATAAAAATTTAATACTAAATGGATTTATTTTTATTTAAAAGTGTAAAAATAAGAAAAATTCATAAAATTACTAACGGCATTTTATAAAGAAAAAATTCTGAAATCAGGTAAGGAAATTCTATTTATATTAAAACTATCTACATTTTATTTAGTTAACGTAATTTTAAACAGGGATATAGGTTCAGCTAACATTATATATCGCCTTGGAAGGCGGGGATGCATATGCTTGGCTGCTGATTTTACTCTATATGGCTACCAGAATTTTTTAATAGAAATTGTTAGCCAAAAAATATTAAAATTGGCAAATATGTAAAGAAGATAACCATTGATTTCAATTGCCAACTGCGAAAATCATCTCGGAAATTTTCACAAAAGATAACACATGTATTCTGTATATAAAGACGATATCATTAAAAAAAAAAAAATGTTAAATACATTATCTACATATACACATACCTACGTGCACACAAACACCCACACACACATATATATGTATCTATATATATATATATATATATATATATATATATATATATAAATTGTGGCAGAATTTAGGCGTACAGTGAAGTTGTTGCAGAGAAATAATTGTCACTCACAGAAAGATTTGTTTATAAAAATTAAAGATTTTCTAAATCTGAGTAGAAAATATAAACTTATATTTAACAATTCTTCATCTTTCTATTAATAATATTGATATTTTTATAACGGTATGTACATATTATGTGTAAATTATAAAAAAAAATATCTATATTGCCCTGCACAAAAAAATTGAATGAAGAAGGTTTGTAGCAGAAAACATTATATATATATATTCTGTCACAGGTTATAAACATATATATATATATTTATATATAAGGGCACCTTTGTACGTACATAGAGAAATATTTGTAAAACAAAATATTTTCTTTAAATATACACAAAAAAAAAAAAATATATTACTTTTGATCCATATACATATAAATAATAAAATTATCTCAATACAGCTTGGTAAAAAAATAAAAAAAATAAATAAAGCCCATGTTCATGTTAAGAATAATTACATATATCTCTTATATTTTTTCGTAAATACATATATATATATGTAAAACTCTTCTCTCGAAAGTAACAAATATTATGAGAATTTTTATATTTTGAAACATTATAATGAAATTTCAACGCTTATATAAAGTGTTTTTCTCAAAGCAAGTTGTTTACTAATCATCTACTGTAGAATGCCTAGCATTATTTCAGATTTTTAAAAATGAGTTTTCGAAATCCTTTCAGGGATGGAACACGGGCGCAGAATTCATACCACTACCAATGTAAGAAAATTTTCTACCTGTTATATCAACGATATTATAGGTAGAGAAATTTCTTACACAGATTCCGGTATGAATTCTGCGCCCGTGTTCCATCCCTGTCCTTTGTGCATTAACATATATATATATATATTTTTTTTTTTTTTTTTTTTTTTTTTTTTAGAAGTTTGTGCTTAGAAGGCTTGGTCTAGCTTAAATTTGATAAATAGTCTTAGAATGTACAGTCACCCCCCCCCAAAAAAAAGCCACCCCCCACCTAATTTCGCCGTAAATTATCGTAGAAACATTTGACTGGTACCGATCGATTTGTAATAACATCTAGTTTATAACGGTATAGTTACATTTTGCCTATGGGGTTGTCTACATATTAAGACTGGCATTAACTTCATTTTTTTCAATAGCAACCCCTATTTTTTACTTCATATTCAGATTTATGAGATCAAGGCGGTTCGTAAAACATACCTATTTATATACCTTAAATCAAGTTTAAATAGAGTTACACGTGAAAATGTATTAGGGGTCCGTCTATACATTTAAAATATATAAATCATGATCTACCACCCATTATACATTATTTTTTAACTTTCACACCGGAAAAAAATTTAACAAATGTTAATTATAAAATACAAAAAATGACTAATTCACAGAACTTTCTGAGTTACTTTATAAATTAAAAGATTTTTATTGGTTTCTATTGATTAAACATCAGGTAGTTCACTTCATACGAAGAAAATTAAATAGCTTGAATAGATATTAAATATCTATCAAAAGAGAAAAAAAAGGTGAATGGTTTTAAATTTGTTTGAAAATTCAAAATTATTTTAACTCAAGCTGCCGTATAATTGTCTGAAACGGCGGCACTCAAACTGGTTCCCACGGCCGTTTCACAGTGACAATGGGAGTTTGTTCTGATACTGCAGTACTTTCATTTTCTTTAATTTAATTGACTTTTTAAAAATATTAAAACAGATTTTTTTTCTTTTTAATTAATTAATTAATTTTTTTCATGACATTATACAACTTTTACATAAATCTTCATGATATTCCGATATTCTTTTGCTTTTATATTTTATAATGTGCGACAAATTAATATGCAAAATAATATATCCTACTACTTAATGGGATATTCTAAAATTCTACTCTTTAACACAGATACCGAAGTGGACGGTGGGTGTAGAAACGCAGACTACCCTTAATCTAAATCTTCACTTGAAAAGGTCAAAATGTTACATAACTCTTATTTCTTAAGGAAAAAAGAAGATAAGGAGGAGGAGGAAAGATCAAAATGAATAGAAACCATATTAAATGTTAATACCCTTTAAACACTGGAAAAGGGCGGGGTTTCGTATTGTGTGTCATTTGGGAGCTATAGAGTGCCAGAAAATTACTTTATGTAATAAAACTTTTCATTTAAAGGGTATTTAAAGCAGCATTATGTTTAATACATAGACTATTCTGAAAAAAAGTACCATTCATCTGGTTCATGAAAAATAAAGAACATTTTCTGGCATTGCTCTATGTATATACATTCTGGACAACCTAACCCGGAAGATTACTGGCCCCGCCCCTTTCCGTACATTTTTTTCACATCAGTCTTTTTAGCGCCATGTCAGCCATCGGTGGCTGACACTGATCTTTCCATTTAGGCCAAGTCAGCCGGCAGTGTAAAATATGATATAAAACTACAGAACTTACATAGTTTTAAGTAATTACTGATACTTTATTTAAAATTTACTTCATGTTTTTTTTTTTTTTTTTTTTTTTTTTTTAAATAGGATTTTTATAGGATTATATCGTTAAGGCCTAATGGCAGAGACTCCAACATACTAATTAATATTCCGTAGTATTGTTAGCCCCGCCTTTTTTTTACACCAGTATCATTTTAGAGTAATTTTCTTCTTATTTAACCGTAATTGAATTTGGAGACTATTGCTCTAAAAATTTACTGGTGTGTAAACAAGGGCGTGACTAATAACACTACGGAATATTAATTAGGATGTTGGAGTCTCTGCCTAATGGGGTTTATTGAAACTCGATAAACATAACACGCTTCTAAGCAGCACGTGTGGCCTGAATGGGATTTCCATAAGAATTCACGTGGCGCTCAATGAGTTAATCGTAAATGTATTTGAAGTTAATTACTCTAAAAATTAAATTGTGTACACACAGGTGCGGGAACTAACAATGTTACGGGTTAGGTTGTCAAGTATGCATACATATTTTGCTTGAATTATAAAAATTTATAACACATTTTCTTCTTTTTTTTTAGTATTTTGTGTTTATATGTCTCATTAAAAATAAATACAATATTCATATATAAACATTTCCATACAGTAATGTATATAAACATATTGATTAAAGAAGTTTTGTTAATATTATATAATTATTCTTCTATCTGTATAGTATATTAACACAAATATATTTTGTAAATTTCGCAGCATCGAAAAACAACAACATAGCTTCCATATCAAAGCTTAATGTAAATAGGACGTAAGCGTACTGTAGCTAGTGTTGAAGTTTGAAAAAAAAAAAAAAGAATAACAGTGGGCTAAAAATACCCCGGAATAAATTAAAATGTTGTTTATTCTGGTTTTAGTAAGTTGATATCACTCGTGCTAAACAGCTGGATCCGCCCTCTCTTAAGCTCAGGTTCAGCTCATCATTAAAATATTGTTTTTAATATCTGCCGCACCAAAATGTTCAAAACACAAATGCCAATTTTCATATATTTTGAAATCTTCCCGTTTCAACTTTAAAAGCATTTAGATTAATTTATTTTATTTTGAATTTTTAAATTTAGACGTTTAAAGTCTTTTAAATGAAATTTCAGGATTCTGTATAATCAATATCTATATATTTGAAAGTAATAAGACAATTCCTTTATTTTAAATTTTTATTACATAATAACTGTAACTTTGATTTCGTGATTAAGAAATTGAAAATAAATACTGTTGAGCTATGTTCCAATAATAGATCTTATAAACTTAAAAAAATATATATAATTAATAAACCAATTTTTCACTATTTGATTCTGTATTAAAAAACTTTTAATAGAAATTTGATATTTTATTATGTTACATTATGGGATAAATTTTAAATAACACAAAGCTTACAAACGGTACAGTAACCAAATGCAAATATGTCACAACAAAATTTAAACAGAAAATTCATGGTAAAAAATCTTTTGAAAATTATTAAATATTCATAATAATAATAATAATAAAACGGTTGTCGAATGCATAATTGTTGTTTCATGCAATCAGTTTCGCTGTATCGTGTTTTCTAAAACATGATATTTAACTAGAGGTGTACGTACTCTTGAATATTGAAATGCGAAAAAAAGTGTAACAGGGTTAAAATAGAATTTTAGCAGCGAAAAACTAGAAAAAAGATATTCAATACTTATGAAGAAAGACTTAACATATTAGGATCGGATATATTCCTCTCTTGTACTGTAATCCACGCCTTTACACAATTTTTCTAAAACTTTATAATATAAAACAAAATAATTTTGCATATTTGTAATTAAATCATTTAAGTTTTGTCTTCAATAATCGATGTAGTAAATACCATTGTGATTTATGCATACCAGCGTCACATATAGAGTCAAATAGGAATATGCAAATTAGTCTTTTTTTTTTAATAGTGTTTCAGCGAATCAGAGGCGGGGCTTCTTTTCTTTTGAAATTCTTTCACAATCCCTCACGTACATTGTGATAACTTTACAAAAATATGCCAATTTGTATAATAAACATCGAAATATTGCTTAGGAAACAAAACAAAAAGCATAAAGGTAAAATAAAATAGTTTTCCGTCAAATTATATACAAACATTTACTTATAGAGGATACAGATTATAACAAGTGACGGCCCCCTAACAGGAATAAAAAGTGAAATATCACTGTAACTCAAAAAAAAAAAAAATGTTAGGAACGAGCTGTAAATTTGGAAACCCATGTTTTTGATGATGCCCGTTCTATTCGTGCAAAAATTAACATAGGTCATAATTCATAATTTTTTCAAATATGAATTTATTAATAATTTTCATAATTCAAAAAAATGTTTTTTTAGCAAAACTTTGCATGGAATATGTTTGGGTCACTTCATTCTAACGAATAAAAAAAACAGAATTTAAATATCATAATTATTTCGGAAGATATGATTTAATGTTTGTCACCTTAAACTTTAGCATCCCCAAACTTTGACAGCTTATAACTCTATGAAAAATTGAGCGAAATATATAAACTATACCAATTTCCGTGATGATTTGATCCAAAGAAGGAACAGGTTGAGGAAAACAGAATTCATATAATGATTTTTATACGTATATTTATAAACCTAACCTTTCTTCCATAAAGAGTGTATTAAATGAAAAATAAATCAGTTTTATTTGGCAATCTGTAATAATATTAATGGTAAATTTTTGTTTCCTTTTATATTTTTAATTGTATTGATTGATTTATTTTAAAAAGTTGGATAATTTATCAACAGAAATTTTTTAAAATACTATTTTATCTTTATTTATTATGATAACACTAACTTATATATATAAATATATACACTTCAATACAGCTAAGGAAAACTATAATTTCAACAGTGCAAATAAATAATATTGTGAAAAGTGCTTATTATTAAACAAAAAAAAAAAAAAAAAGTACGAGAATCTAAATATGTAGAATGAGTCTATACATTCTAATAATAATAATAATAATAATAAAATATCATTATCTATTTCGTTTCACATCTTAATTCTGTGCATATAATTATTTAATTATTATATTATAACTAAGGCAAAGAAGTATCGTAAAAATAATGCGTTTCTTTTACACATATCTTGTCATTTACATTAACAAATTAAATCCATAAATAATCATATATTTAATGAAAGATAACGTTTAAAGAAAAAATATAAAAATGTACATTATTCACAGAGGATATGTACAAACTCATAAATATTCATTGAACAACAGCTAGGTTGATATTTTGGGGGAAAATACTCATCCTACGTGTCAAAAGTAATTAACACTTAATTTTATACGATGTAGCTTAGCAAGGGAATTAGTTATGTTAAGTAGAATAATCTTTTTAAGTACAATTTCTAAACAATTTGAATTAAAAAATCAAAAGTATCAATTCAAAAAACAAATAAATAAATATTTTTTGTAACCACATTCTTTTTATTTTTTTACCTTGATGTTCAATCCTCATTATTAAACAATATGTAACTTATAATTACACCGTTCCAAAAAAATTACAGCGTCTAACATCCGTTTTTTGTGTGTGTGGGTGGTGGGTGTGTATTTGATTGGACGTAGAACGGTTGGACGTAGAACTTTGCAAATTATTATATCGGTTTATTATAATATCTAGTTGTGCACCTCTCTTTTTGGACTTTCTATGATATTCCGTTTTCGAGATATTTACGAAAATTATATTCATAATGTGTCAAAAATACAAATGTTTTGGCCATTATTTATGAACTACCATCATAGAGATTTCAAAAGAAGCTAATGGTATAACATTTCATTTTGTAGAAAGCAAATAGTTAATTTTAGTGAAAGGGATCAGTTCCTTTGGCTTTTGCCCGATACTGTTCTGCTGAACTGTTTCTCATTCATTACCCCCCCCCCCCCGTTTCCAGTTCTTGAATTTTATGATACTTGTTTAAAGTTTTGTGCTTATTAATATGATTTTACCCTTTTCCTATTTTTCAGCACGTAAATTTTAGGCATTCTTTCGAAATTTGCGTCATCTATTGAAATTTTTCTCTTTTATTTCATAATGAATATTTATTTTTCAATAACGTTTTTTGAAAATTTCAGAAAATGAAGTTTATGAGAATCAAATTTTTTTATTCTGTAACTCTTATAAAAAGAAGTAAACGGTTAGATATAGAAATTTAGGTTTCTGCTGACTGTATCTTCAAGAAGAAGTTTTATTTTACGTTTTATTTTATTTCTGTAATATACTTCAACGACTAATTAAGTTAAATATTACCATACGAATTTGCTGACACGCTCAGGATGGAAGAAAAAAAAGTCATGTCCGTTTCAATATTAACACAGAGTGACAATGTTTAATTTTGCTCTACATGAATACCTTTAATTTTTCATCTACTTTCTTTATACTATAAGAAAATAACGAGTAGAAAAATAAGTTTCACTTTTAAACCAAGGAGCACACACGTTTCATACGATCTGTACCAATAATCACGTTCTTATCTTCACCCGGAAAATTTCAAAATCGGCATTTTTGCGCATGTGACACATATCTGGACAAACTCATCAAACTTGCAATTTAATGCGAGTTTGTTACGTGAGTGAAATCGACCATCTATTAAGGATAAGCTGTTCGAGCTATTCATTTCAGTGGTTAAAAATTTACGAACAAATAATCTGGTGTAGCTTATTTAAATTTCTCAGAATAACAAAAAAGTTCTTTTCATAGTTGTCAACACTTTAACTCTTTCGTGACCGCTGACGTAGATTCCCGTCATTTGTAAATCTCTAACTTCAACAGTGGGAGTTTCTTTTGCAATTTTTAAGTTATTTGTTTCTTAAAAATATACACAATATTCATATTTGTACAATCAATATACTATGGATACAAATACTTTGATTGGATAGAGTATGATTATAATGTATATCTATCTGTAATATAAATTTGAATTCAGTAAATTTTGTTCTGAAAAATTGTAACTTTGGAGAATAGCGCCCACCTGCGGAACTTACTGTCAAAAAATCACAACATACGGTCGTGAAAGAGTTAATTTAATGCGGAGCAGTTTTAGCCCCGCCTGTTTTCGTACAACGTTTTTAATAGTAAAATTGAATCATTATGTAATTATGTTAAAATAAGTAAAAATTACTATTAAAGTCTGAAATAAAGGTGGGGCTAAAAATGTTCCAAATAAATAAAAATGAATTAAAATGTTGCAACTCTTTTTTATGTAAGTTTATGAGTTACAGATACACAGCCGAATACAGAGAATTCCTCATTAATAGAATAAAAGTCGCATTTTTACGCATTTTTCGAAAACCTTAAGTCTTTTTAAGAAATAGTTTGCTCATTTGTTTTTTTCTTTTTTTTTTTTTTTTTTTTTACGCGCCCGCTTTCAATATGCGCACCTTGAGCGTTTACGTATTTGATTACAGAGGATTCAATTTGTTTTAACACGTATCTCTAAAAGTATCTCGCTTATTTAAAATAACAAATAAATAAATAAATAAACAATAATAATTATAAATGCAGACTTAAATTCCCCTGAAGACAAATTTATAACATAAGACAAGTCCAATATTAACAATTATAATTGAACAGAGAGCAGCCCCCGCTCATCACTCTTCGAGCGATTTTGAGCGCTTCTAGGGAAACTACTCACGGTTTATTTAAAAACTTATAAAATAAAATTAAAATAAAATAAATACATTTTTCGCCAGGATTTAGCCTAGAGCCGACAGTGGGCGATGAATGAGCTGGTGAATCTTTCTGTTTACCAATGGCACTTGCAAACTGAGCATATGGGCAAAAAGGAAAGAGAAAAACAGACTTTTAATCAATAAGATTTGATAGATCCATTTAAAGAGTGAAGATTTTATTAAGTTTTATGTTGAGATTCTTACGCGTTACTATATTATCTAACCAAATTTGAGGTCTAGGAGGAGGATTTCTAAGGTGAAAAGAAGAGGTGAGCCTGCATGTGAAATAATAGTGGGCTGGAGTTCCCTCTTCTCCTCAAGGACACAGAGGGGAACGTCGACAGTAAAATCTTTTGAGGTATGCAGGAAAGGGACCGTGTCCCGTAAGAAAAGCTGTGATGGGTGGAGTTAGGCTCCAGGAAATTGAGATTGCTTGAGGAATTAAATTGTAAGTGTACCTCCCCTTCTCGGAGGTATCCCATAAGGCCTGCCAATTCTGGAGGAGGAGAGTTTTTAATTTAGATTTTACATGAGATGGAGGTGCAGGAAGATGGAAATGAATATTGGTGTTCTCAGTTGCAGCTTTAGCTAAAGTGTCTGCTATTTCATTGCCGAAGACACCCTTGTGGGCGGAAACGTGCGCCAAAAATTATAATAAAAATAATAAAAATTATAATAAAAATAATAACAATTATAATAAAAATAATAAATAAATAAAAGAACAATAGTCATGAGACGCGCCGTGTCTCCGTAACGCAGCAAAGCTCAAACGAAGCTTACCTGCGACACTAAATATACAGCTAATTTAACAACAAAGGAATTTGGAAACGCCGGTATTTAATATCTCAGTAAATCGGAGATATTTTGATCTGATGTTTTGAGAATAATCTTTTAGCTTCTGCCTGACACTATCCTGAATGTTTCGCACTTCAACATTCTATATATTCTACGATCTGAAATTGCAATTTAAGACTTCAAAGGAAAAATTGTAATGGTGTATCTTTTTTTTCTCGATAACGGCGCGGACAAATTTTATGAAATTGATATATGATATTAATTTCTTTTGTCTGAGAAGCATGACGTGCCACGTTTTTCTCAAAAATCTTTTGTTTTTTATATATTTCACTTTAAAAATGGAACTATATTACCTAGCGGATTTCACTCTTTTCTTTCGCATTGCTCAAAAGAAAAGAATGTAATCCGCTTTGAAATGTTCGAGAACGCATACAGACTTCACTTTCATTTGAAATATTCAATCTCAGATAGGTAATTTGGCACATCTATCGGCATTTAGTGTCAAAAGTAAACTTACAAAAATAAAATATTATTTCTTTCCTTAATATATATATATATATACTAAATGAGTTATTTATTTAGGAATTTGTATTTTATATATATTTTTTATCAAAAATATTCATTCAATTCACATTATTTTCAAGTTGATACGTTCTTAACTTTCAAAATTGGTTTTATTTTCAAAAGTGAAGGCAACAACAAAAACTTTTTTCTTTACTTTTATAAAAATGATAGAAAATCTAATCATATGCAAATATTTGTATTTTTTTTTTTTTTTTTTTTTTTTTTTTTAATTGATAAATTACTTGAACTATGGATAGAAAAAATCCTGGAAAAAAAAAAAAAAAAAAAAAAAAAAAAGAAATTTATAATAAAAGAAATTAATTGGTTAATTTGATCATTAAATTTCTATAATATAGTATGTAAATGTAATATTTTACAAAGATTATAATAATTATATCAAATCCAAATCTAAAATGTCATGTTTTGTATTATTATTATTTTTTTTTTTACTATTATTAAATAATATTGTAAAAAAAAAAAAAAAATCTCGGTTACTAAACACTTTAAAGCATTGGAAAAACTCTGAAAACTGAATTAAAATTAGTAAAATAAGTAATAAAGTAAAATACATTTTTATTTGACTTTATTTTAAACCCATAATATTTTTTTTTTTAAATATTAACTAATTATGTTTTTCGCATATTAATACTTAATTTTCCGAAATAATACATTTCTGAAAAGCATACTGGTAAAATAATTAAGAATTATATAGTCTATTATTTTATAAATTATTTTGTTCATTAAATTTCTAGTAAAAAAAATATATACTACTTAAATATTTACCAGTATAAAAGTTTCACATTTTAAAGAGACTTTCTATTTTTATTTATTTTCCTATCTATACTTAAAAAATCTATACAAATCTATACTTAGAAAATAATAATTGTTTCTTTCTTTCTTTCTTAAATTTAACAATTTAATCCTATTTAACTTGTATAGGCTTATTTCTTACATATAGTATTGATATAAAATAAAATTACCATGCATCTGCAATCTTTAAATTAGAAATTAATAATACATTTAAAATTTTGTATTACTTTGCAAATTTTGTCTATTGCCTTCTCTTCACATATTGCCTTTATTCAGATATTGCAGTTTATTGCCTTCCCTTAGTATATGTTTATTGCCTTCAGAACATCAGGTTTTTTTCCCCAGCAAAATGGGTATTTTTGCAATAGTGATTGCTGGTACCAAACGGTACCGCTATTACTTCCCTGGTTAATCGATTTTAGAAAAGTGTATTTGTGAAGTTCAAACAAAATCTTGAAAAACAGTGTCGAATATGAATTATTCAATTTGTTTTTCTATATCCAGTAATTTTCGGAATTTCTAAAAACTGTAAAACACGTCATCGACAATTTTTACGGGATTTTGGTTAGTTAAGAAGAAAACACATATGTATGGGGGGAAGGGGGGGATGGCACAAGGAGTCAGACATGGGCAAATTTTAATTTTGTAAATGTGAAAATTGTGGGAAGGGGGGAATCTTCTGTTACTTTTATGGAAAGACCGTTTCAAAACAACATTTTAACAAAAAATGCTTTTCACTATAGTTATTCGTTAGAAAAATATGAAAGAAATTTTTTCTTTTAAAGTCTTCCCCAGTGTCTCGAGAACACCTTGTAAATTCTAAAAACCTAAAAAAAAAAAGGGAGGAAGGTTAATCCGTTTCAAGAATCATTGTTTTGTTTGGGAAATTTTTGAAAAAAAATTTGAAATTTCGAAAACAAGGGGCAGCGAAAGGCGCATCTTTGAAATTTTAAACAAATGTAGTTCTTTATTTAGTTTGTCGGAAATGTCCTCTATAAACAGTTTTCAAAAAAAAAAAAAAAAAAAAAAAAAAAAAGAAAAAAGAAAAAAAAGGAAAAAGAAAAAAAAAAAGAAAAGAAAAGTAATTGAAGCTGTATTGCGATAGGGGGAACCTTAGAAAACAAGCAGAAAGTTTTTAAATAGGGGGGAATTAGGGAGATTAAGAGCTCATTTAAAAATTCTTGCTTACAGACTCATACTTAATTTGCTCGTTTTTTACAATTTTCAAAAATTCTGAGTAGTTTCCGATAGATTTGGGGAGGAAGATGGGACATTTATATATATATATATACATGTTATTTAAAAATGCCCCACCAGCGGCCGAACGGTAGATGAGAAGGGTCGGAATCGATCCCGTTCCGCACTCTCGACCTAGCCGTTCCTTCCGTGTTTTTCTCCGAAACTCGCTTAAATACGGGCTTCCACCCCTTACAAAGACCTCATGGAGGCCATTCTACCTATATGCCTAGTACCCTATCGAAGTCAGTTGACCTTAAAACGTACTACCAACCAACCTTAAAAAAGTATCGCAAAAGTGATTGTATCTAGAAGATTTCGCAAAGTGCTAAAAAATCCTTATCATTTAAAATTTTAATGTTAGATCTCTTAGTACACTTTTTACCCCCCCCCCTTACCCAATTTTAGAAAATGAGGCAATGTCCAAAATCCCTTCACCATGTTTTAGAAAATTTTCAGGAATTCTAGCGTGATTACGAAATACTAGGAAGAATGTGGGAACTATGTACAGCAAATTTAACCAAATCGAATAAAACTAGATTCAACAAAACGTGTTCTAAAAAACGTCTTCCCGATTTAAATTTCAAAGTGGTCTAACTGATTGCCCCCCCTCCTATTTTCCCCATCTGAATTAATTTTAAACTAAACAAAATCTCCTTGAAATTGATTAAGCATCTTTTTGTAGAATTATCAGAATTTCCAAAAAAAGATCTGAACCCCACACCCATGGTGTTAGGTATTTTGGAAAATTACTGTCAAATCCTTACAACATTTTACTTTAAACATCTCCAATTAAAAAAATAACAAAATATTAATCTTTTGTTCATTCCATTGGACCATTTAAAAATTTGTGTTTAATTTTTCTATCTACCAAAATCTATGCGGTGAATGGAGCTCTTTAGAAATTCATTCAGTTTTTTATATATCACTTTTCATATTTTTTTTTTTAATTTCATTTATTCTGTTATTTTGTTCGAGGTAAAATTTAATGTAGTAAGAACTATGAAACTGCACTATTTATACAGTGTTCTAAACACATTGCCATGCTCATTTAATTTTACATTTTAATCATTAACCCCTAAAAATAATGATATCAATACAAAAAACCCTTAACAAGTTTGTGACGCAGCACTTTACTTTACGGCGATTAGAATTAGAAATACGGGTCTTAAAAATAATGATTTCAAATTTTCAGTGACGCTTTGCCATTAATTAAAAAATACATAGATTTTCTTATTTGAATTTTCTTTTTTCTTCTATTTCGTTTTACAGTGTAAACGTTATTTTCAACATAAAATAATATATAACATTTATTCACCGATACCTTTTCATTCACATCTCGTATAATATCAAAAATTTGTTTTAAAAGAAATGATATGAAATTCCAGAAACGCAGTGATGTTACACTAAATGATAAAGGCGAGTTTAACGATGCTCCGGAATAAATTAAAATTTTTGCAACTGTGCTTTTATGTAAGATTGGGAATTATTGATACACAGCTGAAATATAGAGGGTTCCTCTTTTGTAGAAAAAAAGTCCCACATTTACGCATTTTTCTAAATCATTACGTCTTTTTAATGAAAGATTTTGCTCATTCGTCTTCCCCTTACTTACCCGCTTCGAATATGCGTGGATATCCTGAGCGCATAATATCTCCGGGATGGTTTGTCAAAATTTAATTAAAGTTAGCAGCTTTTATGTGAAATACAAATATATAAAATGACGAGCAATTAACTCATTAACATTAAAAGTTTTGTAAATATAAGCATAATTACCCCCAAAATAACAATATAATATTTTATATGACAATTAAAAAAA
Organism: Salticus scenicus; assembly: GCA_963930645.1. Taxonomy (NCBI): domain Eukaryota; kingdom Metazoa; phylum Arthropoda; class Arachnida; order Araneae; family Salticidae; genus Salticus; species Salticus scenicus. Next base: position 186,680,379 of record OZ005659.1, read on the forward strand.
TAAATAATTAATTAATTAAAGATATAATAATAATAATTTCCTTCATTTTAATTGTAGGAATTTTTCCCTGTGCATTTTTTTTTTTTTTTTTAGGATTCATATGAAGTATCATTTCTACGTAATCCTGTGCGAAAAACTGACATCGAAAAAAACTTAGCTCTGATATTTTAAAGAAAAATAAGTAAAATTAAAATGCACAATTATTCTAACATTTGTTATATACAGATAATTTTTTTATTAACACACATTAAAAATTACAAGCTTTTAAAATAATTATTTTTCGTGTTATATCATAGATGCCAACATTTTAATCTATTCCGGAGTATTTTTAGCCCCGTCTTTTTATATATCACTTATTTTTAGAGGTTTTTTTTTTTTTTTTTTTTTTTTTTTTAATAATCGAATTTATGTATTGAAGAAAATTTTTCTATAAATAAAGTGGTGCGAAATATGGCCGAGCTAAAACTACTCCGGAATAAATTAAAATATCCTCATCTATTGTGATTTTTGCATAGCCGCGAATATCCTAATTAATAATACATTATATTGTTAGTACCTATCTTTTATTTATTTATTTATTTTTTCTTAACACCAGTCATTTTTAGAGTACTTTTTTTCTTCTTTCACTGTAAACACATTTGAAGTGAATTGCTGTAAACATTAAATGATGTGGGAAAAAGGGCGGTAACTATTAAAGCTTCAAATTAAAAAAGATTTACGCATAATTGCTAATATTTTTATTTATTACCGAGCATTTTTAGTCCTACCTTTAATTCACACCACTTTATTTGAAAAAAGTCGTATGAAAGAAAAGCGGGCTAAAAATGCTCTGGAATAAAATAAATCTTTATAACCTCTGCTTACATATGTGACAACATGTGCGTTTTTTTAACACCAATTTATAATATTTTTCGTTAAATCTTTTTCGTATACTATTTCTCTGTTTAATAATAATAATAATAATCAATTTTAATTGTAGAAAAACTGCTAAAAATATTTTAAAAATTTCTACGAAATATTTCCGGTGGCAAAAAAAAAAAAAAAAAAAAACGAAAACGAACAAGTTGGCAGATACGATTTTATGAATATTTTTTAAAATCACATTTTTTCAATCATTATGTTATGAAATGTATTCTTTTTTCTAAGGTACTTCCCTTTAAATTTTTAAGTTAACAGAATTTTATTAGTTGTTAAAATTTTAATTATTTATTCATTTATTTATTATATTATACTTCTGTATTATATTTCAACAACTAATTAAGTTAAATATTACCATATGAGATTATTGACACGCTCAGAAAAAAGGTCCCCCTAATATATACACAATATTCATAATTTTGCAATGAAACGTACTATTGATTCAAATACTTTGATTTGAAAGAATATAATTGTAATGCATATTCATTTATAATTTACGTGTGAATTCAGAATATTTTGTTCTGAAATATTGTAAATTGGGAGAATAATGCCCACAGGCGAACCTTACTGTCAAAGAACCAAAATCATGCGGTCACGAAAGTGTCAATTTTTTTTTTTTTTTTTTTTGGAGTAGCTTAACCCCGCCTTTTTTCTCACCACTTTTTTAATAATAAATTTCTTTCATTTTGTAACTTCGATAAAATAAGTAAAAATTACTCTTAGTAAAAGTCTTATGAAATAAAGGCGAGGCTAAAAATGCTCCGGAATAAATTAAAATTTTGGCAACTGTGCCTTTATGTAAGATTGTGAATTATTGATACACAGCCGAAATATAGAGGATTCCTCTTTTGTAGAAATACGTTCCACTTTTACGCATTTTTCTAAATCATTACATCATTTTAAAGAAAGATTTTGCTCATTCCTGTACCCCTTACTTACCTGCTTCGAATATGCGTGGAGAGCCTGCGCGCATAATATCTCCGGGATAGTTTGTAAAAATTTATTTAACGTTAGCAGCTTTTATGTGAAATACAAATATATAAAATGATGAGCAATTAACTCATTAGCATTACAAGTTTTGTAAATATAAGCGTAATTGCCCCCAAAACAATGATATACTATTTTAAATGATAATTAAAATAATAATAATAATAATAATAATAATAATAATAATTTTCTTCATTTTAATTGTAGGTAATTTTCCATGTGCATTTTCTTTTCTTTTCTTTTTTTTTTTTTTTTTTTTTTTAAGATTCATATGAAGTATCATTTCCATATAATCCTGTGCGAAAAACTGACATGGAAAATAAAAAATAAATTAAAATAAAATAAGTAAAATTATATATGCACAATTATTATAACAGTTGAAATAGACGGGTGACTTCTTTCTTAACATATCTTAAAAATTGCAAATTTTGAAAGTAATTATTTTTCATGTTATTGCATAGCTGCCATCATTCCAATTAATAATACATAATACTGTTAATACCCGCGTTTATTTATTTATTTATGTTTTTTTCACCAATCTTTTTTTTTCCTTAGATTACTTTTCTTTTTTTTTCTATCGTAAATTATGTAAAGTGGAAGAAAGGACGAATATTAATAATACTCCGGATTGAAAGAGACTTACATATATGTTAACTTGTGTGGTGTTTTAACACCACTGTACGCTGTGTAAAAAATGTAGAAGGACAACCGATTTTTGTAAATTATTTTCTGTATTTTTATCCTGGATATTAGATTTTTATACAGATTTTGTTTAACAATGTTTTCTTTAATTTCACGTAAAAATGAAATCTCTACTTCTAATGCTAATCGGTGAATCGTAGAAAAACTAGCATCCACGATTTCCAGAGTGTAAAAATAGTAGAAGGACACTTTCCAAAATTTGTTATTTGGTGGATTTTGTACAAGCAAAAAAGTGAATATTGGGTTTTCTTTAACTGTTCTTGTTGAGGAAAACGTATTTTGTTAAAAATTGCATTTTTTTTTTCGACAGCCTAGAAGAATACATTAAAATTATTTACAAAGGGGGCAAATAGTTGCATATAAAATGTAAAGGTGTTAGATTGTTCGTATACTGCACGTCAGCCTCAATACACATTCTAACTTTATCAGAAAGCCAGATAGAAATAGGAAAAGAAAGAAGAATGGTAGGGCTAAAAATTTAACTTCTTGCGATGAAAGAAAACTTGCGGATGAGATAAAAAGAGCAGTGGTAGTATCAAAAAGGTCCAAAATCAATCAGGACTTATTCATTTGTCAAAGCAACAGTTTAGTACTACATATTAAGATTCAAAACACTTATTTAAAAAAAAAGCAAAAACATCATCAAAAGTGGGGGGAAAAAAAGATTGATTACCGTTTATCATGTTTAAAAAAACACGTGTTATGGACCACCGATGGGGCATTTATAATATTTTCAGCAAGAAGAAGTTTAACTTAGACGATTTAGATGGTTACCAATAACATTGGCATTATCTGAAGAACGTAGAAAAATATTATACAACTCAACAAATGAGGAGGGGGGGGTGATGATCTAGTAAGCAATTGGATGTAGAAGAAAAACAAGTCTAGTCTTTTTCAGTAGTATGGAGAAACATACAGACTATATTGAAGTGCTGAATTCTTAGCTTCTTCCTTACGGCTCTGAATTAGGAGGAGAAGAGTGGATGTTTCAACAAGATGAAGCCGGCATTTACATCACCATAGAGTTGAAAATTGGTTCGCTGCAAATATTGTGCAGGATTTACCAGAATCAGCTAAAAGCCCTGATCTTGACACAGTCGAAAACATCTGACCAATACTTGCTCGTCAAGTATGTGCTAGTGGAAATTTTTTTTAATTCCTTACTAAGCTTCGAGTGGCTTTGAACAGCTCACAGGATAATTTTTGCCAAACAAGAATACAAACTTTGTAAGATTCACTGTCAAATAGAATATTCGAAGTCATAAAAGCCAATGCGAAGAGTATTCCTTACTAATATTGCTTGTATTTCATATTTTATATTACTGTCCTTCTACATTTTTTACAGAGTTAAAAGAAGTAGAAATTGTTTTGTAGTCATTAATAATTTATTGTTGAAAGTCATTGTAATGATAGTAATATTTCCTTGGTAAATGATCAGCAAAATGTTACATTTAAAAATAATTTCCTGAAAAATGAAATATACCATTTATTTTTAAAAATGTCTAGCGTCCTTCTACTTTTTACACAGTGTAACACTGCAAAAAATATAATAATGCAGGTTATCCTCAGAAAACTGCTAAAAATGTTCTAAAATATTTTAATCAAAGTTTCCGGTAGAAAATAATTAAACGTATAATTGGCAGATATGGACTCTCATTGACCATTAATCAAAATTCGATAATAATTAAAGAAAAAGAGAGATAGAGAAAAAGAAAGAAAGAAAGAAAATAGGTAATATCGAACTTTATATACACACACACACACACACATATATATATATATATATATATATTGCATATGTAAATCATAACAAATGGCTGCTTTCTTAAAAAAGTCCTATTGAAAAATCGGACACTTAATATAAAACATCATACAGACGGTAATTAAAAAGTTTATTAATAAAACACGTTAGGAGGTTTAACTATTGTTTTGCTGATGAAATCCTCTACAAATGGAAGCTTAATTATATATATATATATATATATATATATATATATATATATATATAGTTACGGATATGTAAATAATAGTAGATATATATATATAGGGGAGACTGGGGAGGGTTGACCCTATGGGAGGCTTGACCCACCTTTCTTTACTCTGCTATTTTTAGCTTTCAAAAACTTCCAACACATGTCAGCACATCCTACTGATGCAAGGTAACAGCCATGTTTGTTTGAAAGTTATCCCATGCTTATTATTTGAACAAGCTTGAAATTTGTGTTTTCCTCATCAAAAAGTGAGTAATTTTGATTAAATTTGTAAGGCATTGTGGAAATATTCTTAATCAAATATCAGAATTCAGATTTATATGATTAAAGTATATACCTCAAGCTAATATGTGCTATAATTAGTTTTGCTAAATAACTGTTAAATTCCCAGATTTTTTTTATGAATTTGGAAATTGCTATTGAGGGAGGCTTGACCCACATGATATAAGGGAGGTTTGACCCATGGGTCAAGCCTCCCCTATATATTTCTTTGTTATTGTGGACTGAAAATATTAATTCATCTATTATTTATCAACCTAAAAGTAATTTATCTCTCATTCCTGAAGATTATATTCCTCATAGTAGTAGTTCACAAGTCACTTCTTCTACTAGGATCACCTGTCAGCCAGAAATTGAAAAATCTGCATCATTGACCCCTGAACAGATTTGACCTTTCCCGAAAGCTGGACCACGAAAACATAACTATAAAAGAAAACAAGCAAAGTCTCGAATATTGATAGATACCCCAGTTAAAGAACAAATAGAAAATGAGCATGCATTGAGAGCATCGAAGAAACGACCTTCTGTTAAAGATACTAAAACAAAAGATTTTCTAAACAGAAATTTTTTAATCTGGTTGAAACCTTGAGTGATAAGAATGAAGAAATCCCTCATATGTCAGATAGTAGTGAAGATGAATTTGTGATATCAAAGTCAATGTCAGAAGGAGATTTTGTGCTGGTAAAATTTGTGAGTCCTAAAACTGGTAGGCCTAATGCATCTCATTTCGTAGGAAGAATAACCAAAGTGGAGAGAGAGAGAGTTTCTTGCTACATTTTTACGCCACGCTGCTGAAACAAATTACTTTATTTATCCAGAAGCGGAAGATATATCTGTTGTTTCAATGGATGATATGATAGTTACCAAATTCAATATCAGCTAAAGGAACTACAAGAGTTGTATTATGAATTTATTTTGACTTTGACTTTTCTGAGTGTAAGTGCTGCTAAATACTCATTATTATTCAACATTTCTAGCTTTTTACAACAAAGCTTAATGACAATGACTATTTTTAATTTAAGAGTTGTTTTAGTAGTGTGAACGTGTTCTTTTATATAAATTTTTCAATTTACACTTTAGAAATATTGCTACTTCATCAATTATAACTTTTATTGTTATCACATTAATTTCATTGCCAAATTTTTTTAAATTTTAGGTCTAGATTAACTTTGTTCATAAATATTATAATATGTGAATATTGGTGGGTCAACCCTCCCATTGTGTGGGTCAAACCTCCCATATGTGGGGAGCCTTGACCCAAAAATTCTGCTTCAATAACATTCATTATTTCTCTTTTCTGTTGCAAAGTATGAAAAAAATTTATGTATGTTTTGATAATAGAATATATCAGGTATGAAATGGTGTACAAAGTTTCTTACTGGAAGTAAAATTTTTTTCTCTAAAAATTTTTTTGTAAAAAATGGGTCAACCCTCCCCAGTCTCCCCTATATATTTTTAATGTAATTTCATTCAAAGAGGAATAGTAAGATTGTAAAATATTAACTATATGCATTTCTAGCTTGTTTCGGCGTTAAATAATCTCTCTAAATCTATATATATCTTAATATATATAAATCTCGTGTCACAATGTTTGTCCTCAATGGACTCCTAAACCACTTAACCGATTATAATAAAATTCGCACACCATGTGCAGTTCGATCCAACTTGAGAGATAGGATAGTTTAAATCTCAAATTATAGTCGCAATTTCAATTTATTGCTAATTATTTGTCTGTTATTATTTGACAGTCACAATTATCTGTTAACTCCAAATGATTCTAACAGATGTCGATACCTTTCGACTGGGTTGAAATGAAAGCTGAAATATATTTGGTGCTGCCATCTACACAAAGAATCTTCAACTTTTTAACCTATTAATAAATTTCGTATAATTCAATTATTTCCACTTTTTAAATTTTTGGTGTTAGCATAGCCGGCCACGTGTTACTTAGACTGAAGTGTAAATTGAATTCATATTATAATGAAGATAATACAGTGAAATTAATCCTGTTTTTTACTTATTTGTGCTTCATTGATCAAAACTTTATAATTTAATCTGTATATATATATAAATTACGTGTCACGATGTTTGTCCGGGGTAAACTCCTAAACTAAGGAACTGATTTTGATGAAATTTTGCACACTGTGTGCAGTTTGATCCAACTTGAGAGATAGGATAGTTTTTATCTCAATTTATTGTCACAATATTGTTTTATTGCAATTATTTGTTAATAATAGACCTTTATTAAAGTTGCTCCAAAATATCTGTGAGTTCCATTAATTTAATTGTTGCCAAAAAAAAAAAAAAAAAAAAAAAAAAAAAAATAATACGAGTTCATTTTCTTTCGACATAAAAATAAATACATTTAATCAAACGTGAACGTTAAAAAATTATAAAAAGTTAAATTATGCATCTCACGAAAATTGACGTCATAATCAATTTAAAGATTTTATACACATTGATAAAGTGCTAATGTAGTTCTATCATAGATATAGTAATATATATAGATCTCTCATCCCCATGTTATCGTAGAAAGATTTTTGATGCCGAAAAAAGATAAAAAATAAAAGCTTTGGAAACAGCCATTAAGTGGTATTGAAAAAAAAAAAAAAAAAAAAAGAAAAGAAAGAAAGAAATATGAATTTGAAACTGTATCTGGAGTCTTCCATTCCCCTTTAGCAAATAAATTATTCATAAATTTTATTTGCTAAAATATTAGTATGTATTCCCGTGTGTATTCACTCGGGGAAAGACGGCCATATTTTGGTAAAAACGTCGTCTTTTCCCAAATGAAAAGGAATAACTTTTTTCTCCCCAATGATCACTCTATTCTATATATGCTATACTATATCTATGAGTTCTATACGCAAGCGAAGTGTGACTCACTGACCGTCTGTGCAGCCAAGAAAAAGATTTCCTATGTTAATTGCCCACTGGATTTTTTGTAAGAAATTATTAAAAATCGAGGAAATTTATTTCCCGATTTTAATCCTTATATTTGGGTATAGATATGTATTAGTTATCGCGGGTGTTAGATTGAATTATTTTGCTGTCAAATTGACAAAATTTTAATTTTAAATTTTTAAACTCTGTCGCCCTTGGCTTTTTTTATTATTATTATTATTATTTGGCGATCAAAAGCGTAACACGAAAATATACATGCCAGGTGTATGCATTGTACGAAATGTAATATGTATTATTCATTGTACGTATGTATGACATGTAATATGTATTGTACGAAATATTGTTTCATATTATTCATTACTCTTTTAATATAAGTTGTTAAAATAACCATGATTTTTGAAAGGAATTAAATATTTTCGCCAGATAATTTGGCGATATTCTTTTTTTTTCGCCAAGGATGACAGAAATGAAATCTATTCCGCTGCAAAATATTAGTATCTTACATCAGATATTTTATTTAGACATTTGAAAACAAATTTGACTTCAAACTATGATAGAATATTTATCATTTTCCTTTTAATTTGTATATTATTAGTATATTAAAATTTAAAAGCATGGTATATAAAAAGTTTTTTTTTTTTTTTTTTTTAAATCTTATAATTATTCTTATCTTAATCCTCAATGTTTCCCATCTTTATTGACTTGAATTTACTATTAAAATTTTAACATACTCAAAAACTTCTCATCACTTCGTTAAAATACACTAAACTTTTCCAAAATCTTTTTGTATTTAAAATGATACATGTATTTACTTTAAATGTCCAATATTTCATAAGATTTCCAATTTTAAAGTTTTAAAATATTTATCAAATTTACTTATTTTTCTGGTTTAGCCTTATTGTTTTCCCTTTTATAACTACAGCTGTTGCCCTCTTTAAAATATTTAAAATGATGAGGTCATTTAATAGTAAAATTATCCATTATAGCATATATTATATTTCACTCCTCCATAAAAATTGATTTTAAAATCGTCTGTTTCTTTTATACTTTTATTTTAATAGAATTTTAATAGAATTTAATTTATATATTAGTCATTTTAGCAATTTTATCCAAAGTAGCATTAGAAATATTATATATCACTTCTCCATTAAAATTTATAGGACCCTACAATAAAATTAATTTGTGCTTAATATCAACACTACGAAAATTTTTATCAATCGCTTCCAAATTTTGACCTAAGTTTCAAATCTCAACCCTGTGGGTTTTTACATCGGCTACAACGTTTTCGTCTTTGTTCGTAAATAATAATTTAACTGTACTAAATAGTTTACAGCCGTATAATTCAACGTATAACTTAGTCAAAGCAACGCGTGGCCGGGTCTGCTAGTATATATCTTAATATACGAGGTGTGGCTATTAAATAACGAGACTATTGCTGTAAAACATTTTATTTTAAATTTATACATATTTAGTTATTATCACCTTCAATATACACCCCTCCTCTATCCCTACAATGCTCCATGCGAATTTTCCATTGTTCGAAACAGTGCTGGAAGTCTTGTTCTGTGAGCTCCTGCATGAGGCGTGCCGCTTTTTATTTCACAGCTTTAACTGACTCAAATCTTGTTCCTTTTAATGCAGATTTAACTTTGGGGAACGGATAAAAGTCACATGGGGCCAGGTCAGGCGAATAAGACGGATGGTCTAAAACTGGGATGTTGTATTTGGCTAGAAACGCCTTGACAGACAATGACGTGTGAGCCGGCGCATTGTTTTGATGGAGAACCCATGACTTGTTCTTCCACAATTTGGGTCGTTTTTTTCCTTACCCCTTCACGGAGTTGAGCAAGCACCTCAAGATAGTAATGTTGATTAATAGTTTGACATTCAGAAACCCAGTGAAGGTACACAATACCATGAATGTCGAAAAAAAAGGATCATCATCGCTTTGAATTTCGGTCATCATCTCTAAAGTCTTCTCAGCCATCTTGGAAACGGTTGAACCACTCATAAACTCGCACACGTGATAAACATTCATCGCCATAAACTTGTTTTAATAAAAGATAAGTTTCACTAGAGATTTTACCAAGTTTCACGTGGAATTTTAGGACAATTCGTCGCTCTACTTTTACACTTTTCGGCAAAACGAAACAAACACCTCTTACACAAACGAAGGTTACGGTCAGACTGATTTCTCTACAAACACGGGAAGAGCTGCAATCGAAAGAGAAGGTTTTACGCTGCACAGCTGTCGGTCGTTTGCATTTGGCGCATATGTAGTTCATCTGTAGCAGCAATAGTCTCGTTATTTAATAGCCACACCTCGTATATAAATCTCGTGTCACAATGTTTGTCCTCAATGGACTCCTAAACCACTTAACCGATTATAATAAAATTCGCACACCATGTGCAGTTCGATCCAACTTGAGAGATAGGATAGTTTAAATCTCAAATTATAGTCGCTATTTTAATTTATTGCTAATTATTTGTCTGTTATTATTTGACAGTCACAATTATCTGTTAACTCCAAATGATTCTAACAGATGTCGATACCTTTCGACTGGGTTGAGTAAGTAATCAATAGATGAAAATGAAAGCTGAAATATATTTGGTGCTGCCATCTACACAAAGAATCTTCAACTTTTTAACCTATTAATAAATTTCGTATAATTCAATTATTTCCACTTTTTAAATTTTTGGTGTTAGCATAGCCGGCCACGTGTTACTTAGACTGAAGTGTAAATTGAATTCATATTATAATGATGATAATACAGTGAAATTAATCCTGTTTTTTACTTATTTGTGCTTCATTGATCAAAACTTTATAATTTAATCTGTATATATATATAAATTACGTGTCACGATGTTTGTCCGGGGTAAACTCCTAAACTAAGGAACTGATTTTGATGAAATTTTGCACACTGTGTGCAGTTTGATCCAACTTGAGAGATAGGATAGTTTTTATCTCAATTTATTGTCACAATATTGTTTTATTGCAATTATTTGTTAATTATAGACCTTTATTAAAGTTGCTCCAAAATATCTGTGAGTTCCATTAATTTAATTGTTGCCAAAAAAAAAAAAAAAATACGAGTTCATTTTCTTTCGACATAAAAATAAATACATTTAATCAAACGTGAACGTTAAAAAATTATAAAAAGTTAAATTATGCATCTCACGAAAATTGACGTCATAATCAATTTAAAGATTTTATACACATTGATAAAGTGCTAATGTAGTTCTATCATAGATATAGTAATATATATAGATCTCTCATCCCCATGTTATCGTAGAAAGATTTTTGATGCCGAAAAAAGATAAAAAATAAAAGCTTTGGAAACAGCCATTAAGTGGTATTGAAAAAAAAAAAAAGAAAGAAAAAGAAAAGAAAGAAAGAAATATGAATTTGAAACTGTATCTGGAGTCTTCCATTCCCCTTTAGCAAATAAATTATTCATAAATTTTATTTGCTAAAATATTAGTATGTATTCCCGTGTGTATTCACTCGGGGAAAGACGGCCATATTTTGGTAAAAACGTCGTCTTTTCCCAAATGAAAAGGAATAACTTATTTCTCCCCAATGATCACGCTATTCTATATATGCTATACTATATCTATGACTTCTATACGCAAGCGAAGTGTGACTCACTGACCGTCTGTGCAGCCAAGAAAAAGATTTCCTATGTTAATTGCCCACTGGATTTTTTGTAAGAAATTATTAAAAATCGAGGAAATTTATTTCCCGATTTTAATCCTTATATTTGGGTATAGATATGTATTAGTTATCGCGGGTGTTAGATTGAATTATTTTGCTGTCAAATTGACAAAATTTTAATTTTAAATTTTTAAACTCTGTCGCCCTTGGCTTTTTTTATTATTATTATTATTATTTGGCGATCAAAAGCGTAACACGAAAATATACATGCCAGATGTATGCATTGTACGAAATGTAATATGTATTATTCATTGTACGTATGTATGACATGTAATATGTATTGTACGAAATATTGTTTCATATTATTCATTACTCTTTTAATATAAGTTGTTAAAATAACCATGATTTTTGAAAGGAATTAAATATTTTCGCCAGATAATTTGGCGATATTCTTTTTTTTTCGCCAAGGATGACAGAAATGAAATCTATTCCGCTGCAAAATATTAGTATCTTACATCAGATATTTTATTTAGACATTTGAAAACAAATTTGACTTCAAACTATGATAGAATATTTATCATTTTCTTTTAATTTGTATATTATTAGTATATTAAAATTTAAAAGCATGGTATATAAAAAGTTTTTTTTTTTTTTTTTTAAATCTTATAATTATTCTTATCTTAATCCTCAATGTTTCCCATCTTTATTGACTTGAATTTACTATTAAAATTTTAACATACTCAAAAACTTCTCATCACTTCGTTAAAATACACTAAACTTTTCCAAAATCTTTTTGTATTTAAAATGATACATGTATTTACTTTAAATGTCCAATATTTCATAAGATTTCCAATTTTAAAGTTTTAAAATATTTATCAAATTTACTTATTTTTCTGGTTTAGCCTTATTGTTTTCCCTTTTATAACTACAGCTGTTGCCCTCTTTAAAATATTTAAAATGATGAGGTCATTTAATAGTAAAATTATCCATTATAGCATATATTATATTTCACTCCTCCATAAAAATTGATTTTAAAATCGTCTGTTTCTTTTATACTTTTATTTTAATAGAATTTTAATAGAATTTAATTCATATATTAGTCATTTTAGCAATTTTATCCAAAGTAGCATTAGAAATAATATATATCACTTCTCCATTAAAATTTATAGGACCCTACAATAAAATTAATTTGTGCTTAATATCAACACTACGAAAATTTTTATCAATCGCTTCCAAATTTTGACCTAAGTTTCAAATCTCAACCCTGTGGGTTTTTACATCGGCTACAACGTTTTCGTCTTTGTTCGTAAATAATAATTTAACTGTACTAAATAGTTTACAGCCGTATAATTCAACGTATAACTTAGTCACAGCAACGCGTGGCCGGGTCTGCTAGTATATATATATATATTAAAAAGCTTCACTAGGGCAGATACTGGCAAGGGCGAATTTATCCCTCCTTGAAGACTTTTTTGCCATACTTTATAGAGAAATATGTATTTGGGTGCATTGAAAAGAGATTCAAGGGCATTAAAAAACATAATAATGTAAAATTATGAGTTTCACTTTAGTTTACATTAAAAAATAAATGAAAAAATTGCAAATGTTTAAACAATAGTCACCTACAAAGCCGATTTTTTCTGTGTAAAAGGATCACAATATTATGCATTCTAAAATCAATTATCTACAAACAAGTTCAATATAAGTTATTTTTATTTCAAGTTGTGTTGGAATAGTTATATAATACAAATATATATATATATATTTATATATTCAAATTTATATAGCATTTAAACAGATTGAAAGAACACAATTTTCTTTACTATAGATAAATAATAAAATTTATATTATTTAATATTTGATGTATATCTATTCTGTTTATACATACTAAAAATTCAAGAGTAATATATGTAATCAGATGTACTTAGAAAGTTTACGTAATCTAAAATATTTTTAATAAAAATGAATTAGATTTAAAGTTATAAAGTTTGCAAGGTGAAATAAATATAAAAAATATGGGTTCATTAATTTTGAATTAAAAAAAAAAAAAAAATATGTAATGAAATAAATTTTCATACAAATATCAACAGCAATCCTTTTAACTTTAAGAAATGATATGATAAGTTAATTATCTAATGCATATTAATGAGATATTTGAATTTATAAGAAACATCTTTACGAATTTTTTTCTTCAAGTCAATTTTGGATGGATGTATCTACGTGGAATATTATAATCGTTTTCAAAATTTTAATTTTTAACTTATATAGTATATTTTCTAAACATTATAAATTACATATATATTATACTGAGCTTTTGAATAATCAATCAAATTTCGAAATGTTTTTAACATATATCCATGTGAATTAGTTAATATTATTTTATAATGATTTCTTGAATATTACCGCGATAAATAATGTTATATGCACCTTTCTAAGAAAAGAAAATTAGAGAAATTTACAATAAGTATTAAATATATTTTTAAAAAGTGTTTCCAATTGAATGGTTTATGAATTTTTTTTTAATCATCTCCTTAAACGATAGACGTATGAAATAATTATACTTAGACTAGCAGACCCGGCCACGCGTTGCTGTGACTAAGTTATACGTTGAATTATACGGCTGTAAACTATTTAGTACAGTTAAATTATTATTTACGAACAAAGACGAAAACGTTGTAGCCGATGTAAAAACCCACAGGGTTGAGATTTGAAACTTAGGTCAAAATTTGGAAGCGATTGATAAAAATTTTCGTAGTGTTGATATTAAGCACAAATTAATTTTATTGTAGGGTCCTATAAATTTTAATGGAGAAGTGATATATAATATTTCTAATGCTACTTTGGATAAAATTGCTAAAATGACTAATATATAAATTAAATTCTATTAAAATTCTATTAAAATAAAAGTATAAAAGAAACAGACGATTTTAAAATCAATTTTTATGGAGGAGTGAAATATAATATATGCTATAATGGATAATTTTACTATTAAATGACCTCATCATTTTAAATATTTTAAAGAGGGCAACAGCTGTAGTTATAAAAGGGAAAACAATAAGGCTAAACCAGAAAAATAAGTAAATTTGATAAATATTTTAAAACTTTAAAATTGGAAATCTTATGAAATATTGGACATTTAAAGTAAATACATGTATCATTTTAAATACAAAAAGATTTTGGAAAAGTTTAGTGTATTTTAACGAAGTGATGAGAAGTTTTTGAGTATGTTAAAATTTTAATAGTAAATTCAAGTCAATAAAGATGGGAAACATTGAGGATTAAGATAAGAATAATTATAAGATTTAAAAAAAAAAAAAAAAAAAAAAAAAAAACTTTTTATATACCATGCTTTTAAATTTTAATATACTAATAATATACAAATTAAAAGGAAAATGATAAATATTCTATCATAGTTTGAAGTCAAATTTGTTTTCAAATGTCTAAATAAAATATCTGATGTAAGATACTAATATTTTGCAGCGGAATAGATTTCATTTCTGTCATCCTTGGCGAAAAAAAAAGAATATCGCCAAATTATCTGGCGAAAATATTTAATTCCTTTCAAAAATCATGGTTATTTTAACAACTTATATTAAAAGAGTAATGAATAATATGAAACAATATTTCGTACAATACATATTACATGTCATACATACGTACAATGAATAATACATATTACATTTCGTACAATGCATACATCTGGCATGTATATTTTCGTGTTACGCTTTTGATCGCCAAATAATAATAATAATAATAAAAAAAGCCAAGGGCGACAGAGTTTAAAAATTTAAAATTAAAATTTTGTCAATTTGACAGCAAAATAATTCAATCTAACACCCGCGATAACTAATACATATCTATACCCAAATATAAGGTTTAAAATCGGGAAATAAATTTCCTCGATTTTTAATAATTTCTTACAAAAAATCCAGTGGGCAATTAACATAGGAAATCTTTTTCTTGGCTGCACAGACGGTCAGTGAGGCACACTTCGCTTGCGTATAGAACTCATAGATATAGTATAGCATATATAGAATAGAGTGATCATTGGGGAGAAATAAGTTATTCCTTTTCATTTGGGAAAAGACGACGTTTTTACCAAAATATGGCCGTCTTTCCCCGAGTGAATACACACGGGAATACATACTAATATTTTAGCAAATAAAATTTATGAATAATTTATTTGCTAAAGGGGAATGGAAGACTCCAGATACAGTTTCAAATTCATATTTCTTTCTTTCTTTTCTTTTTCTTTTTCTTTTTTTTTTTTTTTTTTTTTTTTTTTTCAATACCACTTAATGGCTGTTTCCAAAGCTTTTATTTTTTATCTTTTTTCGGCATCAAAAATCTTTCTACGATAACATGGGGATGAGAGATCTATATATATTACTATATCTATGATAGAACTACATTAGCACTTTATCAATGTGTATAAAATCTTTAAATTGATTATGACGTCAATTTTCGTGAGATGCATAATTTAACTTTTTATAATTTTTTAACGTTCACGTTTGATTAAATGTATTTATTTTTATGTCGAAAGAAAATGAACTCGTATTATTTTTTTTTTTTTTTTTTTTTTTTTTTGGGGCAACAATTAAATTAATGGAACTCACAGATATTTTGGAGCAACTTTAATAAAGGTCTATAATTAACAAATAATTGCAATAAAACAATATTGTGACAATAAATTGAGATAAAAACTATCCTATCTCTCAAGTTGGATCAAACTGCACACAGTGTGCAAAATTTCATCAAAATCAGTTCCTTAGTTTAGGAGTTTACCCCGGACAAACATCGTGACACGTAATTTATATATATATACAGATTAAATTATAAAGTTTTGATCAATGAAGCACAAATAAGTAAAAAACAGGATTAATTTCACTGTATTATCTTCATTATAATATGAATTCAATTTACACTTCAGTCTAAGTAACACGTGGCCGGCTATGCTAACACCAAAAATTTAAAAAGTGGAAATAATTGAATTATACGAAATTTATTAATAGGTTAAAAAGTTGAAGATTCTTTGTGTAGATGGCAGCACCAAATATATTTCAGCTTTCATTTTCATCTATTGATTACTTACTCAACCCAGTCGAAAGGTATCGACATCTGTTAGAATCATTTGGAGTTAACAGATAATTGTGACTGTCAAATAATAACAGACAAATAATTAGCAATAAATTAAAATTGCGACTATAATTTGAGATTTAAACTATCCTATCTCTCAAGTTGGATCGAACTGCACATGGTGTGCGAATTTTATTATAATCGGTTAAGTGGTTTAGGAGTCCATTGAGGACAAACATTGTGACACGAGATTTATATATATTAAGATATACCGAGCTGCTACCCAAATCTGGCAAATTGTTAGTACCGCCCATTTTTCTACACCACTTAAGTAGAGTAATTTTCTTTAAATATATTTACGATGATTACGAAAACAAATACTCTAAAAATTAAGTGGTGTAGAAAAATGGGCGATACTGACAATTAACCGGATTAGGTTGGCAGCTCTTTATATATATATATATATATATATTTGTTTATTTATTTTATAAAGTTCTTTTCTTTCATTATTTATTTGTAAAACATAAAAGAATTAATAAATTATCTGGCAATTGTATGAGTGATTATGTTTTATTTATTTTTTAATTTTTTTAATGCTCAAAATATATTACCAGAAAACAACGTCAATACTCTAATCACTGAAATCAATTAAATGTATTTCTTTCGAAAAAGAACTATCTAACATGATTTTTGAAGCATACAATATTACAACGCTTGTTTCATCATTTTTAAAATATATATAATTATATTTGTGAAATAAGTTGGAAAAAAATAAGAATGGGCGGAGTGTCGATAAAATTTTATCAAAATACCCCCTTCACTACGCTGAATTGCATATTTGTAAAACAAAATTGGATTTTTTCGCTAATCTAAAATTTTCGTTAAACATTGTGTGTGAACAATTATTAATGGTATAACACGTTTTTTGTTTTTATTCATCCTTTAATGATACTTAAATTGGCCAATTACAAACGCTACAGTAAGGCGTGGTTTTCATTAATTAGGTGTGTTTTTATAGATCATTAGAAAATTTCATATTTTATTTCTGTAGAAAGAGCTATCGAGGGCAAATAATTTAGGCATAAAAATACACATTTATACATTTTCTTTCACTTTCTGTTTACTTGGATTTTTTAAAATTTTACTGCAAGGCGTGGTTTTCCAGTTGGCATGATCGGGTTTCGAATTATTTACAAAACTAAAATTAAATATTCACAGCGGAAAAACTTTTACTGAGGCCTGAAATAGCGATAGCAATTTAAGGATGTATTTCAGAAAATGCTTCAGCAGTCAAACGGTTAAATATTTCCTTATGAATTTATTGACATACTTAGGAAAAAAGAAAAAAAAAAAAAAAAAAAAAAAGAGAGAGAGAGAGAGAGAAAGTCATGTCTGTTTTAAAATTAACACAGAGTGTCTATCTTTGTTCGTGCTCTACGTGATTACCTTTAATATTCCCTTTACTTTCTTACACTGTAAGGTAACAACAAACAGTTAAAAAAGACAGTTTCACGTTTAAACCAATGAGCATACTCGTGTTATATAATCGGTACGAAAAATCACGATTTGCAAATATCGGGACAAATTCATCAAACCTGCAAACTAATATGAGTTTATTATATGATTGATTTAAACCACCTATTAAAACACAATCTGCAAGAGCTATCCCTTTCAGTGCTTATAATTTCACGAAAAAACAATCTGGTGTAGCTTATTTAAATTTTCTGTATAACAAAAATATTCTTTTCATAGTCGTCAACATTTTAATTTTTTGCGGAGCATATTTAGCCCCGTCTTTTCTCGCACCACTTTTTTAATAGAAAAATTTCTTCATTATGTAACTACGATAAAATCATAGACTCCTAAACTAGAAGCCTTCTGCGTGGTTCGGAAACTTGGCAGCAGACAGCGCCACCTGAGAAAAAGTGAGCGACTTATTTATTCAGCAACCACCAAAATTTTTTTTAAGACGGATTGATATTTATAAAAGTCGAATAGAATCGAAGAACCGTCGATTATATATAGCATATGTCGCTTCTTAAAATTATTGGTGCTAGCTGAATGAAAAAGAGCGCAATCTGTATCAGGTGACGCTGTCTACCGCTTGAACTGTTGCCAAGTTTTCGAGCCAAGCTGAAGGCATCTATGTTATGAGGCTATGAATAAAATAACTAAAAATTACACTGAAATTGAAACTTATGAAATGATGGCAGGGTTAATAATGCTCCGGAATAAATTAAAATGTTATCAACTCTGTTTTTATGAAAGGTTGTGAGTTACTGATAGACAGCCGAAATGTAGAGAATTCCTCTTTAGTAAAAAAAAGTTGAATTTTTACGCATTTTTCTAAGTCATTGCATTTTTAAAAGAAAGAGTTTGCTCATTTGTTTCATCTTTTACATATACGCTTCTAATATGCGCACCGTGAACGGTTATCGCTTCTATTACAGAGGATTCTGCTGGTTTAAACACGTATATCTAAAAGTATTTCGCTTATTTAAAATAAAAATAAATAAATAAATAAATGTACAATAATAATTATAAATGCATACTCAAATTCCCCTGAAGACAAGTTTCTAACATAACACAAGTTCAATATTAACAACAATATTTACTTATTCGTATGTATGTACTAGAATTAAATAACTAAATTTAAGGAGTCAGGTAACTTTGACAGAGGAAAAACAAAAATAAATGACCATAACTTTATATACAATAATTAAAAAAATATTTAATTTGATAACTCGTAAATTTCAACAGGTGCTAGGAAAAGGTTTATCTAGGTGCTAGGAAAAGGTCAATTTCAGCCTTTAAAATAATTCTAGGAATTTTACTTCTTTATTTTTATAAAAATGGCAGAACGAATTGTTTGACGATGTATAATCCTGCGCGCATAATATCTCTGGCATGGAAGCTAAAATTTAAATAAATTTAGAAGCTTTTATGTGAAATATGAATGTATGAAACGGCGAGCAATCAGCTAATTAACGTTAAATATTTTGTAATTATAAGCAAAATTGCGCCGAACACAATGATGTATTATTTTAAATAATAATAATAATAATAATAATAATTCACAAAAGAAAGCTTTCCAGCAAAATCAATTTTCGTCATTTTAAATATACAGTATTTATTTTTATTTATTTATTTATATGTACAATTATTTTATTTTCTTCTTCTTTTTTTTTTTTTTTTTTTAGGTTCATATGGAGTATTATGCCCATGTAGTTCTGTGCGCAAAGCTGACATCGACAAAAAATTATGTCTGATAATTTTAGAAAAATAAACAAAATAAAAAATTCACAATTAATGTAACAGTTGTTATGTACAAATAACTTCTTTCATAACACACATTAAAAATTACAAGCTTTAAAAATAATTATTTTTCGTGTTATATCATATATGCCAACATTTTAATCTATTACGAAGTATTTTTAGCCCAGTCTTTTTTACATATCACTTATTTTTAGAGATTTTTTTTCCTCAAATTTATGTATTGAAGAAATATTTTCTATAAATAAAGTGGTTTGAAATAAGGAGGAGCTAAAACTTCTCTGGAATAAATTAAAATATCCTTATGTATTGTTATTTTTGCGTAGCCGCGAACACCCTAATTAATAATGCATTATATTGTTAGTACCTATCTTTTTTTCTTAAAACCAGACTATTTTAGTGTATTTTTTTCTTCTTCCATCGTAAATACATTTGAAGTGAATTTCTGTAAACATTAAGTGATGTGGGAAAAGGGTGGTTACTAATAAAGCTTCAAAAAAAAAAAAAAAAAAAAAAAAAAAAACAAGATTTACGCATAATTGCTAACATTTTTATTTATTAACGAGCGTTTTAATTCACGCCACTTTATTTGTAAAATATTTTTCTGCGTTATATAACTACGATAAAATTAGAAAAAAATTCCCTCCCTTAACCCTTTCAGTCGCAGTGTTCCTTATGATGGAACACCTAATTTTAATTCTCAAGTGCAAAAACTCATCCCAGAATTTGTTTAACAACAATTTACACTTATACCATAGCAGAAAAGGTCCTCTGTTTTAACGTGAAAATTTAAAATTTCTTCTACTTTAATTATGTTCGTAAATTCCGGTAGCAATGTAATTTAAATGGTCAGAATTACTTTGCACCGCAAAAGGTTAAAATACCCCGGAATAAATTAAAATGTTGGGATCTATGCAACTTTTACGAGATTTTGTTGCCGATAATGTTTACTTATAAAGTGATTTATTGATTAAATTAAATATTATTTGAATTTAATAAGGTTTACTTACAGATGTTTCAAACCGAAAATGTCTCGAAAACGAACAATGCTATTTTTTTTATTTTTTTAATATTTATGATCAGCTATGTGTCTAAAAGCCGTTTTTAAAATTAGTTTAGTAATTTTAAAAATAAATTAAGTAGCGGACGTTAAAGGGTTAAGGAAAAATTGGTATGAAATAAAGGCGGGCTAAAAATGCTCTGGGAAAATTAGAACTTTATAATCTCTGCTTACATATGTGCCAAGTAGTGCGGTTTTTCAACACCAATTTATAATATTTTTCGTATACTATTTCTCTGCTAAAAAAAAAAAAAAAAAACATCAAATTTAATTGCAGAAAATTTGCTAAAAATATTTTAAAACTTTCTATGAAATATTTTCAGTTGAAAAAGAAAAAAAAAAAAAATGGCAGATATGGACTTGTGAAATTTTTTTTAAGTTACATTTTTTTAATGATTATTTAATGAAAGGTTTTATTTCTTTCTACCAGACAAATTAAATTTCTAACTTAACAGAATTTCACTAGTTGTTAAAATTTTAATTATTCATTCATTTATTAACACTTTTCAACGAGGTTGAAAAGTATTAATGACATCGGTTTGTCTGTCTGTCTGTCTCTAACTCTCATAAAAATTTATGGAATTTCTTGAAACATATATGTTATTCGATTTCACTATCGGTTATGTTCCCCATTGCAAATGAAGTTTATACCTCCACTGGTTTGTGTACAGGGACAACCGAAAGTGTTTCAAAGCATTGTGTTACAGGGACACCCGAAAGTATTTAAAGCATTGTGTTCTCTGAGAGGCATTTCTATAAACCATATTTTCATGCCTTTACTGTAAACAAAACTTAATGAAATTGAATTATGTTATTCAAGTTCATTATTGGATGTTTCCTGAGTAAAATGGGGAAATACCACTATCGGTTTATGTACAGGGATACTCGAAAGTATTCCAAAGCATTGCGTTCTATGAGAGAGATTTCTATATATAAAATTTTAATAACTTTACTTTCCACGAAGTTTTAGGAAATTGAAATACGTTATTTCTATGCACAAAAAAATATCTTGCTTGGAATATAGCATAATTAGCATTAGAATTACAGGGTGGCACAAAAATATCCAGTTATATTAAGAGCTGTTAATAAAAAAATGCTAGAATTGCACTTTCGTTAACGTTAAGCGTTATAGACACTTTCTAGCATTTTTTAAGTGTGAATATAATTTCAGGTTTGTGTATCTGCCTGTATGTCACCCTGTCTGTCTTTCCGAGCTCTTACTCCCGTAAATATTGATGGAATTTCTTGAAACTGATATATGTTATTCAAGTTCACTATCGGATGTTACCTATTGAAAATGAAGTTTATACCTCTATTGGTTTGTATATAGGAAGTCCCGAAAGTATTTCAAAGCATTGTGTTCGTTAAGAGGTATTTCTATAAACCATATTTTCATACCTTTAGTGTAGACATATCTTAATGAAATTAAAATATGTTATTCAAATGCCCTATTGGATGTTTCCTGTAAAAAATGGAGGAAATGACACCACCGATTTATATGTAGGAACACTCAGAAGTATTCCAAAGCATTGCGTTCTATGAGAGATATTTCTATAAATCAAATTTTAATAACTCTACTTACTACGAAGTATGTTATTTATATGCCCCAAAAATGCTTTGCATAGAATATAGCATGATTAGCATTAGTTTTACAGGGTGACACAAAAATATCCATTTATATTAAGAGCTATTAATAAAAAACTGTAAGAATTGTAATTTCGTTTACATTAAGTGTTTTTAAAACACTTTCTAACACTTTTAAGAGGGAATATGATTTCATTTTGTGTATCTGTCCATCTGTTTCTCTGTCTGTCTGCCTGCACTCTAACTCCTATAAATATTTATGGAATTTATCGAAACTGACATATTTTATTGAAGTTCACTATCGAATGTTCCATATTGAAAATGGAGTGAATATTTCTTCTGGTTTGTGTACAGGGACACCCAAAAGCATTCGAAAGTATTGTGTTCAATGAGTGTTATTTTTATAAATATTTTCCCTATAGAATGTTCCCCATATAAAATGACATTAATAGGTCCTGTACAACTTGTTTGTTTACAGGGACAAAAAAAAAAAAATAAAAATAAATAAATAAATAAATAAATAAATAAAAAAAATAATGCAAATGCATTACGTTTTAAGACAGAATTTTTAAAATATTATATTTAAAAGTCTTTCTACTTTAAAAATCATATAAATATTGAAATGTATTGTTAATATTCTAAAATAATGTTTTGTATAAAATATGACATGATTAACTTTCTGATTTACAGGGCTACACTAAAATATTCAGTGAGATCAAAATCTGTAATTATAATCTAATGGCTGCATTTCATTTTGCGTTAAGCTTTTTTAACACTTTCCAAAATGCCTAAGAGTAATTTTTAAATCAATTAGTCTGTATATTTTTCAGTCCTTCTGTCTGTTTTGTGATAACGTAGGCAAAGAATATTAAAAGTTATTCGATACAACAATTACGTACAGTTGGAAAGTGTTAGTAATAAATGCGTACTGCATGATTTTTCTTTCTTGTTTATTATATAATACTTCTGTAATATATTTCAACGACTAATTAAGTTAAATAATACCATATGAATTTATTGACAGTCTCAAAAAAAAAAAAAAAAAAAGAAATCTATAATAATAAATGGAAAGGTTTGTCTGTCTGTCTGTCTGTCTGTCCGTCTGTCTGTGTGTTTTTTTATACGTTCAGCCCCTATTGAACGCAGAAATACAAGAATTGACATACGGATGCTCTGGAGCCTTTCCGAGGTCCTCTTCAAAACAGAATTTAAAAATTTTAATTAGTTGTGGATATATTAATTAAAATGTAGAATCATGCCTAATTAGAAAGCTATCTCAATGACTGAGAATTTACCGCCATTGCATAAAAAAAGATATTTTAACAGAGTTAAAATTAGAAAAAGTGGAAAATAAATTAGAAATATCTGTCCGATCGTTACGATTTTGGTACCAAATGAAAGGGGATTTTTTTCTGAATTTAAGTGTGCAAGCGGCTTATCGGTACAACAAGTATATTTTTAAAAATTAACTAAAGTATTAATTTTTTGTGGCAATATCATTTCAACATCATTTCATCATCACCGTCTGCCATGACAAAGGAAATGATAGTAACCGATCAAGATGTCACGTGTTTTACAGTGGGGATAAAAATTGCAATTTTCATTTTTTTTCAAATTTTCATTCACGTTACATTTGAAATAATATTCGGCTTAGACAGCATATTATAAAGCTACTGTTCAATTTTCATGAAAATAATCGGATAAACAAAAAAATTAGATTAAATTTTGTTTTATATTTTGCAGTATATATTTTAAATTGAGATATGCCGTTGAAATTTTGTAATTTTTGGTTTTAACGCCCGATAATTCGATTCTGAATATTTTTGAAAGTGTAGAATTATTAGGAAGGCCTTGAGGGGGAGAGGGGGGGGGCGAAGGGAAATAAAAAAGTGTTAGCGTTTGAAATTGGTATTATTAGGTTCTAAAGAAAGATACATCGATTGCGAATAAATCGATGGCGAGTGTAAAATTATTAGAAGGGATGGAAAGGGGGGGGGGGTGGGGAGGGGCAAAAACGTAGAAAAGGAACAGTTGTTTCGGAGAAAACAACGGAAAACCCTGAACGCCTTTATTCTTTTATATTTTGCAGAGTTTCGAAATCTGATACTCCTTTCACATTTCATACTATTGATTTTAACAGTATTTAGCCCGGAATTACGCAAGTTTCGGAGAATACCACGAAAAAGTCAGACATAAGTCGTTTTATAATAGTGTTTATATCATTTTTGTATCTAAGCTTCTAATTAGCATAATTTCATAAGTAATATGTCATTTTGAAACTTATTTGAATTGAATTTCAAGAGTAGACGTCACAAATTTCTGTCACCTTCCATTAACCGACTACCGTAAGTAGTGGAATTCGAGATTTCACGTGATTTACGCGTTTTAAGGTGTCCTGATTAGGTTTTCTTTTGTATCTCAGCTACTAATTAAAATATTTTACAAGAAATACATTATTTGAAAGCTTTGTAGATTTAGAATTGAACAGTAGATTACAGAATTTTCTACCGCCAGGTGGCGCTGTAAAATTTTTTTATTTCAATATTTCGAATTCTGAATATGATTAAATTATTTTTAATGCATCTTTCGAAAGATATTTTAAAGTACTTTTATATTATCGAAAGTGGGATTCGAGATTTCACCTGATTTACACGTTTTGAGGTCTCCTGAATCGGTTTTATTTTGTATCTCAGCTACTAATTAAAATAATTTCTTAAGTAATACATCATTTGAAAGCTATGTTGATTTGGAATCGAACAGTAGATTACAAAAATTTCTACCGCCAGATGGCGTTGTAATATTTTAAAATTTCAATATTTCAAATTCTAATTATTATTAAATTATTTTTAATATATCATTCGAAAGATATTTTAAAGTTCTTTTATATTATCGAAAGTGTAATTCGAGATTTTACCTGATTTACAATTTTAAGGTGTTCTGATTAGGTTTTCTTTTGCATCTCAGCTAAATGAGTTAGACCGTTCAAAATTGGTATATGTAGGTTAATTAGGAGGGCCTGGAATAGTGGGGAAGGAATAGGCGCACGCAGCGAGCACGAGACTGCGCTGCCGGTGCAACTTTTTACCTGATGAGAAATGATTTTTTAAATTTTCTTTTCTTAAGAATAAAAGTTTGATTTCAGAATATGTGGGCGCACCGCACGTTATGTTAACACGCAGCGCGCATGCGTTTGGGATCCGGTGTGAGTTTTTACCCGATGATAATTTATTTATTTTTTTATTTTTTTAATTTCTTTTTCTTAATAATAAAAGTTTGAGTTGAGAAGAAATTTTCGTGCACAGAGCACGTATATCCTCACACGTGCACGCGCATGTTTCTCCCCTGCCTAAGGCAGTGGGGTCCCGGTGTGAGTTTTTACACGATGCTAAATGATAGATTTTTTTTAATTCCTTTTCTTAAGAACGATAGTTTATGAGTAATAACATGGAATTTTTAGAAGTCATAAGTATGGTGAAGGGATACGCGCGCGCAGCACACTTTTCTACGCTGCCGAGGGCAGTGGGGACCCGGTGCGACATTTTTCCCGATCAGAATTTTTTTTTTCTCTTTTTAACAACATGATAAAAAATTAATGCAATTTTGAGAATTCATTAACTACTGTGATTCCTTTAAAAATAGTGACCAGCGAAGCGGGCGTAGCCTGCTAGTAAGAAAAAAAAAAGGCAAGTCTGTTTCAAACCTAAGACAGGGTGTTTAAGTTTATTTGTGCTTTACATGATGTTCTCTATTTTTTCCTCTATTTTACTTACACAATAAGGTAACAACTTGCAGAAACGGTAAAGCTCCAATTTTGCACCATTGTGCGTTCACGTATCATATGACCTCTACCATGAAACACATCTATATTCAGCTCTTCGGAACCAGCTCTTCATAGTTTGGATCTAACCCTTCAAACCCGCAAGTTTATGCAAGTTTGTTGCGTGATACATATGGAATTAAGTCCAAGAACCCAGAAGATGTCATCAGCTGGAGTTATTCCTTTTAGTGCTTAAACATTTACGAATATATAATCTGGTGTAGCTTATTTAAATTTCTAGGAATAACAAAAAAAAAAAAAAAATATTTTCATAGTTGCCAACATTCTAAGTTTTTTTGTAACCGCTGACGTAGATTCACGTCATTTGAAAATCTGTAACTGAACCAGTGGGCGTTTCTTTCTCAATTTATATGTTATTTATTTCTTATGTGTATAGGGGAGCGTAGGGCGATGTTGTCACAGGTGTAAGGAGTAACATGCAATTTACGAAATAATTTGTAACATTTGTGATTAAATATTTTATAAACATAATTCTTATTACGTGCTCTATAATGTAAGCACAATCGGTGCTCCACAAAAATGGTTAATGAGAGGTTCTGTAGACGTACTTCATTTTAGCCAGTTAGTGAAAAAAAAATATTTCGTAAATTTTGATTAATCCTTTAACGTCCACTACTTAATTTATTTTAAAAATTATTAAACTAATTTTAAAAAGGGCTTTTAGACACATAGCTGATCATAATATTTAAAAAATAAAAAATTGGCATTGTTCCTTTAAACCTTATTAAATTCAAATAATATTTAATTTAATAAATAAATCACTTTATAAGTAAACATTATCGATAACAAAAACTCGTAAAAGTTGCATAGATTCCAAAATTTCAATTTATTCAGGAGTATTTTAACCCTTTGCTGCGCACGGTAATTCTGATCATTTAAATTACACTGCCACCGGAATTTACGAACATAATTGAAGTACAAGAAATTTTAAATTTTCTCGTTAAAAAAATTGTCTTTTGTGCTATGTTATAAATGTAAATTTTTGCTAAAAAATTCCGGGTTGAGTTTTTACACTTAAGAATTTAAATTAGGTGTTCCATCAGCGGGAACACTGCGACTGAAAGGATTAAAGCATACTTGCCAACCATCTCGTTAATAACCGTACAATTGTTAACGACCCTGAAAAAACGAACTTTTCTCACACCACTACATTTTTAGAGTAATTCTCTCCAAATGTTGTTACAATTAAATAAGACTAAAATTACACTAAAAAATTATTGGTGTGAAAAAAAGGCGGGTATTAAAAATTGTACGGTTCATAATGAGATGGTTGGCAAGTATGTTTAAGGTATGTTAATGTATATTCTAACGGAATATTTATAGCTATTTATTTAGTCTCTGTTTTGAGTTATAAAATGCATGTTTAATTTTTTGTATAAATCGTTATATATTTTTATAAAAAAACAAAATGTCCAAAATCATACGATGGGGCAATTTGAAACCAAAATTTGGGGAAAGCCTACTTTTGTGGAGATGCCTACAGCCAGAGCTTGAAGTCTCTGCCCATTTTCAGAAAACTGTTAGAAATGGAAATTTTTTTCTTCTTCTCTCAATATTTATACAGAAATATTTTCTGTGTTTTTATATTATAGTACCGCGATTATTTAACCACGAATTAGAATCACGATTTAACCACGAATTAAAGAATATTGCATAAAAAATAGCAATAAAAAAAAAGTATAAACTTCTCATCAATGAGAGTGTCCTGAAAAAAGGGCAGAGAATTCGATCTCTGCTACACGCTCTCTGTGGCATAAGAATGCGTATAATGCTTAATTTGCATAGTATGTGCACACATTAAATACATAAGAGGGAATAAAATAACATTTGCTTCAATTAATTTAAATTTTCACTAAGATTGACTTCTATGTTGATTTTATCTTTAATTTTCTCTTGAGTTTACTGTAACACATTTGATATAATTCATTGTTACTATACCAAGAAAGTTATAATTTAATATTAGTTATAAATTGTCTTTTTTATTAAATTAGTAAATGATAACAAAAAATAAATAAATAAATTGATACAAAAATTGATTAAAAAATCAAATTGATAACAAAACACATTTTAAAATTCTATCCTTTTTACTGTTAGTGTCCCCTTTGTATCCGTAACAATTTGCCCCACGTGTGTTACAATTTTCCCCAAATCCGGGGCAAATTGTAAAAGGCGAATAATTTAAAAAAAAAGCATTTTTTATGCTAAAATTAGCATAATTAACGGGAGGTTTTTTTTTTCTTTTTTTTTTTTTTTCTTTTTTATGAATATGATAGATGAATATGCATGCTATGGAAAACAGCAATTATAAACAAGAAAACCTAAATATATTTCAAAATATACTTAATTTTCCAAAAACTGTTACAACCTGCCACATGCTACACTACACAATATTCATATTTTTACAATGAAACGTACTATGGATTCAAATATTTGTAATGCATATCCATTTATAATATACATGCGAATTCAGAACATTTTGTTCCGAAATATTGTAAATTGGAAGAATAACGCCCACAGGCGGC
The DNA here is from genome assembly GCA_963930645.1 of Salticus scenicus. Taxonomy (NCBI): domain Eukaryota; kingdom Metazoa; phylum Arthropoda; class Arachnida; order Araneae; family Salticidae; genus Salticus; species Salticus scenicus. Next base: position 186,709,168 of record OZ005659.1, read on the forward strand.
ACATACTGTCAAAGAGCCAAAATCATGCGGTCACGAAAGTGTTAATTTATTGCGGAGCAGGTTTAGCCCCGCCTTTTTTCGCACCATTTTTTTAAATAGGATGTAACTGCGATAAAATAAGTAAAAATTACTCTTAAAGTACTCTTATGTAATAAAAGCGAGGCTAAAAAGGCTCCGGAATAAATTAAAATCTTGGCAACTCTGTTTTTATGTAAGATTGTGAATTATTGATGCACAGCCGAAATACAGAGGATTCCTCTTTTGCAGAAAAAGTTCCACGTTTAAGCATTTTTCAAAGTCATTATGTTTTTTTAAAGAAAGATTATGTTCATTCTGTTCATTCGTGTTCCCCTCACTTACCAGCTTACAATATGGATATTCTGCGTGTATATTCTGCGCGCATAATATCTCCGTGATGGTTTTCAAAATTTAATTTAAGTTAGCAGCTTTAACGTAAAATACAAAATATAAAATGACGAGCAATTAACTCTTTAGCATAAGAAGTTTTGTAATTAAGCATAATTGCGCCAAACATAATGATATATTATTTTACAGGATAATTCAAAAATAAAATTCACAAAAATGAAGTTTTCCAGAAAAATTAATTTTCTTCATGTTAATTGTAGTATATTTTTACATGTGCACTTTTTTTTTTTTTTTTTTTAGATTCATATGGAGTATTATTTCCATGTAATCCTGTGTGAAAAGCTGACATCGAAAAAAAACAGCTCTGACATTTTTTAAGAAAAAAAAAAGTGAAATTCATTGTACAATTATTCTAACAGTTGAAATAGACAGGTAACTTCTTTCTTAACACATCCTAAAAATTACAAGCTTTAAAATTAATTATTTTTCCTGTTATTGCATAGCTGCGATAGTTGTAATTAACCCTTATCGCTCATATCCCTTTTCTGAAGAGACATTAAAAAATCGAGCCACGCCTTAAGGAGTTCCTCTAGAAATGAAATGTTATTTTTCTGAAACGTGTAACTATATTAATTGAAATATTATTTTTCCGACTGAGTGAAAATAATGCCTGGATAAAAAAATAAAAATATATAAAAAAAATTATAAAAAAATTGTGTAACGATAAGCCACATTTCGGCTACCGGAAAATTTTAACAGAAAGATTTATTTTATTTAATGATGAAGTAAAGTAAAAAAAATTATTACAATTTTTCTGTAGCCAAATGTAGTAAATTGGAAACTATACGTGTGACGTTTTAAAGGAACGCCAAAAGGCGTGTCTTACTGTTCAAAATAGGAGAATATGCCGAGCGTTAAGGGTTAATAATACATAATACCAGGGATCGTACTCTCCGCGTTTCAAAGATAAGAAACATCCACCTTTTTTTGAGACCACTAATTTTATTCACATATATTTCTGGTACATTTATTGTAATGTGCTATGATTTTATAGGTGATAGAAAATTTTATAAAAATATTGGTCGGAATGAATTTGAACATTTGCCATTCAAGAGAGTGTCCTGAAAAGGGCGAAGAGTACGATCCCTGATAATAAATACTGTTTGTATCCCCCCCCCCTTTTTTTTTCATGTGTAAACTATAACAAACGGCTGCTGTCTTAAAAAATCCTTTTAAAAAGTCGGACACTTAATAAAAGCACCATACATACGTTATTTAAAAAGTTTTTAATTAAAACACGTTAGGAGTATTAACTATTGTTTTGCTGTTGAAATCTCCTACAAATAGAAGCTTAATTATATATATACATGTATATATATAGCTACGAATATGTAAATAATATTAGTTATTTTTTATGTAATTTCATTCAAAGGGAAATAGTAAGGTTTTAAAATATTAACTATGTGCATTTCTAGCTTATTTCGGCGTTAAATTAGCTCATTAAAAAAAAAAAAAAAAAAAGTTAAAAAGTTTCACTGTGGCAGATAATGGCACTGGCGAATTTATCGCTCCTTAGAGACTTTATCGCTCCTTGCCGAAATGTTTGCGATATTTTATAGAGAAATATGTATTTGGGTACATTGAAAATGCGATTCAAGGACATTAAAAAATATAAAGATATAAAATTCTGAATTTTTCTTTAGTTTACATTAATAAATAAATGAAACGACTATAAATGTTCAAAGAATATTCACATATCCAGCCGAACATTTTTGTTTAAATGGAACAGAATATTATGCATTCTAAAATTAATTATCTACAAATAACTTCATTATAAGTTCTTTTTTTTAATTGTATTGAAAATAGTTATATGATACAAACATTTTTTTTTTTTTTTTTTTTTTTTTTTTTTTTTTGAAATTTATATAGCATTTAAACGGATTTGTTTTTTAAGGAAAACACATTGATTAATAATAAAATATATATTATATAATATTTGATATATGTATATTATGTTTAAACACACTAAAAATTTAAGAGTAATATATGTAATCAGATGTACTTAGAACGTTTACGTAATCTGAAATTTTTATAACAAGAAATGAATTTGTTTTAAATTTACCGGAAATGATGTTTTCAAGGTGAAGTAAATATAAAAAAAATACGGGTTCATTATATTTGAAATAAAAAATATGTCATTAAATAAATTTTCATAAAAATATTAACAGCACTTATTTTCATTTTAAGAAGTGATATGGTAATTATCTAATGCATATTAACGATAAACTTCAAAAAAATATATTAAAATTATATTATAAAATATTGCATTCAATTCAATTTTAGAGGGATATATCTAGTGGAATATTATAGACATTTTTTAAATTTTAATGTTTATCTAATATAGTATATTTTCTAAACATTGTAAATTACATATGTATTACACTGAGCTTTTGAATAATCAATCAAATTCTGAAATGTTTTTACATATACTCATGTGAATTAGTCAATATTATTTTATAATGATTTCTTGAATATTACAGCGATAAATAAAGTTATATGCACATTTCTATAAAAATGAAATTAGAGAAATTCACAATATATACTAAATATAATTAGAAAAAATTGTTTCTAATTAAACGAGTCATGATTTTTTTTTAATCATCTCCTTAAATAACAGACATATGAAGTAATGATACTTAGTCTAAATTTACTGTATAAAAAATTACACTGCTCTAAAAAAAAAAAAAAAAAAAAAAAAAAAAAAAATGAAATCGAGATTTTATACCATTCTTCCTGATTGTTATATAAAATAGCATTCCCAATCCGAATATGACTCCCATTTTCCCCAGTCACCCACAGTTTTGTAGATACACCAACCCCTCCCTCAATTTTTTTCTATGTTCGATAATTTTATAATCATGAATTTGATTTGAAGAAAGAAAAATAATTAATTTAACACCTAAAAACAAAAATATATAAAGTTTAAAAAATAACATTAATAACAGATTAAAAAAAATATATAAGATATGAAATGTATAATTTCAGTGGCAAATTCCCCCCAAAAATTTTTCGTTGTCCCAAATGTCCATGTTTCAGAATTTTCTAACTCTGTAGCTCCTCAGAAGATATTTAAGATTTAAAATAATCCTCCCCTTCCTAAAAATCATATTTATAATCATAAAATCTCCGAAAAGTGATAAAAATAGGGGTCCATCCCTAAATAACAGTGGGTGATAGGACAAAATGGGCGTCATATTGGAATTCAGGTGGTCATTTTCTAGTCGAAAAATGCATTTTATTTAAAGAATATTCAGCCCTTAAATAGAGCCCGTAATATAACTCACATTACTCTAAAACGGTTGGACGTAGAACGTTGCAAATTGGTATATACGTTTGGTGTAACATCTAGTTGTGCACTTCCTTTTTTGCATTTTATTTGATTTTCCGTTTTCGAGATATTTAGGAAAATTTTAAAAATGGTGACCAAAATTACAAAGCTTTTGGCCAATGTGTATGACATACTATCATATAGTTTTCAAAAGAAGCTAATGATAGAGCTAGTAATGATATTGTTATGAAAGTTGAGGATATTTTTCCGAGTAGAATGTTATTTTTAAAGAGATAAACAGGTTCTTGTCTACGAAATTATTTTATTTAATGAATATAAAACCTTTAGATAAAGCCCATAATTTTATTGTTGTGAAAGTTGTCGATATTTTAGAGTGTAGTAATCAATTCTTTAAGACAGAAGTAGGTTCTAGTCGACGAATGTATTTTATTTAATGAATATTCAACCCGTAGACAGAGCTTGTAATTATATTGATAAAACGATTTGTCGACATTTTTGCGTATAGAAGGTAATTCTTCAACAAATAGGCAAGTTCTAGTCGATGAAAGCACTTTATTTGATTAATATTCAGTTAACAATTGAAGAAATATATTTTTTGAGCAAAAATTTATATGCTGAAAACAACGCAATAAAATGATCCGTTTTACTACAGAAATCAAATAAACATTGTTAAATACACCGCAGAAAATAAATTTCGCTAAATCAGGAACAACCAAAGGGAATTTGATTTCATCGAAGCGAATTTGTGTCTGAACCAAAGGGAATTTTATTTCATCGAAAGTATAGTGAAAATTTTAAGGAACTTTCAAGGTAGTTCTGCGCGAGAACCAATGTGTCATTACAAAATTTCCAGAACTAGTTTCCTGATGACGTAAAGTTTCCAAATTTTGTAAATATTTTATTAACATTTTTCGCCATATTTGAATGCGTAATATGACGCTAAGCGAAACCCCACTTCGTGAAAATGAAAAATTTCCATCCGTTTCCACTTTCACTGTAATATTGAGTAGAAAGTAATACGTAAAGATATAGGCAAGTTCTAGTCTACAATCCTCAACAATCACTCTTTATTTTTACTTCTGTAATATACATCAACGACTAATTAAGTTAAATATTACCATACGCATTTGCTGACACGCTCAGGAAGGAAGAAAAAAAAACTCATGTCCGTTTCAATTTTAACACAGAGTGACAATGTTTATTTTTGCTCTACATGAATACCTTTAATTTTCCATCTAATTTCTTTATACTATAAGAAAATAACTATTAGAAAAATACGTTTCACTTCTATACCAAGGAGCACACACGTTTAATATGATCTGTACCAATAATCACGTTTATAATTTCACCCAGAGGATTTCAGAATCAGCATTCTTGCTTAGTATTACACATATCTGGACATTCTCATCAAACTTGCAAATTAATGCGAGTTTGCTACGTGAATGAAATCGACCATTTATTTCAGAACAAAAGATATTCGAGCTATTCCTTTGAATGGTTAAAAATTTACGAACAAATAATCTGGTGTAGCTTATTTAAATTTCTCAGACTAACAAAAAAGTTCTTTTCATAGTTGTCAACTTTTTAACACTTTCATGACCGCGGACGTAGATTCCCGTCATTTGTAAATTTGTAACTTCAACAGTGGGAGTTTTTTTTTTTGCAATTTTTATGTAATTTGTTTCTTAAAAATATACACAATTTTCATATTTGTACAATCAATATACTACGGATACAAATACTTGATTAGACAGAGTATGATTACAATGTATATCTATCTGTAATATAAACTTGAATTCAGTAAATTTTGTTCTGAAAAATTGTAACTTTGGAGAATAGCGCCCACGTTCGGACCTTACTGTCAAAAAGACAAAACATACGGTCGTGTAAGTGCTAATTTAATGCGGAGCATTTTTAGCCCCGCCTGTTTTCGCACAGCATTTTTAATAGTAAAATTTAATCATTATGTAACTATGATAAAATAAGTAAAAATTACTATGAAAGTCTGAAATAAAGGTGGGGCTAAAAATGTTCTTAATAAATAAAAAGGAATTAAAATGTTGCAACTGTTTTTTATGTAAGTTTATGTGTTACAGATACACAGCCGAATACAGAGAATTCCTATTTAATAGAATAAAAGTCGCATTTTTACGCATTTTTTGAAACCATTACGTCTTTTTAAGAAATAGTTTGCTCATTTGTTTTTTCTTTGACGTACCCGCTTTCAATATGCGCACCTTGAGCGTTTACCTATTTGATTACAGAGGATTCAATTGGTTTTAACACGTATCCCTAAAAGTATTTCACTTATTTAAAATAAAAAAATAAATACATAAATAAACAATTATAATTATAAATGCATACTTAAATTCCCCTGAAGAGTAGTTTATAACATAAGACAAGACAATATTAACAATTATAATTATAAAAATTATAATAAAAATAATAACAATTATAATAAAAATAATAAATAAATAAATAAAAGAACAAAAATCATGAGACGCGGCAATGTCTCCGTAACGCAGCAAAGCTCAAACGAAGCTTACCTGCGACACTAAATGTACAGCTAATTTAACAACAAAGGAATTTGGAAAAGCCAGCATTTAATATCTCAGTAAGTAGGAGATTTTTTGATCTGATGTTTTGAGAATAATCTTTTATCTTCTGCCTGACACTATCCTTAATGTTTCACACTTCAACATTCTATATATTTTGAGATCTGAAATTGCCATTTAAGACTTCAAAGGAAAAATTGCAATGGTGTAACTTTTTTTTCTCGATAAGGGCTCGGACGAATTTTATGAAATTGATATATGATATTAATTTCTTTTGTCTGAGAAGCATGACGTGCTGCGTTTTTCTAAAAAGATTCTTGTTTTTTTATATATTTCACTTTAAAAATGGTACTATATTACCTAGCGGATTACACTCTTTTCTTTCGCATTGCTCAAAAGAAAAAAATGTAATCCGGTTTGAAATGTTCACGAACGCATACAGGCTTCACTTCCATTTGAAATATTCAATCTCAGATAGGTAATTTGGCTCCCTCTATCGGCAGTTAGTGTGAAAGGTAAACTTACAAATATAAAATATATTTTCTTTCCTTAATATATTTATATTAAATGAGTTATTTATTTAAGTATTTGTATTTTATATTAGGTCGATTCATAAATAATTTCCGATACAGTTTAGTTAAAATTTACACCAGAAAAATTATACAATGAATATAAAGCTTCAAAGATAGGCTCCTCCCCTGCATTCGTCACGTAGTGTGTTTGGGCGTTACTTGCATTAAACTAATGGTCAAAGCATGCATACTGCAAATATTAATAAAATTCTTCGAAGGTGTGTAATTTTGCATATTATGTTCATTTTTAACCAATCAGAATAACGATCCCCTTTTATTTTAATGAAATTATGCAAATATTTGGAATCATTAGCTTTCAGCCGTCACTGGCATTACTGTACTCATTGGTCTGATTTCATTGGGCGTGTGTCATCTGTCTTAGTATATAATCTGTGGTTCAATTATTCTTCTAACAATCGTTTTGTCTGGGGTATGCTTGATTAAACTTTTACTCCAATTCCTAAAATGGAGAATGAAAAAGTGCATATTCGTTATGAATTCAGAGAAGGGGGAATTCAGACAAGAACATGGGAATTCAGACAAGGCAATAGTGCTAAAGCGACAGCTGAAAAAATATGCAGTGTATACGGTGAAGGACTAACATTTGTTCCGACAGTTACAGATTGGTTTAAAAATTCCGTCTGGAAATACGACTTTAAAGGACGAACTGAAGACGGGACGTCCTTCCGATTTTGATGACAAACTTTTAAAGACTATATTGGAACAAAACCCACGCCAATCAACTAGAGACATAGCAAAACGTTTGAATGCACCACACTCAACTATTTTCGCCACCTGAAGAAATTAGGTCAACAAATTAGGAGTATGGGTACCACACAGTCTCAGTGAACAGAATAAAGAAGGTCGCCTGTCTATCGCTACAAGTCTGCTCTCACGAAAAAAAAAAAAAAAAGCCTTTTTTAGATAGGATAATAACTGGCGATGAAAAATGGATTATTTATGATAATATCATCTGTAAAAAACGGCGGCTTTATAAGGAACAAAAACCCTTACCAGATTCGAAAGCTGACATCCATGGAAAAAAGATTTTATTATATGTATAGTGGGATTGTCGAAGACTAATCCATCACGAGTTATTAAAGTCAAATTTAGCAATTACTGCACACATATATGTTCAACAACTGCAAAGAGTGAAAGAGAAACTGCAGGAAAAACGTCCTAAACTCGCCAATAGCAAAAACGCCTTTATTTTACATGATAATCCAAGAGCACATACAGCAAGGGTGATTCATGAAAAAATTCTAGAGCTCGAGTGGTCTGTTTTACCGCACCCACTTTACTCCCCGCACCTTGCTCCGACAGATTTTCACCTTTTCTGTTCCTTACAAAACATTAAAATCTGAAGAACAAGTCACGCAGACTGTTGAAAATTTCTTCCAATCGAAACCAACCACATTTTACAAGGAAGGAATATACAAACTGCCAAGAAAATGGAAAACGTCATACCTAATAATGGTGAATACATAATAAATTGATATAATTTTGTAACTAAATGAAAGCAAAATAAAAGCGTGGGCAAAAGGAAGTTAAAAACAAAGGAAGTTATTTAAGACTCCACCTACAAAGACGTAACATGATTAAATGTGGGAGGGGCTTATTCTCGGGCAGGAAATAATACCTAATATACATTATTATATTCGTTGTATAATGTTATTGGTGTGTATTCTATTTTAACTGCATCGGAAATTATTTATGAATCAACCTAATATATATTTTTTTATCAAAAATATTCATTCAACTCGCATTATTTTCTAGTTGATACGTTGTTAACTTTCAAAATTGGTTTTATTTTAAAAAATGATTGCAACAACAAAAACTTTTTTCTTTACTTTCATAAAAAGGATAGAAAATATAATCATATGCAAATATTTGTATTTTTTTTAATTAACTAATAAATCATTTAAGCTATGGATAGAAAAAATCCTGAAAAAATTATTAATAATAATTAATTAATTTGCTCATTAAATTTCTATAATATAGTACGTAAATGAAATATTTTACAAAGAATATAATAATTATAATAGATCAAATCCAAATCTAAAATTTCCTTTTTTCCGTTATTTATTTTACTTTTATAAAATAATATTGTATTAAAAAAAAAAAAAAAAAAAAAATCTCGGTCACCAAAAACTTAAATGCATTGGAAAAACTCTGAAAACAGAATTAAAATTAGTAAATTAAGTAATAAAATTAAATGAAGTAAAATACATCTTTATTTGACTTTAATTTAAACTCATAACATATTTTTAAAAATATTAATTAATTAATTAATTTTTTTTCGCATTATAATACTTTATTTTACGAAATAATATGTTACTTAAATATTTACTACTTAAATATTTACCAGTATAAACGTTGCACATTTTAAAGATTTTTCTATTTTTATTTATTTTTCTCTTTTAAATCAAATCTATACTTAAAAATAATAATTCTTTCTTTCTTTCTTTCTTAAATTTAACAGTAGGGAGCAGGCATGAATATAACAATAAAAGCTACTCTAGACACACACACACACACAAAAAAAAAAAAAAAAAAAAAAAAAAAGAAAAATCCTCCTTAACTTAGTAGACTTATTTTTTACATGTAATATTGATATAAAAGAAAATTACCATGCATCTGCAACCTTTAAATTAGAAATTAATAATACAAATTTTGTATTATTTTGTTTCAAATTTTGTATTATTTTGCAAATTTTGTTTATTGCCTTCACCTCAGATATTGCCTTTATTCAGATATTGCAGTTTATTGCCTTCCCTTAGTATATGTTTATTGCCTTCAGAACATCATTTTTTCCCCCACAAAATGGGTATTTTTGAAATAGTGATTGCTGATATCAAACGGTACAGCTCGGACTTCCTTGTTTAATCGATTTTAGAAAAGTGTGTTTCTGAAGTACATACAAAATCTTAAAAAACAGTGTCGAATATGAATTATTCAATTTGTTTTTCTATATCCAGTAATTTTCGGAATTTCTAAAAACTGTAAAACACGTCTTCGACATTTTTTACGGGATTTTGTTTAGTTAAGAAGAAAACAAATATGTATTGTGGGAGAAGGGGGTGGGGGGGGGGGGCACAAGGAGTCAGACATGGACAAATTTTAATTTTGTAAATGTGAAAATTGGGGGAAGGTGGGAATATTCAGTTACTTTGATGGAAAGACCTTTTCAAAACAACATTTTAACAAATAATGATTTTCTCCCTAATTATTCGTTAGAAAAATATGAAAAAAAAAAAAAAAATCGTTTAAATTCTTCATCCTGTGTCTCGAGAATACCATGGAAAATCTATAAACCTAAAAAAAAAGGGGGGGGGGAGCTTAATCAGTTTGAATAATCATTGTTTTGTTTGGAAATTAAAAAAAAAAAAAAAATTGAAATTTCGAGAACAGGGGGCAGCGAAAGGCGCATCTTTGAAATTTAAACAAAAGTAGTTCTTTTTTTTAGTTTGTCGAAAATGTCTTCTATAAACAAAAACAATTTCTTAAAAAAAAAAAAAAAAAAAAAAAAAAAAGAAAGAAAGAAAAGAAAAGTAACTGAAGCTGTATTGCGATAGGGGGAACCTTAGAAAGCAAACAGTAAAATTTCGAGGGGAATTAGGGAAGTTAAGAGCTCATTTAAAATTCTTACTTACAGACTCATATTCAATTTGCATGTTTTTTACAATTTTCAAAAATTCCGAGTCGTTTTCAATAGATTTGGGGGGGAAGATGGGACTTTAAATATATATATATACTAGCAGGCTTTGCCCGCTTCGCTGGACATTAAATTTAAATGAGTTGTCAAAACCCCATATTTTTATTAATAACCTAAGTTCTTGCTGTGATTGGTAGAGGTTTAATCGCTCGCAACGTGAGGAGTCTGGGGACCCAGACTCCCAGACTGTCTTCGGCACAACTTACCCACTTCTTACTTCCCCACCCTCAGCGGGTGAGCTCGAAGTTTTGCAAAATCCCACTAATGTGCATAATGCGTGCACTTAATCAATATCCACACACGAAAATTCGCCATTCTAAGATAATTCAAAGTGAATTCAAACTGAAAAACATGTTTTTACACATGTTTATTGCCCTCCGACTCCGAGAAGGTGGGGGGGGGGATTTCGATTTTCGTGAAATCCAATTACAATAAGTGCCGGATGCATACAAACAATTTACGCACCAAATTTCGTGACCACAGAAGTCTTTAATAGAAAATGTTATAAATAAATAAATACAAAAAGCACAGCGTTAGTATGGGAAACCTTTGGTGACTTTAAATATTTTAAGCCATTTTTGCGATGAACTGAATTGGCTATCTCAATTGTGTAATTAAAGATCTTGGCGAGAAATGTCCGAGCTACTTCGGTGCCGAATTTCAAATTTTGCCAAAGGGATCCAATACTAAAGCTGCTCCATATCGAATCTGGGTTGAAAACGGAAAAAGGGTAAAATAAATTAGAAATATCAGACCTATATTTATAAATTTGATACCGAATGAAAGGGGCGATTTTTCTGAATCCAGGGGTGCAAACAGTTTTTCGATGCGACAATTAGACTTTTAAAAAATAACTAAAGTATGAAATGTAAGTGGCAACGGAAAAACGGAAAAAGGGAAAAATAAATTAGAAATATCAGACCTATCATTACAAATTCAGTACCAAATGAAAGAAGTGATTTTTCTGAATACTGGGGTGTAAACAGTTTTTCGATACGACAATTAGATTTTTTAAAATTAACTAAAGTACGAAACTTAGATGGCAACACTTCATTTCAATCTTTTCATAATTTGTAGTGCGAATCACGCGAATACAAAAGTCTTTAACTTAAAAATTTATTTTTATATTTTATTTTTCCATTCAAAGCATTTTAGTGAAAAAATATTTATGGCGCATGCGCAGGTGTTTTTTACCCACAATTTAAACACTAATCATAATGTTGAGAATTTCTATAGATATAATTTCAAGTTGGGTGAATACCTAAATTCCTGCCAAGCGCCGTTGAATTCCGTCCAGCTGCTCTCAAGTGATGCCCGGACAAAAAAAGCGGCATTCGGACACGATGACACACACACACACACACACACACACACACACACACACACACACACACAGGCAAAATTTTCTGAAGTCATTTTCGGCATTCATGGGGTGTAAAACGTGAAGATATCGCAAAATTTTTTGATTCCGACAAATTTACAGACAAAACTCTGATTTTATTAATATAGATATATATTTATAAGTTCCTTAAAAATGCCCCACCAGTGGCCGAGCGGTGGATAAGAGATGCCGGATTCTATCCCATCCGGCACTCTCTGACCTAGCCGTTCCTTCCGTGTTTTTCTCCGAAACTCGCTTAAATACGGGCTTCGACCCCTTAGAAAGACCTCATGGAGGCCTTTCTACCTATATGCCTAGGGCCCTAGCGTAGTCAGTTGGACTTAAAACCTACTACCAACCAACCTTAAAAAAGTATCTCTGAAGTGATTGTATCGAGAAGATTTGTCGAAGTGCTAAAAAATCCTTATTTAAAATTTTAATATTAGATCTCTTAGTACTCTTTTTACCCCTATAACCCAATTTTAGAAAATGAGGCAATGTCCAAAATCCCTTCACTACGTTTTAGAACATTTACAGGAATTCTAGCGTGATTACGAAATAATAGGAAGAATGTTGGAACTATGTACAGTATATTTAACCAGATCGAATAAAACTAGATTCAAGAAAATATTTTCTAAAAAACTTTTTCCCGATTAAAATTTCAAAGTAGTCTAACTGATTGCCCCCCGCCTATTTTCCTCATCTGAATTAATTTTAAACCAAACAAAATCTCCCTCAAATTGATTAAGCATCTTTTTTAGAATTATCAGAGTTACCAAGGGAGGATCTGAACCCCACCCCCATTGTGTTAGGTATTTTGGAACATTACTGTCAAATCCTTACAACATTTTACTTTAAACATCTCCAATTAAAAAAATAACAAAATATTAATATTTTGTTCATTCGATTGGACCATTTAAAAACTTGTGTTTCATTTTTCTTACCTAACTAAAATCTATACGGTGAATGGAGCTCTTTAAAAACTTAGTCATAACACTTTTTTACAAAAACTTTCGTACACAAATTATTTTTTAAACATTTATTTTAAATATTCTGTTTAACTATTTAAGACACAGATGAACCGTTGAACCAAAGAAATTGAATATTAAATAAAAAATCTCTCTCTCTCTCTCTTTTTTTTTTTTTTTTTTTTTTTTTTTTTTTGTAGAAATTGTTTGTCATTTTTAAAATATACCATATTATGTCTTTGTAATGTTGCGTGTTTCCATTACACAACGAATATTCTTTCTAAATTTTTTTTATATATCACTTTTTATAAATTTTTAAAATTTCATTTAGTTTGTTATTTTGTTCGAGGTAAAATTTAATGTGGTATGACCTATGAAATTGCACTTTTTACACAGGGTTATAAACTCATTTACATGCTCCTTTAATTTTACATTTTAATCATTAACCCCTAAAAAGTAATGATATCAATACAAAAAACTCTTAACGGGTTAAAAGTTTGTGACGCAGCACTGTAATTTATGGCTATAAGAATTAGAAATAACGGGTCTTAAAAATAATGATATCAAATTTTCAGTGACGCTTCGCTATTAATTAAAAAATACAGAGATTTTCTTATTTTAATTCGCTTTTTACTTCTTTTTATTTTTACAGAGTAAACGTTGTTTTTAACAGAAAATAATATATAACATTTACTCACCGATACCTTTTCATTCACATCTCTTATAATATCAAAATATGTATTTAAAAAAAAAAAAAAATGATATGAAATTCCAGCAACGCAGTGATGTTACACTAAATGATTTGTTTTTAAATTCCACTACAATTATTTAGTTTTGCATATTAAAGTATATTTGTACATTGAAATATTTCTTTTAATTTTCAAATACGCAGTCAAATATATCACTTTCATTAAGTTCCAAAAAAATAAAAATAGTGTCAGATGGTTTACAATCGGTACATAGAGGTTTTCGATACTTACAAATCAATTGCGGATATTTTTGAATTTGTAAAATTATTAGGAGGGGCGGGTAGGGGGTGGGGCAGTAAGGGGGGCTATGGGGCAAAAACAAATAGAAATACAGTTAGGCCTTTTAAATTTGGTACAGATAGATTTTAGAGGCCTGCAAATCGAATGGGGATATTTTTGAACGTGTAAAGTTATTAGAAGGGCCGGGGAGGGGGGGACAGAGTGACAAAAAAAAAAAAAATAGAGTTAGATCATTCAAAATTGGTACATCGAGGTTTTCGATACCTACAAATCGACTGTGGATATTTTTGAATTTTTAAAATTATTGGGAGGGGCGGGAAGGAGGGGGGGGGAAGCAGATAGGTAAAAAAAAAAATAGAGATAGATTGTTCAAAACTGGTGCATAAAGGTTTTTTATACTTACAAATCGATTGCGGATATTTTCGAATTTGTAAAATTATTAGGGCGCTCATATATATGCATTCGCGCGTCTACGCTGCCGAAGGCAGTGGGGACCCGGTGCGACATTTTTCCCGATCAGTTTTTTTTCTTTCTTTTTTTTCACATGATAAAAATTAATGGAATTTTGAGAATTCATTAATTATAATGATTCATTTAAAAATAGTAAAAAGCGAAGCGGGCGTAGCCTGCTAGTATATATATATATATATATATTTAACTACATTATTCCCAGTACATACATACAAACACACACACAGACACACGTACACCGTGATTAATAAGTTCTCATACACTTTCAAATTTTTATTACAGTAACACAAAATAAAAAAACTTTTTATACCAAATTAAAGTAGCATTAATTGAGTATCTTTACAACGAATGCTTTGGAATAGTTTCGCCTTTTATTTTCTTACCGAGCTTAAGTCTCTTTTAAAATCCATCACAAGCGGCAAGCATGACTTCCATTGACATTTCCTGCCATATCTTTTAAATTGTAATTTTTGAATTTGCTCAAATCGGTGTTTTTATAGTCATTCAGTTGAGAGAGTATATATGACCACACAAAATAACCAATCGGGTTCAAATTGCGGGAGTTGGGAGGCCATTCGTTCTTTGTCAAAAAGTCAGCTAAAGTTTGACTACACCACTCCTGAACCACACATGCGGCATGAGAAGGGGCACCATCTTGTTGGAAGCAAAAATATTCCACCCCATACATTCTCTGGCTATTTGGGAGTAAAACGTTTTCCAAAACTTCAGTTTTATAATTTTGGGTATTCAGTTTTACTCCCTTATCAATAAAGACTAACGGGAGTTTTCCTCTTTTGGAAATAGCGGCCCAAACCATCAGAGACGAAGCATTTTGATAACGCGGAACGTAATGCTGGCTCTCAGGGATGTTATCAATAGAAACTGACCATACTCTGTCATTTTAGGGGTTGAGACTTTGCTGTAAAATGAATAGTTTCTCGAGAAAGAATGAATAGTTTCTCGTGAAAAGACAAATTCATCCCCAGCGTGCCAAGCAAGAATTTCTTCCACCCTTTGCTTTCTTTTTCATCTTAGCAGACTCCGAAACTCCATGAATTTTACGTTTTCTATAAGCCTTGCATACTAGGTCTTTTTTTTTTTTTGGATGTTTAACATTGATCACATCGATATTTCGAGCTCTCGTGCTAGTTTTCTAGCAGATCTTTATCCGTTTCATCGTATCATTTCCCTGACCCTTTTGACAGCCTCTTTTGTCCGGACGGACCTCGGTCTGCCGGATCTTTTTCTGTCATCGACAGAGGACGTCTCATTATACTTTCTGATAGTTCTGTAAATGAAATCTCTCTTCAGCTCCAGGGCTTTCAAGTCTCTGAAAATTTCACCCGGCTGCTCTCCTTTGATGAATTTATCTGTCACAATTTCTCACAATTTCTTCATTCTACCTAGGCTTAGAAAAATTATACATAGTGTTGCGTACTTGAGGGTTCGTGAGTTGTCCGGGAATGAAAGGCCAAACTTACAAAAATTCGTAATTTATTCACAGAAAGTTCCAGAAAAATACAGGTCAATAAACCAAATATCAGCTTCAATTCAAGCAGTAACCACAACTTAAACAACAGCTGTCAATAGCAAATCCACAGTACAAACTGCATAGCAATAACACTTGCAGCAAGTCTCTCTCAAAGAGGCTCAAGAGCAATGCAAGCACTAGCGAAGCTGGCTGAGATCTGAACTGAACTAACTGCCTTGGCGAGGAAGCGCTCCTTATATGCTGTTCCATGAAACCCAGATTTTTCGAGAAAACTCCAGAAAGTGGTCAACCAATCAACTTACAGCTTCCATATTTGGTATATCCCATATAAGGATTTTTTCACCAAGGTCACCAAAAAAATCGCAAGGTGGGAAAAAGTCGCCAAATTTGGTGCCAAATCCATTACCTGCATTACTGGGGCTTTTTAATGCGTTTTCAAGGGAAAATAAGGCTTTTTCAACGCTAAAACGACTAGAAATGCACAAAATTAGCACTTTATCAACTTACTAAGCCTCTTTGAAAGAATTTATACAAAAATAAACACAATTATTTACAATTTCGTAACACTGCCCCCCTCCCAAGGCTGCACGTCCCGGGCAGTGCAACCCTTGGTCAAGAGGCGAAGTTAAACAAATTTACACAATCTAAAACATAAAAACTAAGTTGCATATAACGATAAAATAGAAATACAAATCAAGTGAGAAATATTTACAAAATTCACAAATATGTTCAAATATTTATATACAAATATTTACAAAATTCACAAATATGTACAAATATTTATATACAAATATTTACATTACGCATGCGCAAATTTTACCAGTACTTACATTTTTAATTTTTAGTATTACCGTTACTTGTGGTACTTGGCTAGCCTATTATAGTGCACCACCTTCAGTTTTGAGGAAGGTGTTTTAGTGATCCGCACCACTACATCATTCAGCCTTTTTAAGACTGTGTATGGTCCGTCCCAGTTGCACTGTAACTTGGGAGAGAGTCCTTTGCGTCGAACAGGATTCCACAACCAGACCTTCTCTCCTTCCTGAAACTCATGTTGCGTAGCCTTTAGATCGTACCTTGTCTTCATTTTCTGCGATGCAATGTGAATTCGCTCCCGAGCAAAGTTGTGAACGTCCTCAAATCGTGCCTGGAGATCTTGGATGTACTCCTCGGGCAATGAAGGCGCATCGGGTGGACAACCAAACAGGAGATCACAAGGGAGACGAAGTTCACGTCCAAACAGCATCTGGGCTGGAGTATAGCAAAGCTTCCTAGATCTACTATCAAGCCTGAAGGTCCCCTTCGTCACGTCACAATCAGGGTCCTTCCCCATCCTTTACTTTCGCCTGAAACTTCTTAAGATCTTCTCTTAAAGCTTCATTTCTTCTTCATAAAAACTGATTTCTTATTAATATTCCGTTACAAAATATCATTTGGCATTTATCTACCCTTTTTATTATATATATATGTATATGATTCCCCCCCCCCCCCATAGTTTCAGTTAAAATAGATATATTTTCCCTTTCATTTATGTTTATACGTGTATAAATCATTAAGTATTTTTTTTAAATCAAATAGTTGATGTTGTAAAACTATGATTGTACATGTTATTTTAATAAACGAGGGAAATACACCGAATTCCATTGGAATTAATTTATTTTATAACTATTACACCAAGGAAATTAAAATATTTAAATAATAATAATAATAAATTTTGACACACGTTCTTTAATTTTAAATTTCCAAATTTTAGCATATAAAGATTTAAATGTGAGTTAAAACAACAAAAATGACATTTAATATTGCTCATTTGAAAATTAATATGAATGAAAATCTTTATTATACATATTTTACCAAATATTTATTTTATTTTTAATTATATTCACATATATAAGTGTATTTTAAAATCAAATATATAATGCAAAAAATCAAGCTTTCTATATTTTTACATTATTTAAAAAAGCGTTATGATATATTCAGAATTTCATGAAGATCATTCAACTTCGAAGTTTTGTACAAAGCGTATTAAATTAATATTTAAAAAATAAGTATTAATAATTTTTAGATATACATGCATTCACTCTTTCTAAATTTCCAAACTGTGACTTATAAAAATTGAAATATTAATCTAAATTCAATCTTTAAAAGTAAAAAAAAATATATATATATTTTAAATCCTCTATTTTTGGCTATGTAACATATTTGAAAATGTTAAGTATGCACATTTTTCATCATTTTTATACATGAATTTGAAAGTTTATTTTCTGAAATGTAGTTACAACAACTCTTAGTAAATGCTGATTTGTAAATTTTGAAAAAAATTTCGAGTTATAATAAATACAAGATGTTTGAATTAATATTTCAAATTAGTCTGTATTGGGCAATATTAAAATCATTCAGTTTATAGGTAATATCGAATAAATTTGAAATAATGTTTGCCAAAAGAATAATGAATTTTTAACATGCATACAGTCGGCTGCAAAATTATTCGAGCACTAGCAATAATCCCTGTCTAAAAAAAGTACACTTAATACTGCTTTGTTAAATAAATCCTTATCGAGTCGTGTTCTTAGTCAGTCTAAGAACATGATTCGACAAGGATTTATTTAACAAAACAGTCTTAAGTGTACATTTTTCATATAGGAATTATTGGCTAGTGCTCGAAGAATTATGCAGCCGACTGTACATACATGCAGTACTTTTAAATTTCCAATTTTTAACATATGAAGATCGAAATTTGAATGTTAAATTTATATTTTAAGAACATTAAAAATTTATATTTAAAATTATCCCCTATTTGCAAAGCACAATAATTCAAAATGTTTTACATACATATTTTACGAAATTTTTATTGATGATGGCTTTCGAAGATTACTTCATAAAGCATAAATACATCATTTGAGTTATTATAATTGTTTTGCAAACATTTAAAGTAAACAATTTGAAGTCATAAATATAAGATGTTTAAAAATATTTCACATTAATATATAAGAAAATTTTGGATCATTCAATTTAAAATTATATGAGCCGAAAAAAAAAAAAAAAATAAAATAAAAAATCTGTTTCAGATAAATTTATAATTCCTAAACCAATTCACGCAATACAAACTACTTATCAAAATTAATTTCCACAATGAATAGAGACAACTTTCATATCAGAGAAGTACAATACTAAATTTCGAAAAAATAATTTTGTGCTCTACATTCGAGATTGTAGGAAGTGTTTCTTCCTTTCTTTTTAAATTTTTTTTTCTTTTTTTTATGGAGGAAAAAATATTCGATAACTTCGTTTGAAATTATCGAAGATACATGATTCAACTATTAGTTTTAAAGCTATTTATTATTTCTTTTAAAAATATTTATATTGAAAGTTTACAACATTCGGGGGGATTTTCCTCCAAGGATGCAAAGATGCTCCTATATATACAAATTTTTCCTAAAAGTATTTCGGCCCACCAGCGGTCGAGCGGTTTTGCGCTCAAAGCTGGTAGACGTGTAGTGCCGGGTTCAATTCCAGGTCGCACTCGTCGGCCTAGCCGTTCGAAATTTTTCGTGGTTTTCTCCAAAATTGTGTAATTACGGGATAGGAACCCTTAGAAACCCCCCCCCCCCACGGAGGGCATTCCCCTCAGGCCTAGGATCCTAGTGCACTCCTCACAATCCAACCCAACTGTGAAGGTGTTCACACATATTGTTAACTTTTAATTTAATTTTAAATAAAACAAAAAACTGAATAATAAATTAATGCATTATCGTATTAAATAATAATAATAATAAAAGAAAGATTAATTACATTTCAAATTATAAGCATTTCTTTTTGATTCGTTAAAAATAATCGTAGTTGTGCTCATTTATACAAATTTTTCTCTTATACCGCAATATTAATAATTATCATAAAACGTTGTGGTATCTCCACCTGTTGGAGATTTTCACCAAAAGTTGAAGGACATTTATAAATCAAGAAGCAACTTAAACTTTTATGAAATTCTGTTCATTAGTTCCTGAGATACAGACTGGCCCTGATTACCCAATAAGCAGGAGAAGCATGTGCTTCCCCTGGAAAATTTTGAAAAGGCCCCAAATTAGCAAAAAAAATGGGCCCCGAATTAGCTCGTGGTCTAAAAGCATTGTCTGATACACCTGACTGCACAACTATCATTTCTAGATTATATAGGAAATATGCTAATGAGCTTTTACACATTCATTTATAGTGGAATAATTTCATATATTGTGGTGAATATAGGTTGCACCAGTTTATATTTTGGTACAAAAATTAAGTGAATTCAATTGTTTACATTTTAAGCGAATTTACTTGTCCTCAATTCCAGGTAACTACAAAATTTAATGAAAAATTTATAAATTTTTTGAGATGTCTTTAGACCAAGCAGTCAATGGGGGCCTCAGGGGAAGCACAAATGGATTTGTGCTTCCCCTCAGTTGTAAGGTTAATTGGGCCCTGGATACAGATACCACAATATTTTGTCACACACACACACATATATTGACATTTTCTAAAACTGATCAGATCGTGTTTGTCCCTTTCAAAACGTGTAAATCCATCGAAAACCAGAAATAGAAAATCTTTACGAATCCAAAACGCTTTTCTATTGAATTCAGAAGAAAGAGAAAAATAAATAAAAATGAAACAAAAATGAAACAAAAATTTGAAAATTAAAATCTTTTAACGAGTGGTGTTGCCATTCCGCTTTTTATAATTTTTAATGTGCCCGTATAGGACAAAGTTTCGTACAAATGAGAATAATTTTTAATGAATTATTGTAAAATTAAGAAATAATTATTCATAACACTAACAGTCAATCAAGATAACAGTCAACCTTGCGTGGGTGGGTGTGTAAATTTTTAATATGTATATCTTTTAAAAGAACTCGTCAATACCTTTAAAACGAATGATTGAACAACGATCTCTGGTAATTAAAACAAAGTTGTGTCCTTTTTTTTTTTTTTTTTTTTTTCTTTTTTCATTTGGAGAAAGTGTCTTCCGTTGGGGTCACTTTACGGGGTCCTAGCCCTATATTTAAACGTTTCGAGGAAAAACAATGAGAACTCCGAAAGGATAGGTTGACATGTGTAACCTAGGATCGAAACCTGCACCTAATGTCTTTGCGAGCAGAACCTTTTGACCACTGGTGAGAAGCTTTAGTAATTTTTAAAGAATTTTTACGTAATTTCTATCATTTCTAAAGAAATATTTAATTTTTTTAGAAATATTACAAAAATTTAAAAGAAATTAATTGACGCTTTTTAAAATATCTGTTTGACTTTTTTTTTTAAATCTATTATTTACAGTTGCTAATTTTCTGTAGGATTTACTGTGAAATTAATCATTTCTTGTCTTCGTATAATTATTCAAAAGAATGTTACACATTGTTTTTATACATTCATTAATTAACTGAGTTAGTGATTTACCACAATTACAAATTCCTTCAATTTCTAATCTGCCATCCATTTGTTTTTCTTTAAACAATTCACATAATAGAAATCATTGATTTTCACATTTCAAAAAATTTTCCTCATATTCTGCAGTAATACAATGTAAATGAAAATTAACTCAATTGATGTTTATTAAATGATAGAATCTAAAAATTCATTCATGAAAAATGTAATTTAAATGTATGTGAGGTGTGAGGTGAGAACAAACATTGTTTGCTACATGCATTCCAAGCTGAAGATAAGATAGTAAAACATAATAAACGGACCCGCCGATGGACATCAGTTTCTTACAGATAAGGGACCCCGGTTGTGACGTCACACGCTGTCCGCAGTGATACCTTCAGGCTTGATAGTAGATCTAGGAAGCTTTGAGTATAGCCGGTGGTTTCATGGACAGCACTTCGATAAGCCAGCAGGAACAATGGCAACTTCAAGTCCCAATCTTGCTGGTTCCTTGATACTAGAAGGGAGAGGTTATTCAGGATGGTACGATTGAACCTCTCGACCATGCCGTCCGACTGGGGATGTAAGGGTGTTGTCCGGGTTTTGTGTATGCCAAATAGTTCACACAGTCCTTTGAAAACATCAGAGGTAAAGTTCCTACCTTGGTCGATATGAAGTTGTAGGGGCGTGCCGTACCTTGACACCCATTGCTGCACTAGAAATTCTGCGACTGTGCATGCCTCTTGATTGGAAATGGGATATGCCTCAGGCCACTTGGTGAAATAGTCCATCACGACGAGAATGTATTTATTTCCACTGGAGGTCCGTGGCAAAGGACCCAAGATGTCGATTGCAATCCGTTCAAATGGTGCTCCCACGTTATACCGTTGCAGTCTTCCTCGACTTCGTTTCTGCGGGCCTTTACGTGCCGCACAAGCATCACAGGATTTACACCATTTCTCCACATCCTCCTTTGCCTTGCACCAGTAGAAGCGTTCCCGAACTTTCTGTAGAGTCTTCATTACCCCAAAATGGCCTCCGGTAGAGCTACTATGTTGTTGTTATAAAACAGCTGGAATTTTTTATCTTGGTAATAAAATCTGCCATCTGAAGCTGTTCCCATCATCAGATTCCCACTTTCTGTATAATACGCCGTTTCTGATATGAAGAGAGTCCCAAAGTGCCCAATAACTTTTCGTAATGGGACTAACTCTGGAAATGTCTTGCCAGATAGGTCTGTTGCTGGTCGTCTCCTTCAGCTGTAATATTGGCTTTATGTCAGGATCTTCCAACTGGGATTTTCTAAGTTCTTCGTCACTCCATGGATCGGGATCTTGATCTGATGGTGTTGAGACAGTAACTTGGCAGGCAACCGGATCTATCGGCAGGTATTTCTGTTCGGCTCTAGAGCAATACTTGCAGCTTTCCGAGCAGGGCTTCCTTGACAAGGCATCTGCATTACCATGTAGAGTTCCTTTACGATGACGTATCTCGAAGTCATATTCCTGCAGGCGTTGTATCCACCTGGCAATCTGTCCTTCCGGGTTCTTGAACTGGAGCAACCACGTTAAAGATGCATGGTCAGTCCGGAGCAGGAATCTTCTGCCATAGAGGTAATGATGGAAATGTTCTATGGCTTTCACGATGGCGAGTAGCTCTTTGCTGGTGGTACAGTAATTTCGCTCCGGTTTAGACAGGCATTTACTCCAATAGGCAATGACATGTTCTTGACCATCAATTTACTGCGACAGAACAGCACCGACACTCTCATGGCTGGCATCTGTATCAAGTATGAACTGCCTGTCGGGCTGTGGATATGTCAAGATAGGCGATGATGTTAAGGCCTCTTTAAGTCGCTTGAACGCTTTTTCACATTCATCTGTCCACAGGAACTTCTGTTTGGCTTCCGTCAGCTTGTGCAGTGGTCTGGCAATATTTGAGAAACCCTTGACAAACTTCCTGTAGTAAGTGCATAACCCCAGGAAACTTCGTAGTTGGTGTACATTTCCAGGGCGACTCCAGTTTTCGACTGCAGAGATCTTTTCAGGATAAGTTCTCACACCTTCTGCAGAGATGATATGGCCGAGGTAGCTCACTTCACGACGGAACAAGTTACACTTGCCTGGATTCAATTTGAGGTTAGCCATTCTGAGTTTCTCCAGCACCTTTCGGATGTTTCGTAGATGGTCTTCAAAGGTGCGCCCCACAATGATAATATCATCCAAATACACCAGACAGGCTTCATAGGATAGTCCTTTTAGCACTGTCTCCATCAGACGTTCAAAGGTGGCAGGAGCATTACATAATCCGAACGGCATAACTGTAAATTGCCACACTCCTTGTCCCGTGGTGAATGCAGTCTTCTCACGATCATCAGGATGTAATTCTACTTTCCAGTAACCGCTCTTCAGATCCAACGTCGAGAACCATTTATTGCCAGCAAGTGTGTCTAATGTGTCGTCAATTCTGGGAAGAGGGTAACTGTCTTTCTTCGTGATGTCATTCAAACGACGATAATCCACACAAAATCTTGTTGAACCATCCTTTTTCCGCACCAGTACTATGGGAGAGGCCCAAGGACTCGTTGATGGCTGGATGACATCATTGTGCTGCATTTCACTTAGAAGTTCAGTGACCTCTTCCTGTTTAGCAAAGGGAAGTCTTCTTGGATGTTGTTTGATTGGAGGATGATTTCCTGTATCAATTCTGTGCTAGGTGATGTTCGTTCTCCCGACGTCTTCAGGTGTTCGAGATAAAAGGTCTTTAAATTCTTGGAGTAGCTTATCCGCAGCACATCTCCGTTCCTTTCCTAACTCTGCATTCTTGAGTAATTCCGTTATTAATTGTTCAGAAGACTTGGATTCAGTTGATTGCGTGGGGCGGTTGATGCATGTTACAGGAGTGCAGGCTGCTAATACCTCATCCTTCTTCACTGTTCGGACCTTATCGCTGATGTTTGCGACTCTCACAGGAATAGTACTCTTTGAGAGATGAAGCTACCAGAACTCCTCTTGGGCTATTGTCTGTATTCGGGTATTCAATCCGTTCATAGCGGAAGTATTGCTTTGTAGGTGGTGTTCCTGAAACTATTGTCTCTGTGTGTGGAGGGATGGAAATTTCAGACTTGGCTGTTATCTGGCAAATTGTCTGAATGTCTTGATTTTCAGTGTTGAACACAGCGATGTCTTCCGAACTCGAATGCAGTTCATTATTCTTGAAGTCCAATTGAAAGTTAAATTTTCTCAGGAAATCAATTCCAATGATTAAAGGATCTCTTATATCAGCCACATATGCCATATGATGGTAACTGGCATTCCCAAAAGTGATGGCCAAGTTAATTTCTTCCTGATCTTCACCCAAAGTGCTTTTCATATGCTTCATTTCTTCAGTCAAACCGTCTTTCAATTCTCTTTGCGATGTTTCCATTTTCTCTTGTGCTACTTTCATTTCTTCAGTCAAACCGTCTTTCAACTCTCTTTGCGATGTATCCATTTTCTCATGTGCTACCTTCATTTCTTTCATCTCTTGACTCAGGCTATCTTTCATCTCTCTTTGCGATGCTTCCATACTTTCTTTCATCTACCTTTGCCCTTTTTTCATTTCATTCATCTGGGTAGCTAGGCTTTCTAGAAGTTTCTTCATCTGTTCCTCCATAGCTCTAGTTATAACCATTCACAGACAATCCCACTTCTGACACCAGAAATGTTGCGTACTTGAGGGTTCGTGAGTTGTCCGGGAATGAAAGGCCAAACTTACAAAAATTCAGTAATTTATTCACAGAAAGTTACAGAAAAATACAGGCCAATAAACCAATTATCAGCTTCAATTCAAGCAGTAACCACAGCTTAAACAACAGCTGTCAATAGCAAATCCACAGATAGTAAAGCATTTACACTTTCGATAGCTTTATGCCTTACTCTAAATTGCCTGCAAAGTAATTGGGACTACAGTAACACATATGCACATCTTTTTAATATGCTTCAAAAGTTGTATGAGAACTTCATGGTCACGGTGTATATATATATATATATATATTCCCTGTGGCAGAATTTAGGTAATACAGTGACGTTGTTGTAGAGAAGAAATTGTCACATGCAGAAAGATTTGCTCATAAAAATTAAAGATAGAATTATTGCAGAGAACCTGCAGAATGTAATAAAGCTAAAAGCTAAAAAACACAAAACTTGTTAAACTTAAACGCAACATATTATAACAGAAAACGCACTTCCAACAATAATCGCTCATAGATAATATTTCGAACACAGTACTGTATTCAAAATCTTTTGTATATCTCTGTTAAAAATAAATAGATAAATAAATAATAAATTCTATAAATGATAATTATTATATATCAGATAGATAATTTATATGTACCCCTATATTCCACAGAATTCAGGTCACTAGTACACGTCGTTGATGTACAGTCAGCCAAAAAAAAAAAAAAAAAAAAAAAAAAAAAAAAACGCCCCCCCCCCACCTAATTTTGCCGTAAATTATCGTAGAAACATGTGGTTGGTACCAATCGATTTGTAATAACGTCTAGTTTATAATGATATAGTTAGATTTTGCTTAAGGGGTCGTCTACATATTAAAACTGGCATCAACTTCATTTTTTTCAATAGTAACCCCCATTTTTTATAATTTATTTGAATTCTTTGGACAAAATCATCGCGGAAAATGGTATAGTTTATATATTTCGCTCAATTCTTCACAGAGTTATAAGCTGTCAAATTATGAGGGGGCTAATGTTAAATGAATGTGACAAACATTAATTCATATTTTCCAAAATAATTATGATATTCAACTTCTGTTTCTTTTTATATGATAGAATGAAGTTACCCAAACATATTCCATGCATATTTTTGACAATTTTTTTTTTTTTTTTGAAATACGAAAGTTATTAATAATTTCATATTTGAAAAAATTATGAATTATGACCTATGTCAATTTTTGCATAAATAGAACGGGCATCATCAAAACCATGGGTTTCCAAATTTACAGCTCATTGTTAACATTATTTTTTGAGTTACAGTGTTAGTTCATTTTTTACTGTTGTTAGGGGGCCGTCAATTATAATAATTTATATCCTCTGTGAGTATATATCTGTATATATTTTGACGAAAAACTATTTTAATTTACCTTTATGTTATTCTAATTGTTTTCTAAGCAACATTTCGATGTTTATGATACAAATTGGATCATTTTTATAAAATTATCGCAATGCAAGCTAGAGATTGTGAAAAAATTCCAAAAGAAATGTAGCCCCGCCTCTATATTGCGGAAACAATATTAAAAAAACTAGTTTCTGTATTCGTGTATGACTCTCTATGTGACGCTGGTATGCATAAATGTGAATGGCATTTACTACATCGAATGCTGAAGACAAAATTTAAATGATTTAATTGGAAGTATGTAAAATAATTTTGTTTTATAATGTAAAAGTGTAGAAAAACTGTGTAAAGGCGTGGATTCCGTTGCAAAGAGGTTTATACTCGATTCTGAAATGTTAATTCTTTGTTCTTAAATATTACATAACGTTTCCCAGTTTTCTCACTGCTAAAATTCAGTTTTGGCCCTTTTGTCTTTTGTTTCTAACTTGAATATTCTACGATTCGTGCACCTCGAGTTAAGTATCATAACGGTAAATAAACGCGGTAAGACGAGGACTATTATTTGAAAGAGCAATACGCAGTGAACAATACTTTTGTTTTTTCCTTTTTTAAAATTAATATAATTGATTTTTATTAATTTTTATCAGATTTTTTAAAACAAATTTCCTGTTATAATCTTGTTGTGACATTTTCGCATTCGCTTACTCTACCGTTTATGCTATTTAAATTTTACCACATGATGTATTATAATAAAATATAAAAATGTTATTAAATGTTTTTTTAATACTGAATAATAAAGTGTTTTTTTTTTCTTTTTTTTTTTGTTTTTTTTTTAAGTTTTTAATATCTATTATTGAAACAAAGCGCAATATTATTTATTTTCTATTATTCTAATCACGGCGTAAAACTGGCGTCACATTTATCACGGAAAAAGAATTTAAAACAAAGTAATATGTCTTATTACTTTTAAAGATATAGATTTTACACATTTAAAATTAAGAATTCAAGTACAGTAGACGACTGCAGAACGGGGAATACTCGTTCTAGGCAATAGAAAACCGTTTCTTCTATATCCATATTTCTTTTCATATGGATATACATAATAATTATACTCTTTCCAGTGAAAGTATTTGTATTCATACTATTTTGTTCATATATATATGAATAAAAGGAATATTCTTAAGAAATATCGTAACACACAAATTGTGAAAGAAACGCCCACTGAAGGAGTAACAGATTTCAAAATGACGTGAAACTACGTCAGTGGTCGCGAAAATGTTAAATATCCTTTCTCAGATTTTAGTTTAAATATTGTTTTCTATATTTTTGTATATTATCTATTGTTGGTTTGTACGCCTAAAATTAAATGTAAATCTTTATAGTAACATTTTCATGCGAGGCGTACTGTATAAAATAAAAATATACCCAACAAGAAGTAGATAATAATTGTTAGTTAGTAGATTTTAATTGTTTTTATATATATATTTTATAATATATGTATTTTAACTTAAATTTTTGTCTCTTAAATAAAACAGTTTTTGCTTTTAAGAAGTAGATAATTCTTTTTCTTAAATACTAAACACTTTTTTTTTAACCGCTATTAATATTATTATCATTATTACTACTGTTCTTTTACCTTGGTATCTAGATTTTTGTAATTGAACATTGTGGGGTTCATATAATTCAAACTATTTAATTTTCTTTATATGAAGTGTTGTATTTAACTATTCGATGTTTAATAAATTGAAACCAATAAAAATCTTTTAATTCATAAGCTAACATAGAAAGTTCTGCGAATTTGAATCGTTTTTTTATTATGTAAGTAACATGTCTGAACTTTTTTTCCGGTGTGAAATTTAATAAATAATGTATATTGGGTGGTAGATCACGATTTATTTTTTCTAAATGTATAGACGGTCCCCTAACACATTTTCACGTGTAACTCTGTTTAGAATTGATTTAAAGTATATAAATTTGTAGGTTTTCCGAACTGCCTTGATCTCAGAAATCTGAATATGAAAAATAGGGGTATATCAAAAATAGGGGTCTTCATTGAAAAAAATGAAGTTTATACGTGTTTTAATATTTAGATGACCCCTTAAGCAAAATCTGACTACAGCATTAAAACCTAGACGTTATTACAGATCGATAGGTACCAGCCGCATGTTTCTACGATAATTTACGGCGAAATTAGGTTGGGGGGGTGGCTTTTTTTTTTTTTTTTGGCTGACTGTACATCAGTTTTACGCAAGGAATGACAGTACGCCATAAAAATGTACCTTTTTTTTTTCTATTCTTTGTATTGCAACAATTTTTATGGCTGTCTCTGTTAATAAACTAGAAATACTACATGCTACATTTTAAATTAGGATCCTGTTGTAGAAAATAAGGTTCTTAAAACTTTTATCTTATTTGAAAGTATTAGAAAACTTGTGAGGAACAAAAGGTTGTCATGCTTATTTAACTTTGATTAATGCTTTACTTAATTGCTTAATGAAGTTATGAGCACGAGACTTGAATTATATTATGAACTAATGACAGAGTCAGATTTATAAAATAAATATAGAGCTTTTATTTTGAGCTTAATAGAAAGGTGGGCGTTGGACTATAATCACATTTAATAACTTATAAACTTAAGAGGGCAGCCTTCATAAATACTTTTAGCTTTACTTAATTAACCACAATTAATCTAAACTACTTCTTTTAACGCCTTTACCGCTCGCGACTTAGAAATCTTTCGATAGTGGGAGGATTCCCTTACGCCACTATCTACGCGTCTTACTATCTCCTACTATAGCCGCTCGCTAACTACTTGAGCCTCCTACTACTTCTCCCTAAGCTGCTAATAACTAACTCGGCTACCTCCGTCTCTTGGCTACCTCTTCTAAGCCGCACGCAACTAACTTACTTCCAACTAACCTCCAAAAGCAATCGTCCTTCTCCTTTTATACAATTCACTTTCGAAAATATTAACGTATTACAATTTAATTTAGCATAGGAACTAACTCCATTCATCAACTGAATCCTAAATTCTTCACATTCACGTGTTGTTCATAAAGTGCGAACTTCGTTTGTAGCGTTACGCTAATATAGCTATACCTCACAAACTCTTATGTAGTCAAATGCCATTACAAAATTACAATACTGAGACACCATGAAGTTTTGAGTATTTTCCCTAGTAAAGTATATTGAAAAATGGATAAACTCCCTATTTCACGACTCAAACAAGTAACTAAAATCCATACAAAATCGAAGGGAGAAAGAAATCCAATGTAACATCATGGAATAAGGATGTTTTCCCATGCGGTTTCATATTATTTTCCCTTTAAGGTGCTATCCTTTCATACTCCGAGCACCTTAGACTAAGGGTACCATTAATCTAATCTGTGATGCCATCTTTCACATTTTAAGACAGCCTTAGCTAGAGGTTCTTTTTTCACCCTCTTTAAGGATGCTATTTGGCACCAAAAAGGGTGTCACCAGTGAGACAACCTTTTCATCCCCAGAGGGTGCCATGTGTCACCTGTAGTTTTAACAGTGTAGATTAATTTGCAATTAAAAAGGCTATATATAACACACACGTCCCCAATCTTTCTCTCTATCGAACTGTTTCACTGCTCTGAACTATTCACGTGCTCCCAGCAATTCCACTGTTTCGAGGTTCTGAATTCCTCCGAACTGTTCTTCTGCTCCCAACAGTCTGTCTATTTCAAAATGTTCAGCTACTTTGAACTTTTCCGACTTGTTCCGCAAACTAAGATTTGTTTTCTGAATATTTTTTAAATAAACAGATTTTCTATCCCCGTATCGCCAATCAATTGATATTCATTTTTTTTCTGGCGCTCCATAGTTTATAATAAAGACAGCCTATTTGTCTGGTAACCTTCGTCTCTAGCTTAAAACTAACATGTGAAGCCATCGTACACAAGTGGAAAATAAACGTTCTTTGTTGGTTTGCTAAAGTAAACAGGTAATTTTGGCGAAAGTGAACAGTTACTTTGGTTTTTGCCCAAAACTGTTCTGATGAACTGTTCCTCATTCTTTGACCGACCCTTAGTTTCGAGTTCTTGAATTTAAAGTGCTTATTTAAAGTTTTGTACTTATTAATATGATTTTTCAGAACGTAAAATTTAGATATTGTTTCGAATTTTTCGTCATGTATTGAGATTTTTTTTTTTTTTACTTAATAAATATTTATTCTTCAATATTTTTTTTTCTGAATATTTCAGAAATGAATATTTCAGTTTTGTGAGAATGGATTTTTATTTTTATTTATTTATTTATTTATTTATTTATTTAATTCTGTAATTCTTAAAATAACACGCGAACGATGAAACATGGAAAAGACAGTTTTATACTGCCTGTAACTTCGAGAATGAAATTTACCTATTTTATTTTTTATAAATTATTATAATTCTGTAATATATTTCAACGACTAATAAAGTTAAATATTACCTTGTGATTTTATTGACACGCTAAGGAAGAAAGAAAGGAAGAAAAAAAAAAGGCATATCTGTTTCAAATTTAACACAGAGTGACTATCTTCGTGCTCTACAAGATTACCTTTAATAATTCCTTTGCTTTCTTTACACTATAAGGTAACAACAACCAGTTAAAAAAGAACAGTTTCTCTTTTATACCAATGAGCATTCTCGTTTCATATAATCGGTACCGAAAATCACGTTTTGAATCTGAACCAGAATCGGCACTCTTCGGTGTAGATTTGCAAATACCTGGACAAACGCATCAAACATGCTATTTAATGCGAGTTTGTTATGTGATTGAATTAGACCACCTGTTAAAAGTCAATCTGCAAGAGCTATTCCATTCAGTGCTTAAAATTTTACGAACAAATAATCTGATGTAGCTTATTTAAAATTATCAGAATAGCAAAAATGTTCTTTTCATAGTCGTCAACATTTTAATTTTTTTGCGGAGAATATTTTGCCCACCTTTTTTCGCACTATTTTTTAATAGAAAAATTTCTTGATTATGTAAATACGATAAAATCATAAACTCCTAAACTAGAAGCCTTCCGCGTGGTTCTGAAATTTGGAGGTAGAGAGCGCCACCTGGTACAGATTGCAAGACTTTTTCATTCAGTAGCCAAAAAAAATTTTTAAAGTGGGAACTTCAAAACTTATATTAAAACTTCACGTAACTTATATTAAATTTAATTAAACTTATAAGTTAACAGAATTTCATTAGTTGTTAAAATTTTAATTATTTTTTCATTAATTTATTATATAACACTTCTGTAATATATTTCAACTACTAGTTAAGTTAAATTTTACCATATGAATTTATTGACACCGTCAGAAAAAAAAAAAAAAAAAAAAAAAAAGGAAAGTCTGTTACAAACTTAAGACAGAGTGTTTAAGTTTATTTGTGCTTTACAGGATTTCCTCTAATTTTCCTTCTATTTTATTTACACAAAGTGTAACAACTTGCAGAAACAGTAAAGCTTCAATTTTGTACCATTGGTCATACTCGTATCATATGATCGCTACCATGAAGCACATTCAGAAACTGCTCTCTGCGCAGAAAAAACCTTAATTGATCAAACCTGCAAGTTAACGCAAGTTTGTTGCTTGATAAACATGAACATAGGAAAAACGACAATAATCAGCACGAGGTATTCCTTTTAGTGCTTAAAAATTTACAAATATATAATCTGGTGTAGCCTATTTAAATATCTAGGAATATCAAAAAAAAAAAAAAAAAAAAAAATTCAGAGTTGTCAACATTTAAATTTTTTCGCAACCGCTGACGTAGATTCACGTCATTTGAAAATCTGCAATTCCATTAGTGGGTGTTCTTTCTCAATTTGTATGTGTATTCAGAATATTTTGTTCTGAAATATTGTAAATTGGAAGAATAACGCCCACAGGCGGAATTTACTGTCAAAAAGCCAAAATCACGCGGTCACGAAAGTGTTAATTTATTGCGGATCAGCTGTAGCCTCGCCTTTTTTCGCAGCATTTTTTTAATAGGAAAATTTCTTCATTATGTAATTGCGATAAAATAAGTAAAACTTACTCTTAAAGTACTCTTATGAAATAAAGGCGAGGCTGAAAATGGCTCCGGAATGAATTAAAATCTTGGCAACTCTGTTTTTATGTAAGATTGTGAATTACTGATACACAGCCGAAATACAGAGGATTCCTCTTTTGTTGAAAAAAAGTTCCACTTTTAAGCATTTTTCTATATCATGAAGTCTTTTTTTTTTTTTTTTTAAATTATGTTCATTCTGTTCATTCGTGTTTCCCTTACTTACCCGCTTCGAATATGCGTGGATAGCCTGCGCGCATAATATCTCCGTGATGGTTTGTCAAAATTTAATTAAAGTTAGCAGTTTTTACGTGAAATACAAATATATGAAATGACGAGAAATTAACTCATTAACATTAAATGTCTTGTAAATAAGCATAATTGCGCGAAACATAATTATATATAATTGTACAGGATAATTAAAAAAAAAAAATCACAAGAATGAAGCTTTCCAGAAAAATTAATTTTCTTCATTTTCATTGTAGGATATTTTTACATGTGCACTTTTTTTTATTTTTTTTAAATATATAGATTTTTATGGAGTATCATTTCCATGTAATCCTGTGCGTAAAGCTGACATCGAAAAAAAATTAGCTCTGACATTTTTAAGAAAAATAGTAAAATTAAAAATTTACAATTATTCTAACAGTTGAAATAGACAGGTAACTTCTTTTTTTAAAATTACCTTAAAAATTACAAGCTTTAAAATTGGTTATTTTTTATGTTGTTACGTAGCTGCGATCATTGTAATTAACCCTTATCGCTCGTATACCCCTTCTGAGAGGACATTAAAAAATCGAGCCACGCCTTAAGGTGTTCCTTTCTAAATGAAATGTTATTTTTACATTAATAAATAAATGAAATGATTACAAATGGAAAAACAATATTCACCTATCAATAAGTGTAAAAGGTGTAAAAGGAACTTTTTTGTGTAAAAGGAACACAATATTATGCATTCTAAAATCAATTATCTACAAATAAGTTCAATATAAGTTTTTTTTTTTTTTTTTTTTTTTTTGTATTGAAAATAGTTATATAATACATTTTTTTTTTTTTTTTGTATTGAAAATAGTTATATAATACATTTTTTTTTTTTTTTTTCAAATTTATATAGAAATTAAACGGATTTGTGTTTAAAAGAACATAATTTTATTTTTTATTGATTAATAATAAAATTTATATTATTTAATATTTGATAAATTTACATTATGTTTAAACACACTAAAAATGTAAGAGTGATATATGTAATCAGATGTACTTAGAAAGTTTACGTAGTCTAAAATCAGGGCGCGAAATTTCCGCTCGCCAGCTCGCCATTGGCGAGTGGAACTTTGCCTGTGGCGAGTAAAAATTTGATCTAGTTATAGTTGAATTTTTACACGACACGGTGCCAGAAAACACTCTTTTTATAGATTTGAATATGGCAAAATATTGCCATCTTATAACATCATATTCAACCTCTCCCTTTTCTCTTCTTGGAGTGCCAAGCCTGCGTGCGCTGCCCGACAATCGGCCCATCCTGGGACTGGAAAAATGCTAAATGCATGCATAAAAGTTTTAATCTTTTCGGCAGTTTCGTTTCTCTGACTGTGTTTTTTCCAAGCAGAGTGAGAATAGACGAGCAGAGAGTCTCTTTGCCCCTCGCCCACTATCCAAGAGAAAATAAATGCGAAAGTTTGCCTATGCGGTATTGGCCCATGAATACGAGCCCGAGCCCTTTTAAAGATACTGCCTTTGTTTATTTTGTTGAATAATGATAAAAAAAAAACAGTTCACACTTTCCAGTGTTTCACTAAAACGCGAAGAATTTGCGCTTGTAATGATTTATAAGCAAAGATTTTATCGAAAATGTTATTCCGAAATGGCTTTTTCAAATGACAACAATTAACAAATTTAACGTATCGTGTTTCTGTTTGATTTCAAAAATAAAATGGACGAAAAAGACATTTCCGGTGTAAAAATTTAAATAAAAAAATAGGTAAATAATGAAGGTTAATCTTTCATAACAAAAAGATTTTTAAGAGATATTGTTTGACAAAGTGTTTTTTTTTTTTTTTTTTTCTTTGTTTAATGACTCTCTGCATTTATGTTATTAGATATTTTACCTTTTTCCAAATTTCAAATGCAATACATTATAGTGAATTTTAATTATAGATGATTATGAGATATGATGTATGACACAATTTTACTATATACTATTTTAGGCATATTTGTAAAAGCATTTCAAATAGTTACGAAAATTAAAAAAACCCAAATGCGTAAAAAAGAAAAGAAAAACAACCCTATTTTGTGGCGAGTAAAACTTTTTTTTCGGCGAGTGTAATCTGAGTTGAAATTTCGGGCCTTGCTAAAATGTTATAACAAGAAATGAATTAGATTTAAATTTACCAGAAATGAAGTTTGCAAGGTGAAGTAAATATAAAAAATACGGGTTCATTATTTTTGAATTAAAAATTTGTCACTAAATAAATTTTCATAAAAATATTAACAGCATTCATTTTTATTTTCAGAAATGATATGGTAATTATCTAATGCATATTAATGAGAAACTTGTATGAAATATATTAAAATTATGTTGTAAAATATTTCATTCAATTCAATTTTAGAGAGATATATCTAGTGGAATATTATACACTTTTTTAAATTTTAATGTTTAACTAATATAGTATATTTTCTAAACATTGTAAATTACATAGGTATTACACTAAGTTTGTGAGTAATCAATCACATTTCGAAATGATTTTACATATACTCATGTGAATTAGTTAATAATTTTTTATAATGATATATTGAATATTACCGCGATAAATAACGTTATATGCACATTTCTATAAAAATAAAATTAGAGAAATTCACAAGAAATATTAAATATAGTTAGAAAAATATGTTTCTAATTAAACAATCCATGATTTTTTTCTATCATCTCCTTAAATAACACCCGTATGAAGTAATTATACTTAGCTTAACTTTACTGTATAAAAAAATTACACTGCTCTGAAAAAAAAAAAAAAAAAAAAAAAAAAAAAAAAATCGAGATTTGATACCATTCTTGCTGATTGTTATGTAAAATGGCATCCTGAATCCGAATATGACTCCCATTTTGCCCAGTCACCCAACGTTTTCTACATACACTACTCCCTCCCTCAATTTTTTTCCCTGTACGATAATTTTATAACCATGAATTTGGTTTGAAGAAAGAAATATAAACATTACAAACATTATAAAAATTTAACACCTAAAAGTAACAAAATATAAAGTATAAAAAATAACATTAATAATAGATTAAAAAAAATATAAGAAATGAAATGTATAATTTCAGTGGCAAATCCCCCCAAAAAATTTCCCGTTGTCGCAAATGTCCATGTTTCAAAATTTGCCAACTCTATAGCCCCTCAGAAGATATTTAACGGTTAAATTATTCCTCTCCCTCCTAAAAATCAAATTTATAACCATAAAATCACCGAAAAGCTATAAAAATAGGGGTCCATTCCTCAAAAACAGTGGGTGATAGGGCAAAATGGGCGTCATATTCGGATTCAGGAGGTCATTTTACATAAGAATATACTGAAGTGGTGTCAGAGGCAATTTTCATGTCGAGCAGTGCTATTTGACTGAAATTTTATTGCTATTAAACATTATAAAAATTTAATAATAAACGGATTTATTTTTATTTTAAAAAAGTGTAGAAATAAGGAAAATTTCTAAAATTATTAACGGCATTTTTTAAATAAAAAATTGTGCAAACAGATAAGGAAATTATATTTATATTAAAAGAATATACATTTTATTTAATTAACGTAATTTTAAACAGGGATATAGATTCATGTAACATTATATATCGCCATGGAGGTCGGTGATGTATATTTTTGGTTTCCAATTTTATACCTTTTTGGCTACCGGAAATTTGTAATAGAAATTGTTAACCAGAAAGTGTTAAAATTGCAAAATATGTAAATAACATTGCGATTAATTTCAATTCCCAACTGCGAAAATTATCTCGGATATTTTCACTAAAATACCAGATATATCTATATATATATAAGGCAATGTTACAGTGTGTGTCAGTGTAAACTTTATCATTTTTTTTCATTCAATTCAATTTCAGTGGATATATCTTGTGGAATATTATAGTCATTTTCAAAATTTTAATGTTTATCTAAAATAATATATTCTCTAAACATTATAAATTACATACGTATTACACTGAGCTTTAAATAATCAATCAAATTTCGAAGTATATTTTATATATATATTCATGTGAATTAGTTAATATTATTTTATAATGATTTCTTAAATATTACCTGGATAAATAATGTTATATGAATCTTTCTATAAAACGAAAATTAGAGAAATCCTTAATAAGTATTAAATATACTTAAAAAAAAAAAGAAATTGTCTCTAATTAAACGGTTCAAGAATTTTTAAAATGATATCCTTAAATTAAAGACGTATGAAGTAATTATACTCAGTTTAAAATTTCTATGTAAAAAATTGTTAGACTGAAATTTTATTGTTATGGAACATTACAAAAATTTAATAATATATGGATTTATTTTTATTTTAAAAAGTGTAAAAATAAGTAGAATTTCCAAAATTATTAACGGCATTTTTTAAAGAAATAAATTGTGCAAACAGATAAGGAAATTATATTTATATTAAAAGAATATACATTTTATTTAGTTAACGTAAATTCAAATTGGGATATAGATTCAAGTAACATTATATATCGCTTTGGAGTCCGATAATGCATATTCTTGGTTGCAAATTTTACACTATTTGGCTACCGGATTTTTTTAATAGAAATTGTTAGCCCAAAAGTGTTACAATTGGCAAATATGTAAATAACATAACCATTAATTTAAATTCCTAACTGCGAAAATCATCTCGGAAATTTTCACTAAAATACCAGATATATTATGTATATAAATTAACGACGATATCTTTATATATATATATTGTTAAATACATTATGCTCACACACACACATATACATATATATATATATATATACAAACGTGCATACAACCACACACACACACACACACACACACACACATATATATATATATGTGTGTGTGTGTGTATATATATATATATATATATACCCTGTTGCAGAATTTAGGCGATGCAATGTCGTTGTTGCAGAGAAAAAAAAATGTCACTTACAGAAATATTTGCTTATAAAAATTGAAGATACCTTAAATCTCAGTAGAAAATAAAAACTTATATTTAAAACTCCATCGCCATTGTATTAATAATATTCATATCTTCATAACTGTATGTACATGTTGCATTTAAATTAGAAAATATCTTGCACAAAACGTTTGCATGAAGAAGGTTTGTTGTAGAAAACACAAAAATTTTCTGTCACAGGTTATATATATATATATAGATATGAGCTCTTTTGTGCATACACAGAGAAATATTTATTTAAAAACAATCCTTAAATATACACCAAAAAAAATATATAATAATAAATATAAATATAACATTCATTTGATCAATATACATATAAATAATAAAATTATCTCAATACAGCTTGGGTAAAAAAAATAAATGAATAAATAAAACCCATGTTCATATTAAGAATAATTACATATATCTCTTATATTCTTTGTAAATATAAAAAATTATAGAAAACAAAATCTCTCGAAAATAACAAATGTTATGAGAATTTTTATATTTTGTAAAATTATAATGAAATTTCAACTCTTATGAAATTTCAACTCTTATATATATATTTTTTTTCAAACCAAGTTGTTTACTAATCATCTTCTGTCGAATGGCTATCATTTTAAAAATGAGTTTTCAAAGTTTTATGTGCATCAGCATACAAATAAAAATTTTCTTTTTATAGAAATTCGTGGTGAGAAATCTTGTTTCAGCGTTAAGTTTAATAAATAATCTTTGAAGTGCACTTTAAAGTGCAGTAAAATTATTATTTATTTTATTTATTTTTATTTCTTCGCACTGAGTTTTACAGAGTGTGTTCTAATTGATATAAAAAATTTTAGCAAAGTAGGAGCGTAATTAACCTATATGTTCATCTTTTACATTTTTTCGAAACTGAGAAAAAATAGTGCTTTTATTTTTAATATACTTTTCTCTTTTTCTTTCACAATAAGGTAAAAAAAAAGGATGTATAATATTAAATATTGAACAACAATAAAATAATTATTAGTAGTAGTAGCTGTAGTAGTAGTAATAGTAGTAAAATATGACTCCTTCAGTGTGCATATATTTTCCTTGTAATTTTCCATGCTTTATTTCTTTTATTAGCGCGTAATATTACGAAATACTGCGCTGATTAAGTATAGAAAAACATTTTTTTTTTTCCAAAATTCAGTAAGGATTTTATTAATGAAGAACAAAAATGCCCTTTATATCATAATATTATGTAGTCAGTACACAATAGTATGATCATAATACATAGTATAATCATAATACTATGTATAAGTATGCATATGTGTTAGAATACCAATTAATGCTTACGCTGGAAACATTACTAATGCTTACACTGCAAAAATGCTTAAAATGCTTTCGTAGTTTGCCACTTTAACTGCAAAGGACGGTGAAATAACGTAAAAGGTAGGTTTTATTAACATTAACGGTAGGATGGTAAGGATTTACTTTTGTGTAGTACTTATATCCTGTATATATATACATACATATATATATATATATATATATATTTATTTATATATAAGAAATGATGCCACATTTAAAACAGGAAGAGTTTGAAAAATAAGACAAATAATTGTAATTCTTACATTGCCGGCATACCACAATGTAATTCATTGGCCCTAAATATACATATATAGAGATACTATATACTTTGTAAATTTCTAATACGTATATAATAATAAGTAGATCACCGAATATCGCAATATTTTAATAGTAAATGAAGGTTAGAAACCAACATTTTTTTTTTTTTTTTTTTTTTTTTTTTTTTAGAAAACTCTGTAAAGAGGCAGTTTACACAAACACTTTTTGTACTGAAATATTTAAGAGCATTAAAGTTTAATAATAATAAACATTTCAAAATAGTACATGTCACAAAAGGCTACAAATTTTTCTTTATCGTTTGAAATAAGCTCACCCCCCTCCACCCCCCCCAAAAAAAAAAACTTTAACTTTTGTTTTTTAGCTTCTGTTTTTGTAGAGACAGAGCAAGGTTTCATTATTTCTTTAAGACGAATTTAGTCTTAAAATGTTTTCGTTTATTTTTTTATTTTTTAATTTTTTTCATATTCGTGTAATATTTTTGAAAGTTTAACTATTGATATTTAATTTTGATTCACTTTTGGTGAAGTTTCGCATTAATTTTCCTTACTCTCCCACAACCATGTTTATGATGTGAATTTATGAAGTATATGTTTACATACCTATTTAAGAAAAAAATGCTGTAAAGATATAGTGATGAAAATGTCACAATAAACGGCAGAATAGGGCCATAATCTTATGTGTGTGCATGTGCGACAATAGATTCGAAAAGTATCTGAAAACGAGGAGAGAATCCGTGAAAATGAAACAGAAAAATAACAAAGGAGAAGCATAGACCCAAAGACATTAACCTTGTTATATATAATAGACATATTTTCTAATACCAGGAAATTTCTCAATGCATGTTAAAAAATTAATAAATAATTTTAGTACTAGAAAATGAACAATAAAAAAAAACTGAATCTTTTAAAAACATAATCTCTGAATTTATGTTTATTAAGCTTGCATTAATTATCAACACAAATTTTACCCAGTAATAAAAATTTCATTGTTGATCTAATGCTAAACAAAGCACTTTCATGCTAATAAATGCTCAATTAACGCAATGTTTTAACGAATTTTATGTCTGTAATTGTTGTAATGCTTATAAATTATTTTGATATACTTTCACAACTTTCTGCTTAAATCAGTATTTTTTCAATAATTATAATGAAACCTGTAGTTCAGAATATTTATTAAAATTAAAA
The DNA here is from genome assembly GCA_963930645.1 of Salticus scenicus. Taxonomy (NCBI): domain Eukaryota; kingdom Metazoa; phylum Arthropoda; class Arachnida; order Araneae; family Salticidae; genus Salticus; species Salticus scenicus. The sequence goes on from OZ005659.1 coordinate 186,749,551, forward strand.
GATTCAAATAGATTTTTCTCACATACAAGATTACTATTAAAAAATAAGCAAACATAGCATATTACGTCTTAAAATATTTATTTTATAGTATTAGTAATAGTTTTAATTCAAAAATATATTACGATGTGATTTTTTTCTTCTTTTTTGGTGTACTAAAAAGTAAAAATGAATATTTTAGCATAAATTGTAAAATAATATGCAAAAATGTGTATAAAGTACAGGAAAATTATTTATAACGTGAACATATTATTAAACTGTAAAACACGTATCCAAATATATATATATATATATCAGAGCTGCCAACCTAATCCGGTAAATTGTTTGTACCGCCCAGTTTTCTACACCACTTAAATTTTAGAGTAATTCTCTTCAAATATATTTACGATGAATTAAGAAAACAAATACTCTAAAAATTATGTGGTGTAGAAAAATGGGCGGTACTAACAATTTGCCGGATTAGGTTGGCAGATCTCTCTCTCTCTATATATATATCTATATATATATATCTATATATATATAAATATCTATATCTATCTATCTATCTATATATATATATATATATATATATATATATATATATATATATATTTATTTATTTATTTATTTAATAATGTATTTTTAGAGATACGTTCATCTTACCCATATAGTTTAGTCATTCTTTACAGGAAAATAGGTTTGCGGATACAGGTTGAGGATAACTAAATTCATATAAATGTTTTTCATACGCATTTTTATAAACCTTACCTTTCTTCCATAAAGGGTACGTTAAATGAAAAACAAATCAGTTTTATTTAGCAATCTGTAATAATGGTACGTTTTTGTTTCCTTTTATATTTTTAATGGTATTGATGGATTTAGTTTAAAAAGTTGGGTAATTTAGCAACAGAAATTTTGTAAAATACTATACTAACTTATATATATATATATAAATTTTACACTTCAGGAGAACTAAGGGAAACCATATTTTCAACTGTGCAAATAAATAATATTGTGAATAATGCTTATTATTAAAGAAAAGAAAATATACGAAAATATTAATACCTGGAATTAGTCTATACATTCTAATAATAATAATAATAATAATAATAATAAGAAAACATCATTATTTACTTCGGTACACATCTTAATTCTGTACATATAATTATTTAATTATTGTATTATAACTAAGGGAAAGAAGTATCGTAAAAATAATGCGTTTCTTTTACACATATCTTGTCATTTAAATTAACAAATTCACTGGCGAAGTAATCATATATATAATGAAAGGTATCATTTCAAGAAAAAATATAATAACGTACATTATTCACAGAAGATATGTACAGCCTCATAAATATTCATTGAACAACAGCTAGGTTGATATTTGGGTGGGAAATGCTCATGCTACGTGTGAAAAGTAATTCACACTTAATTTTATACGATGTTGCTTAGCAAGGGAATTAGTGATATTAAAGCAGAATAATCTTTTTAAGTACATTAAACGGATTCTAAAAACACATGCTTTCATCTCTTCATTAAATGTATTTCTTTAATTTCTATTGACTGTATTTAGTGCATAATATAGTGGGGTGTGTTTCTGATTAACCTCATTAATATTTGCAAAGAAATTATGGTATAATCGAGTAATTGCTTGAGTTTATTATTATTGTGTTTATTATCATATTGAGTTTTTTTAAAGAGTTCTAAATAAATTTTATTTATTATTAGTTAGCTATTTTATACACAGAAAAATGAATAATTGTATTAAAGGGTTGAGGGCGGTTTGAATTCGTTATGTAATTTACTTTAAATTTAAGAAAATTTGCTAGCATATGCTTTGAAACTGAACGATATTAAATTGCTTTCAAAACAATTTGAATTAAAAAAATAATAAAATAAAAATAAAAAGATAAAAATCAATTTAAAAAGTAATTAAATAGTCTAATAATCTCGCGTAACTTAGCAACTCACATTATTGGTTGCACACCCACTCCCAATTCAAGTGTAACCTGATATAATGCATCCTTACGCGTTTTATCTAATTCTGACATTTTTTTTTTTTATCTTATTAAAACCCCAAAGGAACAAATCAAAAACATCTAGCAGGATTATTTTATAAAAAAGAAGACGCCCACGAAACCCATGAAAGTTATTTACACAATTTCTAAGTAAAGAAAACATATAAATACCACACATTTTTAAGCAACTTTACAAAATATTAAAATTTAATCCACATAGCCTTTACCCTTAAACGATAAAATTATTCAAACAGCGATAAAACAAAAACATTTACCTTAATAATAATGATGAAAAACATTTACCAACATAAAAATATTTCAAAATGTCAAGTAAAATTAAATTTATTTAGAGACAAAAAATATTTTTATTTATTCTCTTATAAACCAAATAAAACAGGAAAAACAAAAAGATACTTTGCTCTTATATTCTAAAAAAGAACTGTTCTCTGTTTTTTCTCTTTTGACACATTTACTATAAATCAATAGGAGATTACTGAAATTACAGTATATATGATTGTTAGAGCACGGCCAGATGGCTAAATAAGACAAGGTCCTTAACACTTTTATCTTATTTGAAAGTATTAGAAAAACTCTTTTGCAGTCATGTGCCATTACAAAATTACAATTCTGACATACCATCAAGTTTTGAGTATTTTCCGTAGTAAAGTCAATGGAAAAATGGATAAACCTCCTTGTATTTCACGATTCAAACCGTTAAATCAAGTCCAAACAGAACCGAAGCGAGAAGGACAGAAAATCCTAAGTAGCATGATGGAATAAGGATGCTTTTCTATGTGGGGTGACATTATTCTCCCTTTAGGGTGCCATTCTTTCATACACGGAACACCTTAGACTAAGGGTACCATTAATCTAATATATGATGGCATCTTTCACCCTTTAAGACACCCTTAATTAGAGGTGCCTTTTCTCGCCCTTTTAAAGGATGCTTATTCTTACCCCTATAGCTGTCAACAGTGAGACACGTTTTTCACCCCAGAGGGTGCCATGTGTCACCTGTAGTTTTAACAGTGTAGATTAATTTGCAATTAAAATATATATATAACACACACGTCCCCAATCTTTTTTCTATTCCTAACTGTTCTACTGCTCTGGAGTACTCACCTGTTCCCAGCAATTCCACTGTTTCGAGGTCCTGAGTTGCTCCGGACATCTGCTCCCAACAATCTGCCTATTCCTAAATGTTCAGATGCTTTGAACATTTCCAACTTGATCCGCAAAGTAAGATTTGCTTTCTGAACATTTTTTTAAATAAACTGATCTTCGATCACTATATCACTAATAAAGTGATATTTTTTTTTTTTTTCTGGAGCTCCGTAGTTTATAAAAATGATAGCCTATTTGACTCGTAACCTTCGAATTTAGCTTAAAACGAACATGTGAAGCCATCGTATGTAAGTAGGAAATAAACATTCTTTGTTGGATTGTGAAAGTAAACATTTCATTTTGGAGAAAGTAAACAGTTAATTTGGCGAACGTGATGAGTAGAGGTTGATCTTTTGCTACTCGAGAATGAAAAAGATTGATTGACGGAGCGTTTGTTTGTAAACATGCCCTTTCCTTATGCTATAAGGTAACAACAACCAGTAGAAAATGAACTTTTCATTTTTATACCAATGAGCTTCTTCACTTCATACGGTCTGTACCAAAAATCAGGTTTTTAATTTAAACCAGAATCTTTCAGAATCCGCACTCTTGCGTAGTTTAGCACATACCTGGCCAAATTATCAAACCTACAATTTAATGCGAGTTTGTTGCGTGAATGAACCTGATCGTTTAATCTGTATCTTACTGCACGACCTTTTCCATTCAATGCTTTAAAATTTACGGACAAATAATCTGGTGTAGTTTATTTAAATTTTCCGGTATACCAAAAAAGTGCTTTTCATATATGTCAACATTTTAACACTTTCGCGTTCGCTGACGTAGATTCACGCCATTTGTAAATTTGTAACTCCACAAGTGAGCGTTTCTTTTGCAATTTGTATGTTATTTATTTCTTAAAAATATACCCAATATTCATATTTGTACAGTCACCCCCCCCCCTTAAAAAAAAACGCCACCCCCACCTAATTTCGCCGTAAATTATCGTAGAAACATTTGACTGGTACCGATCGATTTGTAATAACATCTAGTTTATAACGGTATAGTTACATTTTGCCTATGGGGTCGTCTACATATTAAAACTGGCATTAACTTCATTTTTTTCAATATCAACCCCTATTTTTAACTTCATATTCAGATTTCTGAGATCAAGGCAGTTCGAAAAACATACCTATCTATATACCTTAAATCAATTTTAAATAGAGTTACACGTGAAAATGCATTAGGGGTCCGTCTAAACATTAAGAATATATAAATCATGATCTACCACCCAATATACATTATTTATTAAGTTTCACACCGGAAAAAAATTTAAGAAATGCTAATTATAAAATAAAAAAAAATTACTAATTCACAGAACTTTCTGAGTTAGTTTCTGAATTAAAAGATTTTTTTGGTTTCTATTGGTTAAACATCAGGTTGTTCACTTCATACGAAGAAAATTAAATAGCTTGAATAGATATTAAAATATCTATCAAAAGAGAAAAAAAAAACAGGTGAATGGTTTTAAATTTGTTTGAAAATTCAAAATTATTTTAACTCAAGCTGCCGTATAATTGTCTGAAACGGCGGCACTCAACCTGGTTACCACGGCCGTTTCACAGTGACAATGGGAGTTTGTTCTGATACTGCAGTACTTTTATTTTCTTTAATTTAATTGACTTTTTAAAAATATTAAAACAGATTTTTTTTTATTTTTTTATTTTTATTATTATTATTTTTTTTTTTTGATGACATTATCAAAAAGTTATGCATAAATCTCCACGATATTCTTTTGCTTTTATATTTTATAATGTGTAACAAATTAATATGCAAAATAATAAATCCTACTACTTAATGGGATGTTCTAAAATTCTACTCTTTAACACAGATACCGAAGTGGACGGTGGGTGTAGAAAGGCTGACTACCCTTAATCTAAATCTTCACTTGAAAAGGTCAAAATGTTACATAACTCTTTTTTCTTAAGGAAAAAAGAAGATAAGGAGGAGAAGGAAAGATCAAAACGAATGGAAAACATATTAAACGTTAATACCCTTTAAACACTGGAAAAGGGCGGGGGTTCGTATTGTGTGTCATTTGGGAGCTGTAGAGTGCCAGAAAATTACTTTATGTAATAAAACTTTTCATTTAAAGGGTATTTAAAGCAGCATTATGTTTAATACATAGACTATTCAGAAAAAAAGTACCATTCATCTGGTTCATGAAAAATAAAGAACATTTTCTGGCATTGCTCTAAGTATATACATCAGGGCGCGAAATTTCCGCTCGCCAGCTCGCCATTGTCGAGTGGAACTTTGCCTGTGGCGAGTAAAAATTTGATCTAGTTATAGTTGAATTTTTACACGACACGGTGCCAGAAAACACTCTTTTTATAGATTTGAATATGGCAAAATATTGCCATCTTATAACATCATATTCAACCTCTCCCTTTTCTCTTCTTGGAGTGCCAAGCCTGCGTGCGCTGCCCGACAATCGGCCCATCCTGGGACTGGAAAAATGCTAAATGCATGCATAAAAGTTTTAATCTTTTCGGCAGTTTCGTTTCTCTGACTGTGTTTTTTCCAAGCAGAGTGAGAATAGACGAGCAGAGAGTCTCTTTGCCCCTCGCCCACTATCCAAGAGAAAATAAATGCGAAAGTTTGCCTATGCGGTATTGGCCCATGAATACGAGCCCGAGCCCTTTTAAAGATACTGCCTTTGTTTATTTTGTTGAATAATGATAAAAAAAACAGTTCACACTTTCCAGTGTTTCACTAAAACGCGAAGAATTTGCGCTTGTAATGATTTATAAGCAAAGATTTTATCGAAAATGTTATTCCGAAATGGCTTTTTCAAATGACAACAATTAACAAATTTAACGTATCGTGTTTCTGTTTGATTTCAAAAATAAAATGGACGAAAAAGACATTTCCGGTGTAAAAATTTAAATAAAAAAATAGGTAAATAATGAAGGTTAATCTTTCATAACAAAAAGATTTTTAAGAGATATTGTTTGTTTTTTTTTTTTTTTTTTTTTTCTTTGTTTAATGACTCTCTGCATTTATGTTATTAGATATTTTACCTTTTTCCAAATTTCAAATGCAATACATTATAGTGAATTTTAATTATAGATGATTATGAGATATGATGTATGACACAATTTTACTATATACTATTTTAGGCATATTTGTAAAAGCATTTCAAATAGTTACGAAAATTAAAAAAACCCAAATGCGTAAAAAAGAAAAGAAAAACAACCCTATTTTGTGGCGAGTAAAACTTTTTTTTCGGCGAGTGTAATCTGAGTTGAAATTTCGGGCCTTGATATACATTGTTGTCAACCTAACCCGGAAGATTACTGGTCCCGTCCCTTTCCGTACATTTTTTTCACATCAGTCTTTTTAGCGCCATGTCAGCCATCGGTGGCTGACACTGATCTTTCCATTTAGGCCAAGTCAGCCGGCAGTGTAAAATATGATATAAAACTACAGAACTTACATAGTTTTAAGTAATTACTGACACTTTATTTAAAATTTACTTCATGGTTCTTTTTTTTTTTTTTTTTTATAGGATTTTTATAGGATTATATCGTTAAGGCCTAATGGGGTTTATTGAAACTCGATAAACATAACACGCTTCTAAGCAGCACGTGTGGCCTGAATGGTATTTCCATAAGAATTCGCGTGGCGCTCAATGAGTTAATCGTAAATGTATTTGAAGTTAATTACTCTAAAAATTAAATTGTGTACACACAGGGGCAGGAACTAACAATGTTGTGGGTTAGGTTGGCAAGTATGCATATATATTTTACTTGAATTATAAAAATTTATAACACATTTTCTTCTTTTTTTTAGTATTTTGTGTTTATATGTCTCATTAAAAATAAATACAATATTCATATATAAACATTTCCACACAGTAATGTATATAAACATATTGATTAAAGAAGTTTTGTTGATATTATATAATTATTCTTCTATCTGTATAGTATATTAACACAAATATATTTTGTTAATTTCGCAGCATCGAAAAACAGTAACATAGCTTCCATATCAAAGCTTAATGTAATTAGGATGTAAGCGTACTGTAGCTAGTGTTCGAGTTTCAAAAAAAAAAAAAAAAAAAGAATAACAGTGGGCTAAAAATATCCCGGAAGAAATTAAAATGTTGTTTATTCTGGTTTTAGTCAGGTAATATCACTCGTGCTAAATAGCTGGATCCGCCCTCTCTTAAGCTCAGGTTCAGCTCATCATCAAAATATTGTTTTTAATATCTGCCGCACCAAAAAGTTCAAAACACAAATGCCAATTTTCATATATTTTGAAATCTTCCCGTTTCAACTTTAAAAGCATTTAGATTAATTTATTTTATTTTGAATTTTTAAATTTAGACGTTTAAAGTCTTTTAAATGAAATTTCAGGATTCTGTAAGATCAATATCTATATATTTGAAAGTAATAAGACAATTCCTTTGTTTTAAATTTTTATTCCATAATAACTGTGACTTTGATTTCGTGATTAGGAAATTGAAAATAGATACTGTTGAGCTATGTTCCAATAATAGATCTTATAAACTTAAAAAAAATATATATATATATAAATAATAAACCAATTTTTCACTATTTGATTCTGTATTAAAAAAATTTTAATAGAAATTTGATATTTTATTATGTTACATTATGGGATAAATTTTAAATAACACAAAGCTTACAAACGGTACAGTAACCAAATGCAAATATGTCACAACAAAATTTAAACAGAAAATTCATGGTAAAAAATCTTTTTTAAATTATTAAATATTCATAATAATAATAATAAAACGGTTGTCGAATGCATAATTGCTGTTTCATGCAATCAGTTTCGCTGTACCGTGTTTTCTAAAACATGATATTTAACTGGAGGTGTACGTACTCTTGAATATTGAAATGCGAAAAAAAGTGTAACAGGGTTAAAACAGAAGTTTAGCAGCGAAAAACTAGAAAAAGATATTTAATACTTATGAAGAAAGACTTAACATATTAGGATCGGATATATTCCTCTCTTGTACCGTAAGCCACGCTTTTTCACAATTTTTCTAAAACATTATAATATAAAACAAAATAATTTTGCATATTTGTAATTAAATCATTTAAGTTTTGTCTTCAATAATCGATGTAGTAAATACCATTGTGATTTATGCATACCAGCGTCACATATAGAGTCAAATAGGAATATGCAAATTAGTCTTTTTTTTTTAAAATAGTGTTTCAGCGAATCTGAGGTGGGGCTTCTTTTCTTTTGAAATTATTTTACAATCCCTCACCTACATTGTGATAACTTTACAAAAATATGCAAATTTGTATAATAAACATCGAAATATTGCTTAGGAAACAAAAAAAATAACATAAAGGTAAATTAAAATAGCTTTCCGTCAAATTATATACAAACATTTACTTATAGAGGATACAGATTATAACAAGTGACGGCCCCCTAACAGGAATAAAAAGTGAAATATCACTGTAACTCAAAAAATAATGTTAGGAACGAGCTGTAAATTTGGAAACCCATGTTTTTGATGATGCCCGTTCTATTCGTGCAAAAATTAACATAGGTCATAATTCATATTTTTTTCAAATTTGAATTTATTAATAATTTTCATAATTAAAAAAATGTTTTTTTAGCAAAAATGTGCATGGAATATGTTTGGGTCACTTCATTCTAACGAATAAAAAAAAAAACAGAATTTAAATATCATAATTATTTCGGAAGATATGATTTAATGTTTGTCACATTCATTTAACATTAACAACCCCAAACTTTGACAGCTTATAACTCTATGAAAAATTGAGCGAAATATATAAACTATACCATTTTCCGTGATGATTTGATCCAAATTATAAAAAAATGGGGGTTACCATTGAAAAAAATGAAGTTGATGTCAGTTTTAATATGTAATCAACCCCTAAGTCAAATCTAACTATAACATTATAAACTAGACGTTATTACAAACTGATTGGCACCAGTCGCATGTTTCTACGATAATTTATGGCAAAATTAGGTGGGGGGGGGCGTTTTTTTTTGGGTGACTGTACAATCAATATACAATGGATATAAATACTTTGATTAGAGAGAGTAATATTATATGTATATCCATTTATAATATAAATGTGAATTCAGTAAATTTTGTTCTGAAATATAGAATAACAATGCCCTCAGGTGGATCTTGCTATCAAAAATACAAAAAAGTGCGGTCGCGAATGTGTTAATTTAATACTGAGCATTTTTATCCCCGCCTTTTTTCGCACCACTTTTTTAATAGAATAATTTCTTCAATATGTAACTAGAAAAAAAAAAAAAGTAAAAGTTACTCTTAAATTGAAAGTCTTATAAAATAATGGCGGGGATAAAAATGCTCCGGAATAAATTAAAATGTTGTCAATTCTGATTTTACGTAAGGTTGTGCATTACAGATAATATACTGAAATATAGAGAATTCTTCTTTAGTAGAAAAAAAAGGCGCATTTTTAAATCATTGCATATTTTTAAAGAAAGGTTTTGTTTATTTTTTTATTTTTTTTCGTACTCGTTTTGAATATGTGCACCTTGAGCGTTTACCGCTTCGATTACAGAGGATTCAATTGATTTAAACACATACGTTTAAAAGTATTTCGCTTATTTTCAATAATAAGTAAATAAACAAGAGAACAATATTCATTATAAATGCATACTCAAATTCCCTAAAGACAAGTTTATAACATAAAACAAGCCCAATATTAGAGATTAAAATTACTCATTCGTTTGCATGCAATTGACTAACTAAATTTAAGGTGTCAAGTACCTTTGACAGAGAAAAATAATAAAAATAAATGGCTCATTAACATTAAATGTCTCAAAATTAAAGGAATAATTTTGCAGAATAAAATGATATATTATTTTAAATAATATCAATAATTCGCAAAAAGGAAGCTTTCCAGTGAAATTAATTTTCTTTATTTTAATTATAAGGTTTTTTTTCTACGTGCACATTTTTTTTAACGTTTTTATGGAGTATGATTTTCATGTAGTCCTATATACATAGCTGACATCGGCAAAAAAATCAGATCTGACATTTTTAGAAAAATAAATATAATTAAAAAAGAAATAACTTCTTTCTTAACACACATTAAAAATTACAAGCTTTTAAAGTAATTATTTTTCGTGTTATTGCATAGATGCCAACATTTTAATTTATTTCAGCCACGTCTTTTTTACGTATCGCTTATTTTTTAGATATATACAGGGATGGAACACGGGCGCAGAATTCATACCGGAATCCGTTGAAGAAATTTCTGTACCTATAATATCGCTGATTTAAGAAGTAGAAAATTTTCTTACATTGATAGTGGTATGAATTCTGCGCCCGTGTTCCATCCCTGTATATATATATATATATATATATATATATATATATATATATCGAATTTATGTATTGAAGATTTTTTTTTTTTTTTTTTTTTTTTTTTTATAAATAAATAAAGTGGGGCGAAATAAGGCGGTGCTAAAAATATTCCGGAATAAATTAAAGTACCGTTATCTATTGCAGGCCTCGCAGCGTTACTAAATTTTTACTCTGATTTTATTATATTGAGACCACTATCGTAACCAAAAGAAATTTCTTGGTAGTTTTAGCGCTAAAACATGTCTAATCACTAAACAAAAAAGTGTTATTTTACAATAGTGGTGCGAGTATAACTAAATGAGTGTAAAATTTTAGGAACGCTGCGAGGCCTGCTATTGATGTTATTGCATAGCCGTGAACATCCTAATTAATAATACATAGAATTGTTAGTACCTACTTATTTTTTTTTTTTTTTTAAACACCAGTCTTTTTTAGAATATTTTCTTCTTCTTTCATCGTCAATATTACATTTGAAGTGAATTAATGTAAACATTATGTGACGTGGAAAAAAGGGCGGTTACTAATAATGTTCGAAATTAAAAAAGTCTTACTCATAATTACTAACTTTTTATTTATTCCCAAGCATTTTTAGCCTCGCCATTAATTTACACAACTTTATTTATAAAATATTTTTCTAAGCTATATAACTACGATAAAATTAGAAACAATTACTCTTAAGAAAAAAGTGGTATGAATTAAAAGCGGTGCTAAAAGTGCTCTAGAATAAATTTAAATTTTATCATCTCTGCTTATATATGTTCCAACATGTGCGGTCTTTTAACTCCAATATTTTTCGTTAAATATATTTCGTATTCTACTTCTCAATATAAAAATAAAAAAAAATAAAAATAAAAAAAATAAGTTTAATCGCAGAAAATTGCTAAAAATATTCTTAAAATTTCTAATAAATATTTCCGGTAGCAAAAATGTAAAAGTTGGCAGATATGGACTTATGAATAGTGAGACACAGCCGTGTCTCCGTGACCTAGCAAAGCTCAAACGAAGATTACCTGCGACACTATATGTACAGCTAGTTTAAATAGAAAGGAATTTGGAAACACCGACATTTAATACCTCAGTAAATATGAGATATTTTTATCTGATGTTTTCGGAATAAAGTTTTATCTTCTGCTTGATGCTATCCTGAAAGTTTCACACTTCAACATTCTATATATTTTGAGATCTGGAATTGCAATTTAAGACTTCAAAAGAAAATTGTAATGTTGTAACTTTTTTTTTCTCGATAACGGCTCGGAGAAATTTTATGAAATTGATATATGATATTAATTTCTTTTGTCTGAGAAGCATGAAGTGCCCCGTTTCTCCCAAAAACTATTGTTTTTTATATATTTCACTTTAAAAATAGAATTATACTACCTCGCGTTTTCGCATCACTCAAAAGAAAAGAATGTTATCCGGTTTGGAATGATCGCGGACTCATACAGACTTCGCTTCCATTTGAATTATTCAATCTCAGATAGGTAATCTGGTTCCATCTATCGGCAGCTAGTGTCAAAATCAAACTTACAAAAATAAAATATTTTTCTTTCCGTAAGATATATATTAAATGAGTAATTTACTTAGGTATTTGTATTTTATTTATTTATTTTTTTTTTTTAAATAAAAAATAATCATTCAATTCACATTGTTTTCAAGTTGATATGTTGTTAACTTTCAAAACTGGTTTTACATTAAAAAGTGATTGCAACAACTAAAACTTCTTTCTTTACATTCATAAAAATGATAGATAATATCATAATCATATGCAAATATTTGTATATATTTTTTTTAAACTAATTCATAAATCAATTTTTAATAAAATCACACAATCAACTGTGGAAGAAAACCATATTTATTGAAATTTAATTTTTCCGACTGAGTAAAAATAATGCCTGGACCGGGACTCGAACCCCGGATCTTTGACTTACAAGGTCAAGGCTCTACCAATTGAGCTATCCAGGCCGACATCGCTGTCAGCATTACTCACTCAGACAACCTTTTTGGCAGAAACAATCTGGTCTATCATTTAGATAGCTCAACAGAAATAAGCCGCAGGAAATGAAAAACACCATTAAACAATGGGAGAATGAAATACAATTTTTAATAAATTGTATTTGTGATTTTTTGATTGTGTGATTTTATTAAAAATTGTATTTCATTCTCCCATTGTTTAATGGTGTTTTCCATTTCCTGCGGCTTATTTCTGTTGGGCTGTCTAAATGATAGACCAGATTGTTTCTGCCTAAAAGGTTGTCTGAGTGAGTAATGCTGACCGGGATGTCGGCCTGGATAGCTCAGTTGGTAGAGCCTTGACCTTGTAAGTCAAAGATCCGGGGTTCAAGTCCCGGTCCAGGCATTATTTTCACTCAGTCGGAAAAATTAAATTTCAATAAATAATTCATAAATCACTTACGCTATGGACAGAAAATATTCTGAAAAAATAAAAAAATAATAATAATAATTAATTGATTAATTTGCTCATTAAATTTCTATAATATAGTATGTAAATGAAATATTTTACAAAGATTATAATAATTATAATATATCAAATCCAAATCTATAATTTCATGTTCTCTGTTATTTATTTTACTTTTATAAAATAATATTGTAATAATAATAATAATATTAAAATCGGTTACCAAACACTTAAATGCACTGGGAAAACTCTGAAAACAGAATTAAAATTAGTAAAATAAGTAAAATAAGTAATAAAATAAAATGAAGTAAAATACATCTTTATTTGACATTAATTTAAACCCATAATATATTTTTTTAAATATTAATTAATTAATTAATTTTTTCGCAATATAATACTTAATTTTACGAAATAATATTTTTCTGCAAAGCATGCTGGTAAAATAAATAAGAATTATATAGTCTATTATTTTATAAATTACTTTTTTCATTAAATTTCTAGTAAAAAACTATACTACTTAAATATTTACCATTAGGAAAGTTTCACATTTTAAAGACTTTTATATTTTTATTTTTTTTTTCTCTTTTAAATCAAATCTATACTTAAAAAATAATAATTGTTTTCTTCTTTCTTTCTTAAATTTAAAAAAAGGGAGCAGGCATGAATATAACAATAAAAGCTACTCTAGAAAAAAAAAAAAATCCTCCTTAACTTGTATAGTCTTATTTTTTACATATAATATTGATATAAAATGAAATTACCATGCATCTTCAACCTTTAAATTAGAAATTAATAATACATTTCAAATTTTGTATTATTTTGCATTATTATTTTGTATTATTTTTTTGTTTATTGCTTCTCTTCAGATATTCCCTTTATTCGGATTTGCCTTCAGATATTGCAGTTTATTGCCTTCCCTTAGAATATGTTTTTTTTTTCTCCCACAAAATGGGTATTTTTTAAATTGTGATTGCTGGTACCAAACGGTACCGCTCGGATTTTCCTGGTTAATCGATTTTAGAAAAGTGTGTTTCTGAAGTTCATACAAAATCTTGAAAAACAGTGTCGAATACGAATTATTCAATTTGTTTTCTATATCCAGTAATTTTCGGAATTTCTAAAAACTGTAAAACACGTCTTCGACATTTTTTACGGGATTTTGTTTAGTTAAGAAGAAAACAAATATGTATGGTGGGGGAAGGGGGTGGGGGTGGCACAAGGAGTCAGACATGGGCAAATTTTAATTATTTTTATTTTGTGAAAATTGGGGGAAAGGGGGAATCTTCTGTTACTTTCATGGAAAGACCTTTTCAAAATAAAAAAAAATTGTTTTTCTCTATAATTATTCGTTAGAAAAACATGAAAGAAAATTTTTCGTTTAAAGTCTCCCCTCCCTCCCCGTGTCTCGAGAACACCTTGGAAATTCTAAAAACCTAAAAAAAAAGGGGGGGGGGAAGGGCTTAACCAGTTTGAAAGATCATTCTTTTGTTTGGAATGCTTAAAAAAAAAAAAATGAAATTTCGAAAACAGGGGGCAGCGAAAGGCACATCTTCGAAATTTTAAACAAATGTAGTTATTTTTTTAGTTTGTCGAAAATGTCTTCTATAAACATAAACAATTTTCTAAAAAGAAAAAAAAAGAAACTGAAGCTTTTTTGCGATAGGGGGATCCTTAGAAAGCAAACAGTAAAATTTGGAGGGGAATTAGGGGAATTAAGAGCTGATTTAAAGTTCTTATTTACAGACTCATATTAAATTTGCACGTTTTCAAGGGTGTTTGCGTTCCGGGTTTTTTATTTCTTTTCCCAACATAAATAATGAATTGTATTTTTGGTTATATTAATTGCTAAACTTCGCTAGAAAACTACCATTAACAGCACTATTAAAAAATACTGGTAGCAATTTCCGGTAACGCAAACACCCCTGCGTTTTTTACAATTTTCAAAAATTACGAGTCATTTCCAATAGAATTGAGGAGGAAGATGGGACTTTTAGAAAAAAAAAATATTTATCCTTAAAAATGCCCCACCAGTGAGATTTGCCGGATTCGATCCCATTCCGCACTCTTTGGTTTAACCGTTCCTTCCGTGTTTTTCTCCGAAACTCGCTTAAATACGGTCGTCATCCCTTAGAAAGACCTCGTGGAGGCCATTCTGCTTATATGCCTAGGACCCTACCGTAGTCAGTTTGTGGAGTTTGCGTTCCTGGAAACTCCATCTTAACTTAAATACTTATTTAGATTACTAAGAAAACCAGAGACTTGAACAAACAAAAAGAGTTTATTTGAACCAGATTAATGGGAGGGCGGCCTGGTAATAAAGCTTAGCTCAGTCAGCGTATTACTAAATCAAAATATATAAATCAACAATTTAATTATCTTAAATATCTCACCCCAGCAGATAGTCGAAGGTGTAGAGACGGTCGCACTCGTACTCCGTTACCACGACTTCACTATGGATCAGAGGATTCCCTTCGGACCCAACTTGACCTTTCCGAATGCTAGTAGTTGCGCACACCAACACTCATCACTACTTAACTTCACACAACTAAATCTCCACGACTCTACTTTCCGATATTTACCAAAATATGATTCATCACATCCACTATACTATCCTCCAACATCCACACCATCTACTAAAACCATCTCTCATTTTATACTTTTTCCTACACCCTCCTTTCACTACATTTCAATCCGTTCTTTTAAAAATCACTTCTAATTTATCTAATATTCAAAATCTAAGTCTTTTATTGCAGCCCCCTGCCGACACAACACTAACTGGACCTCAACCTTCATCGAGTCACTGGCGACGAAGCGATTTTAACCGTCCCCACTTTCTACTTTGCTGGATCCAGCTTAATTAAAACAACTGTGGTGACGTTCTGACATCTCAACCTCACAAGTTGACCTTAAAACCTACTACCAACCAACCTTAAAAAAGTATCTCTGAAGTGATTGTATCGAAAAGATTTATCGAAGTGCTAAAAAATACTTATCATTTAAAATTTTATACCCAAATTTATATAACTCTTAGTACACTTTCTACGCCCATCACCCAATTTTAGAAAATGAGGCAATGTCCAAAATCCCTTCACCACGTTTTAGAAAATTTTCAGGAATTCTAGCGTGATTACGAAATAATAGGAAGAATGTGGGAACTATGTACAGTATATATAACCAGATCAAATAAAACTAGATTCAACAAAATATTTTCTAAAAAAACGTTTTCCCGATTAAAATTTGAAAGTTGTGTAACTGATTGCCCCCTCATATTTTACCCATCTGAATTAATTTTAAACCGAACAAAATCTCCCTCAAATTATTAAACATCATTTTTAGAATTATCAGAGTTTCCAAAGAAGGATCTGAACCCCACCCCCATGGTGTTAGGTATTGTGGAAGATTATTTGCAAATCCTTACAACGTTTTACTTTAAACATCTCCAATTAAAAAAATAATAACAATAATAATAATAATATTTTGTTCATACGATTGGACCATTTAAAAACTTGTGTTTAATTTTTCTTATCTAACCAAAATCTATGCTGTGAAAGGAGCTCTTTAAAAACTTATTCATAACACTTTTTTACAAAAACTTTCGTACACAAACTATTTTTTGAACATTTATTTTAAATATTCTGTTGAACTATTTAAGAAACAGATGAACCGTTGAACCAAAGAAATTGAATATTAAATAAAATACAATCTCTCTCTCTCTCTTTTTTTTTTTGGTAGAAATTGTTTGTCATTTTTAAAATATACTATAATATGAATTTGTAATGTTTCCATCACACAACAAATATTCTTTCTTAAAGTTTTTTATATATCACTTGCTATAAATTTTTAAAATTTCATTTAGTTTGTTTATATTTTTTTTAGTTTCATTTATTCTGTTATTTTGTACGAAGTAAAATTTAATGTGGTATGGCTTATGAAACTGCACGTTTTATACAGAGTTATAAACTCATTGCCATGCTCCTTTAATTTTACATTTTAATCATCAACCCCTAAAAAGTAATGATATCAATACAAAAAACCCTTAGCGGGTTAAATTTTTGTGACGCCGCACTGTACTTTATGGCTATAAGAATTAAAAATACGGGACTTAAAAATAATGGTATCAAATTTTCAGTGACGCTTCGCTATTAATTAAAAAATGCAGAGATTTTCTTATTTGAATTCACTTTATCCTTCTATTTAATTTTACAGAGTAAACGTTTATTTTCAACATAAAATAATATATAACATTTACTCACCGATACCTTTTCATTCACATCTCTTATAATATCAAAATATGTGTTTTAAAAGAAATCATATAAAATTCCTGCAAAGCTGTGATGTTACACTAAATGATTTGTTTTTAGATTACACTGAAATTACTTTGTTTTGTATATTAAAGTATATTTGCATATTTGCATATTGCATTTAATTTTCAAATACGCAGTCAAATGTATCATTTTCATTAAGTTTATTTTATGTACTAAATGAATTATTTTATCTTTTGCCATCTAAAACAACAATTAAAAATTTCGCAAACTTTTTTTTTTCGAAGCACATTAGCACATTATCTATTTCCATGCGTTTTCAATTAATTTGGATACGATGGCACAAAATAAACATTTCCATAAATTTTACTTACAGTTTTGGATAGCGTGACGCGAAAGATAAAATAACTCATTGAAATAAATACATTTCAGTACATAATATAAACTTAATGAAAGTGATACATTTGTCTGCGTATTTGAAAATTCAAAACAATATTTCAATGTGCAAACATGCTTTAATATGCAAAACAAAATAATTGCAGTGGAATTTAAAAACAAATCATTTAGTGTAACATCACTGCGTTGCTGGAATTTCATATCATTTCTTTTAAAACACATATTTTGATATTATAAGAGATGTGAATGAAAATGTATTGGTGAGTAAGTCTAATATATTATTTTATGTTTAAAATAACGTTTACACTGTAAAAATAAATAGAAGAAAAAAGCAAATTCAAATAAGAAAATCTCTGTATTTTTTAATTAATAACGAAGCGTCACTGAAAATTTGATATCATTATTTTTAAGACCCGTATTTCTAATTCTTACAGCCATAAAGTACAGTGCTACGTCACGAACTTTTAACCCGTTAAGGGTTTTTGTATTCCTATTTTTTACAGTTAAATTTTTCAGTCACCATGTAATGAAATGTATCATTTTTTCTGAGGTATCAGACCTTTTAAATTTTTAAGATAAATCAGAATTTCATTAGCTGTTAAAATTTTACTTATTTATTCATCTATTTACTATTTTATACTTCTGATATATATTTCAGTGACTAATTAGGTTAAGTATTACTATATGAATGTATTGACACGCTCAGAAAAAAGAAATAAAATTGCAAGTCTGTTTCAAACTTAAGACAGAGTTATTATGTTAATTTGCTCTTTACAGGATTTCCCCTAACTTCCCTTCTACTTTACTTATACAGTAACGTTCCAATTTTATAATATTCAGCGTACTGGTACTTAAAATCTGCACCATGAAGCACATTCCAAGGTTCTTCTATTATAAGGTTGGGCCATTTGAAGAGTAGCCAATCAGAAGCAAGCAGAAGTGAAACGTCACGTGGCGAAAGATAGAAACAAATTACGATACAAGATACACGGCTGTTCGCCCAGAGCTAGCTATTACTTACTAAAAAATATATCCTATAATCTGGTATAAATATTACCCAAAAACGAAAATCATGTACGGTATTACATGAAATAAAAGTACATTCGTTAAAATATTTATTTTAAATGCATATAAGTTCATAAAAAATTATAAAGCTTTCGCGTTTTCGGCAACATTGCTATGCATTTGTTTACATTTATAATACTTCAATAAAACGATGAATTTCAATTATATTAAAATGAAATGAAATAAAAATGCAGTTATTTAATTGTTTTACTCAAAAGAAAGCACATATATATATTTTAAAGAATGTAAAATATATACATTTTACTGTACGATCGCGATATGTTTGTTTACATTTCAGATATTTCAGTAAAATTATGAATTTTAGTTTTATGAGTAAAAATAAAACATAAGTACATTTTTAAAAATATTTGTTCAAAATAAAACACTTATATTTTTCAATTTAAAATACACAATATATGAAGTTATTGTTTGTTTTCGTTAGCTGTGACCCTGCTCACCTATGCGCATGCGTGAGGTCTGCATTGATTTTGTTAAAATAGGGTAGAAGCGTAGAAGATGAGAGAATGTTTACATTTTACGAGTGAGAGATAAGTTGCGGTTTCTTTTTTCTTTTTTTTTTCTTTTCAGGACATTATTGAATTTTGAGGCGATACTTCTTCGTTATATTCGTATAAAAGGCAAAATGCTGATTTTTCCCCCTTGTAATTTTTAAATAAGTGTAGAAGATCAGTTTTATTCTTCGATGCAAAATAAAATCCGTAAACTTAAAAGTAAATGCCTGTTTTCTTTCTTCTTCTTCTTTTTTTTTTTTTCAGTTAAAATTATTTTTATTTGCTTACTTGATCTCTAAATTCGTACTATATCTGTCATACCTGAACACTTGTTTCATGCACTGATTATAGTAGTAAATTAATTAAAAATGACTTAAATTAGGTAAAATTTACATAATTCATTAATAAAAGAAGAGAAAAAGAACAACGTTTACAGTAGACTTTACCTGCAGTAAAAGTAATATATTTTTTTCTTTTAAATTATACTGCTAAAATAAAAATACCATATTTTTGGATCTCTATTTTACAGAAATTTATAGAAAATCGAAACAGAAAAGAAATTTACTAAATTAATTGAATAAACTTTAAATTCGCGTAAAAAGGTAAAATAAATATTGAAGACTCATAAAAAGAAAACGAACACGTGTAGAACGAAAAGCGCATTTGGCTAAGTGCCCATCTCATTCAACGCATCACCCCTTTTCCGAGTAGGATCGTTCCGCGAGAGGTAGATATGGTTTACGAAAACGGACAGTATCTGTAATATTGATATGTTTGTTTACCTTTTAAATACTTCAGTATTGTCATGAATTACTTCAATAAGACGATGAATTTAAATTATATTAAAATGAAATAAAAATGCAGTTGTTATTTAAATGTTTTGCTCAAAAGAAAGCGCACGTATTTGTTTAAAAAAAATCTAAAATATATAAATTTTGCTGTACTAGCGTGATTTGTTTGTTTACATTTCAGATATTTCAGTAAAATCATGAATTTTAATTTTATGAGTAAAAATGAAATAAAAATACATTCTTTAAAATAGTTTGTTCAAAATAAAACACTTATAATTTTCAATTTAAAAAGAAATACATAATATATTCAGTTATCTGTAATATTATGATACGTTTGTTTACCTTTTAAATACTTCAATATTATGAATTTTAATATTAAAAATAAACTAAATATTGGAAATAGAAGAATTTAATATTTATGTCAGACTTTAAACTCATATTAAATTTATTATTTCCCCATTTAAAAAAAGTTTCAGCATAATAATATATTTCAAAATAATTATTAGTATCAGTTTACAAATAAAATAGGTTCCTTAATAGCAGAAATTAGATGGGTACTAAAATCACTTACCGAATTTTTAGTTGTTAAATTCCAAGTGTATGAAGAATTCAAGAAGAAATGTATGAAATTTTGTACTGCAGCAATCAATAATATGCATATATGTATTTATGTAATCAGTAATATGCTTCATGTACATGAAAACAAGACCTTCGGATACAGCTAACTTGTCTTGCATGAAAATCTGTACTGTAGCGGAAAGCAATATGAATATACAAAAAAGTCTGATATGAGAATGGACTGATGATCACTTTTTTCATTCTTGCACCGAAAAAGAGGGAAGGGCAGTAGGAAAAAAAAATTATACGTGGTGGTGGGTCTAACATTATGATAGCACAGTTTAAAAACAAAGCAAAATGATTTTGGGATTTCATGTTTAAGTTACAAATGAAAATTTATAGTAGTACTGAAAATTATTTCAACTGAATTATTCATTTGAGTAGTCACTTGCTGTATAAATACAAATTTTTGAGTAAAATTTGATAGCATATCAAATATGAAAGAAACGCCTCTAGAAAAGAAACGCCTCTCACTCATTGAAATCCGAGCCGGACACTTGGGTGATGTTCCTTGTAAGTAAAAGAAATCAATGGTATCCAAAGAATTAATTAACTTTCGAAAAAGCTAAAATAGTGCTAGCCTATTTTCACTAAAATGCTAAAGTAATTTTTTTGCCAGGTTAAACCCTGTCAGTAAATATACTCCAAATTAATAAATATAAAACTTCGAATAAACACCATAAAATGCAAGAACTTGCAACATTTGTTTCAGGTTAAAAGAAAACACAACACTTCATCAAGGCGAATAAAGTAGGTAAGAGTGCTGCCAAGAAAGCGCTGCCGAAGGGTCATGTTTTCTTTTCACCTGAAACAATTATTGTGAACTCTTGCATTTTATGGTGTTTATTCAAAGTTTTGTACTTATTACTTTTAAACCTCAGTTCTGTGGTTTTATATATATATATATATATATAATACTCCAAAATGTTTAAGAAATGATCAACAATTTTTTACAAAAGAAAAATTATATTCATTGTTTAAATATGGTATGACAGAAATAGTTTCAAAACATTTTGCTCATGTTGGCATTTTTAAAACTATTTTCATTGGAAAACATGTGCTACTACTGACACTTTTAACATGTTATTACAAAAGCTACATTGAAATGTGTTACTACATAAAAACAATTTCATAAAATTTTCAATTATCCAGAGGATTAAAGAAAAAAAAAAAAAAAAAAAAAAGTACCTAAGATTTTTTTTTTTTTCTACGCACAAGTTTATTTCATTTTAATTGTATTAACTGCAAATTTAATTTTGAACTGCAGGAATATTTTTGTGTGTACTCATTTTTAACAACTACATAACTTAAACATTTTGTTTATTATGAGATACCACAATTTGTTTCATGTTTCATAAAGATAATAAATTTTAACAAAATCTTAATTTCTCGTATGTCCCTATTTGAATGAAAAAAAAGGTCACTTTTGGCAGCAGACAGCAGGCATTGGCTACTGTCTGCTTTCAAAAGAGTATACTTGAAAATCGAAGGGAAGTAGCATAAACATTTAACAAACATACTTATTACATGATTAGTGCTAATTTAATATCTCTTTGATTTATTACTTCTGATCTTGAAAATGTATGATATAATATACACGATGATATATTACTTACATGATTTGATTTTATGAGCAATCTATCTATTGCTATTATACATCACAGTTTTTCATCAATGTTCTATCACTTTCAATAATCTATTCTTTAAAAAAATTATGTGCTCTAATACGGAGTATGTCAAGGAAGCAACAAAAGACGTAGATTAAGATTATCACACGGTACATTTAAGCAAATTCGATTAAAAGAAAAGAAAAAAAATTAAATCATAAAAACGCAATTTAAACACAGTTATTTCAAATGTAAACAAGATTTGATCCATCCTCCTTATGACGTAGTGCGCGAGAAATCTCAAATAGCTAAAAATTCGCGCATCTATGAAATGGCACCCCCCTGGCACATTCAAATTCCAACTAGAAACCAGGACTCCGCGCAGTTTTGCGATATAGTCCAGTCAAGTAGCGATATAGTCCAGTATAGTCCATTCTACCTTGCAAAAGGTGGGGTAGAAGATTTTATTTTTTTAATTTGTACATATTAGTATCCAACATGGTCGGACCCGATAGAATTTTTGTCGGCTGAAAAACCTCGAAAATTTACTACTTTTTTGGCTTTTTTTGAAATATCTCAGAAATGGCTAAATTTAGCGATATTTTTCTATTATAAAGTTTAAAGAAGATTAAATTTCCTACAATTTTCTTCATTACACCTTTTTTGTAGTACTAATAGCAAGCGCGTAACAGCTTCTTGAAAATAAACAGATTTCTCAACTTCGTAGAAAAAGCGCATTACTCCTTATAAATAATGTACAGTAATATTAGAATTAGAAGCTTTATTTACAGAAAGCTTAACAACTTTTAATGGTATAGCTGTGATATCTGTCGTCCTTGAGATTTTTGGATTTGGTGATCAAAAACGTAATACGGAAATATACACGCCAGATGTATTTTTTTACAATAAATATTGTAAGAAATACTGTTTTATATTCTTGATTGTTTTCTTAACATATGCCTTGTTAAAATAATCGTGATTTTCGAAAGGAATTAAATCTGTTCGCCAAATAAATTGGAGATTCTTTCTTTTCTTTTTTTTTTTCACTAAGGACGACAGATAACAAATCTGCTCCCTTTTAATTTTTCCCTTCCCCTTTTTACTAACTCTCTCTCTCCCCCCGGCCACGCACTGACAATTCTGGCCTAACAACAGTAGTCATCATCAGACTCCAATAACTACCAATGTATAGTATTGTATCACTGCAACACATAATACACACACACACACACACATATACAAAGAAAAATAAATAAAATAAAAAATATTTGTACATAAATGTAAATGAATAAATATTAGGGGGCTAATAAGCAAAATCTCAATGCATTGATACATAAATATTTTAATTCTACTATTTATTAAATTATAAAACGTTAATGATATTTTGATATAATACATAATGTTGTAATAAACATTCATTACTGCTATATTAATATTGATTATAATAACAAGATACAATCTTAATTTTAAATGAACTTCATAAATAGGCAAACTTGTTTGAAGAACAATAGCAAATAATTACAAAAGTGAATTGTAGAAATTTAACTTTATATGTAAATTATAGGGAGATTCATTTAACCTTTAAACAAATAAAAAAACGTATATTAATGTATAATATACATGTTCATTTTCTTCGTGGTTACTTTGAAAGCCCGGGTTCTTAAATTTCAATAGTCATCAGAGGTAGAAGGAAGGTGTGTTGTCCTCAAATTGCTCCTCTCCGTCTTGCAGTAATTATAAAAGCTCTTAGAATAGCTTATCTTCTTCAGCCTCGTCAAATGATGAAATTTGTACAACACTTTCCTGTTGAGGATTAGAGTCCTTGTTACTATACCACTTTCACTGAGTATTTTATAGCCAACATTTTGGAAGCAAACTGTTTTTTTGTTGGCAGTTTCGGTTTTTAAAACATCTTCACCATATTTTTTGCAAAGGCGTGATGTAACCGTTCTGATGCCAGGACGAAAATCACCCTCTATTTTATTCATCAAATACTTTATGCGACTGGCACTCCTCCGAGTCGTTTTAAGGTTAGGAGTAAATTGATTCCATTGCCTCATCAGTGTTACTTGCAGGGTAGTATCCTAGTTTAATCTCACTTTTTGACCTCCCATGCAGTTTTTGATGACAAAACCTGTGATACCCAGCATTTATAGCAACTAAACCTTTTACATTTCCGATTCATTCGAGTATTTTTTTTCTTCTCTCATCCCCACGATTTTCGGCACCATTTACATGTGTTTCTTTCACACCAGTTTCATAGCATGGTGGATAGAATTTCTTTCATGCTCAGGAAGTCGTTCCTGTTTTAAAAAGAAATCTTCAAGTATCCCCTCTCCACACAAGAAACAGTGATCTTTAAAACTGAAACCTTCAGTTCTTGATGGAAGATATGGAGCCACACAGTTTGGACCAGCTCCATCACCAGTTGTATGACGCCGTACATATGCTGCAACCATTCGCTCATTGATGTATCGTTTGTGACAGGCATTGTGAATTCTTACTTATTTTAGGTTCTTCAAAAAACACTAATGTTCTTCATTTTGACACTTTGCATTGCACTTTTACAGATTTTTTGTATACCTTTCTCCTTCAGAATCTTTATTTCACATTTATTCAAACTGATTTCGAAAATAAAACAAACACTCCACTTATTGTAATAGAAAAAGCTCACAAGTTGAAACAGTACGTTCGCACTGAACTGAATAACATAGATGTTCAGCCGAGGCAGCGTACTACAGAATGAGAAGAGGCAGGAGGAAAATGAGAGCTTTTTGTGTGAAGGGGGGAGGGGCAGTTTTTTTTTATATACCTTCTTTACTACGAAGCAGATGTCATTTTTTAAGGTCAGACAGCTGAATATGTCCCTTCCTTTCTTTCCGTTTTCTAAAAAACAATCATGCACCAACCCATTTCTTTAAGTTGAATTTTATTAGCTTGAGAAAAAATGCCGACTTTCAAGAGGCTGTAACACGCTTGCTATTAGTACTACAAAAAAGTTGTAATGAAGAAAATTGTAGGAAATTTAATCTTCTTTAAATTTTATAATAGAAAAATATCGCTAAATTTAGCCATTTCTGAGATATTTCAAAAAAAGCCAAAAAAGTAGTAAATTTTCGAGGTTTTTCAGCCGACAAAAATTCTCCCGGGGTCGCTCATGTTGGATAACTCGTTTTTTTCATATCGACACTCATATGTACAAATTAAAAAAGAAAAATCTTCTACCCCACCTTTTGCTAGGTAAGCCCTTTTTTACATACCTATTGACTGGACTAATACATCGAACCTGCAAACTAATGCAGATTCGTTAAGTGATGGATATCAAAACCAGTTTAATAAGGATACTAACAGCAAAAGCTAGTCCATTATATAATTAAAAATTCACGAATAAATAATCTGGTGTAGCTTATTTAAATTTCTAGTAATAACAAAAAAGTTCTTTTCATAGTTTTTTCATAGTTTCACATTTTAACACTTTCTCAACCGCTGACGTAGATTCACGTCATTTGAAAATCTCTAACTCCAACAGTGGGCGTTTGTTTCTTAATTTGTATGTTATTTATTTCTTAAGTATATACACAATATTCATACATTTACAATGAATTGTACTATGGATTCAAATATTTTGATTACAAAAATTGCAATTGTAATGTATATCCATTTATAATATACGTGTGAATTCAGAATATTTTGTTCTGAAATATTGTAAATTGGGGGAGTAACGCCCAAAGGCAGACCTCACTGCCAAAGAGACAAAATCATGTGGTCACGAAAGTGTTATTTTACTGCGGAGCATTTTTAGTCCCGTCTTATTTCACAATTTTTTTTTAATTGAAATTTTTTTTCCCCTTGTAACTACGATAAAATAAGTATAAATTACTCTTAAAGTAAAAGTCTTACGAAATAAAGGCGCGGCTAAAAATACTCCGGAATAAATTAAAATTTTGGGAACTTATTTTAGTAAGGTTCTGACTTATAGATACACAGCCGAAATATAGAGGATTCATCTGTAGTAGCAAAAAAGTCCCACACTTTTAAGGATTTTTCTAAATCATTACATCTTTTTAAAGGAATATTTTGCTCATTCGTGTTTCCCTTATTTACCCGTTTCGAATGTGCGTGGTTATCCTGCGCGCATAATATCTCCGTGATGGTTTGCCAAAATTTAATTAAAGTTAGCAGCTTTTACGGAATGTCTAATTAAGACCGAGAAACACATTAATTTCACTTACACCATTATTTTGTAACAAATACTTTTGTGTTAAAATAAATGGACATTTCTCATCAATATAGGGAGACCATTTTTTAAAAAATATTCGTGTCTAACTAACGATAAATAAATCTGATTGTTATACATCGTTCATTTTTTATAAAATAATTTAACAGTTAAAGTGTGGAATTTCTATGATATAAAGTTAAAAATTTTCGTAAAGTAACTCCGGTGAGCGAGTGCCCGGTCTTAATCAGGCTCTGCTTTTACGTGAAATACAAATATATGAAATGACGAGTAACTAACTCATTAACATTAAAAGCTTTTTAAATATAAGCATAATTGCGCCAAACATAATTATATATTGTTTTAAATAATAATTTTTATAAAAATCACAAGAGTTATGCATTCCAGCAAAATTAGTTTACGTCTTTTTGAGTACTTTTCCTTGTGTACATTTTTTTTTTTTTTTTTAAAGTTTATATGGAGTGTTATTTCCATGTAATCCTGTGCGAAAAGCTGACATCGGCAAAAAATTAGATCTGGTATTTTTAAGAAAAATAAATAAAATAATATATAAATAAATAATAAATAAATAAAATAAATAAATGAAATCTAATAAATAAATAAATAATAAAATGCAGAATTCTTCTAACAATTTTAATAGACAGGTAACATTTTTCTTAACACATCTTAAAATTTAAAAGTCTCAAAAGAGATTATTTTTGTGTTATTGCGTAGCCGTCAACATTTTAATTTATTCCGGAGTATTTTTAGCCCGTCTTTTTTTACATATCACATATCTTTTAGACATTTTTCTTCATTTTTTTTATCGAATTTATGTATTAAAGAAGATTTTTCTATAAATAAAGTGGCTGTGCTAAAAATGCACCGGAATAAATTAAAATATTGTCATGTATGGTGGATATTACATAGCCGCGAACAACCTAATTAATAATACATAGCGTTGTTAGTAACTGCTTTTTTTTTTTTTTTTTTTTTTTTTTTTTAGCACATAATTGCTAATCCTTTTATTCATGTTATTGCATAGCTGCGAACATTCTAATTAATAAGACTAAATACTGCTAGTAACAACTTTATTTTAAATTATTATTTTATTTTATTTTATTTTTTTGAACACCAATCTTTTTTTTTTTTTTTTTTTTTTTTTTTTTCAGTACATTTTTCTTATTTCATCGCAAATACATATGAAGCGAATTGCTCTAAAAATTATGTAATGTAGAGCTGTTAACTATGCTAGTTTATCTGTAATGTTATTAAGCCCCGCCTATTTTTCCCACCAGGATAGTTGTAGAGCTATAGAGTTCTTATTTAATCATGAGAACACATTGCTGAATATTACTCTAGAACTACTCTGGCGTAAAAAAAGAAAGCGGGGTGTAACACCATTTCGGATAAACTAGCATCGTTAACAGGTCTATGCAATGTGGAAAAAAGGCGGGTACTAACAATACGCAGGATTGAGAAAGACATGCATATATGTTAACTTTTTTTTTTTTTTTTTTTTTTTTTTTTACACCACTGTATCTCTGAAAAAATGAAGAAAAAAATCATGTGGTTTATCCACAGAAAACTGCTAAAAATGTTTAAAATTTTTCTAATCGAAGTTTCCGGCAGCAAAAAATAAAACGTATAATTTGGCATGAACTCTAATAGACCATTAATCAAAATTCTCTTAAATATTTATTAAAAAGAGCAAGAGAAAATAAGTAATGTCGCACATTTTCTTTCTTTTTTTTTTTTTCTTCATATTTCTTAAAAAATCCTATTAAAAAATCGGACAGTTTAAAAAAACACCATACAGACGGTACATAAAAAGTTATTAAATAAAACACGTTAGGAGGATTAACTGTTGTTTTGCTGATGAAATCCTCTACAAATGGAAGCTTAATTATATATATATATATATATATATATATATATATATATAGTTACGAATATGTAAATAATAGCAGTTATTTTTTATGTAATTTCATTCAAAGTGGATTAATAAGGTTATGAAATATTAACTATGAGTTTTTCCAGCTTGTTCCGGCGTTAAATTAGCTCATGAAAGAAAAAAAAGAAAAATTAAAAAGCTTCACTGTGCCAGATAATGGCACTTGCAACTTTTTCCCTCCTTGGCGACTTTTTTGCGATATTTTGTAGAGAAATATGTATTTGGGTGCATTGAAAAGAGATTCAACGGCATTAAAAAATATAATGATATAAAAGTCTGAATTTTACTTTAGTTTACATAATGAAAAGGTTATAAACGTTCAAACAATATTCACCTATCAAGTCGAATTTTTCTGTATGAAAGGAACAGAATATTATGTATTCAAAATCAATTATTTAAAAATAAGTTCAATATAAGTTATTTGTATATATATTGAAAATAGTTATATAATACGAAAATTTTTATTTTCAGCTTTATATAGCATTTAAACGAATTTGTTTTTGAAAGAACAAAATTTACTTTTTTATTGATAAACAATAAATATATATTATTTTATATTTAATGTAATTATATTCTGTTTGTACACACTAAAAATATGAGTAATATATATAATCAGATGTACTTAGAAAAATTAAGTAAACTGAAATATTCATAACAAGAAATGAATTAGATTTAAATTCAAAGGAAAGGAAGTTTGCAAGATGCATTACATTTCAAAAACACGGGTTCAAAATTTTTGAATTAAAAATATGCCATGAAATAAGTTTCCATAAAAATATCAATGACAGTCCCCTTCATTTTAAGAAATGATATGATAAGTTAATTATCTAATGCATATTAATGAAATATTTGCATTTGTATGAAATATCTTTATAACATTTTTCATTCAATTCGATTTTAGAAGGTTATATCTAGTGGAATATTATAGTCATTTTCAAAATTTTAATGTTAAACAAATATTTTTTAAACATTATAAATTACATACGTATTACACTGAGCTTTTGAATAATCAATCATATTTTGAAATGATTTTTACATATATTCATGTGAATTAGTGAATATTCTTTTATAATGATTTCTTGAATATTTCCGCGATAAATAACGTTATATGCTCATTTCTATAAAAACAAATTAGGGAAATTAACAAGAAATATTAAATATAATTTTAAAAAGTGTTACTAATTGAATGGTTCATGATTTTTTTAAAATCATCTCCTTAAACTATAGACATATGAATTAATTATACTCAGCTTAAATTTTCTGAATAAAAAAAATTGTTATACTAAAATTATATTGTTATCAAACATTATGAAAATTTAATAATAAATGGAAAATAGACTTCAAAAAGTGTAAAAATAAGTAAAATTCATGAAACTATTAAATTCATAAAAGTATAATTTTTTAAAGAAAAATTTAGCAATCAGATAAAGAAATTCTATTTATACTAAAAATATCTACATTTTTTTAGTTAACGTCATTTTAAACAGGGATATATATATTCAAGTAACATTATATATCGCCTTGGAGTCCGGTAATGTATATTCTTGGTTGCCAATTTTACTTTTTTTACTACTTTTTTTGGCCAAAAAGTGTTAAAAGTGGAAAATTTGTAAATAACATAACCATTAATTTCACTTCCCAACTGCGATAATCATCTCGGAAATTTTCACAAAAATACCATACATATTATGTATACAAAACAAGGGTGATATCATTAATATATATATATAACTACATTATTCCCAGTACATACATACAAACACACACACAGAAACATGTACACCGTGACTAATAAGTTCTCATACACTTTCAAATTTTTATTACAGCAACACAAAATAAATCATAGAAAAACTTTTTGAATCAAATTAAAGTAGCATTAATTGAGTATCTTTACAACGAATGCTTTGGAATAATTTCGCCTTTTATTTACTTAACGAGCTTAAGTCTCTTTTAAAATCCATCACAAGCGGCACGCATGGCTTCCATTGACATTTCCTGCCATATCTTTTTAATTACATTTTTAAATTTGCTCAAATCGGTGTTTTTATAGTCATTCAGTTGAGAGAGTATACATGACCACACAAAATAACCAAGCGGGTTCAAATTGGGTGAGTTGGGAGGCCATTCGTTCTTTGTCAAAAAGTCAGCTAAATTTTTACTACACCACTCCTGAACCACACATGCGGCATGAGCAGGGACTGATTTAGACCGGGGCACACATTATTTACACTTACACCATTATTTTTTAAGCAATACTTTCCTCTTATAATAAACAAAAAATTCTCATTAAAAATTATTTTAAAAGAATTCTGGTGTCTAATAATCATGAGTAAATTCGATTGTTTTACACCGTTCATTTTTTATAAAAATAATTTCCTAGTCAAAACGTGGAATTCTTATTATATGCAGTAAAACATAATTGTAAAAGTATTCCGGTGAGAGAGTGCCCCGGCCTAAATCAGGCTCTGGGCATGAGAAGGGGCACCATCTTGTTGGAAGCAAAAATATTCCACCCCATACATTCTCTGATATTTGGGAGTAAAACGTTTTCCAAAACTTCAGTTTTATAATATTGGGTATTGATTTTTACTCCCTTATCAATGAAGACTAACGGGAGTTTTCCTCTTTTGGAAATAGCGGCCCAAACCATCAGAGACGAAGCATTTTCATAACGCGGAACGTAATGCTGGCTCTCAGGGATGTTATCAATAGAAACTGACCCTACTCTGTCATTTTAGGGGTTGAGACCTTGCTGTAAAATGAATAGTTTTTAGACTGAAAAGACAAATTAATCCCCAGCGTGAAAAGCAAAAATTTCTTCCACCCTTTGCTTCCTTTTCATCTTAGCAGACTCCGAAACTCCATGAATTTTACGTTTTCTATAAGCCTTGCATCCAAGGTCTTTTTTTAGGATTTTTAACATTGATCACATCGATATTTCGAGCTCTCGTGCTAGTTTTCTAGCAGATCTTTATAAGTTTCATCGTATCATTTCTCTCACCCTTTTCACGGCCTCTTTTTTACGGACGGACCTCGGTCTGCCGGATCTTTTTCTGTCGTCGACAGAGGACGTCTCATTATACTTTCTGATAGTTCTGTAACTGAAATCTCACTTCAGCCCCGCGGCTTTCAAGTCTCTGAAAATTTCACCCGGCTGCTCTCCTTTGATGAATTTATCTGTCACAATTTCTTACAATTTCTTCATTCTACCTAGGCTTAGAAAAATTATAAATAGTAAAGCATTTACACTTGCAATAGCTTTATGCCTTACTCTAAATTGCCTGCAAAGTAATTGGGACTACAGTAACACATATGCACAACATTTTAATGTACTTCTAAAGTTGTATGAAAACTTTATTGTCACGGTGTATATATATATATATATATCTGTACTGGTAAGTATAAAGGATTTAAGTCCATATTCTTGATTTTTCAGGAGACAAAAAATAAAGTTAAACTAACTGAAAACAAATCAGAAGAATCGATTAGGAAAAAGGAATTTCGTTGACTTATACCTTTTATAACATTCAGTGGTTGTCAACCTACATTTAATAACGGGAAAAAATTTAATTAAATATTTTATACTATACATGAATGGTAAATTTCTGACTTGAACCTTTTTTTACCAATGGATTTTCTGAAAGACTAAATGACATGGATTTAAATCCTTTATACCAATCGATAGAAAATTTTTTTCTGGGTCTGACTGTACTTAACTCAAAATCGACATTTTTGGACTTGAATCCTTTATTATACTTATCAGTACAGATATATTCCCTGTCGCAGAAATTAGGTAATACAGTGACGTTGTTGTAGAGAAGGAATTGTCACTTATAAAAAGATTTGCTCATAAAAAATTAAAGATAGAATTATTGCAGGGAACCTGCAGAATGTAATAAAGCTAAAATCTAAAAAAAAAAAAAAAAAAACTTGTTAAACTTAAAACGTATCATATTAAAACAGAAAACGCACTTCCAACAATTATCGCTCATAGATAATACTTCGGACACAGTACTGTATCCAAAATCTTTTGTAGATCTCTGTTAAAAATAAATAGATAAATAAATAAAAAATTCTATAAATGATAATTATTATATATCAGATATATAATTTATTTGTATCCCTATATTCCACAGAATTCAGGTCACTAGTACACGTTATTGATGTACATCAGTTTTACGCTAGAAATGACAGTACGCCATAAAAATGTTTTTATATTCTTTGTATTGTAACAATACTTATGGCTGTCTCTGTTAATAAACTAGAAATACTACATGCTACATTTTAAATTAGGATCCCGTTGTAAAAATAAGGTCCTTAAAACTTTTATCTTATTTGAAAGTATTAGAAAATTTTTGAGGAACGAAAGGTTGCCATGCTTATTTAACTTTGATTAATGCTTTACTTAATTGCTTAATGAAGTTATGAGCACGAGACTTGAATTATATTATGAAGTAATGACAGAGTCAGATTTATAAAATAAATACAGAGCTTTTATTTTGAGCTTAATAGAAAGGTAGGCGTTGGACTTTAATCACAATTAATAACTTATAAACTTAAGATGGCAGCCTTCATAAATACTTTTAACTTTACTTAATTAACCTCAATTAATCTCAACTACTTCTTTTAATGCCTTTACCGCTCGCGACTTACAAATCTTTCGATAGTGGGTTCGATAAATTATTATTTTATTTTATTTTTATTTTTTTTTTGAACATCAATCTTTTTTTTTTTTTTTTTTTTTTTTCAGTACATTTTTCTTATTTTATCGCAAATACATATGAAGCGAATTGCTCTAAAAATTATGTAATGTAGAGCTGTTAACTATGCTAGTTTATCTGTAATGTTATTAAGCCCCGCCTATTTTTCCCACCAGGATAGTTGTAGAGCTATAGAGTTCTTATTTAATCATGAGAACATATTGCTGAATATTACTCTACAACTACTCTGGCGTAAAAAAAGAAAGCGGGGTGTAACACCATTTCGGATAAACTAGCATCGTTAACAGGTCTATGCAATGTGGAAAAAAGGCGGGTACTAACAATACGCAGGATTGAGAAAGACATGCATATATGTTAACTTTTTTTTTTTTTTTTTTTTTTTACACCACTGTATCTCTGAAAAAATGAAGAAAAAAATCATGTGGTTTATCCACAGAAAACTGCTAAAAATGTTTACAATTTTTCTAATCGAAGTTTCCGGCAGCAAAAAATAAAACGTATAATTTGGCATGAACTCTAATAGACCATTAATCAAAATTCTCTTAAATATTTATTAAAAAGAGCAAGAGAAAATAAGTAATGTCGCACATTTTCTTTCTTTCTTTCTTTTTTTTTTTTTTTTTCTTCATATTTCTTAAAAAATCCTATTAAAAAATCGGACAGTTTAAAAAAACACCATACAGACGGTACATAAAAAGTTATTAAATAAAACACGTTAGGAGGATTAACTGTTGTTTTGCTGATGAAATCCTCTACAAATGGAAGCTTAATTATATATATATATATATATATATTTAGTTACGAATATGTAAATAATAGCAGTTATTTTTTATGTAATTTCATTCAAAGTGGATTAATAAGGTTATGAAATATTAACTATGAGTTTTTCCAGCTTGTTCCGGCGTTAAATTAGCTCATGAAAGAAAAAAAAGAAAAAATAAAAAGCTTCACTGTGCCAGATAATGGCACTTGCAACTTTTTCCCTCCTTGGCGACTTTTTTGCGATATTTTGTAGAGAAATATGTATTTGGGTGCATTGAAAAGAGATTCAACGGCATTAAAAAATATAATGATATAAAAGTCTGAATTTTACTTTAGTTTATATAATGAAAAGGTTATAAACGTTCAAACAATATTCACCTATCAAGTCGAATTTTTCTGTATGAAAGGAACAGAATATTATGTATTCAAAATCAATTATTTAAAAATAAGTTCAATATAAGTTATTTGTATATATATTGAAAATAGTTATATAATACGAAAATTTTTATTTTCAGCTTTATATAGCATTTAAACGGATTTCTTTTTGAAAGAACAAAATTTACTTTTTTATTGATAAACAATAAATATATATTATTTTATGTTTAATGTAATTATATTCTGTTTGTACACACTAAAAATATGAGTAATATATATAATCAGATGTACTTAGAAAAATTAAGTAAACTGAAATATTCATAACAAGAAATGAATTAGATTTAAATTCAAAGGAAAGGAAGTTTGCAAGATGCATTACATTTCAAAAAATTTAATTAAATATTTTATACTATACATGAATGGTAAATTTCTGACTTGAACCTTTTTTTACCAATGGATTTTCTGAAAGACTAAATGACATGGATTTAAATCCTTTATACCAATCGATAGAAAATTTTTTTCTGGGTCTGACTGTACTTAACTCAAAATCGACATTTTTGGACTTAAATCCTTTATTATACTTATCAGTACAGATATATTCCCTGTGGCAGAAATTAGGTAATACAGTGACGTTGTTGTAGAGAAGGAATTGTCACTTATAAAAAGATTTGCTCATAAAAATTAAAGATAGAATTATTGCAGGGAACCTGCAGAATGTAATAAAGCTAAAATCTAAAAAAAAAAAAAAAAAAAAAAAAACTTGTTAAACTTAAAACGTATCATATTAAAACAGAAAACGCACTTCCAACAATTATCGCTCATAGATAATACTTCGGACACAGTACTGTATCCAAAATCTTTTGTAGATCTCTGTTAAAAATAAATAGATAAATAAATAAAAAATTCTATAAATGATAATTATTATATATCAGATATATAATTTATTTGTACCCCTATATTCCACAGAATTCAGGTCACTAGTACACGTTATTGATGTACATCAGTTTTACGCTAGAAATGACAGTACGCCATAAAAATGTTTTTATATTCTTTGTATTGTAACAATACTTATGGCTGTCTCTGTTAATAAACTAGAAATACTACATGCTAAATTTTAAATTAGGATCCCGTTGTAGAAAATAAGGTCCTTAAAACTTTTATCTTATTTGAAAGTATTAGAAAATTTTTGAGGAACGAAAGGTTGCCATGCTTATTTAACTTTGATTAATGCTTTACTTAATTGCTTAATGAAGTTATGAGCACGAGACTTGAATTATATTATGAAGTAATGACAGAGTCAGATTTATAAAATAAATACAGAGCTTTTATTTTGAGCTTAATAGAAAGGTAGGCGTTGGACTTTAATCACAATTAATAACTTATAAACTTAAGAAGTCAGCCTTCATAAATACTTTTAACTTTACTTAATTAACCTCAATTAATCTCAACTACTTCTTTTAATGCCTTTACCGCTCGCGACTTACAAATCTTTCGATAGTGGGAGGATTCCCTTACTCCACTATCTACTCGACTTACTATATCCTACTATAGCCGCTCTAACTACTTTAGCCTCCTACTACTTCTCCCTAAGCCGCTAACAACTAACTAGGCTATCTCCGTCTCTTGGCTACCTCTTCTAAGCCGCACGCAACTAACTTACTTCCAACTAACCTCCAAAAGCAATCTTCCTTCTCCTATTATACAATTCATTTTCGAAAATATTAACATATTACAATTTAATTTAGCATAGGAACTTACCCCATTCATCAACTGAATCCTAAATTCTTCACATTCACGTGCTGTTCATAAAGTGCGAACTTCGTTTGTAATGTTGCACCTTACCGTTCCTCCCAAAAAGAAAAAAATTCACGTAAAAATCCCCAACGGGTATTTACCCGTGAAAATTTTAATGGATTACTATGCAAATAAAAATTAGTTGCAGTAACTTACTGTTTAAAATTAAACTCCATAATACTTGAGAAAAAGAGGGGGGAAACTTAAACTCCATAATACCTTAGAAAAAGAGAGGGGAAATCGTAAATTAAACTGCCCAACAATAACTATTGGCTTTTAAAATCTAATAAGGGGAAAAAAATTTAAGAGCACCGGGCTAAAAAAACGTTCAATTAGGAAAAAATTATAAGAATTTTAAGCTCACTCAGCCTAAGGTGGTTTACGACGGAAAACCACCGAATTAAGGTCACTAGTACTCCACAGAATACAGGTCACCAGTACACGTCATTGATGTACATCAGTTTTACGCTAGAAATGACAGTACGCCATAAAAATGTACCTGGGTTTTTTTTTTTCTATTCTTTGTATTGTAACAATACTTATGGCTGTCTCATTTAATAAACTAGAAATACTACATGCTACATTTTAAATTAGGATCCCGTTGTAGAAAATAAGGTCCTTAAAACTTTTATCTTATTTGAAAGTATTAGAAAACTTTTGAGGAACGAAAGGTTGTCATGCTTATTTAACTTTGATTAATGCTTTACTTAATTGCTTAATGAAGTTATGAGCACGAGACTTGAATTATATTATGAAGTAATGACAGAGTCAGATTTATAAAATAAATACAGAGCTTTTATTTTGAGCTTAATAGAAAGGTAGGCGTTGGACTTTAATCACAATTAATAACTTATAAACTTAAGAAGGCAGCCTTCATAAATACTTTTAACTTTACTTAATTAACCTCAATTAATCTCAACTACTTCTTTTAACGCCTTTACCGCTCGCGACTTAGAAATCTTTCGATAGTGGGAGGATTCCCTTACTCCACTATCTACTCGACTTACTATATCCTACTATAGCCGCTCTAACTACTTTAGCCTCCTACTACTTCTCCCTAAGCCGCTAACAACTAACTCGGCTATCTCCGTCTCTTTGCTACCTCTTCTAAGCCGCACGCAACTAACTTACTTCCAACTAACCTCCAAAAGCAATCTTCCTTCTCCTATTATACAATTCATTTTCGAAAATATTAACATATTACAATTTAATTTAGCATAGGAACTAACCCCATTCATCAACTGAATCCTAAATTCTTCATATTCACGTGCTGTTCATAAAGTGCGAACTTCGTTTGTAATGTTGCACCTTACCGTTCCTCCCAAAAAGAAAAAAATTCACGTAAAAATCCCCAACGGGTATTTACCCGTGAAAATTTTAATGGATTACTATGCAAATAAAAATTAGTTGCAGTAACTTACTGTTTAAAATTAAACTCCATAATACTTGAGAAAAAGAGGGGGGAAACTTAAACTCCATAATACCTTAGAAAAAGAGAGGGGAAATCGTAAATTAAACTGCCCAACAATAACTATTGGCTTTTAAAATCTAATAAGGGGAAAAAAATTTAAGAGCACCGGGCTAAAAAAACGTTCAATTAGGAAAAAATTATAAGAATTTTAAGCTCACTCAGCCTAAGGTGGTTTACGACGGAAAATCACCGAATTAAGGTCACTAGTACTCCACAGAATACAGGTCACTAGTACACGTCATTGATGTACATCATTTTTACGCTAGAAATGACAGTACGCCATAAAAATGTACCTGGGTTTTTTTTTTTCTATTCTTTGTATTGTAACAATACTTATGGCTGTCTCTGTTAATAAACTAGAAATACTACATGCTACATTTTAAATTAGGATCCCGTTGTAGAAAATAAGGTCCTTAAAACTTTTATCTTATTTGAAAGTATTAGAAACGTTTGAGGAACGAAAGATTGTCATGCTTATTTAACTTTGATTAATGCTTTACTTAATTGCTTAATGAAGTTATGAGCACGAGACTTGAATTATATTATGAAGTAATGACAGAGTCAGATTTATAAAATAAATATAGAGCTTTTATTTTGAGCCTTATAGAAAAGTAGGCGTTGGACTTTAATCACATTTAATAACTTATAAACTTAAGAAGGCAGCCTTCATAAATACTTTTAACTTTACTTAATTAACCGCAATTAATCTCAACTACTTCTTTTAACGCCTTTACCGCTCGCGACTTAGAAATCTTTCGATAGTGGGAGGATTCCATTACTCCACTATCTACTCGACTTACTATCTCCTGCTATAGCCACTCGCTAACTACTTTAGCCTCCTACTACTTCTCCCTAAGCCGCTAACAACTAACTCGGCTACCTCCGTCTCTTGGCTACCTCTTCTAAGCCGCACGCAACTAATTTACTTCCAACTAACCTCCAAAAGCAATCTTCCTTCTCCTATTATACAATTCACTTTCGAAAATATTAACATATTACAATTTAATTTAGCATAGGAACTAACCCCATTTATCAACTGAATCCTAAATTCTTCACATTCACGTGTTGTTCATAAAGTGCGAACTTCGTTTGTAGCGTTGCACCTCACCGTTCCTCCCAAAAAGAAAAAAAAAAATCACGTAAAAATCCCCAACGGGTTTTTACCCGTGAAAATTTTATTGGATTACTATGCAAATAAAAATTAGTTGCAGTAACTTACTGTTTAAAATTAAACTCCATAATACTTGAGAAAAAGAGGGGGGAAACTTAAACTCCATAATACCTTAGAAAAAGAGAGGGGAAATCGTAAATTAAACTGCCCAACAATAACTATTGGCTTTTAAAATCTAATAAGGGGAAAAAAATTAAGAGCGCCGGGCTAAAAAAACGTCCAATTAGGAAAAAATTATAAGAATTTTAAGCTCACTCAGCCTAAGGTGGTTTACGACGGAAAACTCTAGCGCTCACAATTAGTTAAATAGTCCAACGTTTTACAGCGGGGAATACAAAACGTCTTTCTTTAAATGGAAAGGAGAAAAATTCATAAATTGAAAAAAAAAATTAGTACAAAAAGGATCGCCTAAACAAAAAATGCGATCATTAATTTTTCAAATTTAAATTGTGCAAAATGATAGCAAAAAAAGGAAGTCTTTATATTGTAGAGTCCATAAAAAAAAAAATCAGTTTTCTATCAGATTTATCTTAAAAGGGTCCACTGCTGGCATGCGTCCTAAAAAACTTTCTGCTTCCAAAATCCAAAGTCTTTGCCAAATGTCCAAAAATACCTCTTTCTGCATTTCAAAAGTAACAATTTGAAGAAATCAGCAGATTGGGTTTTGAGATGAACGGCTGGACACCAGAATCATAGTATTTCTAAAATTAAAACTTTTTCACAGTGTAAATCAAAAATAGACGTGAACTACAACTTGTATATAGATAAATGACATTAATTTTATAGATAAGCAATATTCCCACCTAGCTATTTGCATACGGAAAAAACTAAATTGTTAGTTTATTAAAGTTAGTCGTTAAGCACGAATTTATATGCAAGATAGCGAAAAAAAATTCTTTTTACCCCATACTAATAATGCATACATAGAACTCTTAATAAGAATGCAAGAGTTTAAAAATAAGAAATATTCATTTTATACAATTTATACAACAGTTAGAAAAACATAGATAAGGAATATATATACAAAATTGTTCAAAAAAGTTTTTTTCAAAACGGCCGTTGATGACTGTGAATAAAAAAAAAAACATTAGAGTACATACATATAGATCATCTAAAAAACTAGAGGGGGGAAATTTTATATACAGAGGTAAGGAAAAAATTTTATCGTTCCAATCTCTGTGGGTGATGGCTACGAATAAAAAACACATTAAATTACAGTCAACCAAAAAGAAAAAAAAAAGCCACCTCTCACCTTATTTCGCCGTAAATTATCGTAGCAACATATGGTTGGTACCAATCGATTTGTAATAACGTCTAGTTTATAATGATATAGTTAGATTTTGCTTAAGGGGTCGTCTACACATTAAAACTGGCATTAACTTCATTTTTTTTTAATGGTAACCCACCTTTTTTCATAATTTATTTGAATTATTTGGACAAAATCATCGCGGAAAATGGCATAGTTTATATATTTTGCTCAATTCTTCACAGAGTTATAAGCTGTCAAACTATGAGGGCGCTAATGTTAAATGAATGTGACAAACATTAATTCATATCTTCCAAAATAATTATGATATTCAAATTCTGTTTATTTTATATGATAGAATGTAGTGACCCAAACATATTCCATGCATATTTTTTAATTTTTTTTTTTTTTTTTTTTTTTTGAAATATGAAAATTATTAATAATTTCATATTTGAAAAAATTATGAATTATGACCTATGTTATTTTTTGCTTAAATAGAACGGGCATCATCAAATACATGGGTTTCCAAATTTACAGCACGTTCTTAACATTATTCTTTGAGTTAACATTATTCTTTGAGTTAATTTAAAACAAAGTAATATGTCTTATTACTTTTAAAGATATAGATTTTACATATTTAAAATTAAGAATTCAAGTACAGTAGACGACTGCAGAACGGGGAATACTCGTTCTAGGCAAAAGGAAACCGTTTCTTCTATATCCATATTTTTTTTCATATGGATATACATAATAATTATACTTTTTCTAGTGAATGTATTTGTATTCATACTATTTTGTTTATATATATGTGAATATAAGGAATATTCTTAAGATATATCGTAACACACAAATTGTGTAAGAAACGCCCACTGAAGGAGTTACAGATTTCAAAATGACGTGAAACTACGTCAGTGGTCGCGAAAATGTTAAATATCCTTTCTCAGATTTTAGTTTAAATCTTGTTATCTATATTTTTGTATATTATCTATTGTTGGTTTGTACGCCTAAAATTAAATGTAAATCTTTATAGTAATACTTTCATGCGAGGCTTACTGTATAAAATAAAAATATACCCAACAAGAAGTAGATAATAATTGTTAGTTAGTAGATTTTAATTGTTTTTATATATATATTTTATAATATATGTATTTTAACTTAAATTATTGTCTCTTAAATAAAACAGTTTTTGCTTTTAAGAAGTAGATAATCCTTTTTCTTAAATATTAAACATTTTTTTTTAACCGCTATTAATATTATTATCATTATTATCATTATTACTATTGTTCTTTTACCTTCGTATCTAGATTTTTGTAATTCAACATTGTAGGGTTCATATGCTTTAAGCTATTTAGTTTTCTTTGAATGAATTGTTGTATTTAACTATTCAATGTTTAATAGATTGAAACCAATAAAAATCTTTTAATTCATAAGCTAACACAGAAAGATCTGCGAATTTGAATCGTTTTTTTATTTGAAAACTAACATTTCTTAACTTTTTTCCGGTTTGAAGTTTAATAAATAATGTATATTGGGTGGTAGATCACGATTTATTTTTTCTAAATGTATAGACGGTTCCCTAACACATTTTCACGTGTAACTTTGTTTAGAATTGATTCAAGGTATATAAACAGGTTAGTTTCCGAACTGCCTTGATCTCAGAAATCTGAATATGAGGTCAAAAATAGGGGTCGTCATTGAAAAAAATGAAGTTTATACGTGTTTTAATATGTAGATGACCCCTTAAGCAAAATCTGACTACACCATTAAAACTAGACGTAACCAGCCGCATAGGTACCAGCCGCATGTTTCTACGATAATTTACGGCGAAATTAAGTGGGGGGGTGGCGTTTTTTTTTTGGCTGACTGTACATACATTAATACATTATATACAGAAAAAATATTATGACATGTAAACAAAACATGAAATTTCCGGAGTTGAAAGTTCATGCTTAACGTTTAAATTTTGATTTTTGAAATTTTAGAAAGTTCATGTCTTTCAGATAATGGTTGAAAGTCCAAAAGGCTTCATAAATGTCCTAGATTTTATGATGACACTGCTAGAAATACAGTTTATAACGTAAAAAATATTAAACCATAGCACCTGACATATAGATTCCTTTATATCAGCAAAATAAGACATGAGGGTCAGACTGGCCTGTAGAGTTGCTGTAGAGATTTCAGTGCTGGTGGCTTGCAGATTCAGGTCGGACGTTGCAAGGTTGCTGCCCTGAGGAGACTTCGAACCTGGCGCCTGGTCACTCTCCGGAGGGGGTGTTGCACCCGGAGCCTCTTCACTGTTCGGAGGAGATTGTAAACTCGGAATCTGGTCGCTACGTTGAGGGGGTTTCGAACTCGGCACCTTGTCACTGTTCACAGTCTCAGCAGCCGAAGACTGTCGCTCCGTACTTTCGAATGCATTGCTGCTAGACTGCCTAGAAACCTCAGAAGAGGTTAGTTGTACTTTTGAAATTTCATTCGTTAAAATAACATCATTTTCTTTTACTTTAGGCGGCGGGTCATTTTGACCATTTAGGTGGAGTTCGCATTTTCTTTTACCACATTTTCTGTGAAAATAAACGAATCGGTCAACTTGACTGTTTTTAAATGTAAATTATCAGGAGAGGCATGTAAACCAATAGAAAAGTTTTGTGACTTAACAGTTTCAGAACAGAAATTCGACGTATTGGCGAAAGGATTATCCGCAACATTTAATGATTTGACACTTTCACTTAGTTTAACGGTTTCAGCCGCCACATTTATTTTAATTGTAATATCCTTTACAACCTCTGTCGCAACATTAGATATTTCTCGGATTTATTTCCCGTAGCCAAAGGTTGCATAACAGACTTAAATTGGTCTGTAGTGTTGGTTGAAAGCGAAGTTTGCTTGGTTGTTTCAATTTGCTTTTGACTTTTGTCACAAGAATTAACGTTTTTATCGTCAGTTTTAGGTTGATTTAGAGTATTCGAGCTTACTTTCCGTGACTGAATAACTTGTGGTTTTTCCACATCCCTTATAACTACTTTCCACTGCCTTTCTTGAGGGGGGGTGGAACGTTCATGCTTTATTCTTAATTTATCATACCGAGTGGCAAAGAGGTTGATGACCCGACTTTTTAAATCCTCGTGGGTTGGATTTGGGCCAAGTGAATGGAAGGCGATTAAATAATGCCACCGCCGTGGTTCACCTTTTAAGGAACAATTTAACCAAGTATATTTTTTTGCAATATCAATTTTATAAAAGTCAAAAAAATATTCAAGCTCATCAAAGAATTGAAGCACACTAGTAGTGCCGTCAAAAAATACTTGCTCGGGAAGGGGGGGGGGATTCGAGCGAAGATGGGCGCAGGTGTGAGGAACGAAAGGTTTTAATGCTTATTTAACTTTAATTAATGCTTTACTTATTGCTTAATGAAGTTATGAGCACGAGACTTGAATTATATTATGAAGTAATGACAGAGTCAGATTTATAAAATAAATATAAAGCTTTTATTTTGAGCTTAATAGAAAGGTGGGCGTTGGACTATAATCACATTTAATAACTTATAAACTTAAGAGGACAGCCTTCATAAATACTTTTAACTTTACTTAATTAACCGCAATTAATCTCAACTACTTCTTTTAACGCCTTTACCGCTCGCGACTTAGAAATCTTTCGATAGTGGGAGGATTCCCTTACGCCACTATCT
Source organism: Salticus scenicus (assembly GCA_963930645.1). Classification (NCBI taxonomy): domain Eukaryota; kingdom Metazoa; phylum Arthropoda; class Arachnida; order Araneae; family Salticidae; genus Salticus; species Salticus scenicus. The sequence goes on from OZ005659.1 coordinate 186,793,128, forward strand.
ACTCGACTTACTATCTCCCACTATAGCCGCTCGCTAACTACTTTAGCCTCCTACTACTCCTCCCTAAGCCTCTAACAACTAACTCGGCTACCTCTGTCTCTTGGCTACCTCTTCTAAGCCGCACGCAACTAACTTACTTCCAACTAACCTCCAAAAGCAATGTTCCTTCTCCTTTTATACAATTCACTTTCCAAAATATTAACATATTACAATTTAATTTAGCATAGGAACTAACTCCATTCTGAATCCTAAATTCTTCACATTCACGTGTTGTTCATAAAGTGCGAACTTTGTTTGTAGCGTTACGCTAATATTGCTATACCTCAAAAACTGTTATGTAGTCAAATGACATTACAAAATTACAGTACTGAGACACCATGAAGTTTTGAGTATTTTCCCTAGTAAAGTAAATTGAAAAATGGATAAACTCCCTATTTCACGACTCAAACAAATAACTAAAATCCATACGGAATCGAAGGGAGAAAAAATCCAACGTAACATCATGGAATAAGGATGTTTTCCCATGCGGTTTCATATTATTTTCCCTTTAAGGTGCCATCCTTTCATACTCCGAGCACCTTAGACTAAGGGTACCATTAATCTAATCTGTGATCTTTCACATTTTAAGACAGCCTTAATTAGAGGTGCTTTTTTCACCCTTTTTAAGGATGCTATTTGGCACCAGTGAGACAACCTTTTAACCCCTAGAGGGTGCCATGTGTCAACTGTAGTTTTAACAGTGTAGATTAATTTGCAATTAAAAAGGCTATATATAACACACACGTCCCCAATCTTTCTCTCTATCGAAATGTTCCACTGCTCTCAACTATTCACGTGCTCCCAGCAATTCCACTGTTTCGAGGTTCTGAGTTGCTCCGAACTGTCCTTCTGCTCTCAACAGTCTGCCTATTCCAAAATGTTCAGGTGCTTTGAACTTTTCCGACTTGTTCTTCAAACTAAGATTTGTTTTCTGAATATTTTTTAAATAAATAGATTTTCTATCCCCGTATCGCCAGTCAATTGATATTCATTTTTTTTCTGGAGCTCCATAGTTTATAATAAAGACAGCCTATTTTTCTGGTAACCTTCGTCTTTAGCTTAAAACTAACATGTGAAGCCATCGTACACAAGTGGAAAATAAACGTTCTTTGTTGGGTTGCTAAAGTAAACATTTCATTTTGGAGAGAGAAAACATGTAATTTTGGCGAAAGTGAACAGTTACTTTGGTTTTTGCCCAAAACTGTTCTGATGAACTGTTCCTCATTCTTTGACCGACCCTTAGTTTCGAGTTATTGAATTTAACCCTTTCGACGTTACGGCTTCTTTTCTATTGCTGCAATGAAAATACCTGAAAAGTTTACTGTATACTGCAAAATAGTAACCGGTCTTTAGAATTCAGCGTTGTACTTCTGGAAATCTTAGAGTTGAGAAGAAAAAAATTTTCCCCCACACACAGAGTTAAGCAGCAGGCTAATCCCTTTGTTGCAAGGGCGTGTATCAATACAATGGAAATATCTTTTCACGATAGAAGTTGACAATCCTTTACCCAGATTTGCCTCTCAGCAAAGTTATGTTGATTTTTCAGGGAAAACTCAAACACTGCTTTATTTTTCAGAAAAAATAAGTGCATAGATATTTCTATATAGAGTTAAGACTGAAAATTTTAAAGAGTAATTTATGTATAATACTAATAAAACACCAATTTTATTTGGTACCTTATTTGTAACGAAATTTCGATTAGATTCTATAAAATTAATTAAAATATGAAAATAATAATTTGGTAAAAGCTTTAAAAATGGACATATAAAATTTTAATTCTTTCCAAATAAATAAATAAATAAATAAAATAAAATTACGAATTATTATTATTATTACTTTTTTTCTGCATAAAATGCACAGATATAGTATTTTATATAGATGTATCATCCCCATGTTATTGTGCAAAGACTTTTGGTGTCGAAAAAGGTTTGGGCATCAGACAATAGGAAGTATAAAATTCGAAAATAGTAATCGAGTAGAATGTTAATGAATTTTTTAAATGCCGGAATATTGCACGGCTTTTAAGTGTTTTAATAAATATATGAAAAGAAACGGGACAAGTTTTCATAAATAAGTTATATTCAAATAAATTATAAAAAATATCATTTTTATAATCAGTTCTTTGTTATTATTATGAAACAATTACTACTTTATATTTAAGGAAATGCTCTCTTTAAATTTTAAGATTTTACATTAGTAAGTAATATGAAAATTTAAAAATTCGTTTAAATGTAGTTAGCAGCCGTGGACGTTTTAATACATAACTAATATTTTGTGGCCACCACAAGACTTTCTTGTACATATAATCTTATACAAATTTACGCAATACAAATTATTTATTAATTATAATTTATTAAAATTATTTTCCATGATGAATGTAGATGATTTTTATCTCAAAGAAGTACAATAATAAATGCAGATATGAGTACACTAGAGTATAGTTAATTAAAAAAAGAAAAAGAATGAAAAATTGGTAGCTAGAGTTTTTCATTCTCTTTTAGTACATAAATTATTCGTAAATTTTATTAGCTAAATTATCTGTGTATTACCGTGTATATTAACTCTAGGAAAAATATCCATAAGAAAGTAAAATGGCCAGCTTCTCCCAAATGAAAAGGAATCACTATTTCAAATTCGATGATCAATCTATGTCTTATTACTATATCTGTGATAAAATAAAATATGGAAAAAAAAAAAGTTCAATAATAAATTTGCTTATGCATGTGTAAACATGACGCTTTTATGGCTTTAAAATTAAATAATAATAATAATTTTAAAGGTTAGAAAGAAATAAAGTGCGAAAAATTCGCACTGGCTTGCTAGTTAATAATAAATTAAATATTTAGAATTTAATTTCTTCGAGAGAAATGAATAATACAAATAAATAAAGGAATACATGGTTATATAATAAAGAGTAAAGAATTTCAGTTCTATTTTTCTTGGAGACGTTTCGAATTTATATAAATATCACGTGGTAAAAATTGAAGAAACTTGTTTTAAATTTTATGTAGATCAGTGTTTAGTAATTTGAACTGGCAAGAAGAAATAAATTTTGAAATAAATTTCTTACAATACAGCATGAAATTATTTTTTAGTCCATGGAAATTAATTTTATTGTTTTTCAACTAATTTCAACATATTCGCAAAAAACTGCACATTTTGCTTTGTTGAATAATCAAATAAAGATTGCTTCTTTATTAATAAAATATTCTGTATTTATAAAATTAAATAAAACGTTCTTGATTTAAATTGATTTTAACCCTTTGTATCCCACCGGGACTTTAAAGTCCCATAAAAAAAAAAAAAAAAAAAAAAAAAAAAAACTCAATATAGCCTAAATTTACCGCAGGATTTCAATGGAACTTCAAACTCCCTATAGTTTAATGTTTCCCTATAGTTAAACTATAGTTTAAGGTAAATTTAATTTGAGATGTTTCTCATGCAGCAATATATATATATATATATATATATATATACAATAAAAAGTTTCAAACTATTTCTCCAAAAATAAGGTAATTTGGGATATAAAGGGTTAAGTAAAGTAATTGTTTGAAATATTTTGTATTTATTTTTTTAATGTTTATAATTTATTTTTTAATTAACTACAGTATATATTTCTTCCAAAATTTTGACATTTTTATTTATTGAAAATTTATGATTTTTAATGGCATCAGTGGTTATATTAAACATAAATAAACACCTCTCAGTTGATTTGTTAGCTAAATTAATTCGTACTTTGCTATCACTCCTATTTAAAAAAAATGTTTATATATATTACTTTTGAAATAAACTTATGACTAAATATAAGATTTATTGTTTTATGGAGAGAAAAAATTGGGAATGAAAGGGTTGAGATAATTTGCAGAAAACAACAGATTCTTAATCGTAAAATGGCAACATGAATAAACAAATTATTTGTTATTTTGAACGATAGTGTTTGTTAGATCGTCATAGTCCTATCTTTTTTCAAGTCATTTTTATTGCTTATTATTATTAATAAACTTCACTAGTCACCATATTAAAAAAAAAAAAAAAAAAAAAAAAAAATCAAAAGAATTGAGCAACCGTTTTTTTTTCCTTTTAATCGCTTAATAAATAAATAATAATAGTTATAAAAATAATTACATTGAAATCGCTCTAGAACTTTATTTGGGTACTGACTGCCTAATGCCGCTTTTTTCCTTCCTGCACTGCATCGGTCCAAGTTCACACTATGTTCAGAAGGGTCTTTATTCAGTACTTTAATTTGGGTATTTATCGACGACAGGTGGAGCTGTTATTGTTTAAGAACTGTGATTTTAAAGACGACTGTGTCTCAGCATCTATTAAATATTTTTCTTCAAGCCGTGTATTTTATATCCTACACTCTTCGCACTATATTACCATATATTTCCGACCAATATAAGACCATTTTAATAAATTTAATCTTTTATACTATATTACAATTTTTTTCTGATAAATAAAATGAACTAACAAAAAATAATTAAAAAAGAAAAAAAAAGAAAAGAAAAAAAAAAAATCCTTTTCAAAGAATTTAATTGTATGAAAAGTAAAAAGTTGAGACATTATAAAAATTATGCACAAACATGAATTTTTAAATAGTTTCTTTAATTTAAAATTCAATATGTTTCGACTATTTTACAATTTGAATTCAATAAACACAAAAAAGAAAAAAGAAAAATTGCCCTCTAATAAAAAAAATTAAATAAAAAATAAATAGCGCAATAGCTGTTGCTAAGGTACGCAGATTGATATGAATTAATAAATATTAGAAAAGAAAACATAAGTGTCAATGAATGAAATCGAAACAGAAAATAATTAAAATAATTAAAAAGAAAAAAAGAATGGTGAAAACTATTTTAATGAGGTGCACTTTTATGGTCCAAGTTCTGCTAATTTTTGTAGCTCTGCGATCACTAGTTTAAGCACCAGAGAAAGTCAGTCACACAGACACAGCGATATGCACATAGATACAAAGATACTTCTCTGGATTTATATACATTTATTTAAGTTGTTTATTTATTTAATTTATTATTTATTTATTTATTTATTGATAATTTTATAAATGGATTTTGTTATTCTTATTATTAGTTTTTTTTTTTTTTTTTTTTTTTTTTTTTTTTAAGGGGGGGGGGATGTATTTACTAGATTAATTTTTTACCTTTGTTTTTATCGAATGTCAAATATGCCAGTAAATTTTGTTAATTCTTCGATTACACATCATTTGATCTATAATAACAGTAATAATAATGTGTTTGTGTAGCAGCTGTCTGAAGAGTTACAAAAGTTTTCATACTTTCTGTTTTGACTCACAACGAAGCACTTGAAACCAGATTTCTGGATTTTAAAAAATTAATTGAAGTTGTTTCCATTGTCATTTTCAGTCCCCTCGCTTATCAAACACAAAGTAAAAAGAGATTAGCTGTCAATTAAAAACATTACCAGAGATAAACACTTTTTTTTTTTTTTTTTCATAATACAACAGGTTTTACTATTTCTTTTAGACAGTGATTTTCCATTCTCGCCGTTTATCGTATTACACCTTGAAAAAATGCTGAAAGTTTGACATTGCATCTGTCCAGATTATTAAATTTTATGAAGAATTGGTACACCTATTAATCAGGACGATATCTAGCTAACGCCGTATTTTTTAATTCAGTATGATATTGGGACAAATGATATTAAATAAAAATCACACTGTAAATTAAAAAAAAAATAAAAATGCCGAAAATAAAAATAAAATAAACAGATAAATATATTTCCTTTTATGTCGAAGAAAGAAAAAATGAACGTGCAAATGTGCAAATAATAAAATTGAAAAAATCTTGCTAGACCGACATGCTATATATATATTGCCCATTATCATTATATTATTTTTCTTTATGTTGAAAATAAATAAATAAATAAATAAAATATAATAAAGTTAACATACATGTATTTATTATAATTTCAGAAGGATTGACGCCTTTGTTTATATTAAAAAATTATTTAAAAATATTTATAATTAATATTTAAAAGAATGTTAAATTTACTTAAAAGAATAATAATTTATTTAAAAGAATTTATAATTTATTTAAAAGAATGTATAATTTATTTAAAAGAATGTTAAAGTTTAAAATAATGATATCAGATTTTATGAATTAAAATGAATGACAAATATTCAAATAAATTTAATAATAATAATAATAACAATAAAAAGGAAATTTCTGACGGTAAATAAATTTTTTGACATAAATACGACTTTAAAAAATGTATTGAAATTATAAAAACTATATATTCCTAGATTCTATGTTTCATGAGTTAAGAATATATAAATAAATATGTAAACGTATTTTTTTTCATGTCGAAAAAAAAAGAAAAAAAAAAAGTTTTTTTTTTTTTTTTTTTTTTTTAATAGTTAAAATAAAAATTGGTCATAAATATTTAAAAAAAAGAAAGAAAAAAAAGGAAAAGAAAAAGAAAGAAAAATGGCATTTTTAATTTTTAAGAAGTAACTTGTTCGAAACATGTACATGTTACACTAATACATTCAAATATAATTAACCTGATAAATAAGTATCATTGCAAGGAAGCTTTATTAGTTGTAAAACTTGCAACAGTTATTTCAAGTCAAAATAACAGTACATCACTTCATCAGGTGATAAAAGCTAGGCACGAATTAGGCTAGGTTCCCAGATGTATGCCTTCCGTTGGATCATTTAGGATCCTAGCCCGTCTTTGCGCAAGTTTTGTAAGAAATCGCTAAAAACTCTGAACAGCTAAGCAGACGAGCGTATCTGGGATCGAGCGTAGACATCATCTCTAACAAACAGGAAAAACAAATGTTTAAAAAATCAATTGTAATTTTTTTTTTTTTTTTATTTGTTGCATAAAACAATGTTGGATGTTTAATTTCACTGCGAAGCTAATGTAAGTTAAAGGGTTAAATGATAATATGTGTTTAGTAAAATGCATGGACTGAAAATTATTTGATAATAATTATGCTTTGCAGCTCAAGAAGTTAGATGTGATCATCTGCAGATAAAACTATTTTAATCAGTAAATGAGACATTTTATAGCTAAATTACACTACGCGGCAAAAAAAAAAAAAAAAAAAAAAAAAAATTCAAGATCTCACACCATTTTTGCTAATTCTTATGTGACCTCCTGAATCCGAATAGGACTCCCATTTTGCCCAGTCACCCACCATTTTCTAGCTACACCACCCCCTCCCTCAATTTATTACCATGTCCGATAATTTTATGACCATGCATGTAATTTGAAGAATGAAAAATAATTAATTTAACACCTGAAAACGAAAAAATATAAAGTTAAAAAAATAACATTAAACATATTTAAAAAATAAAAGTTATGTAATGCATAATTTCAGTGGCAAATCCTCCCACCCACCCCACAAAAAAAAAAAAAAAAAAAAAAAAAAAAAAAAATCGCTTGTAGTCCATGTATTAGAATTTTCCAACGCTGTAGCCCCTCAGAAGATATTTAACGATTAAGATACCCCCCCCCCCCTCCTAAAAATCAAATTTAGAGCCATACAATCACCGAAAAATGATAAAAATAGGGGGCCATTCCTAAAAAACGATGGGTTATAGGTCAAAATGGTCGTCCTATTTGGATTCAGAAGGTCATTTTACATAATGTATTTTACAATATGCTGAAGTTATGTCAGAGGCAATTTTCATGCCGAGCAGTGTTATTCATTATTTAATACAAAACTGCTGTGGTAATAAAATTAATAAATGACAAAGAAATTTCCATGATTATAATAACATATATTTGATTTTGTTTTCCACGGAAGAAAGAAATAAAATATTTTCACCCTCGCGTTTGTTAGAAGTATGTATGTTAAACATAATATTGTAGTATTTTAATTTCTTTTTCTATTTTACTGAATAACTGTTTTTATTTATTTATTGAAAAAAATAATATTTCTTTATAGAATTTTAGAATTTTAACAAACAATGGATTAATTATATGGCTTTCTCTTTGCATCGCCCCAATCCTTTATTTAAATTTATATTATTTAATAGATTTAAAATGCATGATGATTGGATTACTCTATATCTGTGAATGGGAAAAAAATAAAATTTTGATGGAAGTCACACTGATTAACTTTAATATAAATTAATTTAAAAAATAAAGAATGGAGGAAAAAAATACAAAGAAAGACTATTTTTTCTATTGAAAGCAATTTGTGTATTTTACTTCTAAAGGTAGCTGATTATATATAATTCTATATTATACATTTAAATTTTAAAAGTACTTTTGTAATTAAACTGTAGAACAAACAAAGTGTAATCGTTTTTATTTAAAATGAATTAAACTAATATGAAGCAATTTTATTTAAAATGTTGTGTGTAAGACATTAATTTGGACGGGGGCGGGGAGACACTGGGCTTTTCATACTGCTGAGTCTCGAGTGAGCACTGCAATTAATCTTCGTTTTAATATTACGGAAAAACACTGGAGATAAAATAACATTTATCTAAAGCATTTCATGCAATGCAATAACATATTTTCCAAAGGAATATATATTCAATATTAGAGGTTCTTATGATTGTCTACCGTGCATTCCAAAAGATACAAAAAAAAAAAAAAAAAATCAAAATGGACAAATTTCCGTTTAAGATAATCTCCAAATCATAAGGGATTCATCTGATAATTTAGTAATCTGTTTTAACATTTTATAGATTATATGTATTTATATTCTTTAAAAAAAAGAAGAAGAAGAAGAAGAAGAAGAAGAAGAATGGAATAAAATAGCATTTGCTTGTATGTATTATTAGTTTTCTTTCTTTCCTTCCTCTTTTCTCTTTCCTCCCCCCCCCTCCCCCACTGTTTTCATGCTTCTTGGATGAGTATGATCCTATACATTATTCTAATATCTTGACAGTATGAATGACTACCGTGCATTCCAAAAGACGATCCATTTATGATTATGATCTGATCATCATTCAGTATAACTTAACAGAGTTGATAATATTAAAAAATATAATATATCTAAAGGATTTAATTCATATAAGTTTGGTTTATAAATATCAAAAACATTAAAGTAATAATTTGTTTTCACGAAATATAATTGAAATATATAAATTAATATAGTCTAGTATAAAGAATATTATGGACAGTTTTGACAAGCATTAATGTTCACTATTATGTATGGCTATTTTAATTTATGCCCGCTTAATTTTAATTTTTTAAAATAATTTTTTCTAAATTTATTTACGGTAATTACTATCTACATTTTTACTTTTTACTTTCTTTTATCCATATGTATGGTAGATAAAGTTTTGCTTTTTGGTCAACTTTTCGAAATTGTGTTTTTGTTATATTTACACGTTATGAAGTTCCTTGAATCAGAAAAAACATGTTTTTCGCCTATTTTAAATTGTTTTTAATGAACATTTAATTTACAGTATTCGTTATTTTATTCCTTAACGCACAATCTGTCATTATGGTAATGAATTTCGGGTAAGAGAAAGTTATGTGATTGCCACACTAGAATATTTCTTTTTTACCATATAGTCCTGCATTTTCCTCTTTATCTCTACTTAAATTTACACAAATATGATAGAAAAATTGTTTGCGGTCAAATTTTTTAACTTACGTTTTCTCTAGAAATATGCAGTCCTTTCCCCCACTCCCGTGAATTCAAATTTATTTCCAGTCAATTCTCTTTATAAATAAAATTATAAAGATCATTTTTTGATCATTTTTCCACCACAGTTATAACAAATTATATATTTGAAGCTTTACTGTTTTTAAACTATGCTTAGGACTATGCAAAAGCAATCTGTCTAAAACTAAAGCTATAGGAAAGATTTTAAGAGCTACCTTTCTTCCTTTTTTAATTCTAATAAATATAAATGTTCTAAATTTATTTAGGTTTATTTATTTAAATATATATATATATATATATATATATATATATATATATTGAGCTTCTTTAACATAGTTCTCATTTTATTCAATGTTAAAGTATGAGTAGCAGATTATTTAGTACTGTGAAAAGGATGTTGTATAATTATAAAAGTATTCTAAAATATGCCATCTGAACTGCAGAATTTAAATGTAGTAATTTTATTTCACCCTTTTATATGTATGTTCTAAAAAAAAGTAGTTTTTTTTTTAATAAAAAAATTAAAGTGTTAAAAAATGTCATCATGAAATATGTATATATATATATATTGAGCTTTCTTAACTTAGTTCTGATTTCATTCAATGTTAGAGAATGAGTCGCAGATTATTTAGTACTGTGAGAAGGATGTTGTATAATTATAAAAGTATTCAAAATATGCCATCTGAACTGCAGAATTTAGATGTAGTAAGTTTATTCCGCCTTTTTTATATATATGTACTAAAAATATAGTTTTTTTTTTTTTTTTTTTTTTTTTAAATAAAAAATTAAAGTGCTAAAAAACGTCATCATGAAATATTAATTTATTTTAATAAATGAATTTTAATTAAAAGTACAATAACAAACAGTCATAAATTGATATCACAGGATATCTGATCCTAACAATTGGAAAAATAAATATCCATTGCGCAAATAATAGTAATCAATACAGTTTATTTGATAAAAGTGTATATTTCATTTATTTATTTATTTTTTCGTGAATTATTATTCAAAGAAAGTATTTTATAAAGTGTTCTAAAACACTAATAGTGAGATATTTTTAATCAAAGCTACCCAAAAATTGCGTGAAAAATATGAAAAAATGTAGTCATTCACTTATTGCTTCATAATATAACTCATCCCTTCAATATTATTCAGGCCAAAAAATTTATGTGTAGTATCAAATTTACAAATCTATTAATTTGAATAATAAATAACATGGTGCGACATTCACACTACTTTCCCTTACCCTGCATTTGTATAAAAAGAGATCATTATATTTCATCTATCTATCTAATTTTTCATCTCTATCCTCTTCATATATATACAGTATACTAAAAAAAAAAAAAAAAGAAAAAAAAATCCGCACACTTCGGGACCAAAAACTGTACATTTTTTTTAATTTTGTGGATTTCCGTTTTTTTTTTTTTTTTTTTTTTTTTTTCCCTATACAATTCTGAATTAGAGTTTTTATGATATAATGATTATTTTAAAATAATAGTGATATAAATAAGTATGTAAAATATGCATAATAATAATAATAATAAGCAATTAAAGATTAAAAAATATACGAAGTTTTATATTGCAAAATGTTTTTTCAATTAAAAAATAAAAATTTGCCTTATTATATAAGATACAAAATTAAGTATAAAAACATTTGATATAATTGACTTGTGCATTATAATATATATATATATATATATATATATATATATATCACTATGTTTAGAAATATAAATAAAACTTTTTTTTTTCAGTCTTTGAATAGTTATTATTATTAATTTATTTCAAACATAAATGACCTAGACCTCAAATAAAATTGCCTTTATCTGTCTCATTCGGCACCTAAAATATAACTATTGAATTAAGTACTATCTCCATTTTCTTTCCCTTGGAATCTTTACTGTGAATTTTATTTGTTTATATTGATTGTAATGTGCGAATTTCTGGCAGTCTACTGTATATGCAGACTCCCAAAATCTTTCCTCCTTCTTCTTCTTCTTCTTCTTTTTTTTTTTATTTTTTTTTTTTTTATTGGATCTTTCTTATTTGTAATTTTTTCTATAAGCGTAAGAAGAAAGTATTTGATTCGTTTTTAATTTAATGTTAAATCTGGAATAATGTTTATTCATATTTATTCATATGACTCTGGCGTCAACCATAAACATAGTATAACTTATATTTTTTAATAAAAAAAAAAAAAAAGTTATATAATTATAAATGATTTTACACGGAAAATTATTAAAACAGAGCTAAATAAGTGATTTTAAATCATAAGATTACATTGTATTATTAAGATAATAGTAGCATTATTTAAATGTAAGTTTTCGCCCCTACATATAGAAAATTCAATTACACTTATGAATGTAACATTTAAATTTTATTTCCAACATGGAGAAATATTTATTTCATTTCAAAAGAAATGTTGTGAACTTGTTTAAAAGCAAAGAAGTAAAAGTTATCTTTCAACTGCAGGATTAATGTCAAAACATACATGAGTATTGTTAAAGATACAACCCCAAAGATCTGGTTGGGAATCAATTGTATTTGCTTGTAAACTATTCTTATCCGTTCAACCCACATGTCAATCAAAGAGTCTGCGAAAGGAGGGAAGTGAAATCTGGAATAAAACGGGCCTGACCACTCAGCCCTGGAAATATGTATCTAAGAAAAGACGGGTTCAACGCTTCAGAGACGAAAATCTTTATCAAGAAAAAGAAGGGCCTGACCATTTACGAGACACATTTCAAATCCGGAAAAAGACGGGCTTAACGCTTATAGGGTTAAAGTGCTTATTGAAAGTTTTGTACTTATTAATATGATTTTTCAGCACGTAAAATTTAGATATTGTTTCGAATTTTTCGTCATTTATTGAGATTTTTTTTTTTTATTATTATTACTTAATAAATATTTATTCTTCAATTTTTTTTTTTTTTTTTTTTTTTTTAATTCTGTAATTCTTAAAAGAACACGCGAACGATGAAACATGGAAAAGACAGGTTTATACTGCCTGTAACTTCGAGAATGAGTTTTACCTACTTTATTTTTTATTATTTATTATAATTCTGTAATATATTTCAACGACTAATAAAGTTAAATATTACCTTATGATTTTATTGACACGCTCAGGAAGAAAGAAAGAAAAAAGAAAAAAAAAAAAAAATGAAAGGCATATCTGTTTTAAATTTAACAAAGAGTGACTATCTTTCTTCATGCTCTGCAAGATTACCTTTAATAATCCCTTTGCTTTCTTTACACTATAAGGTAACAACAACCAGTTAAAAAAGAACAGTTTATCTTTCATACCAATGAACATACTCGTTTCATATAATCGTTACCGAAAATCACGTTGCGAATTTCAACCAGAATCGGCACTCTTGCAAATACCTGGACAAACGCAACAAACCTGCTATTTAATGCGAGTTTGTTACATGATTGAATTAGACCACCTGTTAAAAGACAATCTGCAAGAGCTATTTCTTTCAGTGTTTAAAATTTTACGAACAAAATATCAGGTGTAGCTTATTTAATTTTCTCAGAATAACAAAAATGTTCTTTTCATAGTCGTCAACATTTTAATTTTTTTGCGAAGCATTTTTTGCCCCACCTTTTTTCGCACCACTTTTTTAACAGAAGAATTTCTTCATTATGTAACTACGATAAAACCATAGACTCCTAAACTAGAAGTCTTCCGCGTGGTTCTTAAATTTGGAGGTAGACAACGCCACCTGGTACAGATTGCGCGACTTTTTTATTCAGCAGCCACAAAAAATTTTTTATACAGTGGGAACTTCAAAACTTATATTAAAAGTTATATTAAAACGCAACTAAAATTAAACTTATAAATTAACAGAATTTGATTAGTTGCTAAAATTTTAATTATTTATTCATTAATTTATCATATAACACTTCTGTAATATATTTCAACTACTAATTAAGTTAAATAATACCATGTGAATTTATTGACACCGTCAGAAAATAGAAATAAATTAATAAAGAGGAAAGTCTGTTTCAAACTTAAGACCGAGTGTTTAAGTTTATTTGTGCTTTACAGAATTTCCTCTAATTTCCCTTCTTCTTTATTTACACAAAATGTAACAACTTGCAGAAACAGTAAAGCTCCAATTTTGTACCATTGGGCGTTCCCGTATCATATGATCACTACCATGAAAAACATTCAGAAACAGCTCTCTGTGTAAAAAAACCTTAATTGATCAAACTTGCAAGTTATTGCAAGTTTGCTGCATGATAAATATGGAAGTTGGAAGAACCACAATTGTCAGGACGAGATATTCCTTTTAGTCCTTAAAAATTTACGAATAAATAATCTGGTGTAGCTTATTTAAATTTCTAGGAATAACGAAAAAAACAAAAAATCATAGTTGTCAACATTTAAATTTTTTCGTAACCGCTGACGTAGATCCACGTCATTTGAAAATCTGCAACTCCACTAGTGGGTGTTTCTTTCTCAATTTGTATGTGAATTCAGAATATTTTGTTCTGAAATATTTTAAATTGGAAGAATAACGCCCACAGGTGGACCTTACTGTCAAAGAGCCAAAATGATGCGGTCACGAAATTGTTGATTTATTGCGGATCAGCTTTAGCCCTGCCTTTTTTCGCATTATTTTTTTAATAAGAACATTTCTTCATTATGTAACTGCGATAAAAAAAAGTAAAAATTACTCTTATGAAAATGTACGTAAGTAAGTAAAAAGTACTCCGGAATAAATTAAAATCTTGGCAACTCTGTTTTTATGTAAGATAGTGAATTATTGATACACAGCCGAAATACAGAGGATTCCTCTTTTGTAGAAAAAAAGTTACACATTTGAGCATTTTTCTAAATCATTACGTCTTTTTAAAGAAAAATTATGTTCATTGTGTTCATTCGTGTTCCCCTTACTTACCAGCTTGGAAAATGCCTGGATATTCTGCGCGCATTATATCTCCGTGATGGTTTGTCAAAATTTAATTAAAGTTAGCAGCTTTTACGTGAAATACAAATATATGAAATGAGGAGCAATTAACTCATTAACATTAAAAGTTTTGTAAAAAAAGCATAATTGCGCCAAACATAATGATATATTATTGTACAGGGTAATTAAAAAAAAAAATCACAAGAATGAAGCTTTCCAGAAAAATTAATTTTCTTCATTTTAATTGTAGGATATTTTTACACGTGCACTTTTTTTTTTTTTAAAAAAGATTCATATAGAGTATCAATTCCATGTAATCCTGTGCGAAAAGCGGACATCGAAAAAAAAAATTCGTTCTGACATTTTTAAGAAAAAAGAGTAAAATTAAAAATTTACAATTATTCTAACAGTTGAAATAGACAGGTAACTTCCTTTTTAACACTTCTTAAAAATTACAATCTTTAAAATTAATTATTTTTTATGTTGTTACGTAGCTGCGATCATTGTAATTACCCCTTATCGCTCGTATGCCCCTTCTGAGAGGACATTAAAAAATCGAGCCACGTCTTAAGGTGTTCCTTTCCAAATGAAATATTATTTTTACATTAATAAATAAATGGAATGATTATAAATGGAAAAACAATATTCACCTATCAATCCGAACTTTTTTGTGTAAAAGGAACACAATATTCTGCATTCTAAAATCAATTATCTACAAATAAGTTAAATATAAGTTTTTTTTTCTTTTTCAAATTGTATTGAAAATAGTTATATAATACAAACATTTTTTTTTTTTTTTTTCGAATTTATATAGCATTTAAACGGTCTTGTTTTTAAAAGAACATAATTTTCTTTTTTATTGATTAATAATAAAATTTATATTATTTAATATTTGATATATTTACATTATGTTTAAATACACTAATAATGTAAGAGTAATATATGTAATCAGATGTACTTAAAAAGTTTACGTTATCTAAAATTTTTATAACAAGAAATGAATTAGATTTAAATTTACCGGAAATGAAGTTTGCAAGGTGAAGTAAATATAAAAAGTACGGGTTCATTAATTTGAATTAAAAAATATGTCATTGAATAAATATTCATAAAAATATTAACAGCATTCATTTTCATTTTCAGAAAAGATATGTTAAGTTAACTATCTTATGCGTGTTAATGAGAAACTTGTATGAGATATATTAAAAGTATATTATAAAATATTTCATTCAATTCAATTTTAGAGGGATATATCTAGTGGAATATTATACACATTTTTTTTTTTTTTTTTTTTTTTTTATGTTTAACTAATATAGTATATTTTCTAAACATTGTAAATTACATAGGTATTACACTGAGCTTTTGAATAATCAATCAAACTTCTAAATAATTTTTACATATATTCATGTGAATTAGTTAATATTATTTTATAATGATTTCTTGAATATTACCGCGATAAATAACGTTATACGCACATTTCTATAAAAATAAAATTAGAAAAGTTCTCAATAAATATTAAATATAATTTTAAAAAAAATTGTTTCTAGTTAAACAATTCATGATTTTTTTTTAATTATCTCCATAAATAACAGGCGTATGAAGTAAATATACATAAAAAACTACACTGCTCAAAAAAAAAAAAAAAAAAAAAAAAAAAATCGAGATTTGATACCATTTTTGTTTATTATTATGTAAAATGACATTCTGAATCCGAATATGACTCCCATTTTCCCCAGTCACCCACAGTTTTCTAGATGCACTACCCCCTCATTTTTTTTTTCCTGTTCGATAATTTTATGACCATGAATTTGATTTGAAGAAAGAAAAATAATTAATTTAACACCTAAAAACAAATATATATTATATATATATGAAGTTTAAAAAGTAACATTAATAACAGATTAATATATATATATATATATATATATATAAGATATGAAATGCATAATTTCAGTGGCAAATTCCCGCCAAAATTTTTCCGCTGTCACAAATGTCCATGCTTCAAACTTTTCCAACTCTGTATCCTCCCAGAAGTTATTTAACTGTTAAAATATTCCTCCCCATCCTAAAAATCAAATTTATAACCATAAAATCACCGAAAAGTGATAGAAAATAGGGGTCCATTCCTAAAAAACAGTGGGTGGTAGGGCAAAATGTGTGTCACATTCGGATTCAGGCGGTCATTTTACATAAGAATATGCTGAAGTGGTGTCAGAGGCAATTTACATGCCGAGCAATGCTATTTGAATGAAATTTTATAGTTTTTAAACATTATAAAAATTTAATAATAAATAGATTTATTTTTATTTTAAAAAGTGGAAAAACATGTAATATACCTGAAATTATCAACGGAAGAAATAAATTGTGCAAACAGATAAGGAAATTATATTTATATTAAAATAATATACATTTTATTTAGTTAACGTAATTTTAAACAGGGATATAGATTCAACTAACATTATATATCGCCATGGAGGGTGGTGATGCATATTCTTGGTTGTCAGTTTTATCCCTTTTTGTCTACCGGAAATTTTTAATAGAAACTGTTAGCCAAAAAGTGTTAAAATAGGCAAATATGTAAATAACATAACCATTAATTTCAATTCCCAACTTCGAAAATCATCTCGAAATTTTTCACTGAAATACCAGATATATTATGTATATAAATTAAAGATAATATCATTAAATGTATATATATATATATATATATGTATTGTTAAATACATTATTCACATATATTTACAATTTGACACAGTCTGCGAAACGAAAGGAGGTGATAGAACATCCCATGAGGAGCATGACACACCATAGAAACCCTGTCCTATCTCTAACCGTTTCTGAGTTATGGTAGATAGAAAAAAAATCTGTTTTTTTTTTCCATCCCGTCAGAAAAAAACCGAATTTGTGAGCTTTCTGAAAGACTTACACTCAAAATAAGCACATATTTGCTAAGAGCATCAAAAATCCTATCGGGTGACATCGTTTACATGAGGATACCTTAATTTGACAGTTAGCTACAAGCGCTAAAACATTGGCGAAGTTTAAAATCGAGTTGTCATCAAATTCTTTAACCGGCAATTCTGCAAACACCGTTCAAGCTACAATCGGTCAAATTTACCAAAAACAAGCTTTAGAATGAGCCCACAGTAAACCATATCGGTGTTCTTGTTCAGGAGAAATTTAGCCTTTTGTTTGAAATACATTCATCTCTGAACTCCACATCGTCGAGAAGGAGACTCACGGGGTGCCATTGTCGTTCCTGATTTCATGTCCGCCTTCAGCCCGTTGTTATGTCAGATGTAAAAAAGAAAGTTTTGAAGACAAAAAAGAAAAGTAGCAGTTGTATTATGTTTACATATACAATGGGATGGGAAAAAAAAGAAGTATGACGTTTCTCACGTCTTTCACAAAGGAGTATGCAAAAAAACAAAAAAAAAAAAAAAAAACGACGCATCTCTCGTCTTTCACAAAGAAATATGTAAAAAAAAAAAAAAAAAAATGACGTATCTCACGTTTATGATTAAAGCACATATGCATTCGAATGGATGCGTGAAATTTAGTGCCGCTGCTGAAATTGGTCAACCCCACACCTCTTACATGCCCTTGCCCGCTAACGAACGGAAACCACAGTAGCTCTTAGCGAAAGCTCATCCCTCAGTTTTACTATTGCGTCATCGAGCCGGCTGCTTAAATCTTGAAAACTGGCAACTTCTGTTCGGTAAAGTACTTGCTTCAGGAAACCCCAAACATAGAAGTCCAATGGAGTCAGATCTGGCGATCTAGGTGGCCAAGGAATCGGTCTATTACGAACAATCCATCGCGGGATTCAAGAAGTCTCGAACGGCATTGGAAGAATGTGCAGGGGCCCAATTGTGCTGGAAAATGATTTCCGCTCGTTGGGGTACAGGAACGACATTAAGTAATCCTGGAAGATGATGTTCCAGAAACTCCAAATATGTATTGTTTGCCAGATGACCTTGCAACACATGTGAACCTATCAAGCGATCGCCAACCACTCCAAGCCAAACATTTAAGCTGAATCGTGTCTGGAACGATGAGTTTCGTGTTACAAATTTATTTTGTTGAGCGTAATGATGCCAGTTATGTAAATTTAACATGCCATCCCGAGGGAAAAGTGACTCATCTGTCCACAGCATCGTTCTAAGGAAATGGTGTTCCTCAATATCTTGCTCTAAAAGCCAGCGGCAGAATGTTACCCGCTTTTGGAAATCTGAGCGGCGTAATTCTTGTATCGGTGTGAAGTGGTATGGTGTATACTCGTTTTTGCGCAAAACATTCATCACTTTACTTTGGGAGATTCCACCTTCTCTCGCAAGTATGCGTGAACTCATATTTGGATTTTCCTCCACTCAGTCGACTACGGACTCTTTAGCTGTGGTGGAGTGGCGACCATGGCCCCTTTCGTACACCCTACCGAACGACCCACTCTCCCTTAGCCGTTGATGAATTGCGGCAAATACAGCACGGTTGGGCGCACGACGATGTGGATCACGTAAACTGTACTCTTCTTTGGCTCTCTGAGAGTTACCATCGCAAAATCCATACACAAAATGCATATCCGCGTACTCTTCATTTGTAAAACTAGGCATATCTGTTTACAGGTTGGAAAGTATGACAATTTGATCCCTGTGATAATTTCAATTGAAAATAAAATTCAGAAGGGTAAAAAAAAAGGGATAAAATTTCAATATTAATTTACAAATGTAGAAGAAAAAAAGTGCTACGGAATAAGAACCAACTTGGATAATTTGTACCAATGTAGGAAAACATACTAAGTATGAACTAAGAGAGAGCAAGTAGACGTGAGAGCAGCGTGAAATGAATCGACCGAGCTCAGGCAAAGTCCAGAAAATGCTAAAGCAATAAGCAGCATAAAACGTAAAAGAAGCTGACGAGCTGATGAGCTGTTACTGATTGACTCGCCTTTTGTACCCGCGAGTGGGATGCGCGCGCAGGAAGGTTGGAATACATCTGCATATCACTAGGAGTCCATATGCAGATAGTCACGAATTTGCATACATTCCATTTACTCACCATCGTTTCGTTTGCCGAATTTTGACGAACGCCCTTTTCAGTGATGTATTTTAAACAAAAGGCTAAATTTCTCCTGAACTAGAACACCGATATAGTTTGTTGTGGGCTCATTCTAAAGCTTGTGGAATGGAGAAATCTTTGGTAAATTTGACCGATTGTAGCTTGAACGGTGTTTGCAGAATTGCCGGTTAAAGAATTTGGTGACAACTCGATTTTAAACTTCGCCAATGTTTTAACGCTTGTAGCTCGCCGTCAAATTAAGTTATCCTGATGTAAATGTTGCCACCTGATAGGATTCGTTCTGCTGTTTCCAAATATGTACTTATTTTGCGGGTAAATCTTTAAATAAGCTCACAAATTTGGGTTTTTTCAGACGGGATGAAAAAAAACAGATTTTTCTTCATCTACCATAATTCGGAAACGGTTAGATATAGGACAGGGTTTCTATGGTGTTTTATGCTCCCCATGGGCTGTTCTATCCCCTCCTTTCGTTTGGCAGATTATGTCAGACTCACCCTGTATATATATTCAACATTGTGGCGACACGCACGTACATTCCAATTGACTACGAATGTGCGTGTCGAGCTGTAGTACCATGAGTCAGCCGAGGTATTCTCACGACAGTTACTGGACATTTTGAACGGACAGCTGCCAGTTAACGAGACATCAAAACGAATATAATTTCCTGATATTTTTTGTAATTTATTGGCATCGAATAAAGAACTGATCGAAAAAGTATTTTCTAATATTCAAGTTTATTATAGGAATCGCGATTGGCTCCGTGAACGAGCTATCCTTGCCGCGAAGAATAAATATGTCTATCAACTTAATAATGTTATTCAATCCAGCATTCAAAGTGAGGAAATTACATATATGTCGATAGACACTGTTGTTGAAGCAGATAAAGTAGTTAATTATCCTTCGGAATTTTTTAACTTACTTGATCTGCCACCACACATATTAAAATTGAAAATAGGTGTGCCAGTTATCATGTTGCGGAATATTAATCAACCAAAACTCTGCAACGGCACGCGACTCGCAGTTAAGAAAGTAATGAACAACATAGTGGAAGATTTTAACGGTTCCATTCAAAGGTGAAGATGTCCTCATTCATCGAATTCCCATGATTCCGACCGATACACCATTTAAATTTAAAAGATTGCAATTTCCAATTCGATTGACGTTCGCAATCACAATCAATAAATTTCAAGGTTAGTATTTAGAAATGTGTGGTTTAGATTTAGATGCGGAATGCTTCTCACATGGGAAACTGTATGTTTGCTTTGTTTTGTTTCTCATTTCTCATCCATGCAACCACAATGTGCCACAGCAAAAGCGAGGCAGAGTACAGCTAGTATATACAGGGTGGGTGAAAAGTTCTGCAACAATATAAAAAAAGTGCATTTTCCCTTATAGAACTTGTGGATTGTTAAATAATTATGTGTAATTCATCGATAAATAAATATTCTTACTAAAAATATCTGTTTTTCACGTAGGTCTTTATTTATGGCTAAAGAAAATACAAGAAAAGCGATAATATCATTCCATAAGGCAGGCTGGAGGCATATAGACGCCGTTAACAGCTGCAAACAACTTTTTACAATGTATCACGAACGATATCACGGTTCTGTGTGGTACGCACCACTAGTGATCGACCTCGTAGTGGAAGACATAGAACCATAAACATACCACGAATTCGTGATATTATCCGAAAAATTATATCCAGTAATCCTCGAAGACCAATGAGGAAGATGTCCTCCGAGATCAACGTTAGTACTGAAAGAATCCGTCAAATTCTTAAAAATGAACTAAGACTTTGCCCTTATAAACTGTAAAAAGTTCATTATCTAACTCAGAAAAGAAAAACAACTAGACTCAAAATATTTCGCAAGCTGCTGAGTCGAGTTGCTCGAAATGCTCATAGAACATTCTTTTTCAGCGATGAAACTCTTTTCACGATACAGCAAGTTGTGAACAAACAAAATGACAGAATAATTATCCCAGATGTCCGAACTTCAAATGAGAGAGGGAGAATCCTTTCAAAGCAAGCCAATCCTCAATCTGTGATGGTTAGGGTAGGAGTTTCTTCCTAATGGAATACTCCTCTCGTTTTCATGCCTCAATATGTAAAAGTGAATGCTGAGAGAAAAAAAAAATTATCGAACCTCTCCGAGATCACTGAGCTCCTGCACTCTTCCCAGGACAGTCCTGGACATTTCAGCAGGATTCTGCATCAGCACATAAGGCATGAAACAATCAGAAATTTTTTGCAGACCTTTCCCCTTCATTTATTGCAGCCCACAGACTGGCCTCCGTATTCACCAGATTTAACCCCTATGGATTACTGTATCTGTTCAGTTTTGAAGAGGGAAGCTTGTTAAAAAATACGCAGTAGTTTGATATTGTTCAAACAATCACTAAAGGCTGCGTAGGAAAAATTAGATGTAAATATGTTGCGGCTTGCTGTTGATAAACTCCCGGAAAGATTAAGAGCCTGCATTAAAGTCAAGGTGACTATTTTGAAGTTGCTTAAGTTTTTTTTTTTTTTTTTTTTTTTTGATCATTAGTAGAAAATAAAGTTTATTTTTTACCTATTGCTTCGATCTAGTTTTTTATTCAATGCCTTTTATTTGTTGCAGAACTTTTCACCCACCTTGTATATTTGTAGTTTTGGGTTAAGGATGTTCTACAAGAACATACATTTATTTGGATTTTGTCCTATCTTAAGAAATAATAACGATAAATTGCTTTTTAATTTTGATGTGTTTTGACGTATTAATTTGAACTGCATACGCTTTAAACTGTAAAAATAATAATAAAACTATTTTACGCGTATTTTATAATGATAATCACATTGCTAAATTTCTCTAAGTCTTACATTATCTACAAGTAAATATTTGGTCATTTTTGTAATTTAGACGTTTTGCAATATATTTAGAAAAGTTTTGTAGAAATTATATATATATCTTAAAACTGGTGCATTTTAAAGAAAATGTAATTCCTCATGTAATTTCAGAGAAAGATTTGTTTTGAAAAAGAAATTAAGACCAGTAACTTAAGCAAAAGACAAAATATTTTGGATCACCTGTAAAAAGTAATGTGTGAAATGCAGTTTGGTTGCAGCATGTCATTACGAGGATCCTTTAACTTATTGGTATAAATATGTATGATGCTACATATTAGTGGAGATATAACGGTTTCTTTAAAAAATTGAATAAAAAATCACATTTAAATTATAGCACAAAGGGTATTAGACCCAGTGCAAGGACATTTTACATACTACAAGGAAACGCGGCATACTACATTGAACATCGCATACTGGAATCAGAATGCAAAGTGTTAACCCTACAAGGCTCAATTTTTTTTTAGTGCGCGACAAAAATATATAGGTTGTAATTAGTGATCAGAAGATAGAGAAAACTAAAAATAAAAATAAAACCATATTTTACGGAAAAATCAACTTTTTAGCTCAACGTACCGTATGTGGAACATACATAAAAATATGATTTACTAATACGTTTACTATTGTAA
Organism: Salticus scenicus; assembly: GCA_963930645.1. Lineage (NCBI taxonomy): Eukaryota > Metazoa > Arthropoda > Arachnida > Araneae > Salticidae > Salticus > Salticus scenicus. The sequence goes on from OZ005659.1 coordinate 186,816,285, forward strand.
TAAAAAAAAAAAAAAAAAAAAAAAAAAAAAAAAAACCCTTACCTCTGCAAAATATACGGTATTCTTTATAACACACAGTATTTTTTTTTTCGAGTCAAAACTGTTCAATAACTATTCTTTTTTTTATTTTTGAATTCAGATAAACGACTAACGTATCACTTTCATTCAAATTTCATACTGAGTGCACTGTAACAAAAACACGAAACACATCTTTAAGTAAAGATTCGTATTAATACTTTGCTAAATGTCAGTAGCTTCTATCAAGATGTCAAGAGACGCCGCTACTAATAGTTTTATAACTATAGGTACGATTAAAGTCGGTGTTCCACATATGGAACTTGGTGCCTTGTAGGGTTAAATTACTTAATATGAAAAATTTTACTAAATAATTTTAGATATTTTACTAAATAATTTTTTAAGTACGTACGCGCAAGCTTTTCAAAAATATTATTTGCATAATTTAATAGCCAACATTATTGAGTTACCTATATGAAAACACCAAAATTCGAAAAAGTAAATTCGAAAAGTTATGAGAGATAGAATGAACATAATTTCAATTATAAGCAACTATCGCAAAAAATATGCTTCGATTATAAATAATTAAATAAGATCCACTATGACACAAAGAGGAAGACGCGTAAGAATAATTTGAAAGTATGAAAAAATGTGCAGCAACCACGCCTCATTTTAGTTTAAAGTTAAAATATCATTCTTCGTTTCTTCAACACAAATAAAATGTTGTTAGAATTTATTATTATTGTTATTACCAGTTTTTTTTTTTCTAATTTTCTATTCATTATTTTTCAATTCATTAACTCTTTGTATTTTACTTTCACAAAACATGTATAAAACTGAAATGGTATAATTACACCGGTCAAGGAAAAAAAAAATAATCTCGTGTGCCACTCACACGATTTTCTCTTACCTGCATTTCAATATTATAAAGATTAATTGCATATTAAGTATTAAAATGAATAATGTAAGATAATAAATTCCAATGTTATTTAAAAATAATCTAAGTTAGATTCATGAACAAATTTACTTGACGTATCATTCTGTGTGAATGTGGCTACCACTTCCTGCACAACTCGTTTAATTATAGTACCCACATTTATTTATTAAAAAAAAAAAAAAAAAAAAAAAGAGGATGCTATTAATTTGCCTTAAAAATTCCCAGTCTCAATTAAATGCTTCAAAAAGCAACTTCCAAATACCAAATTTGAATTTCTTGTAGTTGTTTGTTGTTAAGTTATCCTGATAATAGATTTACATAAAGATCAAAAGTTTAACATCCGTAATGAAGGCACTTGAAAATGTCATATTATTCAAAGAATCACAGATGAAAATTAACACAGTGAAATATAGCAAATAATTCGCATCAACTACATTCACTAGAAAAGAAAGTTTAGCTCAATTTTTGGGTAGCCCTGAATAATGTCTATAATCAATTTGCGGTATAAACAATATTCTGTACTTAATTTTGGTTTTATATGGAAAACATATAACACAAAATGAATTATAATATCAGCCATTTTCAAGTATAGCCCTAATGCACTATCTACCAATAAGTATATTGACAGTTGGTAGACATAATTTATTTCTGTCATCTTGGATGTTCCTGTTAACGAACCATTTTTCTTTCTCTACGAAAAATTTAGTGTAGTATCCCTACACGATACGCATATGAATTCCAAGTTTTTGTTTTTTACAGCTTTTATTTATTTATTTATTTATTTATTTTTTAAGATATGCTGCGCAACACACAGAGAGACAGACAGATACCCATAGATACACACACCCACACCAACCACTAAAAACATGATAATTGCATTCTACGGAATCACGCTATGATAAGACAACAAGTAAACATTATATAAATGTCTACTTTGTGTCACATTATCTACACTAAGCGGACATGTTTGTAAATAGAGAATGTGACGAAAATAAGACATTAATATAAATTTTACTTGCCGTTTTGGATAGCATTACGCAAAAGATACATTAATTCATTGAAATAAATTCTTTTCAATACATAATATAAGCCCAAGAAGAAGTGCGATGTAATTGACAGTGTATTTGAAAATTGATAGCGTAATTTTAATGTATAAATATACTTTATTAGCCAGAACCAAAGAGTGTTCGATGAAATTTGAATACAAATCTCTTAAAGTAACTTCAAAGCATCACTGGCGTTTTGATATAATTTCTTTTAAAACCCATCTTTTGAAATCATGAGAGATGTGAATGGAAATGGATCAGACACTAAATTTTATATATTTTGTTTCATGTAGAAAATAATATTTATACTGTGAATATAAACAGAACAAAAAAAGCAAATAAGGAAATAAGGAAGTAATATATATATATATATATATATATATATTAATTAATAGCACTTAGTCACCTAAAATTCGTTATTATTATTTTTAAAGCCCATATTTCAAATTCATAGAGATATAAAGTCAAGTGCTGCATCAGCAACTTTTAACCCGTTAAGGTATTTTGCATTGATATTTTCCTAACAAATTCACTCAGTAAAAATCATTTATTAAAGTTACCTATTATTTATTAAAAATATCTTCCATGATGAATGCAGACGATTTTCACTCTAGGGAAGAATAACAAAGTTATTGTGATGCTTATCTAGATAAAACTAAATATCCGAAAAAAGGTCAATTTCATTCTCTATATAACATCCTTAAATGAGGGGGAAGGGGTTGTGATATGCTCCAACATACATAAAACGATTTCCAGTTAAATATGACTATTATAAACAAATCTTTCAATTTCATAATGATTCTTTATAAATAATAATAATAATAATTTTCTTATGCACATTTATACAAAATTTGCCCTGTATCATATTTTAAAATTTTTAGAAATAGCTGGATGACAACGCCCTTTCTTGAACAAATTTCACCAAAATTTTGACAGACACTAATTTATATCAAGACATTACTACATATTTTAATAATGACGCAAAATATATACTATGCGTTAGAATATATTTTCTCAATTAAATATTATTTAAAAAAAAATGCACAAGCATAAATGTTTACAAAGTGCTTTTTTACGTAACTTAATGGCGAAATTTTTATGTGTATATATAGTATATATATCAAAAATGTTTAGTGGGGATATTATATTTTAGTGGGGAATTTTCATGCTAAAGGTCAAAAGAAGTTACCCTTAACTTTACCCGACGTTGCTTAGCAATGAATTAATTGCGCTAAATTAGAATAGTAGTTTACGTCCAATAATGTATGTATATATATATATACACACTGTGACCAATAAATTCTCATACAACTTTTGAAGCACGTTAAAAAGATGTACACATGTGTTACTACAGTCCCAATTATTTTGCAGGCAATTTAGCGCTAGGTATAAAGCTGTTGCAATTGTAAATGTTGTATTTATTATAATTTTTCTTTACCTAGGTAGAATGAAAAAAATGTGATAAATAAATTCATCAAAGGAGTGTAGTCGATTGAAATTTTCAGAGACTTGAAAGCCCTGAGGGTGAAGAGAGATTTCATTTGCTGAACTATCAGAAGGTGTAATGAGACGTCATATGTCGATGACAGAAAAAGATTTGGCAGACCGAAGTCCGTTAGGACAAAAGAAGCTTTGAAAATGGTCAGGGAAAGGATACGACGAATCGGACAAAAATCTGCTAGAAAACTAGCACGAGAGCTCAAAACATTGAGGGGATCAATGGTAAACATTCTGAAAAAGGACCTTGGGTGAAAGGATTATAGAAAACGTAAAATTCACGGAGTTTCGTATTCTGATAAGATGAAAAGGAAGCAAAGGTTGGAAGAAATTCTTGGTTGGCACGCTTGGGATGAATTTGTCTTTTAGACGAGAAACTATTCATTTTACAGCAAAGTCTGAACGGAAAATGACAGAGTAGGGTCAGTTTCTATTGATAACATCTCGGAGTGACAGCATTAAGGATCCTTCAGAGACTGGCTTCAAGTTCGGTTTCTTTTGATATCCCTTTGATGTGGGGATCGAATTGACGCGAAGCAGCAGAGAGATTTTCTTCGCTGACAAACCTCCTACTGCGATTGAAATTGGGTCACTTTTGTAAAAGAGCAGTAAAAAGTAATGTCCTTCATTGTAAATGTGTGCAAAATGTCAACGGTCGATTTCGGACAATGGATAATTTAGGGGTTTTGAAGCGCTGCATCGTTGCTAGTATCTGAAGGATCCTTTACGTTCCGCGTTATCAAAATGCTTCGTCTCGGATGATTAAGGCCGCTATTTCCAAAAGCGGAAAACTCCAGTTAGTCTTCATTGATAAAGGGATAAAATTCAATGCCCAATATTATAAAACTGATGTTTTGGAAAAAGGTTTTACCACCTAATGTCCAGAGTATGTATGGGGTGGAATATTTCTGCTTCCGACAAGATGATACCTCTTCTCATACAGCACGTTTGGTTCTGGGGTGGTGCAGTGAAAATTTAGCTGACTTTTTGCCAAAGAACGAATGACCTCCCAACTCCACCGATCTTAACCCGCTTGATTATTTTGTGTGGTCATATATGCTCTCTCAACTGAATAACTATAAAATTACCGATTTCAGCAAATTCAAAAATGTAATTCAAACGATATGACAGGAAATGTCAATGGAAGCCGTGCGTGCCGAATGTGATGGATTTGAAAAGAGACTTAAGCTCGTTACGAAACTAAAGGCGGATTTATTCCAAAGCATTTATTGTAAAGATACTCAATGAATACTACTTTAATTCTATGCAAATAGTTTTTTTATAATTTACTTTGTGTTAATGTAATAAAAAATTGAATGTGTATGAAAACTTATTGGTCATGGTGCATATGTATTAAATAAATATTGTAATATCCAAATACATATCCTTTACAAATTGAACTGTATTTCTGTTGATCTCAAAAAAGTGATATTTTGCTCGTAACTGTAAAACAGTGTTAGGTAAAGTGATGTGGTTTTTAAGAACGTATTTTGAATGTAACGCATAATTGGTTTTAAGCATTCAAATTCCGTATAATAAATTGTGCACTTTTACAAACATATTATTCGATATATAAGTTAAAATTTGATACAATTTTAAACGATATGTTAATTAAAGTGTAATATCTGAGTGCGATTACGTTCGATGTATTTAATGCAATTTTAAATAAATTATTGATTTATGTTTACAAACTAATGCAGCGTTTCTCGATTTTTACGTATACGCTTCACAGTCACAAACACAGTGTGCCATGCTACTCATAAGTGTATAAATATCACTGTAAATGTATATTCATTTATTTTTATTTTTATTTTTATTTTTATCTTTATTATTATTATTTTTTAATTTATGCCAGAATGAGTTTTGATTTGCTTGACAATTAGTAATTACAAATATATATATATATATATATATATATATATATGTGGGAAGTTCCTTGCACAGCCAACAGATGGCGCTGCCTCCGATGCTTATCTTTGAACGAGATGACGAACGGGAGTTAGTTTTAGATCTGACTGCAGTGGAAAGCGGTTGAGACCGTCAGCGCGAAGGCTGATGTGGTCATTTAGTCCTAATTTGAGCACAGAATGCTCATAATAGTTGTGTAGAGCCATGGAGGGCTCAATGCATCCATCTCACATATTTGATAAAGTGCGCGAAGGTACTTTTGTGAATTCTAAGTGTGAGCAAGTGCTTAAATGTTACTTTGTTACGGTTATACTGATGAAGAGAGCTTATTGTGTGCTAAGCCTCGAAACCAGCAGTTGGTTAATTATTAAAATTCTGCTATTATCATTTTTTCTTTGTGTATCTTGTGTTGTATGTGTGTTACGTAATAAATGTTTAGTCATCTAAGTCGCAACTCATCATTGCCCCACCTCTAGACGCCCAGCCAAGATTCTACAAGTGGGGGCTCTGCCGCGATATTATGGCAGCAACAAGTTATAAAAGGTAACTTTTATATATTTATCATTCTGTTTGATAATAGGAAATAATGATTAATGCATGTATTGAGCAAAAAGAGTTTGAGTTACTATTTTGAATTAGAAATTAATGGTGAAATATTTTTTTTGAGAACAGTTTTGGTTTCACTGTGTGATGAAATAATATAAATACATTACTTGAGAAGAATGAATAGAAATAAGAATTATGATTGAAAAGATATTCTGAATAATCATTTCGTATTTTGCTTATTGTTGTTTTTAATATTATTTTAACAATATTATAACAATATTATTTTAAAACGAAAGTGATAAAAATTATTAAATAGAGAACAATAATGGTAATATTATGTGTATATAATAATAATTAAGAAATATATAAGATGTTCTAAATATTCTGTTGCATAATACAAATTGCTCTGAATGTTCTTATTTAAAAATCATGATAATTTTGATTTGAGAACAAAAAGCATAGAATCATTTTTAAGAAAAATGTTCCAATATTATTTTGTTTCTATTTAAGTATGATATTAATTTGGTAGAAATATTGAAACATTTTCTGGTATAAGTAATTATTTAGAGTTATAATGGCCCAAAACGTGTTACAAGGTATTAGAAACGCCGATTATGAACAATTGCTGAAGAATTAGGCCTAACTGTTTCGGCAGAAGCTAAGGTAGTTGAAATCAAAACTTTGATTGAGAGTTCTGATATTTATAAAAATGATTTAGAATTTGTTAGAGGTGTTATTAAAATGTTAGTAGAAGAACAAAAATTGAAATCTGTAGAAGAACAAACCAAAATTGAGATAGAAAGAATTAAATTATCCCAGTTAGAAAAAGAAATAGAGCTTCAAAATTTAAAGTTACAGGCTGCAGCAAATAATTCTAGTAATAATGTTGAGCAATCAAATTCAGAAACTACTTCACAATCATTAGAAAATTTAATTAGAAGTATTCGAACATTAACCATCTCAGTACCTGAGAAACCGGAAGCTTTCCACTTATTTTTTCAATCCCTTGAAAAAGCATTCGTTTCTAAAAATGTACCGTCTAAATTCAAATCGGAAATATTGATTAATTTATTGGGAGATAAATTTAATCAGGTTTTTGCGTATGTAACCACAAAGAAATTAACGATTATGAAAAAGTTAAGGAATTAATTTTAAGACAATTTCAACCAACGCCGCGTGAATGTTTAAGTAATTTTAAAAATGCGCTGCGTAATCCGTCAGAATCTCATGTCCAGTTCGCTTCCCGTCTAAGCGCTTCTTTTGATTACTATGGTAGATTGAGAGGGGTTAACGACGTTAAGCAATTGTGTGATCTTATAGTTTCTGATAAATTATATGAAACGTTGGATTCTAGAACTAGGGAACATATTAGTGTTCGAGAAGGTCAAAATTGGTTTAAACCCAACGAATTAGGTCGGGAGTGTGATTTATTCTACTCTTCTAGAGGAAAATCATTAATTAAAGCTAATAATACGCGAAACGAAAGTTCAGAAAATAAGCGGTTTGTAAACAAAACTCTTTTTAGAAAGACACATTATAATAATAAAGATCCCATAGTACGTAATTCGGTATCTAATCAAACTCACGAAAAGCATGAAAGAATGTGTTACATTTGTGGTGCAAAAGGGAAAACATTTCATTTTGCTAGAGTCTGCCCTAAACGTATTTCAGAAAAAAAAAAGAATTCCGTGAAAATCTTCCAACGAATTCAGTAGTTCAATCCGAAACAAGTCCGAGTAACCTAATTGTTAATGAGCTCGAATATGTTGATATTTTAGTGGATGATATTCCACTTAAAGGGTTAAAAGATTCAGGTTTTTCGATTCTAATTGTAAATAAAAATAGCATTCCACAGACTAAAAATGTTATTTCTTCAACCACTCTAGTTAACTGCTTTAATGAAAAGAAAGATGCAAATCTGACTGAATTTAAAATATCTTTACCTAATCATGATTCAATAAATGTAATCGGGGCTTTTTGCAACAATTTGTCATGTGACGTATTTCTCCCTGGTAATGTCTTTCATATTTTGAAACAACAAAATAAAGAGGAAACACATGTTTCGAATTCTACCGACATAGGGGGGGGGAATTTTCTGAGTTCGGGGGAAAGCGATTTCGATGGAGCAAGTGAGTGTACTTTTTCTTTATTTGATCGAAGAGAAAATGAAATAGATTCTTTTTTTTTCAAATATGTGTAATTTTTCAGAAGAAGCAAAATTCGATGTCACTCACATTTTAGATAAGTCGTTAAAAGAGAGATTAAGCGAGTTAATAAAAAGTTATAAGCCAGTTAAAACAAAAAGTACTAATTTAAAAATGTCCATTATTTTATCTGATGATACACCAGTATGTTTACGCTCTCGCAGATTATCATTTGTAGAGAAATCAGAGGTGGACAGACAAATTGACCAGTGGTTAAAAGATGGTATAATTAGAGAAAGTACGTCAAATTATGCTTCGCCAATAGTGGTGTGTAGGAAAAAAGATGGATGAATAAGGTTATGCTGTGATTATCGTGCTTTAAATAAGAAAATTATTAAAGATAAATACCCGTTGCCAAATATTGAGGATTTATTTGATAGATTAGGGAAGGGTAAAGTTTTTTCGACACTAGATTTAAAGAATGCGTTTTTACAAGTTGAAGTAGAGGAAAAAAGTAGGAAATATACAGCTTTTGTGACCGATAATGCCCAGTATGAGTTTCTAAAAGTTCCCTATGGATTACGTAATAGCCCCTTAGTATTTCAAAGATATGTAAATTATGTGTTTAAAGACCTATTAAAAGATGGTACTGTAATTATTTATTTAGATGATATAATTATTCCATCTAAAGATGAGAATGAAGGGTTAGATAAATTAAAACGTGTGTTAGAAACGGCATCAAAATTTGGTCTAGAGTTAAATTTAAAGAAATGTCAGTTTTTGAAACGAAAGATCGATTTCTTAGGTCACATAATTGAGAATGGCACGATTAAACCCTCAGTAGAAAAAACTCTTGCAGTACAAAATTTCCCAGAACCCCGTAATGGTAGGGAAGTGCAGAGTTTCTTAGGTTTAACGGGTTACTTTAGAAAATATATTCGTTCATATGCCAACATAGCAAGACCACTTAGTGACTTATTACGTGCTTCCACTCCATTTAAATTCGAGCAAGAGCAGAAATTGGCTTTTCAAAAGCTGAAAGACATTTTATCTAATACGCCTGTCTTACACCTTTTTAAACAAGGCTATAAGTTAGAAGTTCATACAGATGCATCTAAATTAGGATTCGGTGCAATCTTATTACAACAAGATGACGACGGACAAAACTATCCAATCCATTATATGAGTAAAAAGACCTCTGTACAAGAAGAAAAATACTGTAGTTATGAGTTAGAAGTGTTAGCGATAGTAGAAGCCCTTAAAAAATTTAGGAACTATTTATTAGGTAGTAAATTTAAAATTTATACTGACTGTCAAGCGTTCACTAAAACTTTAGATAAACGTGAATTGACACCTAAGGTAGCCAGGTGGTCTTTCCTGCTACAGGAATTCGATTACGAAGTAGAACATCGTCCAGGGAAACAAATGCAGCATGTTGACGCGCTTAGCAGACACCCTGTAATGACTGTAACATCTGATACTCTCACTCATCGTATTGCTACTGCTCAAGAAAATGATGAGTTTATCAACACTATGAAATCTCTTTTACAACAAAACCAAAATGACGGAATATGTGTTAAAAAATAATATTTTATATAAAGTGTTAAATGATAGGGATGTACTAATTGTCCCAGAGACCATGCAACTTGAGGTCATAAAGAAATGCAATGCCTTAGGACATTTTTCGGTTAATAAAACTGAAGAGTTAGTTAAACGCGACTATTACTTTTCTAATATGAAAAAATGCGTAGATAATGTTGTAAAAAGTTGTGTAGAATGTATACTTGTAAATAAGAAACAGGGAAAAGGAGAAGGTTTTTTGAACCCTATCCCTAAAGGAGATATACCATTATCTACGTATCATATCGATTTTGTGGGTCCTTTACCGACCACTAATAAAAAGTATAATCACATTTTCACTGTCATCGATGGATTTAGTAAATTTTCGTGGCTATATCCGGTGAAATCAACTTCTTCAGCAGACGCCTTGCAAAAATTAAAACAGCAAGCTGCTATTTTCGGTAACCGCGCAAGAATAATATCTGATCGTGGACCTGCGTTCATATCGAAGGAGTTTGCAGATTACTGTGTATCCGAGGGAACCGAACATGACACCATCACAACCGGAATCCCAAGAGGGAATGGTCAAATTGAGAGACTTCATTGAACAATCATTCCTGTATTATCCAAGTTATGTATAAATGACCCTAACAAGTGGTACAAGTTTGTTGAGGTTGTCCAGAGAACTATTAATTCCACCGTATCAAGAAGTACCAAAAGAACTTCGTTCGAATTGCTCACTGGAGTAACAATGAGAAAGAAATAAGATAAGAGAATACTTGAACTCCTCGAAGAGGAAAGGATAAATTCCATGCTTGATAATCTTAACACAATTCGTGAAGAAGCAAGAAAAAACATTCTTAAGATTCAAGAAGAAAATCGCCGATGTTACAACAAGAAGAGAAAGAAAGCCCATGTGTATAAAATTAATGATCTAGTTGCCATCCAGCGAACTCAGTTTGGAACCGGCATGAAACTAAGACCAAAATTCTTAGGTCCTTATAAAGTTGTACGAGTAAAGACCAAAGACAGATATGAAGTCGAGAAGATAGGTGATCACGAAGGACCGATACATACTAGTACTTCTGCAGACCATATAAAATTATGGTCCACAAACTAAACTAAAATCCAATAATATGGACTGATAACTGTGTAAGTTAACTGTGAATTTTTATGTACATAATTTTTTTTTAATGTCTGTTTCTCTTTTTTGTTTTTTCTTTTAATGGTATTTTGCAGATATCCTTTAGTACCCCAGGCTGGCTCGACGGTGAGGTCACCGCACATCAGAATGGCAGAGCGTTGTGGGAAGTTCCTTGCACAGCCAACAGATGGCGCTGCCTCCGATGCTTATCTTTGAACGAGATGACGAACGGGAGTTAGTTCTAGATCTGGCTGCAGTGGAAAGCGGTTGAGACCGTCAGCGCGAAGGCTGATGTGGTCATTTAGTCCTAATTTGAGCACAGAATGCTCATAATAGTTGTGTAGAGCCATGGAGGGCTCAATGCATCCATCTCACATATTTGATAAAGTGCGCGAAGGTACTTTTGTGAATTCTAAGTGTGAGCAAGTGCTTAAATGTTACTTTGTTACGGTTATACTGATAAAGAGAGCTTATTGTATGCTAAGCCTCGAAACCAGCAGTTGGTTAATTATTCAAATTCTGCTATTATCATTTTTTCTTTGTGTATCTTGTGTTGTATGTGTGTTACGTAATAAATGTTTAGTCATCTAAGTCGCAACTCATCATTGCCCCACCCCTAGACGCCCAGCCAAGATTCTACATATATATATATATATATACCCAAGTTAAAATTCATGCTAGTACCAGCAACAAAAATAGGCTAGTTATTGCTATGTATTGCTATGTCTGCTAGATTTTCATACTATTATATGCTTTATAATGCTAGCCAGCATCTAATGCTATATTAGCTAGCTAACACAGCAAAAGCATGGCAAGCTATGTACAAGCATGTTATGCTTATTTGCTGTTTAAGCTTCTTCCAAAGCATGGAGAGGTATGTACCTTAACAAGCTATTATATGCTTTTTCATGCTTGCCAGCATAACATGCTATGTAGGTAGCTTAGGTAGAAATAGCATGGCATGCTGTATCCCAGTAAGAAGTGCTAACTTGCTGCACAAGCTTCTTCCAATCATGGCAAGGTATGCACCTTAATAAGCTATTATATGCTTTTTTTATGCTTGCTAGCATAATATGCTATGTAGGCAGCTTAGGCAGAAATAGCATGGCATGCTATATCCCAGTAAGAAGTGCTAACTTGCTGCACAAGCTTCTTCCAATCATGGCAAGGTATGTACCTTAACAAGCTATTATGTATACTTTTTTATGCTTGCCAGCATAATGTGCTATATAGGCAGCTTAAGTAGAAATAGCATGGTATGCTATATCCCAGTAAGAAGTGCTAACTTGCTACACAAGCTTCTTTCAATCATAGCAAGGTATGTACCTTAATAAGCTATTACATGCTTTTTTTTTGCTTGCCAGCATAATATGCTAAGTAGGCAGCTTAGGTAGAAAATAGCATGGCATGCTATATGCCAGTAAGAAGTGCTAATTTGCTGCACAAGCTTCTTACAGTCATGACAAGGTAGGTACCACAATGAACAATTGTGTGCTTGTTTATGCTTACCAGCTTCAAATGCTATGTAGGCAGCTTATGTAGAAGCAACCTGAGGTGCTATGTGCCAGTAAGATGTGCTAATTTGCTACACAAGCTTCTTCCAATCATGGCAAGGTAGATATCACATCACAATGAACCATTTTATTCCTTTTTAATGCTTGCAAATATCATATGCAATGTACCAAAGTTAAGCAGCAAGATGCATTAATTTGCTTTTTATGATTGGAACAAGCCCTGTAGCATAGATATATTTCCCAACGTTGGCGAATTACGCCGTTTATTGATCATTCTTTATCAATATTGGCCAATATCTGTAATGCAAAATTGAAAGTTCATAAAAGTTTTTATATTTAGGATTTTAGCTCATGTTTTTCTTTTTATTAATTTTATAAAGTATGGAAAACTGGTAATTAATGCTTTAAATTTTGGGAGTGCACCTGAAAAAATTTACCAATACTGATAAACATCACACCGAAGAATGGCAATTACGATTCAGCCAATCAGAGACAAGCCGCCATCTTGCCTTAGAATTGTAAATAAACAATCTACTGTTTCTTCCATGGATGTACTTTACCCAAACTTTTGCGATAAAAGATAAGTAATATTTAATTGATTTCTTTATATATATCGTAGCATTTTTTTTTTTTTTTTTTAATCATAGCCTATTTAAATTTATATAACGTTAAATTTGATTACAGCGTGGAAGAATTCTTTCCGCAATGTAGGCTTAAATAGAATAAGCAATTTATTTTTTTCCTTTTATAAACAAATTAATATAAGACTTCGTATTATTTTGCTTGCCATTATTTTGATTTTCTCAAATATCAATATTCCGAATAATAATAGTATGACTAGTTTGAAATGATCTGCTGTATTTGTTTTATTATTTAATCAACACTGTTTGCTTTATTTACGCATGTTAAATATAATCGTAGTACTAACAACGGCGATATTGGAAATTAAAATATTAGAAAGACTAAGTTTGCTTTTCATAAGTATTGTAATGTGAGTGATATGTTAAATCTGCTTTGATATATTCATATCAGTTATATGTTGTATGAGTGCTGACATTAATTCAGTAAGGTGGAAAATGTACATATTTCAGTAAAAATACCTTTTTCTTGTAATATTTAAGTAGATTTTCATGTTATTACTTAAATTTACTCTATAGTATGTAAAATTTGTAATAACTTTTTAGATACCAAAAAAAATTCTAATTTTTATAAACAACTAAGAAAAGCATTTACTTTGTTCATCAACTATGTGTTATTGCCTGATACTTTTTTTTTTCAGATATGTTGGTAAAAATAACACAGCAAACGCTGAGCTTTCATGTCGCATGTGACAGTTATTATTATTATTAGTAGTAGTAGTATTTTTTTTTTTTTTTTTTGTATTTACGTTGAAAGAGGTCATCAATTGATAATTCTACAGACAAAAATAGTGTTATTCAATACAAAAGTTACTTATCATTACAGATGTAAACATATAGTAATCACATATGAAATAGCATAACTATACACAATTTGTGACTTTAAAATTTGTTAATTATAATTTATTATACTTATTAAATGTATGAAGAATAGGAAGCATTTGCATATGATATTGATTTTTAAAATTTAAAGAGAGGCGTATTTAAATATTATATGTTTAAATAAAAAAATATGCTTTTGAGTCTTTTCATATCAGGCATAGGTTACTAACACCCTCCTCTTCCTTGAACTCTCTCTGAAAAAATTTTTAATTTTTGAAATTTAGGGTAATACTTTTACAGTGAAACATCGATAATCTAAAACCCTATAAATCGTCACTGATGACCTTTTTTACACATACCCTTTTTTCTTCTTCACCCATAATCATAAACCGTAATATTCAAGTTACTTTGACCTTGGCACAGCATAATGCTGACTATTATGTATTGTCAGTAAAGTTTATGGATTTCCATTTAATTTTACAGATCTACGTATCAATATGTTTTTTTCATGTATTGATCAAAATGTTGATAAAAATTCTAAAAAAGAAAACTAATTTTTTTGGCTAAGCTTTACTATACGGCACCCGTTGCTTATTGCCGTTGTTTTGATCACGTGATATGATGGTGATTCGAGACCCGAATCAGAGTATCGATACTTTTTTCTGTTGTATCGAAACTTTTTTTATAGCCGCCGTGGTATATGTAAGTAAGATTAATTCTAGATTTTACTGTTTTTAAATGATTTTACAAAGTTTAAAACAAAATTTTTTCAGTGTATTTTTATATTTTTGAAAATGAATTTATGAAGAAAAAAAAAGGGTAGGGCATATAATAGTCATTGCTTCAGTAGATTTTTTTCATGCATCGTGATTTAATTAGGTGCATTCAGTGATTATTTATTTATTTATAATGCTTGCGTAGCGATCTACCATCGGAATACTCACAGTTACAGTATATATTTCATGCATTTTCTGATTCATGCTCCTCAAAATAGGGGTGTCCAGTGATGTTTGTTTTTGGTTTTAATGCTTGCGAAGCAAGCATGCAGCAGCTAGTGTACTGATCGCGGCTTATACAAATTTTCATGCATTTACTGATTCATGCATCGCTAATTAGGGGTATCCAGTGATGTTTTTTTTTTTTTTTGTTTTAATGCTCGCAAAGCGAGCAAACAGCAGAAAACATAGTGACCGCGGCTCCATGAATTTTCATGCTTTTACTGATTCATGCTCCACCTCCACGAATTAGGGGCGTCCAGTGATGTTTTTTTTTGGTTTTAATGCTTGCGAAGCGAGCAAACAGCAGAAAACATAGTGAAACATAAAAAAAGTGTTTCATGACCGTTTTGATTAGATTCACGACGTTGTGAAACAATTCGCAGTACCGACTCCCAAGCCGAATCAAAACACCATCATACCACGTGATCAAAACATCGGCAACGGCAATGAGCAATGGGTGCCGTATAGTAAAGCTGTTCCATTTTTTTTTGCCTCAGTATTTAGTATTGCAAATCTAAAAGTTATATATTTAAAAGAAAAAGAAATTGTTCCTGTCTTTGATTAGGCTGCTATTCAAACTATCGGTTCAATTAGTGTGGAGGCTATTTGGACTTCTTCCTTGTTGCACTGGTAGCACCACGGCCCTACTAGATCACTCCTCAGCGCCAACATCGTGAAAGCGGCCATAACAATTGACGATTTTTCTGAAATCAAATGCATTGGAAGTTAGGGTTGGCGCACAGCGTCACCACGGCAGAACTAACTTAGTTTTGTATATGAAGCTGCATAAGTTTTTTTCTGTTTGCAGAGCATTTAAATTGATTTAATTAAATTTAAAATGCAGTCTTCCAATACGCAAAAATATATGAATCATAAAAATAATTGTGGCAATAATTTAAACCAATTCATTGAAAAATAATAAATGATATTAGTCGTTTTCTTCTAAATAAAATATACTCTTCTTCAAGTTTTTGTTTTTCATGAAAGAAATGAAATAAGGACCAGAAAGAAAGAAAACAATTATTTAACAATTTTTTTAAAGGAAGAAACAAATTAAGAGGAGGCAGATCCGTACCCCTTCTTGATGAAATTGAAAATAGCAAGGTACGCAATAGTACACCATTTTACAAGATACAATGCTTATTTTCACATTTGTTTACAATTGGAATCGATAACACAAACTGATTTTCAGGGATGGCAGCGAGCGCCATCTACTTTATTCCGCAGCATGCATTGATCTTTGCAGTTTTGTTACGGCCACTTACGACGTTGGCGCCGAAGACTGATCTAGTAAGGCCGTGGTAGTGCTTACTTGGACCGTATCTGAATATAATCTCAATGCAAACATCAGAATATGAAAATCTCTGTTTCATACTAATGATTTTGCTTGTTTCAACTGCAAATTCAAACATTTAACATTTTGAAAGTGTGTAATGTGACTGATCTGCAATCTATGTTATAAACATTGCCATTAGAAATCATTACAAAATAAATACTAAAGTCATTTTCAGAAAAATCATGCATATATTTGTATAGAAAATTGGGTTTGATTTGTATCGAATTATATTTAAATGGTTTAATTGTTAAAGAAATAGAAAAATGAATACATCTATGTAGCTGAATATACAGATTTATTTATACATATTCATAAACAGGCATATTGCGAAGTTTTTTTTTTCATAGATTGAAAATACTCATACTACGATCTGTTTTCATGTAGCATTTTTTGGTTTTACTATTGAATTTTTGAAAGCTTTATTATTTTCCTTTTTGCTTTTTTAAAATTATTTTGAGTTATTGCCCTTTTATGAAGAAGTTTAGCATCATTTAGAGTACAAAATTTCTGTGAAAATAATTAATCTCTACCCCACCCACAAAAAAAAAAAAAAGAGAAAAGATAAATTTTTATACATGTTGATGAGACATGCATTCTTTCTAAATTTTACTCCTTTATCAGTGCTAACTTATTCTCCTTGGGAAAGATTGTCTAAATAGCCTGTACCCTAATCACACCAATGGTCCGATTAGCCACTTCGTTTTGATAATGATGTTGAAATCAAAATAAACAAGAACACTGGAAATCTGTTTTTCTTTGTAAAACCAGCCCTGTAAGACAAACTATATGAAGATTTTTTTTTTTTTTTTTTTGGGGGGGGGGGGGGGGTACAAAAGAAAAATGAGTGATGGTAAAGAATCAAACAGTTTTTACATGGACTTGAAAAGTATGTTTTCATCATTAACAGTACACTGATATGTTAATTAACAATAACAGATATATCTTAATATGTTATTGAACATGCATGCCATCAATCAAATACAAACTGAAAATAAGAAAACAAATGAAATTGAATGACATTTGATAGAATATATGTAGCACTTTGCAAATTCTTGATCTTATATGCTATGAAATTAGTATTAATTTTAATTTATTATTTGACCAGAACTTTGTGAACTTTATTGCTGTTTTATAGATTATTAATTAAAAATTTTTAACTAATTTCAAACATTATTTTAATTATTTAAGTTTTTGATAGGGATTTGTATACAGTTTTTAAAATTATTAAGAAAAAACTGATAATCTGGCAGGGTTGGCAAGTTTCTTCCAAGGTGGAAAAAACCGCGGAAAAAACCGCGGAAAAAACCATTGAAAAAACTGGCCGGAAGAAATAGGTTTCTTCCAAGTGGAAGAAATGGAAGAAACTGTTTTTCTTAAAAATTTATCCTATAAATAGCAGATTTGTAAGATACAGTGGATTCATTTATCTTATAAACAAGTTTAAGTAACTTTAATTATACCTATAAAGAATTTAATACATATTTAATTAATAATTATGAGATTTTAAGTGATCTTCGGTATCTGATGATCACGTTCCAAAATACTCAAAATCCAGTAAGGGAAAAAAAAAATCAGTTTCAATTTAAACAGTGTAAAGTTTTATAATCTAGGCAATTTTATTTCTTTAACTGGTAATAAATAATAGTTTGGATCATTTGCTTATACTTTCTGATAAAACAGCTCTTAACAAACATCCAGTTAATTAAGAGTACTAATATTCAATAATTACTGTCATAAAATTTTTTATATTCCTGATAGTCATATACAGTACAGTCAACTCCCTTTAATCCACAGATTTATAATCTGCAAATCCTTCTAATCCGTAATTGATTTTTTAATGAAAAAGAAATTTACATATCATATTTTTAAAAAAAATCACATTTTTAATTTTTTTAAATGAATTTTTAGCTTAATCCTTACTTTGAAACACAATTGGGGAGGAGGGGGAGTAACATTCTTGTATTTATTATCTGCAATTCATGCAGACTAGTGCTTAAAACAAATCACTATTGCATCAACATTTAACAAAATTAATCAGTGATGAATATTATTTCCGAACTTTCAAAAATATTTTGTTTCGTATTTTTTTAATTTCTTTGTTTACATTTTATGTGTGCCGATTATTTGAATATGCTTAAATTATTTACCATCATATATGAATTGTGATAGATTAGTTTTATTAATATTGAAGAAATATTTTATCCTAAAATTATTAGAAATCGTCTTTCCATTTTGATGTCTATTTATGAATTAATAATAACTGACTCTGTATCTGCAAAAAAAACTGTAAACAAAGGCAATGATCTCTAATCTGCAAATTCCTGTGATCCGCACAACCTTTGGACAAAACTTTTGAGAGTTAGAGGGAGTTGACTGTAAATGAAATGAAAAAATTTTTAGTAGTTCAATACTGCAATTTATTTTTCAATTTAAAATAGATAAATACAAACTATCATTTTTTTTTTTTTTAATCCTAGAGAATGTGCAGGAAAGTTTAATAATAGGTATCTTAGTACTTATTGATACAGTTCATTGAGTACCAGCTTCGAGTTTATGCAAAAAAATGTATCCTCAAAAAAAAAATTGCAAATATTATGGCTAATTCCGTAATTATCACTTGCACTGTTTGAAGGTATAATATGAGATAGTATCTATACAAAAAATTCTAAAAATATTAACATTGAAAAGTAAAAACCCATCCCCTGTATATATTTAGTGTTTGTTATCAAATAACTTATTTTTCTAAAAATATTTTTAATATTAATTGGATTATAGTTTAGATTTGACATTATATTTATGCTTTGAGTGTATATAGTCCATAAATTTTAATTTTGAACATTTGTTTTTGTCTTCTGGTTGGTTTCTTCCATTTCTTCCGCTTTCTTCCACTTTCTTCCGGTTTTTTCCAGTTTCTTCCGGAAGAAACCCAACCCTGTAATCTGGCAACGTTTATTTCCCCTCGTTGCTGGATTATCAATTCTTTACTGTATTTAAATGTAATCTGTGAATATATACAGTGAAACTTGAATAATTCGAACTTGTTTAATTCGAAATTTTGGATAATTCAAATATTTTACACGGTCCCTTGAATTTTGTATTAAAATAATGTTAAAAAATCGTGGATAATTCGAATTCTATTTTGGATAATTCGAATTTTTCTTACGATTACCTTCAAAATATTACAGTAAAATGTGTTCCCGAGATTTTACTCATCTGAAGTGCATTATCAGTTTTTATAGTCTTTCAAAAGAAGGATAAAGAAATACAATAGAAGTCCCTAGCTAGTGCACCAGAAGATATGGTGCATATGTATGAACTTCGAGGTTTTTGTGAATTGAAAGTCATGTGTAATGTAGAAGATTCTATTTTTGTATCAGGTCATATGCTATGACACAAAGATTCTACCTAAAAAAGAAATAAAAATTACTTGACTATTTTTTTAAAAAGTGTTGAATAATTAAGCTCGTAAAAAATATTGATTTAATAGAGGGAGGGTGAAAGGGGTAATGTAGCGGTATTCTTAGATATAAAGTTTATGTGTTAAATCTCTCATCGTAGAGTTTTAACTTTTAATTTACCACTTTTTTTGACAAAATAGTATATGTAATTCGAATTTTTGGATATTTCGAATTTTTTTCTGGCCCCTTCAACTTCGAATTATCCAAGTTCTACTGTATATATATATATATATTTTATTTATTTTCAGGACTCAGATAACTTGTTTAAACCTTCTGTGGACCTCAGATGCAGAAATGTTTGCAGTTTTTGAAAAAGATTGAGGATATGAAGTTAATAATGTAAGTACCTTATTGTTTTTCTAAAATATTTTTTTTAGTTATAGTGAAGTGTAAGGTTGATTTTTTTTTTTTTTTTTTTTATGAACTACCGTAATTTTGGGAGTAAGCGCCACGGCACTTATGAGTTATTAAATAGCCGATGTGGCACTTCTACCGGGTGCGACGCATATAATAGATAATTTATGAACAATAGATAATTTAGATACAAAATGAAAATTTATAGTAGTACTGAAAATTATTTCAACTGAATTATTCATTTGAGTATTCACTTGCTGTATAAATACAAATTTTTCGCATATTTTTGAGTAAAATTTGATAACATATTAAATATGAAAGAAACGCCTCTCTCTCATTGAAATCCGAGCCGGACGCTTAGGTGATGTTCCTTGTAAGTAAAAGAAATCAATGGTATCCAAAGAATTAATTAACTTTCGAAAAAGCTAAAATAGTGCTTGCCTATTTTCGCTAAAATGCTAAAGTAAATTTTTTGCCAGGTTAAACCCTGGCTTGTTGCAGGGACGTATCCAGAGGGGGGCTCTGGGGGCTCGAGCCCCCCCCCCTGAAATTTTCTGAGATAACATTTTTCATGTTCTACTGACCGGAAAAAAATATGTAAAAATAATATTTTTTTTCTCCACAATACCTTTTTTTTTTTTGTTGTTGTTAATTTGTTTGGTTGTGAAACCTTATTTATCAGCAATTTTCTGTCTTGTAAAGTCCATATTAGTTTTTTGTAAAATACACTAAAAGGAGAACTTTATGGTACTTATTGTTGAACACTGTATGTGTCTCCTTTCTTTTAAACACTTCTCTTGTCAGAAATAGCGTTTTAATTCCTTGTGAGACAAAAGATTCGTCATTAACAAAGATCACAGTTGCATTGGAACTTTTGGTTTTGTCAGTTATGCACGTAGTATACCTTCCATATCTTCCATTCCATAGTATACCTTCCTTCCTTCATTCCTTTCTAACATAAAACAGCCAATATAAAGTCTACTTTACAGAAAGACATGTGATGAAAGATAGTACTATCTAATCCAACTGAAAGCAAAAATGCCTGTCATCACATTAGAGTACAGCATTCAATATTCACATTTGTAGCGAGGCAGAATTTCAGACGAATGTCCAGATTCCCAAACCAGACTGAGCTCTCACTGGACCAGACTCAGTGGGTACATACGGTCCACAGGTTCTGTCAAAGAAATTCTGTATCAATTTTCCTTGTTTTCCAAAAGGAAACCGAAGTGTTAAACCCACTTGCGGAAAAAGCCACCATCTGCTGCCATGCGTCATTAGCATCGTTCAAACTATCACACCACTATCGTCATCCATCGCCATGCACCTATAACTAAATAACATTCGCATAATTAATCAGAAGTATTACCACAACGAATCTCTCAGTGAGAAAAATCAATCGCATGAGATTGTATAGCCCCAAGCAATACAACAATTATTGGTCAACAAAAAGTCAGAAAAGTAACTGTAGCTCCCTGAGTTCTAAAGAAGAAGTAAGGTATTGTACCTACATTGGTATGAACCACAGCTCGCACCCTAGGTCAAGTGAAAGGGAAGAGGGAAAACTTAATATATATATATATATATATATATATATATACATAATGTTGGAGCTAAGTCTCTCTAGTTCGACAAACATCTGAAGAGATCTAAGATGGTCGTAAAACAAAAGTGGGTGCGAGCTGTGATGCAAATAGAATAAGTGGCTGTGCTATCTACTGCCCTGAAAGGCCTTAAAAAAACCAACATGTTATGTAAACATCTTTGTTACGATCGTCACAAAGTAGACATATCTGAGTCTGATGTAGAACGCCCTTCACTGTTCACTTTTCAAACGATAACCAATAATGACGTGCAGCCACAGTTGAAGATACGCTGTGTCACATGAGACACTTGGTTGATACACACCCTGGGTATATATAGAAACGTTAGATAGTTCGATACATACGCCATGCCAGAAAATTTTCAGCAACTACAATGCGTATAACCATGGCCCCAGGATCTGTAGAAGACACGATGAACAGTAAACCATATAAGAAGACCTCAATGTGTTCGCTAAACATAGACATGTAATATGTCTAGGTTCAGGAGACGCTAGCACACAGGTCCTCATACTTCTGATATGATTTAAAGCAATCAATGTTATCTAATTAGAAAACCACATACATGTATTATTTTCTTCTGCACACAAAACAAGAGAAAAAGTATTGGATTCGGAAACTTTTAGACTTCCAGTTTTCAATGTATTTACATGTTTTTAGATGCATTGAACACCATAAGACTATTTTGGAAACTTAGATATAAATTTTTTGATTAGATTTTTGGGTATATCGCCCAGCAGATAGCGTAGCTGCACTAGATTTCCCTTTTTATGGAAAAGATATATCTCGGCTGTATTAAAAAGAAGCTATATCTAAAAAAAAACTGAAAAGTATTTGAAACATGGTTGTGCATGGCACATAAATCATGCGCCATACCACTGAATTACGACGTCAGCCAGTTTTTCGTATGTTAAATTTGAATGGACTTAACACTGCACTAAAGCTAGACAAACAGCATATCATCGATCTAGAATTCATTTCTAGGGTAATCCGGAATCGTACCATCACAATTTAAAACCTCCACGGAGAAGATGTTTCCCCAATTTCAGTATACCCGAGCTATTACATTTACAAAACATGGAGGACACAACGAATTTTACGTGCAACTGACACGATTAATCTACATGACAGTATTTGGAGTGCGCTATTATCGATCACTCAAACCTTCAATTACGAGCTCGACTCCTTATTAACCGGACTAATTAGCTTCCAGTTTTTGGTGATTTTCTCCGTTTGTCAGTGGTTTACAACATCACGGATTTAAAAAACTCCCTAGAAGAGACTTATTCATTTTAAAGGATTAGTTCCATCAGTTCTAGGCCTAAGACTCTTTTTAGAATTATTGTTATCATTAAATCTTTTCTTGCCATTTCCGATTTTAGGAACATTAATTCCATTGTTTACCGACATGCGGCGTTGTAACTGATCTTATTTAAGCGCATAACCATTTTACTATGCCTAGATACGAAACTTAGGGTAATAACTTATATTTTTCTTAAAGTTAAGGTGATTGGGGGGGGAGGAGGGGGCAAACTTTAGCGCACACGCTCTTGGTGTGCACATGTGCGGGTGTACGACCAACATCTTAGTGAAAGTTGGGCCCCCTCCGAAATTTTTTTCTGGATACGCCCTTGGCTTGTTGTATACTATTATATACTAAAAATTCTTTCAGTTCAATGAATTTATCAAATTTTGTAATTATATTCAATAAATCTAAATGTTTTGTATGCCATATATTCGTCTTTCGTATTCATAATTAAAGTAGTTCATGCAATTATTTATTTATCAAGAATAAATCATTTTAATACACTTTCCAAAGCATAGCTGAATTATATTGTTCATTTAATATATCTGTACTGATAAGTATAAAGGATTTAAGTCCATATTCTTGATTTTTCAGGAGACGAAAAATAAAGTTAAACTAATTAAAAACTAATGAGCAGAATCGATTAAGAAAAAGGGATTATGTTGGTTTATCCGTTTTATACCATTCAGTGATTGTCAATCTTCAGTTAATAAAGGGAAAAATTGAATTAAATATTTTATACCAAAGATTAATGTTAAATTTCTGACTTGAATCTTTTTTTACCAATGGATTTTCTCAAAGATTAAATGACATGCATTTAAATCCTTTATACCAATTGATAGAAAAAAAATTTTTGAGTCTGACTATGTACTTAACTCAAAATCGACATTTTTGGACTTAAATCCTTTATACTTATCAGTACTGATATATGCTGTCAAAAAAAGTCCTTTGTTGACAGTGTATATATGATTTGTATACTTAGAAATTCTGATTCAAAAACAGGACTTAAGTACTAAACTAAATTCTACTTGGGCGTTCTTCCTCCCCCCCCCCTTTCCTTTAATATATTATAATTTAATAGTTGTCTTTCCATTTAAATATACCAGAAGCAGGGGGGAGGGGAGCTTCTTTACTTTAAAATAGGAAGTTAATTCCTTAGCAATAGTATATTAATTTAAATGAAAACTAAACTCACTGTATATTGGAATATATATTTATATACACACACATTCTGCTTTTATGATTAGTATATAGTTTTTCCATTATATCACATTACTTCGTGAATAAGAATCAGGGTTGGCACGGTTTAAACCAACTGGTTTTTTTGGGTTTTTTTCCTTTTCAAAAAATTCAAAATTTTTATTCTGTTGTCCCTTTTTTTAAATGAAATTTATAAATTATTTTTATGAAAATGATGTTTACTTTTAATTCAATTTATTTCACTTGTAATATTGCTTCAGAGAAGGTTTTAGTTATGTGTTTTAAGTGTGACTGGCTGGCTGTATTAAAAGTTATGTGTGTAATGTACAACAATAACAACAAAGATCTAGAAATTGTAAAAGAAAAATTTCTATATTAATTATCTTAAAAAAATATAAATGAAATTGTCTAAGGCTAAATGCAGTAAAGTAAAATAAAATAAATAACAGTGGAAAGTACACTTATTTTATACAAGACATAAGGTGAAAATTGTATAATTAAAAAAACTGCTCTATCTTTGTTCCATTCAAAACTGAACAAAGTTGTCTTTAACTGGGTATTTGTTATAATACGGTAATCAATAGCAGCCCATTTTCTTAACTATATAGTAAATCTAAAAGCAACATATGCTGATTTTGAACTATCAAAAAAAAAAAATGTTGCATTAGAATATGTCCAGGCAGTTAAGAAAAAAAAAAAAAAAAAACACTTTGATTTTAAAATTTCAAACAAAAAGTTCTCCATTCAAAGACATTTTGTGCATTATTTTATTAAAATGTGACAGTAGTAGAATTAAGAAAATGACAGTAAAAATTTTAATATCTAACTAAGTATAGAAAAATGTTGAAATAATTCTAATCGCAAAAGATTCTACAACTGGTTGTAGTGTGAAAAAAGTTTAATTTGAAAAAAGCTATAAAACTTGTAATTTTATTTGCAATATTAAATGTAAATTCTATTCAATAATTAATTTTCAAATGGATCACAATATTCCATTACATAATCAAAAATTGCACCTGTGAGGGGTGTACGTGTGCTGTGCACGTATATTCCTTCCCAACTCAAACTTTTATTATTAAGAAATTAAAATTAAAAAAAAAAAAATCTATTATCATTGAGTAAAAACTTGTACCGGATCCCAAACCCATGTGCGCTGCATGCACACGTGTTAAGATATACGTGCGGTGCATGCACATATTCTGAAATCAAACTTTTATTCTTAAGAAAAGAAAATTTAAAAAATCATTATGATGTATTACTTATGAAATTATTTTTATTAGTAGCTGAGAAACAAAAGAAAACCTAATCAGGACACCTCAAAACATGTAAATCGGGTGAAATCTCGAATTCCACTTTCGATAATATAAAAGTACTTTAAAATATCTTTTGAATGATGTATTAAAAATAATTTAATCATAATTAGAATTAGAAATATTGAAATTTTAAAGTATTACAGCAGCATCTGGTGGTAGAAATTTCTGTAATCTACTGTTCGATTCCAAATCAACAAAGCTTTCAAATGATGTATTACTTATGAAATTATTTTAATTAGTTGCTGAGATACAAAAGATAACCGATTCAGGACACCTCAAAACGTATAAATCAGGTTAAATCTCGAATCCCACTTTCGATAATATAAAAGTACTTTAAAATATCTTTCGAATGATGTATTAAAAATAATTTAATTAGAATTTTAAATTTTAAAATATTACAGCACCATATGGCGGTAGAAATTTCTGTAATCTACTGTTCAATTCCAAATCAACAAAGCTTTCAAATGATGTATTACTTATGAAATTATTTTAATTAGTAGCTGAGATACAAAAGAAAACCTAATCAGGACATTCTAAAACATGTAAATCACGTGAAATCTCTAATTCCATTATCTACGGTAGTCGGTTAATGGAAGTAAAAAGAAAAAATAATATTTTTAAGTCCCTAAAACCTATATTTTCCACAGTAGTCGGGTAATGGAAGTAAAAAGAAAAAGTATTTTTTTAGTACCTTCAAATGTATTTTGTTGCTATGGGAACTCCTATCGTCTATTGAAAGATAGAATACTTGTTAGAATAAAATTTAATTTGCAATTAAAATGTAACTGCTTTAAATACATTTTAAATAAAAAACCCAGTTATTTACTTCGTGCATCGTTTTAGATCTTTCGAAACCAGGCACCCGGTCCTCTTCAGAAACGAACTTCTGTGCTTGAAACTTGAAACTGGGGAGTGTTCCTCTGTTGATTTCTCAGCAGATGGTTCCGTGCTTCATTTGGGGCTACTGCGCCGCTGTCGTTGCATACGTCATAATTCGTAGATATTTCAATCGATTCGCGATACATCGCATAATTATAATTATCATAATCGGCAATTTTAGTAGTTTTGTCAAAGTCTATTTTAATATTTTGTTTATTGTGTGTTTTAGCTATAGCGGTATTATATTTTCCGGTTTTTATGTTCGTTAATCCTAGTTTTAATCTTACGCTTAGTGACACCAATATATGAGCCGGGTTTATTGTTTTCATCTGTAAAAAGGATTTTATAAATGCCCGCGGTTTCTAAAGGGGGGATCGGGTCTTTGTCACTTCTGATCAATTGAAAAATATTCATGTTGGGTTTAATAGGGATATTTACATTATATTTACTAGCAATATTTTTGATTTTACAGGCGGCCCCGCGTTTGTATGGGATAGAATATGTAAAATTAGGGGGCGGTTTTTGATAGCTAGGGATTTTGTCGAGAGTTTTAATTTTGTTTTTAATTAATTTATTGACTATTTTGTCTGGATAATCTGCTTTTCTAGTAAAATTTTTGATTAGGTTTAATTCATTTTCAAGATCATCCGGTTCATAGCAAATTAAAAAGGCACGATTGATATAAGAACGAATGGTGTTGGTTTTATAGCGAAAAGGTGTTTTACTTTTGAAGTGTATAATTTCGTTGCTATTAGTGGGTTTTCTGTAAACGGTGGTTTTAAATTTATTATTGGTACGGGTAATTTTAACATCTAGGAAATTGATTTGCGAGTTATTTTCTTTTTCATAGGTAAATTGGATATTAGGATCATGGCTATTAATAATATTGAGTATTTCGTTAACATCAAAACTTTTTTCGACGGCGGCGAAAACGTCGTCGATGTAGCGATACCAATGTATAATTTGGTTTTTTAAACTTTCTAAAATTTGGACTTCTAGTTTCCTTAATTTAAACTCTGCAACGAAACGAAACCTGAAATAGGCGACCCCATTGGGACGCCTTGTAACTGCTTTGTTTATTAACCAAGATTGATGAAATTTGAACTGCAGGTTGGTTTTGTGCTGCATAGGTTGTATATTAAGTGTTGTGTACGAAAAAGAAATTTTGAAGCATTTTGAAATTTGCAATTTTTAACCCCAGTTCAAGATCATTTGACATTAATGACTTCCAGATGTTTCCGTTCCAGACAGCGGTTAAAATCGTCTGCTGATAGAATGCCTCTTTTTAAGCAATAAGCTGTAGATTTTTGGTCATTTTTTGATCGACATGGGTTGACGATTTAATTAATATCTCCAAAACTAATTAAAAATTTTAAATTATGTTTTCAGGAGCCCCTTTGGAAGGCTCCTGAGCATCCGTATGTCAATTTTTCTACTTCTGCGTTCAATAGGGGCTGAACGTATAGAAGAACAGACAGACAAACCTTTCCTTTTATTATTATAGATAATTATTTTTATTGTGTTGTGTCAAACATTGCTATAAAATATTTAATTGAATGAGTTAATTTTATTATTTTATAATTGTTTATACTATATTGTTCTGTAGTAAAATTGTATTGTGCATTGTTGCACGAGATCACCACTGTTTTACAACAGCCCCCCCCCCCCCAGATTGCTGCTATCATCTTTCAGGCTTTTTGAGTGTAAGCCATTTTCATCCCTGACTACATGCAAATTTCGCAGACAGAGTATGAAATTTTAAAAACCTGTCGCAGACATCTACAAAATTTTCTGTCACTGGGTGTAGGACCAAGCCACTGGCTGACATATGAAGCTTTTCTTAATTTATTAGGGTGTTATCCAACTGCACTTGTTAGTCTTAATCCCCCTCCCCCTTTCACTTACTCTCTTGCGAGTTTCTATCTTACCACCCCTTCGCTCTGAATAGGAAGAACCCAAGTCTTGGGATGTTTTCCCATAACATCTTTTGTTATGGGTTTCTATTTCATTACTTTCAGTGGAAGGATCTAAATTCATAACGGGGGTGTTTCAGGTAGCAGGAAGCATTTGCATATCCGAGGGCAGTTGGTACTATTTTATTAAAGTGGGTGAAAAATAAGTGAGTGCAGTTGGTAGTCGCCCATTTATTATACAGTCCTTAAATTAGCATCTTTTACAAATATTTTATGATAAACGATGAATACATGACATGATTTAATTTAGAATTTATAGCTTTGAGGACATCAAAATTGATTATTTTCAGAAAGTCATTCTTTAGTCTTTAATTTTAGGGTTATTTTTGTTTTATTGTTTTAAGGGAAAAGCAACAGACCTATCGTCACTTGTAAACTTCCTAATCAAACATCTTTAAAACATATGATCCAATATGTCGTTGCAAAAGTTTGTGTGGTTTTTTATTGCTTCATTTCATAAAAATACATCAAATCAAATGACAATTTTTAATCAAAATACTCTCCATTACTTTCTACAACCTTTGCCCATTTTTCGGGTAACAAATGTATACCACAGCGATAGAAGCTCTCGTCTTTGGAGGCAATAAAATGATCCGCGTCCGCACGAACTTTTTCAGTGACCTAATATATGGTGTTTACACAAAAAACTAATAGTTTTGAAAGTTCTTTTCAAAAAAGTATAAATTATGTGCATCGTTTTTGCTTTTTAAACCACTATTTTTATACTAAAAAAAGCTGACAATATTTTAACATATTCACTTTCGACCATTTACTCACTGTGATTGGTCAGTTAATATTTGAAGATGAAACTCACAATTTGACTTCTGCTCACGGCTTCCGATCAGTTCATTGTAGGGCCAAAAGATGAGATCTTGCAAATTCAATATAGAGAAATTATCACTTTGAAAACATTACGACTTCATTGTACGACCCCAGATCTGTTTTGAACTAAAGCAACATTTTTTTTTATCGGTTTCTTCATCTCCTATTTCTAGGTTACTGTCACTGGTAATGTAATTAGTTAGTGTAACACTATTAGTCACATTTTGTTTTCCAGATTTAATGTGTCCCAAAGAAAACTGTCCTGAGGATCAGCTGTCTTTTTCTCTTTTTAACAGTAGGAACTCTGATTCAGTACAAGGTTTAAACAAAGTTGCTGGATTATCTTCATCCTGTGTTTCCCTTTGATACAGTTTATTACGCCCTTATCTCAAGGTTGAATTTTTGATAGGCATTTGATGGAAAATGATATAATGTAATGTTTTTAATCTGAATGCTTGTGTTATGGACAGCACAGTTATCAAACACTTTCTCTTTTCACGTGTTATTGAACACTCCAAAAAAAAAAATAATAATTTTTCAATACTTGCATCGAAGAGAAACTGTGACTAATGACAGCTTACTAATACATTTCCAGTGTCAAAGTAATCATCACACAAGCCAGCAAAATGCACATGCTCTAAAGTAGAAAGAGCAGGTGTTTCTGAATGATGATAGAGGAAAAGACAGAAATATATCTCCCATTGTGCATTTATTCAAAGAAAATACATAGGAAAAGTGAAATTTTACTTTTCAATTCAAATGGGAAAACTCGGCAATATCCGATGCTAATGTTTTTAGTTGGTTATTGTAACCAGTCTCAGACTTTATTAAAGCATTGTAGATTCAAAGGGAGCAATAAAAGTTTGTACTAACCTATACTTTGTAACATCCGATCTCATTTTAAGAGGGCATTTTTTGGAATTATTTATTTTTGGATGGGGAGGGGGTGGTGTTTGTTTTAAAGTGTGCCAACACTGTTTAAAGAATGTTGTTTAATGATTGAAGCTTTGGATATATAGCACTTAATTTACAAACTGTAAATTTCAAATATACTTTTTCAGTCATTTTTTCTTTTTATATATAGTGGGTAATCAAATTATAATAATAATAATTTATTTATTTATTTATTTATTTATTTATTTATTTATTTTTTTTTTTGGGGGGGGGACTTTTTTTAATTTTAATTTTATTTTATTTTTTTAATACTAGATTTACACACACACACACATATATATGTATATTCATTTCTTGTGTCATTTTTATTTCGGGTCAAATGAGAGAATATCTGCTTAAAAGAGGGAAGGACATGTCTGGAAGTGAGGCTGAAATGAAAAAAATTGCAATCAATATGTACCTGATAAAATGCAAGATAGATGTAATTTGTTAAAATATTGCAATAGCTGAAGCTCACTCACGATAAATTTGCTTAAAGTGTTTTTTGACTTTTCTTAATAAATAAAAAAAAAGAAATCGTAATAAATCTTTTTTAAATAATTTGCTTTGTTCTTTTCTGATATAAATACTGCAAAGAGAAAAAGTGACTACTGATAGAAATATAATGCTGTAATAGCAAAAATTAAAAGCAACAGACAGTAGAAAGGTCATTGCTGGTATTAGTAATGTAAAATATCCAGTTTTTTTTTTTTTTTTTTTTTTTTTTTTTTTTTTTTTTTTAAAGGATTTATGTATACTTTGGTAAATACCCATCGGTACTTACCTTGGTATTTATTTTTCAGTGAGTTCTATTCATATAAAGTGTCTATGATTAGTGTATAGTATGATATTATATATATATATTGAGTTTTAAGGTAAATTTAAGAAAAAAATGAAAGTTTTTACAGTTTTTTTTTTAAATTTTTATAAAGGCTTAAAATGTATATTAATCTGGAAAAAAAAAATGCAGTGTTTCAGCATACATTTTTTGTTAATTATTTGATTTAAATAACAGTACTTTAAAAAAAAAATCTTCAAATATATTATTCAAAAGTCATTTTAATTAAATTAATAAAAATTTTCTTTTTCAATATGAGAAAGAGCTGATAATGATTACAAAAATTAAGATGCAATAGTACTAGTAGGGTTGATTGATACCAATTTAAATATCTTAAAACTTATTGCAATAATGTTTGCTACACATTTCTAAAATAACATTCAAGAAAAGAAACATTTTGGTTAAAACTTAAAATGGTTATAATTACCTTTGAAAGTAATATAAATATAAAAAAAAAAATCTCCAAATGTTCAAAACCAACTTAATATAAAATATTCTTTTACCATGCCATTGTACAACACTTATTTATTTATTTTTTGTTAATTCTTCGAAAAGTAATTCTAAGAATCCTTGAGACTGCTCTCAAATAAAAACTCACGATTTTTTGACATGATATAAAGGCTGTTTTCAATGATTGAACAAAAGAAAAAAAAATGTAGATATCATTTTTAAACAGTAGGAAATAGATTAATGTTTGATGTTTTTAGAAGTTTTTTTTTAAATCTAAATAACCTTCTGGTATTGCTTTGTACCATTTTAATTTGTGAACTCGTAATAATTGAGATATTATTTACATACTACAAAATTAAAATCTTTTCATTTTTGTAGTAATAAAGAAATACATTATATATTTATATACCGTAAAATTCCGATAGTAACCCCCCACACAAATACACCTTCCTCTGTAATTTTTAGATGTTTCCCTTTCCCCAAAACCTTTCTTTCTTTCGGCTATTATCTGAAGTTTTTCCTAAAATTTCAGCTTTTTAAAAGTTTACAATAATAAATATCACACCTTCGGATTTTAATGATTTTTATTTATAAAGGAAAGGGGAATTATAATCGGAATTTTACAGTATATATATATTATATATATAAATTTTAAAAGTACATCAAAGTTTGCGATTTAGCTGATGATTTTCATCCCTTTTTTGTGATGCGGAAGTTTACAAATTACGGTTTTGAGAATTATTGTATTTAGAAAATAAAAACTTATTTCCCTTTTTAGGAACTTCAATGGTAATGTCAGTAAAAGGCATACATTTTCATAAAAAATTAGTTCTGTGACTCTGTTGAAAATTTTACATTATTGACCATAATGTTATCCATTTAAAAACAGCTTTAAAAATGCTTCTCACCATTTCCCATCAGTTTCAGAATATCGTGTTAATGAGTGGGTAAGGTAAAAGTAAGATAACTAATCTTCCATTTTAACATCCTTGCAGCATAAAATTTACTTATAGAAATATTCGCATAAAAATTCAATGTTAATTGTTCACTAGTCATGATCAGGGTTCCCACGGGTCAGGGAGAACAGGGAATTTGAAATTACGAAAAAAAGTAAGGGAAATATCAAGAACCTGGAAAAAGGATGATACAAACCTGGAAAAGGCTGTTTGAGCATTCATTTTATATTGTAAGTCACATTACTATGTTGTCTTTTATGTTGCGAGCTATGTTCTGTTTCATATCGTGAGCTATTTTTTACGTCACGAACCAAATTTTGTGACTGGAATTCTCGAAAAATAGATCTGGAAAACCTAGAAAATTCAGGGAATTTTATTTTTGAAATTAAGTGGGAACCCTGCAAGATAAGAATTCATTTACAGCATAACATTCTAAGAAATCACTATTAGAAACTTCGCAGGTGCGATCTATACGATAAAACAGAGTTAATAATTTGTATTCCATTATAAGTACCATTC
The DNA here is from genome assembly GCA_963930645.1 of Salticus scenicus. Lineage (NCBI taxonomy): Eukaryota > Metazoa > Arthropoda > Arachnida > Araneae > Salticidae > Salticus > Salticus scenicus. The sequence goes on from OZ005659.1 coordinate 186,848,992, forward strand.
CTTACATCCCTTTTTAGTATTGGAATATATATATATATAGATAAAAATTGATTACTACTGATTTAACTTTGAAAAATACCTAGTTTTGTGGTATTCACCCAAGCCGTAGGTAGCTACCCCAAATCTGGCTAGTATAAATAAAAGTACAAGCAGCTGCTGGTAGAAAAGTAATGTTATAATAGCAAAAATTAAAAGTAACAGATGGTAGGAAAGTACTGCTATAATAGCAAAAATTAAAAGCAACTGATGGTAGATAAGTAATGCTAGAATAGCAATAAAAAAGCATCTGTTGGTTGTGAATTACTGCTAGAATAGCCAAAAGTTCAAGAAGTGGTGGTCTTGATTGCTGCTAGGCCAGCAACTTTTTCAAGCGACAGAAGTTGGATTATGTATGCTGGACAAGCAATAAAAGGGGGGCGATACACACCATGACATGCTGGTAATTCTCATAGAACCAGCAAATGTTAATGCTAGTTTTATGCTATTTTACTTGCTGGGATATAGCATTTAATGCTAGTCCAGCAAACAAATACCAGCATGAAAAGCTTGATTATGTATGCTGGCAAGCAATAAAAATGGGCCAAAACACACCATGACAAACTGGTAATTCTGGTGCAACCAGCAAATATTAATGCTAGTTTTATGCTTTTTTTTTTTTTTTCTGGGATACAGCATTTAATGCTAGTCTAGCAAAAAAAAAAGCATCTGTTGGTTGTGAATTTCTGCTAGAATAGCAAAAAGTGCAAGCAAGTAGTGGTCGTGATGGCTGCTAGACCAGCAAAATATTCAAGCTACGCAAGCTGGAATATATATGCTGGACAAGCATATAAAGTGTGCCAAAACACACCATGACTTGCTGATAGATATGGTGGAACTAGCAAATATTTATGGTAGTTTTATGCTATTTTACTAGCTGGAATGAAGCATGTAGTGCTTGCCTAGCAAACAAATACCAGCATGAATTTCAACTTGGGTATATATATATATATATATTAATAATGTATTTTTAAAGATACACGTTCGTCTTACCCATATACTTTAGTCATTCTTTACAGGAAAATAGGTTTGAGGATACAGTTTGAGGATAACTGAATTCATATAAATGTTTTAATACGTATTTTTATAAACCTAACCTTTCTTCCATAAATGGTGTTTTAAATGAAAAATAAATCAGCTTTATTTAGTAATCTGTAATAATGGTAAGTTTCTTTTTTTTCCATTTATATTTTTAATTGTATTAATGGATTTCTTTTAAAAATTTGGGTAATTTATAAACAGAAATTTTGTAAAACATGATACTAACTAATATATATATATATGTATATATATATAAATTTTAAACTTCATGAGAACTAAGGAAAACTATACCTTCAAGAGTGCAAATAAATAATATTGTGAATAGTGCTTATTATTAAAAAAAAAAAAAAAAAAAAAAAAAAAAAGGTACGAACATCAAAATATGTAGAATGAGTCTATATATTCTAATAATAATAATAATAATAAAACATCATTATTTATTTCGGTACACGTCTTAATTCTATACATATAATTATTAAATTATTGTATTATAACTAAGGCAAAGAAGTATCGTAAAAATAGTGCGTTTCTTTTACACATATCTTGTCATTTACATTAACAAATTCACTCTAGAAATAATCATATATTTAATGAAAGATAACATTTCAAGATAAAAATATAAAAACGTACATTACTCACAAAAGATATGTACAGACTCATAAATATTCATTGAACAACAGCTAGGTTGATATTTTGATGGGAAATACTCATCCTACGTGTCAAACGTAATTAACGCTTAATTTTATACGATGTAGCTTAGCAAGGGAATTAGTTACGTTAAAATAGAATAATCTTTTTAAGTACAATTTTTAAACAATTTGAATTAAAAAAATAAATAAATAAATAAAAGATAAGTATCAATTCAAAAAACACATAAATAAATATTTTTTGTAACCACATTCTTTTTATTTTTTTACCTTGATTTTCAATCCTCATTATTAAATAATATATAAATTACTAGCAGACCCGGCCACGCGTTGCTGTGACTAAGTTATACGTTGAATTATACGGCTGTAAACTATTTAGTACAGTCAAATTATTATTTACGAACAAAGACGAAAACGTGGTAGCCGATGTAAAAACCCACAGGGTTGAGATTTGAAACTTAGGTCAAAATCTGGAAGCGATTGATAAAAATTTTTGTAGTGGTGATATTAAGCACAAATTAATTTTATTGTAGGGTCCTATAAATTTTAATGGAGAAGTGATATATATTATTTCTAATGCTACTTTGGATAAAATTGCTAAAATGACTAATATATAAATTAAATTCTATTAAAATTCTATTAAAATAAAAGTATAAAAGAAACAGACGATTTTAAAATCAATTTTTATGGAGGAGTGAAATATAATATATGTTATAATGGATAATTTTACTATAAAATGACCTCATCATTTTAAATATTTTAAAGAGGGCAACAGCTGTAGTTATAAAAAGGAAAACAATAACGCTAAACCAGAAAAATAAGTAAATTTGATAAATATTTTAAAACTTTAAAATTGGAAATCTTATGAAATATTGGACATTTAAAGTAAATACATGTATCATTTTAAAGAGAAAAAGATTTTGGAAAAGTTTAGTTTTAACGAAGTGATGAGAAGTTTTTGAGTATGTTAAAATTTTAATAGTAAATTCAAGTTAATAAAGATGGGAAACATTGGAGATTAAGATAAGAATAATTATAAGATTAAAAAAAAAAAAAAAAAAAACTTTTTATATACCATGCTTTTAAATTTTAATATACTAATAATATACTAATTAAAAGGAAAATGATAAATATTCTATCATAGTTTGAAGTCAAATTTGTTTTCAAATGTCTAAATAAAATATCTGATGTAAGATACTAATATTTTGCAGCGGAATAGATTTCATTTCTGTCATCCTTGGCGAAAAAAAAAAGAATATCGCCAAATTATCTGGCGAAAATATTTAATTCCTTTCAAAAATCATGGTTATTTTAACAACTTATATTAAAAGAGTAATGAATAATATGAAACAATATTTCGTACAATACATATTACATGTCATACATACGTACAATGAATAATACATATTACATTTCGTACAATGCATACATCTGGCATGTATATTTTCGTGCTACGCTTTTGATCGCCAAATAATAATAATAATAATAAAAAAAGCCAAGGGCGACAGAGTTTTGAAATTTAAAATTAAAATTTTGTCAATTTGACAGCAAAATAATTCAATCTAACACCCGCGATAACTAATACATATCTATACCCAAATATAAGGATTAAAATCGGGAAATAAATTTCCTCGATTTTTAATAATTTCTTGCAAAAAACAGTGGGCAATTAACATAGGAAATCTTTTTCTTGGCTGCACAGACGGTCAGTGAGTCACACTTCGCTTGCGTATAGAACTCATAGATATAGTATAGCATATATAGAATAGAGTGATCATTGGGGAGAAAAAAGTTATTCCTTTTCATTTGGGAAAAGACGACGTTTTTACCTAAATATGGCCGTCTTTCCCCGAGTGAATACACACGGGAATACATACTAATTATTTTAGCAAATAAAATTTATGAATAATTTATTTGCTAAAGGGGAATGGAAGACTCCAGATACAGTTTCAAATTCATATTTCTTTCTTCTTTTCTTTTCTTTTCTTTTCTTTTTTTTTTTTTTTTTTTTCAATACCACTTAATGGCTGTTTCCAAAGCTTTTATTTATTTTTTTTTTTTTTCGGCATCAAAAATCTTTGTACGATAACATGGGGATGAGAGATCTATATATATTACTATATCTATGATAGAACTACATTAGCACTTTATCAATGTGTATAAAATCTTTAAATTGATTATGACGTCAATTTTCGTGAGATGCATAATTTAACTTTTTATAATTTTTTAACGTTCACGTTTGATTTATTGTTTGTCACGTATTTATTTTTATGTCGAAAGAAAATGAACTCGTATTTTTTTTTTTTTTTTTTTTTTTTTGGCAACAATTAAATTAATGGAACTCACAGATATTTTGGAGCAACTTTAATAAAGGTCTATAATTAACAAATAATTGCAATAAAACAATATTGTGACAATAAATTGAGATAAAAACTATCCTATCTCTCAAGTTGGACCAAACTGCACACAGTGTGCAAAATTTCATTAAAATCGGTTCCTTAGTTTAGGAGTTTACCCCGGACAAACATCGTGACACGTAATTTATATATATATACAGATAATTACACCGTCCCAAAAAAATTACAGCGTCCAACATCCTTTTTTTGCCTGTGTGTGTGTGTGTGTGGTGGGTGTGTATCTCGCATAACGCAAAAACGGTTTGGACGTTGAACTTTGCAAATTGGTATGTTCGTTTATTATAACATTTAGTTGTGCACTTCTCTTTTTGGTCTTTCTATGATATTCCGTTTTCGAGATATTTACGAAAATTATATTCATAATGATCAAAAATACAAATGTTTTGGCCATTATTTATGAACTACCATCATAGAGATTTCAAAAGAAGCTAATGGTATAGCCAGTAATGATATTGTTATGACAGTTGAAGACATTTTTGCGTGTAGAAAGTTATGTTTAAAGACATAAGCAGGTTCTAGTCGAAAAACGCATTTTATTTAAAGAATATTCAGCCCTTAAATAGAGCCCTTAAATTAACTCACATTACTCTAAAACGGTTGGACGTAGAACGTTGCAAATTGGTATATACGTTTGGTATAACATCTAGTTGTGCACTTCCTTTTTTGCATTTTATTTGATTTTCCGTTTTCGAGATATTTAGGAAAATTTAAAAAATGGTGACCAAAAATACAAAGCTTTTGGCTAATGTGTATGACATACCATCATATAGTTTTCAAAAGAAGGTAATGATAGAGCTAGTAATGATATTGTTATGAAAGTTGAAGATATTTTTGCGAGTAGAATGTTATTCTTAAAGAGATAAACAGGTTCTTGTCTACGAAATTATTTTATTTAATGAATATAAAACCTTTAGATAAAGCCCATAATTTTATTGTTGTGAAAGTTGTCGATATTTTAGAGTGTAGAAATTGATTCTTTAAGACAGAAGTAGGTTCTAGTCGACGAATGTATTTTATTTAATGAATATTCAACCCGTAGACAGAGCGTGTAATGATATTGATAAAAAGATTTGTCGACATTTTTGCGTATAGAAAGTAATTCTTCAACAAATAAGCAAGTTCTAGTCGACGAAAGCACTTTATTTGATTAATATTTAGTTAACAATTGAATAAATCTATTTTTTGTACAAAAATTAATATCCTGAAAACAACGCAATAAAATGATCCGTTTTACTACAGAAATCAAATAAACATTGTTAAATACACTAAAGAAAATAAATTTCGCTAAATCAGGAACAACCAAAGGGAATTTGATTTCATCGAAGGTAATTTGAGTCTGAACCGAAGGGAATTTGATTTCATAGAAAGTATAGTGAAAATTTTAAGGAAATTTCAAGGCAGTTCTGCGAGAGAAACAATATGTCATTACAAAATTTCCAAAACTAGTTTCCTGATGAGGTAAAGTTTCCAAATTTTGTAAATAGTTTATTTACATTTTTCGCCATATTTGAATGCCTAGTATGACGCTAAGCAAAACCCCACTTCGTGAAAATGAAAATACTTCCATCTGTTTCCACTTTCACTGTAATATTCGTCTTGTGAGTCATTTATAGAACTTTCGAAAAATTTAGTTCAGCGCAATAAACCAATGATTTTTTTTTTCAGAATATTCCGGAACTCAGTTATTTTTTAAGTCAGAGCTTCCACACTTTGGCAAACCTAAACTACAAATTCTGTCCAAATTTGTTCGCCAAGTCGCCAAATTCGATGCCCAGACCAAAAATATACACTGGCTACTAACTTGCGGTAGGGCTAGATTAGCGATAAAACTTTTCGTCAAATGTTGTTTCAGGATAGCCAGAAACCGTTTCTAAATTTTAACTGAGTTAATTATTTTGATAATTTTTTTTTTATTTTCCGCCATTAAGTTTTCCCAAAAAGAAAAAAAAAAAAAAAAAAAAACTGGGCTAACTGTATTTGAATGATTTTCTATACTCCAAGCTGTAAGCCGCTGAGTACTGTCTCTGAAAGAACTAGTATATTTGTCTCGACGTCATGTATAATCGTATTATCGTGACTTTATTGGTTCGAGTAGCTGTTTTTTTTTTTTTTTTTTTTTTTTTTTTTTTTTTACTTAAGGGATGTTTGTTGTTTGAAATGCGCCTGTTTATTTACGAATCAGTTAAAATACACAAAACCGTCCTTCTTTTTTATTATTTTTTTCCCATAAAACTATGTATATCCCTATTGTTGTATAAGGAAGTCATGTAGTGTCCACATCAGATTTTTTGAGGACACTCTTGGATATAAGACTTTCTGCCTTTTTTCCAGCAGTTACAATGTTTCGTAGTTCTGAGTCGCCCCGAACTGTTCTTCTGCTCCTGACAATATGCCTATTCCTAAATGTTCAGCTGCTTTGAAGTTTTCCCACTTCTTCCGCAAAGTAAGATTTTTTTTTTCCTGAATAATTTTCAAATAAACAGATTTTCTATCCCCGAATCACCAATCAATTGATATTCATTTATTTTCTGGAGCTCCATAGCTTATAATAAAGACAACCTATTTGTCTGGCAACCTTCGCCTTTAGCTTAATACCAAAATGTGAAGCCATCGTACGTAAGTGGAAGATAAACATTCTGTGTTGGATTGCGAAATTAAACATTTCATTTTGGAGAAAGCAAATAATTAATTTTAGTAAAAGTGATCAGCTCCTTTGGCTTTTGCCCGATATTGTTCTGCTGAACTGTTTCTCATTCTTTATCCCCCCCTCCCCCCGTTTCAGTTCTTGAATTTTATGATACTTATTTAAAGTTTTGTGCTTATTAATATGATTTTCCCCTTTTCCTATTTTTCAGCACGTAAATTTTAGGCATTCTTTCGAAATTTGCGTCATCTATTGAAATTTTTCTCTTTTATTTCATAATAAATATTTATTTTTCAATAACGTTTTTTGAGAATTTCAGAAAATGAAGATTGTGAGAATCGAAATTTTTTCATTCTGTATATTCTTATAATAATAAACGGTTAGATATAGAAATTTTTGTATCTTCAAGAAGATGTTTTACTTATTTTATGTTTTATTTTACTTCTGTAATATACATCAACGACTAATTAAGTTAAATATTACCATACGAATTTGCTGACACGCTCAGGAAGGAAGAAAAAAAAAGAAAAAGTCTCGTCCGTTTCAATATTAACACAGAGTGACAATGTTTATTTTTGCTCTACATGAATACCTTTCATTTTCTATCTACTTTTTTTATACTATAAGAAAATAACGAGTAGAAAAATAAGTTTCACTTCTATACCAACAACCACACACGTTTAATATGATCTGTACTAATAATCATATTTTTAATTTCACCCAAAAAAATTTCAGAATCAGCATTTTTGCGTAGTGTTACACATACCTGGACAACTTCATCAAACTTGCAAATTAATGCGAGTTTGTTTCGTGAATGAAATACACCATCTATATTGAAGGATAAGTTGTTCGAGTTATTCCTTTGAATGGTTAAAAATTTACGAACAAATAATCTGGTGTAGCTTATTTAAATTTATCAGAATAACAAAAAAGTTCTTTTCATAGTTGTCAACTTTTTAACACTTTCATGACCGCTGACGTAGATTCCCGTCATTTGTAAATTTGTAACTTCAACAGTGGGAGTTTCTTTTGCAATTTTTATGTAATTTGTTTCTTAAAAATACACACAATATTCATATTTGTACAATCAATATACTATGGATATAAATACTTTGATTAGACAGAGTATCATTATAATGTATATCAATCTGTAATATAAATTTGAATTCAGTAAATTTTGTTCTGAAAAATTGTAACTTTGGAGAATAGCGCCCACGTGCGGACCTTACTTTAAAAAAGACAAAACATACGGTCGTGAAAGTGTTAATTTAATGCGGAGCATTTTTAGCCCTGCCTGTTTCGCACAACATTTTTGATAGTAAAACTTAATCATTATGTAACTATGATAAAATAAGTAAAAAATACTGTGAAAGTCTGAATTAATGGTGGGGCTAAAAATGTTCTAAATAAATAAAAAGGAATTAAAATATTGCAACTCTTTTTTATGTAAGTTTATGTGTTACAGATACACAGCCGAATACAGAGAATTCCTCTTTAATAGAATAATAGTCGCAATTTTACGCATTTTTTTAAACCATTACGACTTTTTAAGAAATAGTTTGCTATTTTGATTTTCTTTGTCGTACCCGCTTTCAATATGCGCACCTTCAGCGTTTACCTATTTGATTACAGAGGATTCAATCGGTTTTAACACGTATCCCTAAAAGTATTTCGTTTATTTAAAATAAAAAATAAATAAACAATAATAATTATAAATGCATACTTATATTCCCCTGAAGAGTAGTTTATAACATAAGACAAGTTCAATATTAACAATTATAATTATAAAAATTATAATAAAAATAAAAACAATTATAATAAAAATAATAAATAAATAAATAAAAGAACAAAAATCATGAGACGCTGCCGCGTCTTCTTAACCAGGGATGGAACACGGGCGCAGAATTCATACCACTATGAATGTAAGAAAATTTTTTACCTCTTAAATCAACGATATTATAGGTATAGAAATTTCTTAAACAGATTCCGGTATGAATTCTGCGCCCGTGTTCCATCCCTGCCTTAACACAGCAAAGCTCAAACAAAGCTTATCTGCGACACTAAATGTACAGCTTATTTAACAACAAAGGAATTTGGAAACGCCGGCATTTAATATCTCAGTAAATAGGAGATATTTTGATCTGATGTTTTAAGAGTAATGTTTTAGCTTCTGCCTTACACTATCCTTAACCGTTAAACTGCTAAGCAGCGCGATAGCGCTGCTATGTTAATTCTCGAAAACTGCTAAGCAGCGCTATCGCGCTGCGAGAGGCAAAGTTCAGATATCACCGGAATTTTAATTTAATTTTTTTACTTAAGCAAAATCAATCAGTTGATCGAAACTTCTCGATAACGTGAAACAGTTGGCCATGTTGCGTCGCGACAGTATTTTGGACGATGATTCGACTCATAATGATACGAAGAATGATGTGATATTGGAAGCAAATAATGAAGAAAGTGACGAAGAATGCGTCATAATGCATCGGAGAAAAAAATTTCGGATACTGAGTGATTCTTCATCTTCTTCAAAATTGGAAACGGAAGAGCTTGTGACAGCGGATATAAACAGCGAAGGTAGTGATAAAGAAAGAGTCATAATACATCGAAAGAAAAGATTACGAACAATGAGTGAATCTTCTTCTTCTTCTTCGGATGCAAAAGAGCTTACTTTTACCGTTATTTCCCCAACAAAATAATTTCCTAAATCAACAAATGTCTTTTTTGAAATACCTGGACCTAGACACTAGAGATGAGACGGGCTCAGCCCGAGCTCGTAAGCCCGAGCCCGAGCCCGATCGGGCTCAAATCTTACGCAAGTCTTCGGGTTCCGGCGGGCTCGGATTCAAGCTAAAAGTTCCGTTTATTTTATTCTTTACTAACTGGAAAATGTAAAAAAAAAAAAAAAAAAAAAAAAAAAAAAGATATTTTATTCATTTTGAGAGCACTTTTAGTAATGCCATAATAGTCATGATAGGTTATAAATCACAAAATAATCTTGCAAACCTTAGTAGCTTTGACTTTCCTTTTTCTAAATAGAACTTTTTTTTCAATCGGATGCATATTATGTCATAGTGTTATACATAGTAATCCTTCCTCCTTCGTTATATTGGGCCTCATTATATCACTCATTCTGATAAATTTTTTGACCCTCGATAGGCGGGTTATAAACAATGGGCTGCACAATAAATATATATTATATACATGTATACAGAGACTCAGACATTATAAATTGTTATAATAATATTTATAGTTATTTAAATTGAGGATTGATAATAAGAAAATTAATTTGAAAATGAAAACGGTATTTAATTTTACTATTGTGCATGCGTTGCATAGCGTACCACTTTCAATATCGGGCTCGGGCGGGCTCGGGATCTGATCACACAAAACTTTTCGGGCTCGGGCGCGCTCAGATCAAAAATGTGTCGGGCCCGGGCGGGCTCGGATTACCAAAATAGAGCCCGAACTCACCTCTACTAGACACGTACCTTCTTCAGATGCGAAACCTATAGCCTATTTCAACTTATTTTTTACTACATCACTGCTCGAAACTATCGCAAAAGAAACAAACAGGTATGCTTCCCAATTTTTTAATTCACGAATTTTATCGGAAAATTCTCGTGCAAAAAGGTGGACTCCAATAACAGTACAGGAAGTCAAAGCATTCATTGCTGTGTTACTGCAGATGGGTATAACAAGAAGACCAACAGTTGACAGTTATTGGAAAAAGGATTCTAGGCAGATACCATGGTTTGGGAAAATGTTTTCCAGAGATAGGTTCCTATTGATCTTGAAGTTTTTTCATTTGGTCGACAACAGACAATTAGCTGAACCAGGCCATCCAGAATATGACCCATGTGGCAGGTTTGATACTCTTGTCAAACATGCGAATTCTGTATTTCACCAGCACTATGTACCACACCAACAATTATCTATTGATGAGTCGTTAGTTGGTACTCACTGCCAGTCGTCAATAAAACAGTATCTCCCAAATAAAAAGCACCGGAAGTGGGGAATCAAATTTTGGATGTTGTGCGACTCCATTACAAAGTATTGCTTGGGATTTTTCTGCTACAAAGGCGCCAAAAATGCAGACGATAAAGCTTTGATTAAAAAATATGGTCTTGGATTTACAGTAGTTCAAAAATTGTTATCAGAGGGAAATTATTTAAACAAAAGCTACCATTTGTTTACGGATAATTTTTACACAAGCTTACGTTTGGCCAAAGCACTATTGAGAAAAAATACATACATAACTGGAACGATACGATGAAATAGAAAAGAAGTTCCTCTAGAAGCTAAGAAAGTAAATGTAGGAGAAGCTAAATATTTTGCATGTGAAAATGTTTTGATGTGTTCTTTCAAGGACAAGAAATCGAAACCACATCCTGTGATACTAATTTCATCAAATTCAGATACCAAGAACGTGACCATCAAAAAGAAGAGAGGAATTTTCGAATACGAAAAAGAAAAAACAAGCATGATCCACGACTACAATAAATTCATGGGAGGATTGGACGAATCAGATAAAATGTTATATGTGTACTTGGATGAGAGAAGGACCCTCAAATATTGGAAAAAGGTTGCTTTTAATATATTTGGAAGAATGGTATTGAACGCCTAAATTTTATATACATCGAATAGTACAGAGAAAAATATTAGTAGGCTTCAGTTTAGATCTCAAATAATTGAAGATATTGACAAAGAATGGATAGCTTTCAGAAATAGCGAATTAACACAAAAATCTCTTTCGAACAAAAAATTCGCCTTAGAAAAATTACCTCGACGAAATTTACGTCAATGTGTGGTCTGCAGTAACAAGCAGAGTGGAATAAAGCGTACCAACCTCATCTGCGCTCACTGTAAGAAAGGGCTACATGGTCTTTGTGCAGGAAAACACAATTGTTGAACATTATCTTTTCATTATTTTTCTTTTACATTTTCTTTTACAAGAAGTAATATATATATTTGTTTATTTATTTTCTAAAGTTCTTTGCATTATTTATTTGTAAACACAGACGGAATTAATAAATTAACTGATAATTGTATGAGTGATTGTGTTTTATTTCATAATATATATATATATATTTATTTATTATTCAAAAGATATCACCAGAAGACGACGTCAATAGTTTTATCAATTAAATGTAGTTCTTTCGAAAAAGAAATATCTGACGTGATTTTCGACGCATTAAATATTACGACGCTGATTTCATTATTTTTAAAATATATATAACTTTATTTTTGTGAAATAAGTTGGAAAAAAATAAGAATGGGCGGAGTATCGATAAAATCTTATCAAATTACAAACCTCTTCACTACACTGAATTGCATATTTGGAGAACTATATTAAAATTGGATTTTTTCACTGCTCTTAAATTTTCGTAAAACATTGTGTGTGAACAATTATTAATGTTAAACACGTTTTTTGTTTTTATTCATCCTTTAATGATACTTAAATTGGCCTTTTACATACGCTACAGCAAGGCGTGGCTTTCATTAATTAGGTGAGTTTTTATAGATCTTTAGAAAATTTCATATTTTATTTCTGTAGAAAGAGCTGTCGAGGGTAAATGATTTATCTATAAAAATACACATTTATATATAACATTTCGATTTCTGCTTACTTAGATTTATTATTTATTTATTTATTTATTTTTTTACTGCGCGGAGTAGTTTTCCAGCTGGCATGAGTGGGTTTCGAATTTTTTACAAAACTAAATATTCACACCGGAAAAACTTTTATTGAGGTCGAAAACAGCCATAGCAGTTTAGGCAAAGGTTTCAGAAAGTGCTTCAGCATTCAACCGGTTAAAGTTTCACACTTCAACATTCTGTATATTTTGAGATCTGAAATTGCCATTTAAGACTTCAAAGGAAAAATTGTAATGGTGTAACTTTTTTATTTTTTTTTCGATAACGGCTCTGACGAGTTTTATGAAACTGATATATGATATTAATTTCTTTTGTCTGAGAAGCATGACGTGCCGCGTTTTTCTCAAAAAACTCTTGTTTTTTATATATTTCACTTTAAAAATGGAACTATATTACCTAGCGGATTGCAATTTTTCGTTCGCATTGCTCAAAAGAAAAGAATGTAATCCGGTTTGGAATGTTCGCGAACGCATACAAACTTCACTTCCACTTCTCAGATAGGTAATTTGGCTCCATCTATCGGTAGTTAGTGTGAAAAGTAAACTGAAAAAAATAAAATATTTTTTTCCTTAATATATATATATTAAATGAGTTATTTATTTAGGTATTTGTATTTCATATATATTTTTTTATCAAAAATATTCATTCAATTCACATTATTTTCAAGTTGATACGCTGTTAACTTTCAAAATTGGTTTTATTTTAAAAATTGATTGCAACAACAAAAACTTTTTTTCTTTACTTTCATAAAAATGATAGAAAATATAATAATTTGCAAATATTTGAATTTTTTGTTTAATTAATTGATAAATTATTTAAACTATAGATAGAAAAAATCCTCAAAAAAAAAAAATAATAATAAAAGAAATTAATTGGTTAATTTGCTCATTAAATTTCTATAATATAGTATGTAATATTTTACAAAGATTATAATAATTATATCAAATCCAAATTTAAAATTTCATGGTTTTTTTTTTTCTTTACTTTTATTAAATAATATTGTAATAAAAAAAAAAATATATCGGTTACCAAACACTTTAATGCATTGGAAAAATTCCGAAAACAGAATTAAAATTAGTAAAATAAGTAATAAAGTAAAATAAAGTAAAATACATTTTTATTTGACTTTAATTTAAACACATAATATATTTTTTTAAAATATTAACTAATTACTTTTTTCGCATTATAATACTTAATTTTACGAAATAATACATTTCTGCAAAGCGTACTGGTAAAATAATTAAGAATTATATAGTCTATTATTTTATAAATTATTTTGTTCATTAAATTTCTAGTAAAATAAAAATAAACTACTTAAACATTTACCAGTATAAAAGTTACACATTTTAAAGAGATTTTCTATTTTTATTTATTTTCCTATCTATACTTAAAAAATCTATACAAATCTATGCTAAAAAATAATAATTGTTTCTTTCTTTCTTTCTTAAATTTAACAATTTAGTCCTCCTTAACATGTATAGGCTTATTTCTTACATATAGTATTGATATAAAATGAAATTACCATGCATCTGCAACATTTAAATTAGAAATTAATAATACATTTAAAATTTTGTATTACTTTGCAAATTTTGTTTATTGCCTTCTCTTCAGATATTGCCTTTATTCAGATATTGCAGTTTATTGCTTTCCCTTTGTATATGTTTATTGCCTTCAGAACATCAGGTTTTTTTCCCCTGCAAAATGGGGATTTTTGAAATAGTGATTGCTGGTACCAAACGGTACCGCTATTACTTCCCTGGTTAATCGATTTTAGAAAAGTGTATTTGTGAAGTTCATACAAAATCTTGAAAAACAGTGTTGAATATGAATTATTCAATTTGTTTTTCTATAGCCAGTGATTTTCGGAATTTCTAAAAACTGTAAAACACGTCTTCGAAAATTTTTACGGGATTTTGGTTAGTTAAGAAGAAAACACATATGTATGAAGTGGGAAGGGGGTGGGGCTGGCACAAGGAGTCAGACATGGGCAAATTTTAATTTTGTAAATGTGAAAATTGGGGGAAGGGGGAAATCTCCTGTTACTTTGATGGAAAGACCTTTTCAAAACAACATTTTAACAGAAAAATGCTTTTCTCTATAGTTATTCGTTAGAAAAATATGAAAGAAATTTTTCGTTTAAAGTCTTCCCCCAGTGTCTCGAGAACACCTTGGAAATTTTAAAAACCTAAAAAAAATTTGAAATTTCGAAAACAAGGAGCAGCGAAAAGGGCATCTTTGAAATTTTAAACAAATGTTTTTTTTTTTTAAATTAAGTTCTTTTTTTAGTTTGTCGGAAATGTCCTCTAAACAATTTCTCAAAAAAAAAAAAAAAAAAGAGGAAAAAGAAAAGAAAAGTAATTGAAGCTGTATTGCGATAGGGGGAGCCTTAGAAAACATACAGAATTTTTTTAAATAGGAGGGAATTAGGGGGATTAAGAGCTCCTTTAAAATTCTTACTTACAGACTCATACTTAATTTGCTCGTTTTTTACAATTTTCAAAAATTCTGACACGTTTCCGATAGATTTGGGGACGAAGATGGGACACTTAGAAATATATATATATGTTCCTTAAAAATGCCCCACCAGCGGCCGAGCGGTAGATAAGAAGGGTCGGAATCGATCCCATCCAGCACTCTATGACCTAGCCGTTCCTTCCGTGTTTTTCTCCGAAACTTGCTTAAATACGGGCTTCGACCCCTTAGAAAAACCTCATGGAGGCCATTCTACCTATATGCCTAGAACCCTAACGAAGTCAGTTAGCCTTAAAACGTACTACCAACCAACCTTAAAAAAGTATCGCTGAAGCGATTGTATCTAGAAGATTTCTCGAAGTGCTAAAAAATCCTTATCATTTAAAATTTTAATGTTAGATCTCTTAGTACACTTTTTACCCCCCTTACCCAATTTTAGAAAATGAGGCAATGTCCAAAATCCCTTCACCATGTTTTAGAAAATTTTCAGGAATTCTAGCGTGACTCTAGGAAGAAAGTGGGAACTATGTACAGCAAATATAACCAGATCGAATAAAACTAGATTCAACAAAACGTGTTCTAAAAAACGTTTTCCCGATTAAAATTTCAAAGTGGTCTAACTGATTGCCCCCCCTCCTATTTTCCCCATCTGAATTAATTTTAAACTAAACAAAATCTCCCTCAAATTGATTAAGCATCTTTTTGTAGAATTATCAGAATTTCCAAAGTAGGATCTGAACCCCACACCCATGGTGTTAGGTATTTTGGAAAATTACTGTCAAATCCTTACAACATTTTACTTTAAAAATCTCCAATCAAAAAAATAGCAAAATATTAATCTTTTGTCCATTCGATTGGACCATTAAAAAATTCATGTTTAATTTTTCTTATATAACCAAAATCTATACGGTAAATGGAGATCTTTAGAAACTTATTAATAACACTTTTTTGCAAAAACACAAATTATTTTTTGAACATTTATTTTAAATATTCTGTTGAACTATTTAAGAAACAGATGAACCGTTGAACCAAAGAAATTGAATATTAAATAAAATAAAATAAATCTCTCTCTCTCTCTGTCCTTTTTTTTTTTTTTTGTAGTAATTGTTTGTTTTTTTTAAAATATACTATATTATGCCTTTGTAATGTTGCGTGTTTTCATCACACAACAAATATTCTTTCTTAAAGTTTTTTTATATATCACTTTTCATATATATATATTTTTTTTTTTAATTTCATTTATTCTGTTATTTTGTTCGAGGTAAAATTTAATGTAGTAAGACCTATGAAACTGCACTTTTTATACAGTGTTCTAAACACATTGCCATGCTCATTTAATTTTACATTTTAATCATGAACCCCTAAAAAGTAATGATATCAATACAAAAATCCCTTAACAAGTTTGTGACGCAGCAACTGTACTTTACGGCGATTAGAATTAGAAATACGGGTCGTACAAATAATGATATTAAATTTTCAGTGACGCTTTGCCATTAATTAAAAAATGCATATATTTTCTTATTTGAATTTGTTTTTTTTTCTTCTATTTCGTTTTACAGTGTAAACGTTATTTTCAACATAAAATAATATATAACATTTATTCACCGATACCTTTTCATTCACATCTCGTATAATATCAAAATATTTGTTTTAAAAAGAAATGATATGAAATTCCAGAAACGCAGTGATGTTACACTAAATGATAAAGGCGAGGTTAAAGATGCTCCGGAATAAATTAAAATTTTTGCACCTGTGCATGTAAGATTGTGAATTATTGATATGTAGCCGAAATATAGAGGATTCCTCTTTTGTAGATAAAAATTCCCACATTTACGCATTTTTCTAAATCATTACGTCTTTTTAAAGAAAGATTTTGCTCATTCGTGTTCCCCTTACTTACCCGCTTCGAAAATGCGTGAGAATATGCGTGCCCTTTGCGCATAATATCTCCGGGATGGTTTGTCAAAATGTAATTAAAGTTAGCAGCTTTTATGTGAAATACAAATACATAAAATGACGAGCAATTAACTCATTAGCATTAAAATTTTGTAAATATAAGCATAATTACACCCCAAAATAACGATATAATATTTTAAATGACAATTAAAAAAATAAATAATTAAATAAATAAATAAATAAATAATAATTTCCTTCATTTTAATTGTAGGAATTTTTCCCTATGCATTTTTTTTTTTTTTTTTTTTTTTTTTTTTTTAGGATTCATATGAAGTATCATTTCCATGTAATCCTCTGCGAAAAACTGACATCGACAAAAACTTAGCTCTGATATTTTTAAGAAAAATAAGTAAAATTAAAATGTACAATTATTCTAACATTTGTTATATACATATAACTTCTTTCTTAACACACATAAAAAATTACAAGCTTTTAAAAATAATTATTTTTCGTGTTATATCATAGATGCCAACATTTTAATCTATTCCGGAGTATTTTTAGTCCCGTCATTTTTACATATCACTTATTTTTAGAGTTTTTTTTTTTTTTTTATCGAATTAATGTATATAAAATTTTTCTATAAATAAAGTGGTGCGAAATAAGGCGGAGCTAAAACTACTCCGGAATAAATTAAAATATCCTCATCTATTGTGATTTTTGCATAGCCGCGAATATCCTAATTAATAATACATTATATTGTTAGTACCTATCTTTTATTATTTTTTTTTTTTCTTAACACCAGTCTTTTTTAGAGTACTTTTTTTCTTCTTTCATTGTAAACACATTTGAAGTTAATTACTGTAAACATTAAATGATGTGGGAAAAAGGGCGGTTACTTATAAAGATTCAAATTAAAAAAGATTTACGCATAATTGCTAATATTTTTATTTATTCCCGAGCATTTTTAGTCCTGCCTTTAATTCACACTACTTTATTTGTAAAACATTTTTCTCCGTGGTATAACTACGATAAAATTAGAAAAAAATGCTCTTAAGGAAAGAGGGGTATGAAATAAAAGCGGGCTAAAAATGCTCTGGAATAAATTAAAACTTTATAACCTCTGCTTACATATGTGACAACAAGTGCGTTTTTTTAACACCAATTTATAATATTTTTCGTTAAATATTTTTCGTATACTATTTCTCTGTTTAATAATAATAATAATCAATTTTAATCGTAGAAAAACTGCTAAAAATATTTTAAAAATTTCTACGAAATATTTCCGGAGGAAAAAAAAAAAAAAAAGAAAACGAACAAGTTGGCAGATACGGATTTATGAATATTTTTTAAAGTCACATTTTTTCAATCATTATGTTATGAAATGTATTCTTTTTTTAAGGTACTTTCCTTTAAATTTTTAAGTTAACAGAATTTTATTAGTTGTTAAAATTTTAATTATTTATTCATTTATTTATTATATTACACTTCTGTATATTACATTTCAACAACTACTTAAGTTAACCCTTAAATGCCTGATTATTTTTTAAATCAATTTAAAAAGGTTTTATTCTTACCTTTATTAAATAAATCACGGGAAAAATACTTTAAAAAATCATACATTATTTTAACTATGGTTTACAGCTAAAAAGCAGGTTATTGTCAGTTGGCAAACATGAGCATTAGAGCTTCAATATTATTCTAATAATACTTTAAAAGACAAAATTGGGTATGTTGCCGAAAGGCAACACACGGCATTTAAGGGTTAAATATTACCATATGAGATTATTGACACGCTCAGAAAAAGGAAATAAATAAATAAAAAGGCAAGTCTGTTTCAAACTTAAGACAGAATGATTATAATTATTAGTGCTTTACATTATTTCCTCTAACTTCCCTTCTTATTATTTACACATTAAAGTAATAACCTGTACAAACAGTACAGTTCCTATTTTATGCAATTGAACGTTTTCGTACCATATGATCTCTACCATGAAGCACATTCAAATTTCAACCACACCCCTTTAGATTCAGCGCTCTGCGCAGTTTGGCTCTAACTAATCAGGCCTGCAAGTTAATGCGAGTTTGTTGCGGACGTAGAAGTGGACAATGAAAATTAACGTCTATGCAGCACAGGGTTGCCAATTCCAAAAATTTTAAGCCCCTAAATTCAAATACAAAATTCCCTAAAAACCCCAAAACCCTTTGTAAAAATCCCCTAAAAAAGTCCCCAAATTTTTTGCTTGAAAACTGAAATACCTATGATTGTAAATACATAAAACAACACTTAATGAGTTTCTTCTCTTTAAAAAAAACATCTTTTATTTTTATTATTGTGCTACCAGCGACGCATTTTATTTTTAATAATCCATATTTTGACTGGACCAGTCAACTTGTAGGTAGAGTTCCAAAACATTGGTATTTTCAATTAAAAGGGGCAAAAAGCATTACTAACCTCTGGATCAGTCTCCCACTTCTTGGTATACTTCTGCATGCATTTTGTATCTATTAATTTAGACATTTTTAAGTGAATATTAGACTAATATCAGCACCCGCACTAAGTGCCAGTGTTAACATTCAGACCTGGGAAAAGAACAAACAACACTGGCTACTGGCTAATTTAATTTTTTATTTTTAATCTGTCTAATCAGAATCGAAGGGGGAGAGGGAAATGGGGTTGTAATTCTGACTTGACAAACGATTTCATTTCCTCCTCCTCCTCCTCTTCTTCTGTTTCTTTCTTTCTTTCTTTTTTTTTTTTTTTTTCTCTTATTTTAACCAAAGTATATTTCGTATATTCCTAGTGCATAAGTTTCAATGGAGAGAAAAAAAAATAAATAGTAAGGTCTTTTTTATAAAAGATTTAGCCTGAGCACTTTATTATTATTATTTTATTTTTTTTAGCTATGTTAGTTTTCCAGTGATATCCTTTATAATTTATTTATACTACCAAAAACATTTTTCAGCTGCTTTGCGGAGGTATAGACGCCCAGCGCCAAGAATATGAAACAAAACATCTGTCTCTACTTTTCGAATATTTTATGATGAAATTGACACACGTGGACAGACTGAAACTATAAAATTTATCGATTTTTTTTTGTATTTGTGTTTATTCAGAATAAATGTTTTAATTTAGAAAGGCTATTTAAACAACCTCTCCTTTTTTTCTTTAAACTAAAAAAAAAAAAAAAAAAAAAAAAAAACTTTTGCTTGTTCATCTGGACGAAAATAAAAGTAAAAATGAGTGCATTTCCATTGTACATTTTTCCGAACATACACATATATAAGAAAATCAAACGGAATTGGAGATTTTTGTGTATGTATACGTTTTCAGCCCCCCCCCCCCCCCAAGTTCATTTTTGCCATATTTACGACTAGCAGGCTACGCCCGCCTCCCTGATCACTTTATTTAAATGAATTTTCAAAAGAACTGGATCAGTACTTATTTTTTACATCATATTATAAATTAAATAATAATAAACAGTAAAATTGCTCTAGACCTCGCTTCGGGTACCCGCTGCCTACGGCAGCCCTCTTTTCCGCCTGTACTGCATCAGGTCCAGGCTTCCACTGTCTGCAGAAAGGTCTTTCCCGGACACTTCAATCTGGATATTTATCGACGACATGTGGATCTTCTGTTATTTAAGAACTACGATTTTGAAGATGACTGTATCTCAGCATCTATTATACATTTTATCTTTTAAACCATGTGTTTTATAAAACCCCCGTTATTTACACTATATTACGATTTAATTCCTACCGGTATAATAAAATAAAATGGCAGATTTTCTTTTGAAAGGAATTAAATACATGAAAAACAAATAAATTTTAATCAGTTTAATCCTTTCATCTATATACTACCACCCCCCCCCTCCCAAAAAAAGGATTTTTATTTTAAAGGAATTAATTAAAATTAAAAAGTTGTTACACTGTAAAAATTTTACATAAGCATAACAATTTATTTCTGTTGCATTACCATTTGATTTTCAATAAATATAATAAATTTAATTTATAAAAAAAGAAAAAAAAAAAGATTTCTCCTTCGAATGAATGTATTAAATAAAAAGTAAATTGCGTAATAGCCGTTGCTAAGATACGCAGACGATTACAAAGGAAGAAAAAATTCATGAAAAATGAAACATAAAAGCCAATATTTAAAATCGAAAAACATTAATTTAAAAAATTCAAATTCGAAAAAATCTTGATGAGTGCAGGGTCTCAGGTACCTATATGTTAAATTTGGAAGCTCTGCGATCAGTAGTGTGATCACCAGAGCGCAGATAGACACACACGCAAACACTTCTCTTTATTTATATAGATGATGTATGCATGTGTTTAAGTCAACACGATAGCATAAGAAACGCCTTGTTCGAATGAGCTGAAAGTTGGTACGTATGTTAAATATCATCCTAGCACAAACTCTGTTGATTTTGGTGAATCTAGCACTTAATTTTTTTTTTTCAGAGGCATAAAGAAAAATTCTTTATCATTATGGTCTATAAGGCCAAATTTTTCAAATTGTGATAACGTCTAAATGCCGTGTTCATCTGAACTAAAAATGTAAATACATGGAATGCTATAGGTCACCGTCGCACGAATAGTATAGATTTTTTCTCATCTGGAACTTATAGTTAAAAAAAAAAAAAAAAAAAAAAAAAAAAAAAAAAATAACATAATGACCTATGGGCTTAACAACTTATACAAGCACCAAACGTATACAAACATCAAAACATATACAAAAACCAAAATCTCCAAAGTCTGATTTTTGACATGATTACAATACTTTCCTTACATATGTATGTTCGGAAAGTAAAAAATATGATTTCGATTATTGAAATGATTTTGTCCTTTCATTAACAATCTTTCATGAATATAAAAATTTGCTTAAAAAAATAAAAAAAAAGGCGGGGGGGGGGGGGGGGTCAATTGTTTAGGTGACGATTGCCGTCCATGTGTGTCATATAAGAAACCCGACATTTACCGCTTTGCATGTATGCTGGGGTGAACCTTTATTATTACCTAAATCAGAACAGTTGGCCGAGAAGCAAATATTTTGAACAGACACATACGTCATAAAATAAATTAATAATATAAAACTGTATTTGACAGATATTATCAAATTTAGTGCTAGAAGTCCATTGTTTTTGATCAGCAATTTGCCGATCTAGATGCATTTCATTGAAATGGTAAAAACAGTTTGGTTTTTGTGATTATTTTACCCGTTTGAAAAGTAGACTATTAAATAACTAATTTAAATTTTAACCCTGAACCCACTTTTGATTTAATCTGACTTCGTATAGTTTAAAAATATTTGGACAGTATAGTCAAGCTGAGAACGGAAACGTGAGGAGCGAAAGGAAAGTAAAACATAAAAACTCAGAAGTAAAAAATATATACAATGAGTCAAAGTAAAAGCTTAACAGGTGATATTTAAAAATACATTTGGTCAAAGCAATCAAATAATTATGCAGATTAAATTTTTGTACTTAAAAATTAAACCCACTGATGTAAATTAAAAATTAGTTTTTTTTTTTTTTTTTTTTTTTTTTTTTTAGAGCACTGGGCAAACGAATAAACAAACAAAGCAAAAGTAAAACACCAAATAAAAAAATTTCAAAATGAAATCCTTAAAATGGGACTTCTTTAAGGCGTCTCGATTTAAGGATGTGTTGAGTTTTATTGGTTTATAGCAGACGAAATTGGAACGAACTGTCCACGCTTTGTGCAGAGGGTTGGGTTGGGAGATTAAGAGGGGACAATAGCTAATATTGCCGGCAGCCTTCGCCCATGTTATTCAATGGGAAATTTTGTTGCTACAATTACACATTACCTAATGAATATTTTTAAATTCTGTTTTCGCAGTCAGAAAATTCATAACCGTTAAATGAGTACTCATTTTTGAAAATTTCATTTTTTTTTTTAATTTTTACATTTTAATTTTGAGTTCAAAAATGCGATTTTTCACAAAATGCATTTTTCTCATTTTCTAATCGCAAAATGAAATACTAAAGTTTTAAAAAATCAATATTTTGAAAACAAGTACTACTTTAACGCTTATGAATTTTCAAAGTGTGAAAACAGAATTGAAAAATATTCATTAGGTAATCAGTAATTATGTAAACAAATTTTCCCATAGAATAACATCGGCGAAGGCTGCCGGTGAGATTAGGTATTGTCCGCTCTTAAGGCCGATTGACTAGAGAAAACCACCGCTCCGTCTAGAATTAGAACTCGATTCTCTAAGTCTAAATATCTTATGTGTTATTGAAAAAAAAAAAAAAAAAAAAAAAAAAAAAGTCAGGAAAACTTTGAAAAGTCTCTAAAAGTCCCCAACATACAATTAAAAGTCCCCAAAAAAACCCCTAAAAATGTTTAGCCCCCAGAAAAAGTCCCCATCGACAAAAAAATTCCCTAAATTTAGGGGCTAAGTCCCCAAGTTTGCAACCCTGATGCAGCACCCGCTACTTATTTTGGTGCTGAAAAATTTACGGATAAATAATCTGGTGTAGTTTATTTAAATTTCTAAGAATAACAAAAAAGTTCTTTCCATAGTTGTCAACATTTTAACTTTTTTGCAACCGCTGAGATAGATTCACGTTATTTGAAAATCTATAACTCCACCAGTGGGCGTTTGTTTCGCAATTTGTATGTTATTTATTTCTTTATTATATACACAATATTCATAATTTTGCAATGAAACGTACTATTGATACAAATACTTTGATTTGAAAGAATATAATTGTAATGTATATCCATTTATAATATACGTGTGAATTCAGAATATTTTGTTCTGAAATATTGTAAATTGGGAGAATAATGCCCACAGGCGAACCTTACTGTCAAAGAGCCAAAATCATGGTGTGTGTCACGAAAGTGTCAATTTTTTTGTGGAGCAGCTTAACCCCGCCTTTTATCTCACCACTTTTTTAATAAGAAATTTCTTTCATTTTGTAACTTCGATAAAAAAAGTAAAAATTACTCTTAGTAAAAGTCTTATGAAATAAAGGCGAGGCTAAAAATGGTCCGGAATAAATTAAAATTTTGGCAACTGCGCCTTTATGTAAGATTGTGAATTATTGATACACAGCCGAAATATAGAGGATTCCTCTTTTGCAGAAAAAAGTTCCACTTTTACGCATTTTTCTAAATCATTACGTCTTTTGAAAGAAAGATTTTGCTCATTCTTGTACCCCTTACTTACCTGCTTCGAATATGCGTGGAGAGCCTGCTCGCAAAATATCTCCGGGATGGTTTGTAAAAATATAACTAACGTTAGCAGCTTTTATGTGAAATACAAATATATAAAATGATGAGCAAATAACTCATTAGCATTACAAGTTTTGTAAATATAAGCATAATTGCACATAAAACAATGATATATTATTTTAAATGATAATTAAAATAATAATAATAATAATAATAATAATAATAGTAATTTTCTTCATTTTAATTGTAAGTATTTTTCTAGGTGCATTTTTTTTTTTTTTTTTTTTTAAAGATTCATATGAGGTATCATTTCCATGTAATCCTGTGCGAAAACTGACATGGAAAATATTAAAAAATAAAAATATAAAATAAGTAAAATTAAATATGCACAATTATTATAACAGTTGAAATAGACGGGTGACTTCTTTCTTAACATATCTTAAAAATTGCAAGTTTTGAAAGTAATTATTTTTCATGTTATTGCATAGCTGCCATCATTTCAATTAATAATACATAATATTTTTAATACCCTTGTTTATATATATATATATATATATATATATATTTTTTTTTTTTTTTTTTTTTTTTTTTCCTCCTCCACCAATATTTTTTTTTTTTTTTTTTTTTTTTTTTTGTCCCTTAGATTACTTGATTACTTTTCTGTTTTTTTCCATCGTAAATTATGTAATGTGGAAGAAAGGGCGAGTATTAATAATACTCCCGATTGAAAGAGACATACATATATGTTAACTTGTGCGGTGTTTTAACACCACTGTACACTGTGTAAAAAATGGAGAAGGACAACCGATTTTTCTAAATTATTTTCTGTATTTTTATTGTGGCTATTAGATTTTATACAGATTTTGTTTAACAATGTTTTCTTTAATTTCACGTAAAAATGAAATCTCTACTACTAATGCTAATTGGTGAATCGTAGAAAAACTAGCATCCATGATTTCGTGAGTGTAAAAATAGTAGAAGGACACTTTCCAAAATTTGTTATTTTTTGGATTGTGTACAAGTAAAAAAGTGAATATTGAGTTTTCTTTAACTGTTTTTGTTGAGGAAAACGTATTTTGTTAAAAATTGCATTTTTATTTCTTTTCCGACAGCCTAGAAGAATACATTAAAATTATTTACAAAAGGGGCAAATAGTTGCATATAAAATTAATGGTAAAGGTGTTAGATTGTTTGTATACTGCACGTCAGCCTCAATACACATTCTAACTTTATCAGAAAGCCAGATAGAAATAGGAAAAGAAAGGAGAATGGTAGGGCTAAAAAGTTAAGAGCGTACAATACCTAATCTTGCCGGCAGCCTTGGCCCATGTTATTCAATGGGAAAATTTGATTATATAATTATTCATTACCTAATGTATATTTTTAAACTCTGTTTTCACATTTAGAAAATTCATAAGCGTTAAATTAGTACTTGCTTTTCAAAAAAATATTTTTTTTAAATTTTAGTATTTCATTTTGCGACTAGAAAATGTGAAAAATGCATTTTGTGAAAAATCGCATTTTTGAACTCAAAATTAAAATGTAAAAATTAAAAAAAAAAAAAAAAAAAAAAAATGAATTTTTCAAAAATGAGTACTCATTTAACGGTTATGAATTTTCTGACTGCGAAAACAGAATTAAAAAATATGCATTAGGTAATGTGTAATTGTCGCAACAAATTTTCCCATAGAATAACATTGGCTGCGTCTGTCCGCGGGATTAGGTATTGTCCCCTCTTAACGTCTTGTGATGAAAGAAAACTTAGATAAAAAGAGCAGTGGTAGTATCGAAAAGGTTCCAAATCAATCAGGACTTATTCATGTGTCAAGGCAACAGTTTAGTACTACATATTAAGATTCAAAACACTTATTTTAAAAAAAGGAAAAACATCATCCAAAGTGGGAAAAAAAAAAAAAAAAAAAAAAAAAAAAAAAGATTGATTACCGTTTATCATGTTTAAAAAAACACGTGTTATGCACCACCGATGGGGCCTTTATAATATTTTCAGGCATGAAGAAGTTTAACTTAGACGATTTAGATGGTTACCAATAATATTGGCATTGTCTGAAGAATGTAGAAAAATATTATTGAACTCGACAAATGAGGAGGAGGGTGATGATCTAGTAAGCAATTGGATATAGGAGAAAAACAAGTCTAGTCTTTTTCAGTGGTATGGAGAAACATACAGACTATATTTAAGTGCTGAATTCTTGCTTCTTCCTTATGGCTCTGAATTAGGAGGAAAAGAGTGGATCCCAAGTAGCACAGGAACGTTCTGTGAACGTCTAATAACGGTTTCAATAGTTCAAACACCGTGTTTCGTGTCAAAAGAACGTTCTAAAACACGTTCAGAAATAGTATTATTTAGAACGTTCTGAAAATGTTTGATTTGTACCATCTATAAAACGTACAATTCTAGTTCTATATAGAACGTTCAAGTGTGACACCGTCATAACACGTTCTGTAACAGTGTAATTATAACGAATATGACAAAATGACTTTTTAGTACTATTGGTTGGGAAACTTGGTTAACCTTTAAAATTTTTGACTTCAGCTTTTGATTTTTTTACACGTTTTGTGGCGTGAGGAATCCGGAAGTCAAAAGGTTGGTATGGTATCTGTTAATGTGTATCGGCACCTATTAGTGTGATAGCCCGTTAGTTCATGTACACGATATCTCAAGAACAAATGATTGCAGAGAGATCGGACCAGTTTTAAAATATCAATTATGATATTGATAAGAATCTTATTGAGAGATTTGCAACATTCTAATTTAAAAACTTCGTAAGTTATTCGAAATTTATAATTTTTAGCATGATAGAGAATAGAGCATTTTTTACATTTTCAGTTTAACGTTTTGTTAGCACGTCAGTAAAGAATGCTTCCCAATAATCAGTACGGGTGAGGTGAAAAAAAATTACAAAATTTTAAACTCATGGAAAAATTTTGTGGATTTTGTATTTCAGGAATCAATGTATGGAATTCGACCAAACTTGTTACAATATTAGATCTTGCCCTAAATTGGAGTTTATTTGAATTTCATTTGGGATATATCGCCCGATAGATTACGGTGCTATGCAATGAAACCCTCCATTTATGGGACGGCTATATCTCAGCTTCTATAGTGTACAAATGTATTAAACATGATATATTGGCATATATCATCATATCCTCTGCTAATACAATTTGGATGTATACATTGTCCAACAGGTGGCGTTGCTAATCTGCAATTTAATCATTTTAACGGAAAGGCAATATTTTAACTCTTGTGATTTAACAATAAATTTTGTGATACACTGAAGTTATAAGTGAAATCGATTTTATGTAAAGCTTTACTGGTCCATTTTGGATGCATATCGGCCAACAGGTGGCGTCGCTATGTTGCAATTTAATCTCATAACAGAAACGAAAAATCTCAACTTCTGTGATTTATAAATATTGTAAATTTGGTAAGTGAAATTAATATTACGTAAAACTCTACAGATTGCCTTTGGGTGCATATCGGACGACAGGTGGCACTGCCACGTTCCAATATTTTCCATTCACAGAAAGGCTATCTATCAGCTTCTGTAATATATATACTCACCAAACCTTCTGCGTGACATACATTTGATATATAATATTGATTCAATTTGGCTGTATAACGAGTAATAGTCAAACAGTTTTTTTTTATTATTATCATTCATAGGACATTGTTTTTTCCCCTAGAAATAAGTATGCATCATCCCTGGGGGATGGGGGAAGGGTGGATAAAAATTTTCACTATAATTATCTTTCAAAAGAATTCGATATCACCTTTAAAACGAATAATTGAAACATCGTTTTCTGATGATTTAAAACAAATTTACCGTTTTTTTTTTTTTTTTTTTTTTTTTTTTTTTCATTTGTAATAATAATAATAATAAACCCTTAGAATAATACATTTTCTAAGATCTTCTATACAGCATAAAAATGATTGTCTTCTGTCATGAAAATCTATGCATTCCCCAGACCCAAAGTTTAGATACAAAAAGCTAATCACGGATGTTATTGAATAAGTAATATAGTGCTTTACGCGAGTTTCAAAGAAAATCACGGGAAAACTCCGAAAACCTAAGTCGACGAGCGTGACCAGGAATCGAAGCCAACACTTCCCGTCTGTAAGATTCGAGAGTAGGACCTCGCGGTCAATACTCATCGGGAAGTTACAGAATGAGTTTTTTTCTTCTTTTCTTTAAGCATAATTTTAAACTTTTATTATATTTTATTTATGATTCTATTTAAGTTTAAATGTTACTGATAAATTATCAATATTGATAATGTTGTTAAATCGTTACTCTGTTTGATTGTTCTTATTTTATTTTATTTATTTTCACTGAATATTTTATTCCATACTAAAATATACACTAAAACAAAATATGCTTTTCCGTTTAATTCGAGATTTTAAAATGGAAAAATAAAGTGATCTCATAAGTTTTTCAAATACTTTATAAAAATTTAAATAATTGTTTAACTCAGCTCCATTTTTCCTTAAAATATTGACACTTTGTATTTCCTACAGCTATAAATGCTTAATAAATTTATGTTTCAAACGTTGAACTTTGAAACATGATTATTCCGGATGTAACAAGGGAAGAGCAGATGAAACTGACATCTGTGGATTGCATTTATTTAATTCTCGCTGACAGAGCAAATTCAAAGGTCTTGGGAATGTCGTGCCGTTATGTGAAGCGGTAATTTTAAAACGTGTAATGTAATCTGTTTTGTTCAGTTTTCGCGTTATAATGACTTGGATAAGCTTTAGAAAAGGTAAAAATGTAATATTTTTAACCTGTAATATTCTCCATTTTCTAGTTATTAAAGTCTTATTTTAATATCAATTAAACAATCATTTTCATATCTGCGTAAGTTCTTATGCCTATCATTTGATACTTGTAAGTAGCTTTGTATCGCAGAAAAAACTGCTCCTGTTACAGAAAACCGCTTAGAAATTATGGATTCATTTTATTAATTCAGTCTTCTGAGATGGAAATTGTTAAATTGACTATTTTTGGTTATTATGCTTCTGAATGAAGTAACATAAAGAATTTAAAAGATGAGAGCTAATTTTAAGTGAATGCCCTTCCAGACTGGTCATTATGTATTTTAAAATGCTAGTTGGAAGGGTGTTTTCTTGGAGAAATTCTTATGAAGAAAATGAGGAAGGTATGTAATTCTTTTTTTTTTTCTTTTCTTTTTAAATTCTGAAGTATTTATTTAATGTTTATATGATAATATATATACAATC
This sequence comes from Salticus scenicus, assembly GCA_963930645.1. Classification (NCBI taxonomy): domain Eukaryota; kingdom Metazoa; phylum Arthropoda; class Arachnida; order Araneae; family Salticidae; genus Salticus; species Salticus scenicus. The sequence continues at coordinate 186,878,269 of OZ005659.1, forward strand.
TAGGTTATGCAAATTGCATATTTTTAAAATAATATCCTAAGTTTCACCGACTTACAATTTTAAATATCTCTTTACTATTATTTATTAAATTAAATATATGAAATTGTTTAACTGCATAATAAAACAAAGATTCAATTCAATTTTATTCCACATCTTTATAAAAAAAGATATTCTGCTTAAAAAAAAGGACGATTTACTATATTATTTATTAATACTAATAATATTTACATTTATCAATTATTTAATATGCCATGATCGCATAATTACATCAAATGAGGTAAAAATTGCGTTGACTCAATTTAAAGAAATTTAAACATTTAAAAAATACCAATTACATTGCCATGTGGAATAAATTTAAATACCTGCAAACATCATTGTTGTAAATTGCTGCTGTAAACTAATAATATGTATGCACACATGCACTGAAATTTAAAAATATGAAGTATGTTAAATATTTTAGAAAAATATTATGATTAAATATATATATATATGTATTTAAGTATTTGGGCATTTTAAAAATTTCCTCCTTCTAACTAATTTTTAATTTTTTGTTTCAATTTCCAATTATTATAAATTAACAATATATTCTAAACTCAATTATATATTATTTTAGCGGTGTATTGGTACATTCATTTTTGAAATTATTTTTTATGTTGAAATATTAAAACTTTCTATAAACTTCAGCATTCAAATATATTTATAAACTATCCATGGACTTACAAAGTAGTACCCAGAAATGTTTAGAATATACAGGGTGCAAAGTCGAGAGCAGGCCTTTATTTGGGCAACAATTGGTCTCAAACGTCCTCCAATAAGAAAATGTATTTAAAAAAAAAATGTAAGAATTCATTATATGACATGTTTAAATTTAAAAAATCAATTTACTAAAAATCACAAAAACTGATAATTTTTATACAATTTTCATGACACTAATAGTGTAAGTTGAGTTCTAACCTAAAAAATATAACACAAAAAGTTTCACTTTTGTGCACCCAAAATTGTCTCAGATAGTTAGTTTCAAAATTTAGGATTATTTCGCATTTTCTCGGGCTTTATTAAAAAGTCAATGAAAAATTCTTTAATAAACCCAGGGAAAATGCAAACAAAGTCCAATTAGGATTTTTAAACCGATCCCTTATTGAAGGCCGAAATATGTTAGAAAAACCAAACTTTAAATATCATGTTCCATTTTGGGAGAATAGAAATGAAACTGTTTGTTAGGATGAGTGTCAGTTTTCTAAATATGATTATAGGGATCTGGGACTATGTAAAAATTTAGTTTTTGCAATTTTGAAAAAATAGATATTTTAAATTTAAACATGTTATACCACAAATGCTCATATTCTTTAAAACATTTTGTAACTGAAACTATATATTTGCGACCAATAGTTGCGGAGATAAAGGTATTCTCGTCACAATGCTTTGCACCCTGTATTAAAAAAAAAAAACACACACATATATATATATATATATATATATATATATATATATATATATATATATATATATATATATATATATATATATGTATGTATATATATATATATATATATATATATATATATATATGTATGTATGTATAAATGAATTTTTAATCTTAGTTAAAGCCAAGCAACAGATATAAGATCCCTGAAACCACATAGGTCAATGAGAAGAAAATTACAACAAATTTAAATAACCTGGGGAGACTGATTGTGATTTATTGAAACATTTATATTTTATTTATTGATTTTTATTTTATTTAACTTCAGTCTAATCTTAAATTTATTCCTATATTGTTAGTTGCAATTTTAATAATTTTGCCGGTGCGTAAAAACCACATGAAACTCAAATCAAAAGATACAAACAAGCAACGAGGAAATAAAAAATTAAGACAGCATTTTAAACATTTTTTGTAGGAAAAGCTTAGAATGGTAGAAAAAAAAAAAAAAAAAAAAAAAAAAAAAAAAAACTCGTCAAGGGTGACCCTTTTCGTCGTTGAGCACCAATATACGATTTCGTTCGTTAGCAGCTATAATAGCAAATTGCTAGCGGGCACCCTATCGAACAAGAAATTAATTGAAGTTAGAAATGAAGAATAAATTGGAATAAATTATTTACTTCAAGAAATCAGAGAATCAAACAGAAAACAACCATGAAAAACAAACATTAATCATAGGATGACGCATTCGGAATCACAAGGATTAAAACAAGCAAAATAAATCAAGAGTTTAGTTGTATATAGCAGATGAAGAATAATGATACAACACAGCAACAGGGATATAAATTACTTTTTTTTAAATTCAAATATTGTTTGAGAAATTTTAACATACTTACTATTCCTTTAATTTCAACGTATATGCATGCAAAATTCCATATTTTATGACTGTAATTCCCAAAAAGTGTCATAACGTGCCTATATCCCTTTAAAAAATTCCTTAAATTTTTGCATTTTTAAAAAATTTCTTTTTTCCCCTAATCTGAAGATAATGGCGTTATAGTATTAATTAAGAAACTTTGAATAAACACCATAAAATGCAAGAACTCGCAACTGCTACAAACAAAGCACGGCTGCTACAAACAAAGCGGCAACGCATTCCACACACTCAACGTTCTTGTTTGCAGCTCTCGTGCCTACAATGTTCGCCTGATGAAGGGTTGTGTCTTCTTTTGACCCGAAACAGTTGGTGCGAGTTCTCGCATTTTATGGTGTTTATTCAAAGTTTTGTAATTAATACTATAACTTCATTATCTACAGATTAGGGAAAAAAAAGAAATTTTTAAAAAATGCAAAAATTTAAGAAATTTTTTAAGGTATAAAGAGACGTTATGACACTTTTTGGGGAAAGCTGTCATAGAATATAGAATTTTTGATGCATATACGTTGAAATTAAAAGAATAGTAAGTATGTTAAAATTTCTCAAACATTATTTGAATTGAAAAAAAAAGTAATTCATATCCCTGTTCATGTGTTGTATCATTATTCGTCATCAGCTATGTAATTTTTACTTCTAAACGCTCGTACTGAGGGGATTTTTTTATAATGACGTCACATTTTTTTTTTTTTTTTTTTTTTTTTTTAACTACACTATTTTAGAACGTTTACAGTACGTTTTCTGGAACGTTCTGAAAATGTGTATAACGTTTTGAAAACGTTCTAAAAACGTTTAGAACGTTCTGAGACCGTATACATAGAACGTTCTCAGAACGCTTCTATAACACCGATGGTGATAGTTACACGTTCATTGAACGTTCTCTGAACCGTACTATTGTACGTCTTCAAGATGGACAGATAGACGTCTATAACACGTTCAAAGTGAACGTTCTTAGAACGTGTTTGCAGAACAATTTTTGAACGTTCAGAGAACGTTTCGGTGCTGCTTGGGATGTTTCAACAATATGAAGTCGCCATTTACATCACCATAGAGTTAAAAATTGGTTCGCTGCAAATATTGTGCAGGTTTTACCAGAATCAGCTAAAAGCCCTGATCTTGATACAGTGGAAAACATCTGACCAATACTTGCATGTCAAGTATATGCTAGTGGAAAAAATTTTAAATTCCTTACTAAGCTTCGGGTGGCTTTGAACAGCTCACAGGATAATTTTTGCCAAACAGGAATACAATCTTTGTATGATTCACTGTCAAATAGAATATTCGAAGTCATAAAAGCCAATGCGAAGAGTATTCCTTACTAATATTGCTTGCATTTCATATTTTATATTACTGTCCTTCTACTTTTTTTACAGAGTTAATGAAGTAGAAATTGTTTTGTAGTCATTAATAATTTAATGTTGAAAGTCATGGTAATGATAGTAATATTTTCTTGGTAAATGATCAGCAAAATGTTACATATAAAAATAATTCCATCAAAAATAAAATATATCATTTATTTCTAAAAATATCTAGCGTCCTTCTACTTTTTACACAGAGTAACACTACAAATAAGAAAAAAAAATCATGTAGTTAATCCACAGAAAACTGCTAAAAATGTTCTAAAATTTTTTAATCAAAATTTCCGGTAGAAAATAATTAAACGTACAATTGGCAGATATGGACTCTAATTGACCATTAACCAAAATTCGGTAATAATTAAGAAAAAAAAAGAGAGAGAAAAAGGAAATAAGTAATGTCGCAATTTATATACACAGACATATATATATATATATATATATATATACTACATATGTAAATCATAACAAAGGGCTGCTTTCTTAAAAAACCCTATTGAAAAATCGGACACTTAATAAAAAACATCATACAGACGGTAATTAAAAAGTTTTTAAATAAAACACGTTAGGAGGTTTCACTATTGTTTTGCTGATGAAATCCTCTACAAATGGAAGCTTAATTATATATATATCAGAGCTGCCAACCTTTTCAACTTTTAAATCAAAATTGACACCAATATTTTTGAATGAAAAATGTTATATATAGTTCCGACGATTAACAATATAGGAAACAGCTTTAAAAATTTTCCGGTTTGAAATCTCCCTTGAAAAACAGTAGACTTGGCATCTATGATATATATATATATAGTTACGGATACGTAAATAATAGTAGTTATTTTTTATGTAATTTCATTCAAAGAGGAATAGTAAGGTTATAAAATATTAACTATGTGCATTTCTAGCTTGTTTTGGCGTTAAATAATCTCTCTAAATAAATAAATAAATAAATAAATATTAAAAAGCTTCACTGGGGCAGATAATGGCACGGGCGACTTTATCCCTCCTTGACGACTTTTTTGCGATACTTTATAGAGAAATATGTTTCTTGGTGCATTGAAAAAGAGATTCAAGGGCATTAAAAATATAATAATATAAAATTCTGAGTTTCACTTTAGTTTATATTAAAAAAATAAATGAAAAAATTGCAAATGTTCACACAATAGTCACCTATCAAGCCGATTTTTTCTGTATAAAAGGATCACAATATTATGCATTCTAAAATCAATTATCTACAAACAAGTTCAATATAAGTTATTTTTATTTTAAGTTGCGTTGGAATAGTTATTTATATATATATATATATATATATGTATATATATATATTCAAATTTATATAGCATTTAAACAGATTTGTTTTTGATAGAACACAATTTTCTTTATTATAGATAAATAATAAAATTTATATTATTTAATATTTGATGTATATCTATTCTATTTATACATACTAAAAAGGCAAGAGTAATATATGTAATCAGATGTACAGTCGGGGGAAAAAAAACGCAACACGCAATGTAACTTCACTGCTAATCGATGTAGAAAAATGTGATAGATATCATTCGACGGGGAACTAAGAGTAGTTTCAGAAAATGAACTGAAAATTTGAATTGGGGGTCGTCTACATATTAAAACATGCACCAACTTCGATTTTTTCAATGGCAATGCCCTATTTTTATTTTATATTTGAATTCCTGGGATCGCGCTAACGCGAAAAAGTATATTGGTTGTATATTTTACTTATTTTTTCACAGAGTTATAAGCGTTTAAAGTTTGAAGGTGCTAATGTTAAATTCATATTTCAAACTTTTATTAATATCTTCACAAAACATAACTTGATCGATATAATTTTTTTTTTTGCGAGATACAGTGAAGAAACCCAAACATAATCCATCATTACTTTTGATTCTGAAAAATATTAATAAATTCATATTCATAAAAATTATGAATTATGACCTATATTAATTTTTACATAAAATGAATCCTAATGCTGAAAAATATGGGTGTGCAAATTTGCAGCTCATTCCAGTTATTAGTTTTCGAGGTATAAATAAATCTTTCTTTTGGAGTGGTTTAGGGGGCCGTCTCTTATGAATTTTTGCATGAGATAACGAATCAAATGTTAAAAAATAACAACGAAAATTAAACAAAATATTTTTTTTTTTTTTATTTACGGGTCAAATTATATAACAACAACGTCAAACGCAAAGAAATGAAGCGAAAATGATGATTTTTAGACATTAGTGTTAGCATAAAAAATTCCTGTTTTCTAAAGATGACAAACCCCGCCTTCATCGTTCTTCAAAACAAAACAATACAGAAAAAAAAATGTGACATTGAGTGATGATTTCGTGTTAAACCCCTTATTTTATAATGACAAAAATTAGCACAAGTGGTATTTACATCATCGATTACTGGTGGTCCTTTAAACGAACACTAGAAGAAAAAATTACCTAAATAGGCGGGGTTTACTGTTTTTGATAGAAAAAAATAATTTTAATGTAAAATTGTCAATTAAAAAAAAATACGAATAAAATTGGAATGCAAGACAGACTCGTAAAATGGTTTCTGAACTACCGTCATAGTTAAAGGATTAATCATTTGCTTCATATATTGCTTCATTTTTATTTATTTATTTTGTAGGGGGAGGTTTATTATTTTAAGGATACTTTAGTCTTTAAAATTTTATTAATATATTTTAACTTTATATATTTTTAAAAACATACTGTAACTTTTATAAATATACTTTAACACATTTTGCAACCGCAGGGTTTTGTCTTTTTGACAGTAAGATCCGCCAACCGGCGTTATCCTCATAAAATAAAATATTTCAGAACGAATTTCTTGTATTCACAATTATATTACAAATGGATATACATTTTAATTATATTCTTTCTAATCAATATATTTCTATCCATAGTATATTTTATTGCAAAAATATGAACACTGCTTACGCACTTAAGAAATATGTAACACACAAATTACGAAAGAAACGCCCACTGACAGAGTTACAGATTTTCAAATGACGTGAATCTACGTCAGCAGTCGCGAAAGGGTTAATTAAGAAATTATATTTTCATAGAAATTATAAAAAGAATCGTACAGTTCCAAAGAGTTCAACTGACCCAAAACTCGTAAATGCAATTAAAATTGTTTAATATTTACTTCATGAACCCTTACTATAATTTATCCGAAAAAATTTAGTTTATGCGTTGTTGTATATAGATATATATATATATATTATTATTATTATTATAATTATTATTTCATTTCGTTTGTTATGTTACACATACGAAAGAAAATTTAAGCTTTATTGGTGATCAGTGCAGCCATAATAGACATGTTTGCTTGAAAAATATTGCACTTTTCTCAAAGAGTACTGTCTGGACCAATCGCAAGTGTAATGTATTTAAATAGACCTAAAATTTTCTAAAAATGTACTGAAGTATATACAAATAAAAAAAACTGAATTCAAAATAATTCAAGAACTAGAAAATTGGTATACGGTTTTATTATCTTTTATAATTCTTTTTTTCTTCAAAGATTTCCGGTGTAAAACATTAAAATCTGTCTATTATTTACAGGATCTTAATTTTATTTTTCTACATTTACAAATAACCCCCTAACACATTTTTGATTATAAGTCTATACATACTAAAGATAAAGTATACAAACAGTATACTTTTCCGCACTGCCAGATTCTCAGAAATTCGAAAATGAAGTCAAAATTGGGTGTTGCTATTGAAAAAATTGGTGCTTATTTCAATATGTAGATGACCCCTAATGCAAAATTTGACGACATTTTCAGAAAGTGCATTTAATTTCCTGTCGAAATATGTCTATTAGATGTTTCTGCGTCAATTAATAACGAAATTACAGCGGGTGTTGCGTTTTTTTTTTTTTTCCTCGACAGTACTTAGAAAGTTTACGTAATCTAAAATATTTTTAATAAAAAATGAATTAGATTTAAAGTTATAAAGCTTGCAACGTGAAATAAATATCAAAAATATGGGTTCATTTTTTTTGAATTTAAAAAATATGTAATGAAATAAATTTTCATAAAAATATCAACGGCTGTCGTTTTAACTTTAAGAAATGATATGGTAAGTTAATTATCTAATGCATATTAATGATATATTTGAATTTAAAAGAAACATCTTTACGAATTTTTTCCTTCAAGTCAATTTTAGACGGATGTATCTACGTGGAATATTGTAATCATTTTCAAAATTTTAATTTTTAACTTATATAGTATATTTTCTAAACATTATAAATTACATACGTATTATACTGAGCTTTTGAATAATCAATCAAATTTCGAAATGTTTTTAACATATATCCATGTGAATTTGTTAATATTATTTTATAATGATTTCTTGAATATTACTGCGATAAATAATGTTATATGCACCTTTCTATGAAAAGAAAATTAGAGAAATTTACAATAAGTATTAAATATAATTTTACAAAATTGTTTCCAATTGAATGGTTCATGATTTTTTTTTTTTTAATCATTTCCTTAAACGATAGACGTATGAAGTAATTATACTTAGCTAAAGTTTCTATATAAAAATTTGTTATACTGAAATTTTATTGTTATGAAACATTATAAAAATGTAATTATACATAGAAAAAAAAAAGTGTAAAAATAAGTAAAATTCATAACTCATTAACGGTAAAATTCATTATTAACGGTATTAATAACGATATATAACGGTGTATATATATAACGGTATTATATATAACGATATTATTAACGGTATTATTTAATCAGTATTAAGGACATTTTTTAAAGAAAATTTCTGCAATCGTATAAGGGAATTCTATTTATATTAAAAGAATATACATTTTATTTATTTAACGTAAATTTAAACAGGGACATAGATTCAAGTAACATTATATATCGCCTTGGATTCCGGTAATGCATATTCTTGGTTGCCAATTTCATCCTATTTGGCTACCGGAATTTTTTTAATAGAAATTGTTTGGCAAAATGTGTTAAAATTGGAAAATATGTAAATAACATAACCATTAATTTCAATTCCCAACTGCGAAAATCATCTCGGAAATTTTCACTAAAATACCATACATATTATGTATATTAAATAACGACGATATAAAAAAAAATAATGCATTATGCCCATATATATACATACATACAAAAACACACACGTAGATACGTATATATATATATACCCTGTGGCAGAATTTAAGCGATACAGCAACGTTGTTGGAAAGAAGACATTGTCACTTACAGAAAGATTTGCTCATAAAAATTAAAGATACAATTATTACAGGAAACCTGCAGAATGAATTAAAGTTAAAAACTAAAAAACAGAAAACTTGTTAAACTTCAAAACGCATCCTATTATAACTGAAAACGCACTTCCCGCAATTATCGCTCATAGATAATACTTCGGACATATTACTGTATCCATTTTTTTTTATATGTATCTCTGTTAAAAAATAAATAAATACGTAAATAAACAAAAACATCTAAAAATAATAATTATTATATACCAAATAGATAATTTATTTGCACCACTATATTCCACAGAATTCAGGTCACTAGTACACGTAATTGATGTACAGTCACCCCAAAAAAAAAAAAAAAACGCCACCCTCCCACCTAATTTCGCCGTAAATTATCGTAGAAACATTTGACTGGTACCGATCGAATTGTAATAACGTCTAGTTAATAACGGTATAGTTAAATTTTGCCTAAGGGGTCGTCTACATATTAAAACTGGTATTAACTTCATTTTCTTCAATGGCAACCCCTACTTTTGACTTCATATTCAGATTTCTGAGATCAAGGCGGTTCGAAAAAAATACCTATTTATATACCTTAAATCAATTTTAAATAGAGTTACACGTGAAAATGTATTAGGGGTCCGTCTATACATTTAGAAAATATAAATAAAAAAAATGACAAATTTACAGAACTTTCTGAGTTAGTTTATGAATTAAAAGATTTTTATTGGTTTCTATTGATTAAACATCAGATAGTTCACTTCATGCGAAGAAAATTAAATAGCTTGTATAGATATTAAAATATCTATCAAAAGGAAAAAAAAAAAAAAAGATGAATGGTTTTAAATTTGTTTGAAAATTCAAAATTATTTTAACTCAAGCTGCCATATAATTGTCTGAAACGGCGGCACTCAACCTGGTTCCCACGGCCGTTTCACAGTAACAATGGGAGTTTGTTCTGATACTGCAGTACTTTCATTTTCTTTAATTGACTTTTTTAAAATATTAAAACAGATTTTTTATTTTTATTTATTTATTTTTTTTATTAATTATTATTATTTTTTTTTCAGGACATTATTAAAAACTTTTACATAAATCTCCACGATATTCTTTTGCTTTTATATTTTATAATGTGTAACATATTAATATGCAAAATAATAAATCCTACTACTTAATGGGATGTTCTAAAATTCTACACTTTAACACAGATACCGAAGTGGACGGTGGGTGTAGAAAGGCTGACTACCCTTAATCTAAATCTTCACTTGAAAAGGTCAAAATGTTACATAACTCTTTTTTTTTTTTTAAGGGAAAAAGAAGAAGATAAAGATGAGAAGGAAAGATCAAAAAGAATATAAAGCATATTAAACGTTAATACCCTTTAAACACTGGAAAAAGGCGGGGTTTCGTATTGTGTGTCATTTGGGAGCTGTAGAGTACCAGAAAATTACTTTATGTAATAAAACTTTTCATTTAAAGGGTATTTAAAGCAGCATTATATTTAATACATAAACTATTCAGAAAAAAAGTACCATTCATCTGGTTCATGAAAAATAAAGAACATTTTCCGGCATTGCTCTATGACATTCTTGTCAACCTATCCCTGAAGATTACTGGTCCCGCCCCTTTCCGTACATTTTTTTCACATCAGTCTTTTTGTGGCTGACACTGATCTTTCCATTTAGGCTAAGTCAGCCAGCAGTGTAAAATATGATATAAAACTACAGAACTTACATAGATTTAAGTAATTACTGACAATTTATTTAAAATTTACTTCATGTTTTTTTTTTTTTTTTTTTTTTTTTTTTTAAATAGGATTTTTATAGGATTATATCGTTAAGGCCTAATGGGGTTTATTGAAGCTCGATAAACATAACACGCTTCTAAGCAACACGTGTGGCCTGAATGGGATTTCCAAAAGAATTCGCGTGGCGCTCAATGAGTTAATCGTAAATGTATTTGAAGTTAATTACTCTAAAAATTAAATTGTGTACACACAGGGGCGGGAACTAACAATGTTACGGGTTAGGTTGGCAAGTATGCATATATATTTTGCTTGATTTATAAAAATTTATAACACATTTTCTTCTTTTTTTTTTAGTATTTTGTGTTTATATCTCTCATTAAAAATAAATACAATATTCATATATAAACATTTCCATACAGTAATGTATATAAACATATTGATTATATAAGATTTGTTGATATTATATAATTATTCTTCTATCTGTATAGTATATTAACACAAATATATTTTGCAAATTTCGCAGCATCGAAAAACAGCAACATAGCTTCCATATCAAGGCTTAATGTAAATAGGACGTAAGCGTACTGTAGCTAGTGTTGAAATTTGAAAAAAAAAAAAAAAAAAAAAAAAAAAAGAATAACAGTGGGCAAAAAATACGCCGGAATAAATTAAAATGTTGTTTATTCTGGTTTTAGTCAGGTGATATCACTCGTGCTAAATAGCTGGATCCGCCCTCTCTTAAGCTCAGGTTCAGCTCATCATAAAAATATTGTTTTTAATATCTGCCGCACCAAAATGTTCAAAACACAAATGCCAATTTTCATATATTTTGAAATCTTCCCGTTTCAACTTTAAAAGCATTTAGATTAATTTATTTTATTTTGAATTTTTAAATTTAGACGTTTAAAGTCTTTTAAATGAAATTTCAGGATTCTGTAAGATCAATATCTATATATTTGAAAGTAATAAGACAATTCCTTTGTTTTAAATTTTTATTCCATAATAACTGTGACTTTGATTTCGTGATTAGGAAATTGAAAATAAATACTATTGAGCTATGTTCCAATAATAGATCTTATAAAAAAAAAAAAAAATAAATAATAATAATAATAATAATAATAATAATAATAATAATAATAATAAAGCAATTTTTCACTATTTGATTCTGTATTAAAAAACTTTTAAAAGAAATTTGATATTTTATTATGTTACATTATGGGATAAATTTTAAATAACACAAAGCTTACAAACGGTACAGTAACCAAATGCAAATATGTCACAACAAAATTTAAACAGAAAATTTATGGTAAAAAATCTTCTTAAAATTATTAAATATTCATAATAATAATAATAAAACGATTGTCGAATGCATAATTGCAGTTTCATGCAATCAGTTTCGCTGTACCCAGGGCCTGATTAAGGGGGAAGCTCGCTCTTACCGGAATATTTTTACAATTATTTTTTACTTCACGTCATAGAAATTCCACGGTTTGACGAGGAAATATTTTTTATAAAAAATGAACGGTGTAAAACAATCCAATTTACTCACCGTTATTAGACACCAGATTTTTTTTAAAATAGTTTTTATTGAAAATTTTCTTTTTATTATAGGAGGAAAGTATTTGTTAAAAAATAACGGTGTAAGTATAAATAATGTGTGAAGAGCGAGCTTCCCCCTTAATCAGGCTCTGGCTGTACCGTGTTTTCTAAAACATGATATTTAACTAGAGGTGTACGTACTCTTGAATATTGAAATGCGAAGAAAAGTGTAACAGGGTTAAAATAGAATTTTAGCAGCGAAAAACTAGAAAAAGATATTTAATACTTATGAAGAAAGACTTAACATATTATGATCGGATATATTCTTCTCTTGTACCGTAAGCCACGCCTTTTCACAAATTTTCTAAAACTTTATAATATAAAGCAAAATAATTTTGCATATTTGTAATTAAATCATTTAAGTTTTGTCTTCAATAATCGATGTAGTAAATACCATTGTGATTTATGCATACCAGCGTCACATATAGAGTCAAATAGGAATATGCAAATTTGTCTTTTTTTTTTAAATAGTGTTTCAGCGAATCAGAGGCGGGGCTTCTTTTCTTTTCAAATTCTTTCACAATCCCTCGCCTACATTGTGATAACTTTACAAAAATATGCCAATTTGTATAATAAACATCGAAATATTGCTTAGGAAACAATAAAAATAACAAAAAGGTAAATTAAAATAGTTTTCCGTCAAATTATATACAAACATTTACTTATAGAGGATACAGATTATAACAAGTGACGGCCCCTTAACAGGAATAAAAAGTGAAATATCACTGTAACTCAAAAAATAATGTTAGGAACGAGCTGTAAATTTGGAAACCCATGTTTTTGATGATGCCCGTTCTATTCGTGGAAAAATTAACATAGGTCATAATTCATATTTTTTTCAAATATGAATTTATTAATAATTTTCATAATTCAAAAAATGTTTTTTTAGCAAAAATTTGCATGGAATATGTTTGGGTCACTTCATTCTAACGAATAAAAAAACAGAATGTAAATATCATAATTATTTCGGAAGATATGATTTAATGTTTGTCACATTCATTTAACATTAGCATCCCCAAACTTTGACAGCTTATAACTCTATGAAAAATTGAGCGAAATATATAAAGTATACCATTTTCCGTGATGATTTGATCTAAAGAATTCAAATAAATTATAAAAAATAGGGGTTACCATTGAAAAAAATGAAGTTGATGTCAGTTTTAATATGTAGACGACCCCCTAAGTAAAATCTAACTGTAACATTATAAACTAGACGTTATTACAAACTGACTGGTACCAGTCGCATGTTTCTACGATAATTTACGGCAAAATTAGGTGGGGGGGTGGCGTTTTTTTTTTGGGTGACTGTACATCAATTTTATGCTGGAAATGGTAGTACGTTATTAAAATGATCCTGTCTTTTTTTTTTTTCATTCATTATAATGTTATAATACGTAAAGCTGTCTCTGTTACTAAGCTACAAATACTGCATGTTACATTTTAAATTAGGATCCCGTTGTAGAAAATGTCAATGACTTAACAAAATTTGAGCAATCCGACTCTACATATGACCGTTAAAGCACGGCCAGATGGCTAAATAAGAAACGTCCTTAACACTTTTATCTTATTTGAAAGTATTAGGAAAACTCTTATATAGTCAAATGCTATTACAAAATTACAATACTGAGATACCATGAAGGTTTTGTGTATTTTCTCTAGTAAAATCAATTGACAAATGGATAAACTCCTTCTATTTCACGATTAAATAACGATGTTATTAAATAAATCAATAAATAAATAAAAACATCTAAATATTATAATTATTATATACCAAATAGATAATTTATTTGCACCACTATATTCCACAGAATTCAGGTCACTAGTACACGTAATTGATGTACATCAGTTTTATGCTGGAAATGGTAGTACGTTATTAAAATGATCCTGTCTTTTTTTTTCATTCATTATAATGTTATAATACGTAAAGCTGTCTCTGTTAATAAGCTACAAATACTGCATGTTACATTTTAAATTAGGATCCCGCTGTAGAAAATGTCAATGACTTAAGAAAATTTGAGCAATCCGACTCTACATATGACCGTTAGAGCACGGCCAGATGACTAAATATGAAATGTCCTTAACCCGTTTATCTTACTTGAAAGTATTAGGAAAACTCTTATGTAGTCAAATGCCATTACAAAATTACAATGAAGGATACTGAGATACCATGAAGTTTTTGTGTATTTTCCCTAGTAAAATCAATTGAAAAATGGATAAACTCCTTCTATATCACGACTCAAACAAATAAATAAAATCGAAACAGAATCGAAGGGAGGAAGAAATCCAATGTAACATCATGGAATGAGGATGCTTTACCATGTGGTTTGATATTATTTTCCCCTTAAAGTGCTATCCTTTCATACCCGGAGCACCTTAGACTAAGGATACCATTAATCTAATCTGTGACACCATCTTTCACCTTTAAGACACCCATAATTAGGGGTGTTTTTTACACCATTTTCAGAGATGCCATTTTGCACCCCACCAGTGAGACAAGATATTCACCCCAAGAGGGTGCTACGTGTAACCTGTAGTTTTAACATTGTTGATTAATTTGCAATTATAAAGTCTATATCGAGGTTCTGAGTTGCTCCGAACATCTGCTGAAAACAATCTCCCTATTCCCAAATGTTCAGCTGCTTTGAGCTTTTCCGACTTGTTCCGCAAAGTAAGATTTGTTTTCTGAATAATTTTTAAATAAACAGATTTTCTATCCCCGTATCGCTAATTAATTGATATTCTTTTTTTTTCTAGAGCTCCATAGTTTATAATAAAGACAGCCTATTTCTCTGGTAACCTTCGTCTTTAGCTTAAAACCAACATGTGAAGCTATAGTACGCAAGTGAAAAATAAACATTTTTTCTTGAATTGATAAATTAAACATTTCATTTTGGAGAGAGAAAACAGGTAATTTTAGCGAAAGTGAACAGCTTTTTTGGTTTTTGCACAAAAGTGTTCTGATGAACTGTTCCTCATTCTTTGACCGACCCTTAGTTTCGAGTTCTTGAATTTTATGATGCTTATTTAAAGTTTTGTACATATTAATGTGATTTTTCAGCACGTAAAATTTAGATATTTATTCGAAATTTTCGTCATCTATTGCGAATTTTTTCTTTTATTTCTTAATACATATTTATTCTTCAATAACTTTTTTTGAATACTTCAGAAAACGAAGTTTTGTGAGAATCGATTTTTTTTTTTAATCTGTAATTCTTAAAAGATCAAGCAAACGGTGAAACATAGAAAAGACAGGTTTGTGCTGTCTGTAACATCGTGAATGAATTTTACTTATTTTATTTTTTATATTTTATTCTAATTCTGTAACATATTTCAACGACTAATAAAGTTAAATATTACCTTATGAATTTATTGACACGTTTAGGAAGAAAAAAAAAAAGCGAAAGGCATGTCTGTTTCAAAATTACCACAGAGTGACTATCTTTATTCGTGCTCTACGTGATTACCTTTATTATTCCCTCTACTTCCCTTACACTATAAGGTAACAACAACCAGTTAAAGAATGAACAGTTTCACTTTTATACTAATGAGCATACTCGTTTCATTTAATCGGTACCAAAAATCACGTTTTGAATTTCAACCAGAATCACTCAAAATCGGCACCCATGCGTAGTTTTGCAAATATCTGGACAAATTCATCAAACCTCCAAATTAATGCGAATTTATTGTATGATTGTATTAGACCACCTATTAAAAGACAATCAGCAAGAGCTATTCCCTTCAGTGCTTAAAATTTTACGAAAAAACAATCTGATGTAGCTCATTTAAATTTTCATAATAACAAAATTTGTTCTTTTCATAGTCGTCAACATTTTAATTTTTTGCGGAGCATATTAAGCCCCGCCTTTTTCGCACCACTTTTTTAATAGAAAAATTTTTTTCATTATATAACTACGATAAAATCACTGATTCCTAAACTAGAAGCCTTTCGCGTGGTTCGGAAACTTGGCGGTAGACAGCGTCACCTTGTATAATTTGCGTTTTCTTTATTCAGCAGCCACCAAAAATTTTTTAATGTAGGATGTGGTATACATAAAAATCGAATAGAATCAAAGAACCGTCGATTGTATATAAAATATATCACTTCTTAAATTTATTGGTGGGAGCTAAATAAAAAAAAAAAGAACTCAATCTGTGTCAGGTGGCGCTGTTTACCGCTTGAACTGTTTCGAAGTTTTCGAGCCAAGCTGACGGCATCTATGTTATGAGGATATGAATAAAATAAGTAAAAATTACGCTGAAATTGCGACTTATAAAATAAAGGCAGGGCTAAAAATGCACCGGAATAAATTAAAATGTTGTCAACTCTGTTTTTATGTAAGGTTGTGAATTACTGATACACAGCTCAAATGTAGAGAATTTCTCTTTAGTAGAAAAAAGTTGCATTTTTACGCATTTTTCTAAATCATTGCATTTTTAAAAGAAAAAGTTTGCTCATTTGTTTTTTCTTTTACGTAACCGCTTCCAATATGCGCACCTTGAACGGTTATCGCTTCGATTACAGAGGATTCCAATGATTTAAACACGTATGCCTAAAAGTATTTCGCTTATATAAAATAAAAAATAACTAAATAAATGAACAATAATAATTATAAATCCATACTCAAATTCCCCTGAAGATAAGTTTATAACATAAGACAAGTCCAGTATTAACGATTATAATTACTTATTCGTATGTATGTACTAGAATTAAATAACTAAATTTAAGGAGTCAGGTACCTTTGACAGAGGAAAATAATAAAAATAAATGACCATAACTTTATATAAAATAATAAAAAAATAATAATGATTTGATAACTCGTAAATTTCAACAGGTGTTAGGAAAATGTGTATCTGTCAATTTCAGCCTTTAAAATATTTCTAGGATTTTTATTTCTTTACTTTTATAAAAATTGCAGAGCTAATTTTTTGGCGATATATAATCCTACGTGCATAATATGTCTGGCATGAAGGCTTAAATTTAATTAAATTTAGCAGTTTTCATGTGAAATATGAATGGATGAAACGGCGAGCAATCAGCTAATTAACATTAAATATTTTGTATTTATAAGCAAAATTGCGCCGAACATAATGATATATTATTTAAAATAATAATAATAATTCACAAAAAGGAAGCTTTCCAGCAAAATTAATTTTGTCATTTTAAATATAGGGTATTGTTTTATGTGCAAATTTTCTTTCTTTCTTTCTTTCTTTTTTTTTTTTTTTTTTTTTTTTTTTTTTGTTCATATGAAGTATCATTTCCATGTAGTACTGTGCGCAAAGCTGACATCGACAAAAAATTTGATCTGATATTTTTTAGAAAAATAAATAAAATTAAAATGCACAATTATTCTCACAGTTGTTATATACAGATAACTTATTTCTTAATAAACATTAATTATTACAAGCTTTTAAAATAATTATATTTCGTGTTATATCATAGATGCCAACATTTTATTCTATTCCTGAATATTTTTAGCCCCGTCCTTTTTGCATTTTAGAGCAATATTTAGAGATTTTTTGTTTTTTTTTTTAATAGAATTTATCTATTGAAGAAAGTTTTTCTTTTAATAAAGTCGTGCGAAATAAAGCGATGCTAAAATTACTCCGGAATAAGTTAAAAAATCCTCATCTATTGTGTTATTTTCCATAGCTGCGAACATCGTAATTAATAATAAGTTATATTGTTAGTACCTAGCTTTTTTTTCTTTTTTCTTTTTTTCTTTCTTTTTTTTTTTAACACCAGTCTTTTTTAGAGTACTTTTTTTTCTTCTTTCATCGTAAATACATTTGCAGTGAATTACTGTGAACATTAAGTCATGTGGGAAAAAGGGCGGTTACTAATAATGCTTCATATTAAAAAAGATTTACGCATAATTCCTAACATTTTTATTTATTCCCGAACATTTTTAGTCATGCCTTTAATTCACACCACTTTATTTATAAAATATTTTTCTCCGCTATATAACTACGATAAAGTTAAAAAAAAAAAAAAAAAAAAAATACTCTTAAGGGAAAAGTGTTATGAAAAAAGGCGGGGCTAAAAAAGCTCTGGAATAAATTAAAATTTGTGTTAATTTTAGTCGCAAAAAATCAGTTAAAAATATTTTAAAAGATTCTATAAAATATTTCGTGTGGCAAAAAAAAAAAAAAAAAAAAGGAAAAAAGTACAAGTGGCAGATATGGACTTGTGAATATTTTTCAAAGTTACATTTTTTCAATCAATATGTAATGAAAGGTTTCATTTCTTTCTGAGGTACCAGACCCTTTTAACTTATAAATTAACATGATTTCATTAGTTGTTAAAATTTTAATTATTTATTCATTAATTTATTTTATAATACTTCTACAATTTATTATAACGACCAATTAAGTTAAATACTAATATATGAATTTATTGACACGGTTAGAAAAAAGAAATAAAAATGCAAGTCTGTTTCAAACTCAAGACAGAGTGTTTAAGTTTATTTCTACTTTACATGATTTTCTCTAATTTCCCTTCTACTTTATTTACACACAATAAGGTAAAAACTTAAAGAAACAGTAAAGTTCTAATTTTGTACCATTGAGTAATCTTGTATCATTTGATCTCTACCACGAGGCACATTCAAATTTCAACCACACCCCTTGGGAATCCGCTCTCTGCGTAGTTTAGCTTTAACGCATCAAACCTGCAAGTCAATTCAAGTTTGTTACCTGATGATAAACGATGTCGGTGAATTGAAGCCATAGTCACAAGAGCTATTCCTTTTAGTGGTTTACAATTTACGAATAAAATCTCTGGTGTAGCTTATTTCAATTTTTAGGAATAACAAAAATATTCCTTTCACAGTTGCCAACATTTTAAGTTTTTCGTAGCCGTTGATGTAGATTCACGTCTTTTAAAAATCTATAACTACACCAGGGGGCCTTTCTTTCTCAATTTGCATGTTATTTATTTCTTAAGTATATACACAATATTCATATTTTTAGAATGAAACGTACTATTGATTCAAATACTTTGATTTGAAAGAATATAATTGTAATGTATATCCATTTATAATATACGTGTGAATTCAAAATATTTTGTTCTGAAATATTGTAAATTGTAAGAATAATGCCCACAGGCATACCTTACTGTCAAAGAGCAGGGATGGAACACGGGCGCAGAATTCATACCACTATCAATGTAAGAAAATTTTCTACTTCTTAAATCAACGATATTATAGGTAGAGAAATTTCTTAAACAGATTCCGGTATGAATTCTGCGCCCGTATTCCATCCTTGAAAGAGTCAAAATCACGCGGTCACGAAAGTGTTAATTTATTGCGGAGCAACTTTAGGCTCTCCTTTTTTCTCACCAGTTTTTTAATACGGAAATTTCTTCATTGTGTAACTATGATAAAATAAGTAAAAATTACTCTTAAAGTAAAAGTCTTATGAAATAAAGACGAGGCTGAAGATGCTCCGGAATAAATTAAAATTTTGGCAACTGTGTCTTTATGTAAGATTATAAATTAATGATACACAGCCGAAATATAAAGGATTCCTCTTTTGTAGAAAAAATATTCCCACTTTTACGTATTTTTCTAAATCATTACGTATTTGTAAAGAAAGATCTTGCTCATTCGTGTTCCCCTTACTTACCCGCTTCGAATATGCGTGGATATCCTGAGCGCATAATATCTCCGAGATGGTTTTCCAAAATTAAATTAAAGTTGCTGTTACGTGAAATACAAATATATAAAATGGCGAGCAATTAACTCATTAACAATAAAAGTTTTGTAAATATAAGCAAAATTGCGCCAAAAATTATGATATATTATTTTAAATGATAATTCAATAATAATAATAATAATAATAATAATAATAATTTTCTTCATTTTAATTGTAGGATATTTTTTTTTTTTAGATTCATATGAAGTATCATTTCCAGGTTATCCTGTGCGAAAAACTGACATTGACAAAAAAATAGCTCTGATAGCTTAAAGAAAAATAAGTAAAATTAAAAATGCTCAATTATTCTAACAGTTGAAATAGAGAGATGACTTAGTTTTCATGTTATTTCTTAGCTGCGATCATCATAATTAATAATACATAATACTGTTAGAACCCGCCTTTATTTATTTATTTATTATTTTTTTACACCAGTCCTTTTTTTTTTCCCTTAGATTACTTTTCTTTTCTTTTTTTTTTTAATCGTAAATTATGCAATGTGGAAGGAAGAACGAGTATTAATAATACTCCGGATTCAAAGAGACTTACATATATGTTAACTTGTGTGTTTTTTTAACACCACTATACACTGTGTAAAAAAAGAAGAAGGATAATCAATTTTTGTAAATTATTTTCTATATTATTATTGTGGCTATTAGATTTTTATACAGATTTTGTTTAACAAAGTTTTCTTTAATTTCACGTAAAATATGAAATATCTTCTACTAATGCTAATTGGTGAATTGTAGAAAAACTAGCATCGGTGATTTAGAGAGTGTAAAAAAAAGTAGAAGGACACTTTCCAAAATTTGTTATTTGGTTGATTGTGTACAAGTAAAAAAGTGAATATTGGGTTTTCTTTAACAGTTTTTGTTGAAGAAAACGTATTTTGTTAAAAATTGCATTGTTATTTTTTTTTTTCTGACTGCCTAGAAGTATACATTAAAAGTATTTACAAAGGGGGCAAATTGTTGCATATAAAATTTATGGTAAAAGTGTTAGACAGATTGTTCGTATAATGCACGTCAGCCTCAATACAGATTCTAACTTTATCAGAAACCAGATAGAAATAGGAAAAGAAAGAAGACTGGTAGGGGTAAAAAGTGCGATGAAAGAAAACTTGTGGATGAGATAAAAAGAGCAGTGGTAGTATCGAAAAGGTCCAAATCAATCAGGACTTATTCATGTGTCAAGGCAACAGTTTAGTACTGCATATCAATATTCAAAACACTCATTTTAAAAAAGCAGAAGCATCATCCACAGTGGGGAAAAAAAAAAAGATTGATTACCGTTTATAATGGGAAAAAAAAACACGTGTTATGAACCTCCAATGAGGCATGTATAATATTTTCAGACTAGAAGTTTAACTTAGAAAATTTAGATAGTCACCAAAAATACTGGCATTCTCTGAAGAATGTAGAAAAATATTATTCAACTCGAAAAATGAAGAGGAGAGTGATGATCTAGTAAGCAGTTGGATATAGAAGAATAACAAGTCTATTCTTTTCCTGTGGTATGACAGACTATATTAAAGTGCTGAATTCTGAGCTTCATTCTAATGGCTCTGATTTAGGACGAGAAGAGTGGATATTTGAACAAGATGAAGCCGGCATTTACATCACCATAGAGTTTAAAATTTTTTCGTTGCAAATATTGTGCAGGTTTTACCTGAATCAGCTAAAAGCCCTGATATTGACACAGTGGAAAACATCTGACCAATGCTTGCTCGTCAAAAATGTGCTAGTGGAAAAATGTTTAAATTCCTTACTAAGCTTCGAGTAACTTTGAACAGCTCACAGGCTAATTTTTTTTAAAAAAGAATCCAATATTTGTATGATAAACTGTCAAATAGAATATTCGAACTCATAAAAGCAAATGCGAAGAGTATTGCTTACTAATATTGCTTGTATTTTATATTTTGTATTACTGTCCTTCCACTTTTTTTTTTTTACAGAGTTAAAAGAAGTAGAAATTATTTTTGTAGTCATTAATAATTTATTTTCGAAAATCATGGTAATGATACTAATATTTTCTTGGTAAATGATCAGCAAAATGTTACATATAAAAATAATTCCATCAAAAATAAAATATATCATTTATTTTTAAAAATATCTAGTGTCCTTCTACTTTTTACACAGAGTAACTCTACAAAAAAAAAAAAAAAAAAAAAAATCATGTAGTTTATCCGCAGAAAATTGCTAAAGTTGTTTTAAAATTTTGTAATCAAAGTTTTCGGTCGCAAAAAATAAAACGTACAATTGGCAGATATGGACTCTAATAGACCTTTAATCAAAATTCATTAATAATTAAAAGAGGGAGAAAGAGAGAGAAAGAAAGAAAATAGGTAATGTCGCATTTTATACACACACACATATATATATATATACATACTTGCCAACCATTTCATTATGAACCGTACAATTTTTAGTACCCGCATTTTTTTTTTTTTTTTTTTTCACACCAATAATTTCTTAGAGTAATTTTAATCTTATTTACTCGTAACAACATTTGGAGAGAATAACTCTAAAAATATAGTGGTGTGAGAAAAGGGATAACTATTATATAGCAAATAGATAATTTATTTGCACCCCTATATTCCACAGAATTCAGGCCACTAGTACACGTCATTAATGTATATCAGTTTTATGCTAGAAATGGTAGTACGCCATTAGAATGTACCTCATTTTTTTCCCCATTCATTGTGATGGAACAATACTTATGGCTTTTTCTGTTAATAAACAAGCAATACTACATGTTACATTTTAAATAAGGGTCCCGCTGTAGAAAACGTCAGTGACATAACAAAATTAGACCAAGCCGACTCCAGATATAACCATTAGAGCACGGAAAGATGGCTAAATAAGAAAGGTCCTTACCACTTTTATCTTATTTGAAAGTATTGGACAAACTCTTATGTAGTCAAATGCCATTACAAAATTACAGTGCTGATATACCATGAAGTTTTGAGTATTTTCCGTAGTAAAACCAACTGAAAAATGGATAAACCCCTTCTATTTCACGACTCAAACAAATAAATAAAATCCAAACAGAATCGAAGGGAGGAAGAAATCCAATGTAACATCATGGAAAAAGGATGCTTTCCCATGTAGTTTGATATTATTTTCCCTTCAAGGTGCCTTCCATTGATACCCAGAGCACATTAGACTAAGGGCACCATTAATCTAATCTGTGATGCCATCTTTCCCCTTTTAAGACACCCTTAATTAGGGGTGCCATTTTTCAAACTTTTTAAGGATGTTATTTGGCACCCCCAAGGGTGTCACCAGTGAGACAAGTTTTACACCACCATAGGGTGCCATTTGTCACCTGTAATTTTAACAGTGTAGTATAAATTGCAATTAAAAAGGCTATATATAACACACACGTCCCCAATCTTTTTCTATATCGAACTGTTCCACTGCTCTGAATTATTCACGTGCTCCCAGAAATTCCACTGTTTCGAGGTTCTGAGTTGCTCCGAACTGATCTTCTGCTCCCAACAGTCTCCCTATTCCTAAATGTTCAGCTGCTTTGAACTTTTCCGACTTGTTCCGCAAAGTAAGATATGTTTTCTGAGTAATTTTTAAATAAGCATCATTTCTCTCCCCATATCGCCAATTAATTGCTATTCATTTTTTTTCTAGAGTTCCATAGTTTATAATAAAGACAGCCTATTTGTCTGGTAACCTTCGCCTTTAGCTTAAAACCAACATGTGAAGCCATCGTACGCAGGTGGAAAATAAACATTTTTTGTTGGATTGCTAAAGTAAACATTTCATTTTGGAGAGAGAAAACAGGTAGTTTTGGCGAAAGTGAACAGTTGCTTTGGTTTTTGCCCAAACCTGTTCTGATGAACTGTTCCTCATTCTTTTACCGACCCCTAATTTCGAGTTCTTGAATTTTATGCTAGTTATTTAAAGTTTTGTACTTATTAATATGATTTTTCACCACGTAAAATTTAGATATTGTTTCTAATTTTTCGTCATCTATTGAGAATTTTTTCTTTTATTTCTCAATAAATATTTATTCTTCAATAACTTTTTTTTTAATATTTCAGAAGATGAAGTTTGTGGTAATCGTTTTTTTTTTTTTTTAATTCTGTAATTCTTAAAAGAACAATCAAACGGTTAAACATAAAAAAGACATGTTTGTGCTGCCTGTAGCTTTGAGAATGTGTTATAACTATTTTATTTTTTATATTTTATTACACTTCTGGAATATATTTCAACGACTAATAAAGTTAAAGATTACCTTATAAATTTATTGACACACTTAGGAAGAAAAAAAAAAAGGCATGTCTGTTTCAAAATTAACACAGAGTGACAATCTTTATTCGTGCTCAACGTGATTACCTTTAATATTCCCTTTACTTTCCTTACACTATAAGGTAACAGCAACCAGTTAAAAAAGAACAGTTTCACTTTTATACCAATGAGCATACCCGTTTCATATTATCGGTACCAAATCACGTTTTGAATTTCAACCAGAATCTCTCAGAATCGGCACTCTTATGTAGTTTTGCAAATATCTGGACAAACTCTTCGAACCTGCAATTTGATGTGAGTTTGTTGCGTGATTGAATTAGACCACCTGTTAAAAAACAATCTCCAACTGCAAGATTTATTCCTTTCAGTGTTTAAAACTTTACGAACAAATAATCTGGTTTAGCTTAATTAAATTTCTCAGAATAACAAAAAAGTTCATTTCATAGTCGTCAACATTTAAATTTTTTTGCGGAGCATACTTTGCCCCGACTTTTTTCGCACTACTTTTTTAATAGAAAATTTTCTTCATTATGTAACTACAATAAAATCTTAGACTCTTAAAATAGATGCCTTCCGCGTGGTTCGGAAACTTGGCGGTAAACAGATGGTAGAGATTACGCGACTTTTTTATTCAGCAGCCACCAAAAATTTTTTTAAAGTGGGATTTGATATAAATAAAAGGCGAATGGAATCGAAGAAACGTCGATTATATATATCATACATCACTTCTAAAAATTATTGGTGGTAGCTGAATAAAAAAGAGGTGTAGTCTGTATCAGGAGGCGCTGTCTTCCGATTGAACTGTTGCCAGTTTTCGAGGCAAGCTGAAGGCATCTATCTTATGAGGCTATGAATAAAATAAGAAAAGATTACTCTTAAAGTGAAGGACTTATGAAATAAAGGCGCGGCTAAAAATGCTCCGGTATAAACTAAATTGCTGACAACTCTGTTTTTCTGTAAGGTCGTGAGTTACTGATACACAGCTGAAATGTAGAGAATTCTTTTTAGTAGAAAAAAGTTGCATTTTTACGCATTTTTCTAAATCATTACATCTTTTAAAAGAAATAGTTTGCTCATTTGTTTTTCTTTTACGTAACCGCTTCGAAAATGCGCACCTTGAACGGTTATCGCTTCGATTACAGAGGATCCAATTGATTTAAACACGTATGCCTAAAAGTATTTCGCCTATTTAAAATAAAATAAATAAGTAAATAATAAACAATAATAATTATAAATGCATACTCAAATTCTCCAGAAGACAAGTTTATAACATAAGACAAGTCCAATATTAACGATTATAATTACTTACTCGTATGCATGTACTAGAATTAACTAACTAAATTTAAGGAGTCAGGTATCTTTGACAGAGGAAAAAACAAAAATAAATGACCATAACTATATATTTATTTATTATTATAAAAATGGCAGAGCGAATTTTTTGCTGATGTATAATCCTGCGCGCATAATATCTCCGTCATGGATGCCAAAATTTATTTAAATTTAGCAGTTTTCATGTGAAATATAAAACAGCGAGCAATCAGCTGATTGACATTAAATGTTTTGTAATTATAAGCAAAATTGCTCCGAACAAAATGATATATTGTTTTAAATGATAATAATAATAATAATTCACAAAAAGGAAGCGTTCCAGCAAAATTAATTTTGTCATTTTACATATAGCGTATTTTTTTATGTACATATTTTATTATTATTTCTCTTTTCTTTTCTTTCGTTTTCTTTTTCTTTCTTTCTTTTTTTTTTTTTTTTTTTTTTTTTTTTTTTAGGTTCATCTGGAGTATCATTTCCATGTAGTCCTGTGCACAAAGCTGACATCGACAAAAAATTAGATCTGATATTTTTTAGATATATAAATAAAATTAAAATGCACAATTATTCTATATACAGATTATAGAACAGATTTCAGCACAATTATTGTTATATACAGATAACTTCTTTTTTAACACACATTAAAAATTACAAGCTTTTATAATAATTATTTTATGTGTTATATCATAAATTTTATTAATTTTCAGAATATTTTTAGCCCCGTCTTTTATGCATATCATTTATTTTTAAGAGATTTTTTTTTTTTTTTATTTTTTTTTTTAACGAATTTATGTATTGAAGAAAGTTTTTGTATAAGTAAAGTGGTGGGAAATAAGGTGGTGCTAAAACTACTCCGGAATAAATTAAATAATCGTCATATATTGTGGTTTTTTGCATAGCCGCAAACGTCGTAATTAATAATACATTATATTGTTAGTACCTATTTTTTATTTTTATTTTATTTTTTTTTTTAACATCAGTCTTTTTTAGATTACTTTTTTCTTCTTTTATCGTAAATACATTTGCAGTGAATTACTGTAATGTTAAGTGATATGGGGAAAAGGGCGGTTACTAATAATTCTTCATATTAAAAGAGGTTTACGCATAATTGCTAACATTTCTATTTATTCCCGATCATTATTAGTCCTGCTTTAAATATTTTTCTCCGCTATATAACTACGATAAAGTTGAAATATATATATATATATATATATTCTAAAGGGAAATGCATACTTGCCAACCATCTCATTATGACTCGTACAATTTTTAGTACCCGCCTTTTTTTTCACACCAATAATTTTTTAGAGTAATTTTAGTCTTATTTATTCGTAACAACATTTGGAGAGAATAAATCTAAAAATATTGTGGTGAGACAAAAGGGGCGTTTTTTCAGGGGGCGTTAACAATTGTACGGTTATTAATGAGAGGGTTGGCAAGTATGGAAACGTGGTATGATATAAGGCGGGGCTAAAAATGCTCTGGAATAAATTAAAACTTTATCACCTCTGCTTACATTTATGCCAACGTGTTCGGTTTTTTAACTATAATTTATTATATTTTTCGTATGCTATTTCTCTGTTACCAAAAAAAAAAAAAAAAAAAAAAAAAATCCGCAGAAAACCTGCTAAAAATATTTTAAAAATTTCCATAAAATAGTTCCGGTGGCAAAAAAAAAAAAAAAAAAAAAAAAAAAAAAAATACAAGTGGCAGATATAGATTTATGAATATTTTTTATAGTTAAATTTTTTCAACTTTATGTAATGAAAGGTTCCATTTCTTTTTAAGGTATAATTGTAATGTGTATACCTTTATAATATACGTGTAAATTCAAATAATTTTGTTCTGAAATATTGTAAATTTAAAGAATAATGCCCACAGGCGGACCTTCCTGTCAAAAAGCCAAAATCATGCGGTCACGAAAGTGTCAATTTATTGCGGAGCACCTTTAGGCCAGCTTTTTTTCTCACCACTTTTTAAATAGGGAAATCCCTTCATTATGTAACTACGATAAAATTAGTAAAAATTACTCTTAAAGTAAAAGTCTTATGAAATAAAGTTAAGGCTAAAAAGGATCCGGAATAAATTAAAATCTTGGCAACTCTGCTTTTATGTAAG
This sequence comes from Salticus scenicus, assembly GCA_963930645.1. Lineage (NCBI taxonomy): Eukaryota > Metazoa > Arthropoda > Arachnida > Araneae > Salticidae > Salticus > Salticus scenicus. The sequence continues at coordinate 186,905,972 of OZ005659.1, forward strand.
ATTGTGAATTATTGATACACAGCCGAAATATAGAGGTTTCCTCTTTTGTAGAAAAGAAGTTCTTCTTTTACGCATTTTTCTAAATCGTTACGTCTTTTTAAAGAAAGATTATGTTCATCTGTGTTCCCTTTACTCATAGCTGCCAATATATTAATTTATTCCGGAGTAATTTTAGCCCCGCCTCTATTTCGTACCACTTATTATTTAAAAGTATTATTATTTTTTTTTTTATCGAAGTTATGTATTCAAGAAATTTTTTTTATAAATAAAGTGGTGCAGAATAAAGGCGGGGCTAAAAGTACTCCGGAATAAATTAAAATATTGGCAGCTATGCTTTTACTTAATGCGTGGATATCCTGCGAGTATAACATCTCCAGGATGGTTTTCCAAAATTTAATATAAGTTAGTAGCTTTTACGTGAAATACAAATATATGAAATGACGAGTAATTAACTCATTAACATTAAAATTTTGTTAATAAGCATAATTGCGCCAAACTTATATAATTATTTTTTTACGAGATACAGTGAAGAAACCCAAACATAATCCATCATTGCTTTTGATTCTGAAAAATATTTTTTAATTTTGAAAAATATTAATAAATTCATATTCATAAAAATTATGAATTATGACCTATATTAATTTTTACATAAAATGAATCCTAATGCTGAAAAATATGGGTGTGCAAATTTGCAGCTCAATCCAGTTATTAGTTTTCGAGATATAAATAAATCTTTCTTTTGGAGTGGTTTAGGTGGCCGTCTCTTCTAAAGATTTGCATAAGATAACGAATCAAATCTTAAAAAATAACAAGGAAAATTAAACAAAATTTGTTTATTTTTTCTTTAAGGGCCAAATTATATAATAACAACGTCGAACGCAATGAAATAAAATAAAATTATGATATTTAGACATCAGTGTTAGCATCAAGAATTCCTGTTTTCTAAAGAAGACAAACCCCGCCTTCATCGTTCTTCAAAACAGAACAATGCAGAAAAGAAAAGTAAATGTCACATTGAGTATTCGTAATAAACCCCTTATTTTATGTTGACAAAAATATGCACAAGTGGTATTTACTTCATCGATTACTGGTGATAAATTTTGAATCTTTTAAACGAACACTAGAAGAAAAAAAAAACTAAATAAGCGGGGTTTACTGTTTTAAATAGAAAATTTGGTAAATGTAAAAATTGTCAAAAAAAAAAAAAAAAAAAAAAAAAAAAAAACGAATGGAATTGGAATGCAAGACAGACTTGTAAAATCGTTTCTTAAGTTAAAGGTTTCATCATTTGCTTCATATATATTGCTTTATTTTTTCTTATTTGTTTATTTAATTATTTTGTAGGGGGGAGGATTATTATTTTAAGGATACTTTAGACTTTAAAATTTTAATAATATATTTTAACTTTATATATTTTTTAAATATACTTTTAATTTTATAAATATATTTTAACACTTTTTGCGACCGCAGGATTTTGTAATTTTCACAGTAAAATCCGCCTAAGGGCGTTATTCTCTCAAAATAAAGTATTTCAGAACAAATTTTCTGTATTCACAATTATATTACAAATGGATATACAGTATAATTATATTCTTCCTAATCAATATATTTCTATCCATAGTATATTTTATTGCAAAAATATGAACACTGGTTACACACTTAAGAAATAAGTAACACACAAATTGCGACAGAAACGCCCACTAAGAGAGTTACAGATTTTCAAATGACGTGAATCTACGTCAGCAGTCGCGAAAGGGTTAATTAAAAATTATATTTTCATAGAAATTATAAAACGAATCGTACAGTTCCAAAGAGTTCATCTGACCCAAAACTGGTAAATGCGATTAAAATTGTTTAATATTTACTTCATAAACCCCTAAAATAATTTATCCGAAAAGATTTAGTTTATGCGTTGTATATATATATATATATATATATACATTATTTCATTTCATATTTTATGTTACACCTAAGAAAGAAAATTCAAGCTTTATTGGTGATCACTACAGCCATAATGGATACTTTTCCTTGAAAAATATTGCACTTATTTCAAAGAGTACAGTCTGGATAAGTCGCAAGTGTAATGTATTTAAATAGACCTAAAATTACTTAAAAAAGTACTGATGTATATACAAACCTAAGAAACTGAATTCACGATAATTAAGAAACTGGGAAATGGTACATCTTTTTATTAAATTTTATAATTCTTTTTTTCCTGAAAGATTTCTGGTGTAAAACATTAAAATTTTATCTGATTCTTATAGGATCTTAATTTTATTTTTCTACATTTACAGATAACCCCCTAACACATTTTTGATTGTAACTCTGTAAATACTAGAGATAAAGTATACAAACAGTATACTTTTCCGCACTGCCAGACTCTCCGAAATTCGAATATGAAGTCAAAATTGGGTGTTGCTATTGAAAAAATCAAAGTTAGCGCTCATTTCGATATGTAGATAACCCCTAATTCAAAATTCGACAACATTTTCAAAAAGTGCATTTAATTTCCTGTTGAATGGTGTCTATTACATTTTTTTGCGTCAATTAATAATGAAATTACAGCGAGTGCTGCGATTTTTTCCCCCGACTGTACAATTATTCTAACAGTTGATATAGACAGGTAACTTTTTCTTAACACATCTTAAAAATTACAAGCTTTAAAATTATTTTTTTTTTCATGTTATTGCATAGCGGCGATCATTATAATTTACCCTCATCGTTTGTATGCCCCTTCTGAGGGGACATTAAAATATCGAGCCACGCCTTAAGGTGTTTCTCTGCAAATGAAATGTTATTTTTCTAAAACGTGTAACTATAAACTACCTTTCGGCTACAGGAAAATTTTAACAGAAAGATTTATTTTATTTAGTGATGAAGTAAAATAAAACAAATTATTACAATTTTTCGGTAGCCGAAACATAGTAAGTTGGAAACTATACGTGTGATGTTTAAAGGAACGCCAAAAGGCGTGTCTAACTGTTCAAAATAGGAAAATATGCCGAGTGTTAACGGTTAATAATTCATAATACCAGGGGTCGTACTTTCAACCTTTTTTTCAGTAAACTCTCAAATATAAGAAACTACAACCTTTTTTGCCACCACTAATTTTATTTACATATATTTCTGGTACATTTATTGTAATGTTCTATGATTATAGAGGTTACAGAAAATTTTATAAAAATAATGGTAGGAATAAAATTGAAAATAGTACGATACCTGATAATACTGTTAGTACCGGCCTTTTTTTTTTTTTTTTTTTTTTTTCGCATATGTAAACCATAACAAATGGCTGCTTTCTTAAATAATCCTTTTAAAAAGTCGGACACTTAATAAAAAACACCATACAGATCGTAATTAAAATTTTTTTTAAATAAAACATATTAGGAGGTTTAACTATTATTTTGTTGTTTATATCCCCTACAAATCGAAGCTGAATTATATATATATATAGTTACGAATATGTAAATAATATTAGTTATTTTTTATGTAATTACATTCAAAGGGGAATAATAAGGTTATAAAATATTAACTATGCGCATTTCTAGCTTATTTCGGGGTAAAATTAGCTCATTAAAAAAAAAAAAAAAAGTTAAAAAGCTTTATTGTGGCAGATAATGGCATTGGCGACTTTATCACTCCTTGGCGACATTATCGCTCATTGGCGACTTTTTTGCGATATTTTATAGAGAAATATGTATTTGGGTACATTGAGAAAGAGATTCAAGGACACTAAAAAATATAATTATATAAAATTCTGAATTTTGCTTTAGTTTACATTAATAAATAAATGAAAATATTATAAAAAATCAAACAATATTCACCTATCAAGCCGAATTTTTTTGTGTAAAAGGAAAATAATATTATGCATTCTCAAATCAATTATCTACAAATAAGTTCAATATAAGTTTTTTTTTTTTTTTTTAATTGTATTGAAAATAGTTATATAATACATTTCTTTTTTAAAATTTATATAGCATTTAAACGGATTTGTTTTTAAAAGAACATAATTTTCTTTTTTATTGATTAATAATAAAATTTATATTATTTAATATTTGATCTATTTATATTATGTTTAAACACACTAAAAATGTAAGTGTAATATATGTAATCAGATGTACTTAAAAAGTTTACGTAATCTAAAATGTTATAACAAGAAATGAATTAGATTTAAATTTACCGGAAATGAAGTTTGCAAGGTGAAGTAAATATAAAAAATACGGGTTCATTATTTTTGAATTAAAAATATATCATCAAATAAATTTTCATAAAAATATTAACAGCATTCATTTTTATTTTCAGAAATGATATGGTAATTATCTAATGCATATTAATGAGAAACTTGAATGAAATATATTAAAATTAATTTATAAAATATTTCATTCAATTCAATTTTAGAGGGATATATCTAATGGAATATGATAGGCATTTTTTAAATTTTAATGTTTAACTAATATAGTATATTTTTTAAACATTGTAAATTACATAGGTATTACACTGAGCTTTTGAATAATCAATCAAATTCTGAAATGTTTTTACATATACTCATGTGAATTAGTTAATATTATTTTATAATGATTTCTTGAATATTACAGAGATAAATAACGTTATATGCATATTTCTATAAAAATAAAATTAGAGAAATTCACAAGAAATATTAAATATAATTAAAAAAAAAATGTTTGTAATTAAACAATCCATGATTTTTTTTTATCATCTCCTTAAATAATAGACGTATGAAGTAACTATACTTAGCTTAACTTTACTGTATAAAAAATTACACTGCTTTGAAAAAAAAAAAAATCGAGATTTGATACCATTCTTGCTGATTGTTATGTAAAATGGCATCCTGAATCTGAATATGACTCCCATTTTGTCCAGTCACCCAACGTTTTCTACATACACTACAACCTCCCTCAATTTTTCCCCTGTACGATAATTTTATGACTATGAATTTGGTTTGAAGAAAGAAAATTAATTAATTTAACACCTAAAAGTAACAAAATATAAAGTTTAAAAAATAACATTAATAACAGATAAAAAAAAATATAAGAAATGAAATGTATAATTTCAGTGGCAAATCCCCCCCCAAAAATTTTCCGTTGTCGCAAATGTCCATGTTTCAGAATTTGCAAACTCTATAGCCCCTCAGAAGATATTTAATGGTTAAAATAATCCTCCCCCTCCTAAAAATCAAATTTATATTCATAAAATCACCGAAAAGCTATAAAATTTGGGGTCCATTCCTAAAAAACAGTGGGTGATAGGGCAAAATGGGCGTCATATTCGGATTCAGGAGGTCATTTTACATAAGAATATACTGAAGTGGTGTCAGAGGCAATTTTCATGTCGAGCAGTGCTATCTGACTGAAATTTTATTGTTATTAAACATTATAAAAATTTAATAATAAATGGATTTATTTTTATTTTAAAAAAAGTGTATAAATAAGTAAAATTATTAACGGCATTTTTTAAAGAAAAAATTGTGGTAACTGATAAGGAAATTATATTCGTAATAAAATAATATACATTTTATTTAGTTAACGTAATTTTAAACAGGGACATAGAATAAAGTAACATTTACATCGCCATGGAGGGCGGTGATGCACATTCTTGGGTGCCAATTTTTTACCTTTTTGGCTACCGGAAATTTGTAATAGAAATTGTTAGCCAAAAAGTGTTAAATTTGGAAAATATGTAAATAACATACCCATTAATTTCAATTCCCAACTGCGAAAATGATCTCGGAAAATTTCACTAAAATACCATACATATCAAGTATATAAAATAACGACGATATCATTAAAAAAAAAAAAAAAAAAAATATATTTTTTAACTACATACTTTTTTAACTACATCTCTCTCTCTCTCTCTCTCTCTCTATATATATATATATATATATATATATATATATATATATATTGTGAGGTATATTAGCGTAATGCTACAATTAAAATTCACACTTTACGAGTAACACATGAATACCAAGAATTTAGGATTCGGCTGATCAATAGAGTTAGTTCCTGGATTGAACGAAATTGTAATATATTAATTTTATAAAGTATTTTGGAAAGAAACTATATAAAAGGAGAAGGAAGATTGCTTTTGTCTGTTAGTTGGAGAGAGAAAGGATGGTGGTTAGTTAGTTGGAAGGAGAGTAAGAGAGTTAGTTAGAGGGAGGTAGCCGATTAGAAGTTAGGCTGTTGAGTTAGCTGCTTAGAGTAGTGTATTAGATGATGGTTGTCGAGTAGTACCGTGGTATAGGGAATCCTCCCGTGTACGAAAGATTAGTAGCAGCAGTAAAAGTTAATGAAGTTAAATGTAGTAGATGAAATTATTTGTAGTTTATTATTTAAATTTAGAATAGTTAGTATGGCTGCCCATCTTAAGTTATAAGGATATTAAATATAATTTAAGTCCAACGCCCGCCTTTTTATTTAAGCTCAAAATAAAAGCTCATTTATTTTATAAATCTGACTCTGTCTGACCATTGGTATTTCCACCAATAGAGGTTGATCATTTGCTACCCGAGAATGAAAAAGATTGATTGACGGAGCGTTTGTTTGTAAACATGCCCTTTCCTTATGCTATGAGGTAACAGAAACCAGTAGAAAAAGAACATTTCATTTTTATACCAAGGGGATTACTCACTTCATACGGTCTGTACCAAAAATCACGTTTTTAATTTCAATCAGAATCCGCACTCTTGCGTAGTTTAGCACATTTCGGGACAAAGTCATCAAACCTACAATTTAATGCGAGTTTGTTACGTGATTGATTGAACTGGATTATCTATTTTGAACCGTACTGCACAGCCTATTCCATTCAATGCTTTAAAATTTACGAACAAATAATCTGGTGTAGCTTATTTAAATTTTCCAGAATACCAAAAAAGTTCTTTTCATATATGTCAACATTTTAACACCTTCGCGACTGTTGACGAAGATTTACGCCATTTGTAAATTTGTAACTTCACAAGAGAGCGTATCTTTTGCAATTTGTATGTTATTTATTTCTTATAAATATACCCAATATTCATATTTGTAGAATCAATATACGACGGATATAAATACTTGGATTAGAGAGAGTATGATTATAATGTATGTCCATTTGTAAAATAAATGTGAATTTAGTAAATTTTGTTCTGAAATACGGAAGAATAACGCCCTCAGACTGACCTTGCTATCAAAGAGACAAAAAATGTGCTGTCGCGAAAGTGTTACGTTATCCCCGCTGAGCATTTTTCTCCCCGCTTTTTTTCGCACCAATTTTAATAGATCAGTTTCTTCAATATGTAACTTAAAAAAAAAATAATAATAAAAATTACTCTTAAAGTGAAAGTCTTACGAAATAAAGGCGAGGATAAAAATGCTCCGGAATAAATTAAAATGTTGCCAATTCTGTTTTTACCTAGGGCTGTGCGTTACAGATAATATACTGAAATATAAAGAATTCTACTTTAGTAGAGAAAAAGGCACATTTTTACGCAATTTTCTAAATCATTGCGTATTTTTAAAGAAAGATTTTGCTTATTTGTTTTCTCTTTTACGTACTCGTTTCGAATATGCGCACCTTTAGTGCTTACCGCTTCGATTACAGAGGATTCAATTGACTTAAACACATATGCCTAACAGTATTTAGCTTTATAAATAATCTCTAAAAAATAAAGAGTTAAATTGAACACGTGTCATTTGTATAAAATATATTTAAAACACTTTAAACACACGTAATTATAAATTTATTTAAAAGATGTTATTATTATTTTTTTTTTATCCAAAGCTTTTCGCTTTAATATTAAAGCACCATCAGGGATTTATGATTCGTTTCCATTGCGCAGTTTTAAATATGTTTTCTTTTTTACAGTCAACAGTTAAGTCTTTTAATAACGTGATATATTTTAAATATCAGCCAAAAAACTATATGAATTCCGGTAGAGGTTGGACCAAGAAGTTAAGAAAATTGAGAGAAGCTGGAACTATTGAATATCATACGAGGTTATTGTAGGAGAAAAAACATCATGAATTAGCAGAGATAAACTATTAACTATTTGATAATATTGTGTCAAATTATTGGTAAAATTGCAGCATCTTTGGAATTTATTGCATTTTTGCATTTGATTATATGAATAGCTTCGGAAATGTAAAGTTCTTGGATAGTAGATGGTGCTGTAATAATTTTGGCTTTATCCCATATAGGGTTGGCGTTTGCGTTTGCATAAATGAAGTCGACCAGAGTAGAACTATTTGCTTCTTTGATATTTCGTATATGTTCTTGTCATAAAGGGTTAATTGTTTAATAGATATAGGAGAACTGAATGGGATAAAGAAATTAAATTTACGTTGAATATAATGTTTAAAGCTATAGAATTCTTTACAGAAAGGGAGACTATTAGTGTAACGAAATTTTAGAGTTGAATCTAGAGTGGGATTATTAGGTTTAATTAGCATGCGATTTTTTATTCTATTAACTAATCTTATAATACTAGATTTACTATATCCCGCTGCAGTACCTATTTGAAGAATATTGTCAATTTGTTGTTTTTCATTAAATTTAAAAGTAGTATAATTTATAGCTCGGGTTATGTAGGAATTAAAAAAAGCATTTTTATAATTAGTAGGATGAGCTGAATATGCCGGGATCGGTAAAGGGATAAATGTGTTTTTGGAAAAGACGTCAAACCATATAGTTGTATTATTTTCGTTACGATGTATCTTAAGGTCAAGAAACGGAAGCGTACGATTGATCTCAATTTCGAATGTAAACTTAATCGATGGAAATTGGTTGTTGAGACAATCAATTAAATTAAGAAGTGCATTTTTTGAATAAGGCCAGGAGATAAAAATATCGTCAACATATCGCAAATATATAGTAGGTTTGAGTATGGAAGTTTCAAATACGCGTTTTTCTAATTCAATGAGTAATAAATCTGCTAAAATAGGACTAAGAGGGGAACCCATCGGGGCTCCAAAAGTTTGTTTATATATCACTTTATTAAACAAAAAGATATTATTAGCATTAATGAGGTCAAATGCTTCACAAATAAATTCGAGAAAAGGGTTAAGTGATGGTGTAGCAGTACATTTATCAAGGATAATTGATTTAACTAAATTTAAAGGAATATTCGGAAATAAGGAAACAACGTCAAGACTGAAAAATTTATCTGTAGGGGTAAATGTAGTATTTAGAATTCTACTTTTAGCTTCCAAACCGGATTTTATAATATGTGGGTCGTTAAGTACTAATGATTTAAGTAAATTTGCGAGAAAATTTTCTAGAAAAAATGAATGACTATTGCATTTGGAAACAATGGGACGAAACGAGTGGTTAATTTTATGAGTTTTAATTTTAAAAAATATTTTAGGAATAGACGTGTATAAAGGAATTTTGATACTTTGTGGAGCAATTAAATCAATATACTTATGAATGAACTTTTGAATTTTACGAGTAAAATTTTCAATAGGATTAGTTTTAATTATAATACAGACTAAGTCATTAATAGCTGCAAGAGCTTTATCGTGGAAATCATCTGTATTAAGGGCAACGATTTGTTTAGATTTATCAGCAAGTAATAATCTTACATTTTTGTTAGTTTTAATTTGTTTTGAAATAAAAAGATTTTGATTATTGGACCCACTATTGCTGTTAAGATGCTTATTTAATGAGAAAACTGCAGAAACCCGTACTTGATCATGATGCTCCTTAGGAATATCTAAATGTTTTCAAATTTTGGGATAACGTTTACAGGATTTAGGCGAGGTTTAGGAGCAAATTTCGAACCTTTATTGAGTAATTCCAGTTCTTTTGAGGTGACTTTGTAGTTGGAGAGATTGAGAAAATTTTCCGGTTTATTGAAGTATTTAAACTTTTTAGATACTGTACTTTGTAAATTCAAAAGTTTTTTAATTTTTAAATTATATTTTAAAGTCATTTGATGTTGGAATTTATCCATAGTAAGAAAAATATTTTGTAAGAAAGTATCGAGGTCTTCTGGTTGAGCAAGGTTTGTAAGTTTCAAAAAGCAATAATAAGTTTCGATTTCAAGAGTTATAATAGATTTTCTTAAGTTCCGAATAGCATTTTTTAGCATCTTCATTTGTGCAGTAAAAATTATATGTTTACAGGCTGGAGGGAAGGATTTATGGTTAATCAATAGAGATCTTGCTACTATATTAAGGTTTTTGCAATCTTTAAGGAATTTCAAACGTAAAAGGAATTTGTTAAGTTTATATCGTAAATTCTTAAAACGTGAAAATATCGACATATTGAAAATAATCATCAAAGTTCAGAAATAACTGTATTGTAAACCAACTTCTTAGGTAAATAATACCTGCAATTTTCTTTTTATATAATCAAATGCACAACGTCGGATGATATGAGGTAGAAAAGGTTCATATCGCCAAAGCTATATCAAATGGTGTCCTGAGTCTTAAGCTGATGTAGAAACTGTAGTATTGTAGAAACCATAATCTGTGTCTTGCGTTTATGTAGAACTTGTAAATTGCAGAAACTGTCATCGGAAGATCGTCCTATTAATGAAAACCATTATACGCAAGCAAACCTTGAAGACACCACTAAAACATTATCTTCTGGAACTCGTAGTGTTGCGTTGATACCAAAAAACTGCACAGTGTAGAAACCGTTAGTCTAAGTAAAGTTATTATAAATAATCTCTAAAAAATAAAGAGTTAAATTGAACACGTGTCATTTGTATTAAATATATTTAAAACACTTTAAACACACGTAAATATAAATTTATTTAAAAGATGTTATTTTTTTTTTATCCAAAGCTTTTCGCTTTAATATTAAAGCATCATCAGGGATTTATGATACGTTTTCATTGCGCAGTTTTAAATATGCTTTCTTTTTTACAGTCAACAGTTAAGTCTTTTAATAACGTGATATATTTTAAATATCAGCCAAAAAACTATATCAATTCCGGTAGAGGTTGGACCAAGGAGTTAAGAAAATTGAGAGAAGCTGGCACTATTGAATATCATACGAGGTTATTGTAGGAGAAAAAACATCATGAATTAGCAGAGATAAACTATTAACTATTTGACTATTTTGGCACAATATTATCAAATAGTTAATAGTTTATCTCTGCTAATTCATGATGTTTTTTCTCCTACAATAACCTCGTATGATATTCAATAGTTCCAGATTCTCTCAATTTTCTTAACTCCTTGGTCCAACCTCTACCGGAATTCATATAGTTTTTTGGCTGATATTTAAAATATATCACGTTATTAAAAGACTTAACTGTTGACTGTAAAAAAGAAAACATATTTAAAACTGCGCAATGGAAACGAATCATAAATCCCTGATGATGCTTTAATATTAAAGCGAAAAGCTTTGGATTAAAAAAAAAAAAAAATTAATATCTTTTAAATAAATTTATATTTACGTGTGTTTAAAGTGTTTTAAATATATTTAATACAAATGACACGTGTTCAATTTAACTCTTTATTTCTTAGAGATTATTTATAATAACTTTACTTAGACTAACGGTTTCTACACTGTGCAGTTTTTTGGTATCAACGCAACACTACGAGTTCCAGAAGATAATGTTTTAGTGGTGTCTTCAAGGTTTGCTTGCGTATAATGGTTTTCATTAATAGGACGATCTTCCGATGAGAGTTTCTGCAATTTACAAGTTCTACATAAACTCAAGACACAGATGATGGTTTCTACAATACTACAGTTTCTACATCAGCTTAAGACTCAGGACACCATTTGATATAGCTTTGGCGATATAACCTTTTCTACCTCATATCATCCGACGTTGTGCATTTGATTATATAAAAGAAAATTGCAGGTATTATTTACCTAAGAAGTTGGTTTATATTACAGTTATTTCTGAACTTTGATGATTATTTTCAATATGTCGATATTTCCACGTTTTAAGAATTTACGATATAAACTTAACAAATTCCTTTTATGTTTGAAATTCCTTAAAGATTGCAAAAACCTTAATATAGTACCAAGATCTCTATTGATTAACCATAAATTCTTCCCTCCAGCCTGTAAACATATAATTTTTACTGCACAAATGAAGATGCTAAAAAATGCTATTCGGAACTTAAGAAAATCTATTATAACTCTTGAAACCGAAACTTATTATTGCTTTTTGAAACTTACAAACCTTGCTCAACCAGAAGACCTCGATACTTTCTTACAAAATATATTTCTTAGTATGGATAAATTCCAACATCAAATGACTTTAAAATATTATTTAAAAATTAAAGAACTTTTGAATTTACAAAGTACAGTATCTAAAAATTTTAAATACTTCAATAAACCGGAAAATTTTCTCAATCTCTCCAACTACAAATTCACCTCAAAAGAACTGGAATTACTCAATAAAGGTTCGAACTTTTCTCCTAAACCTCGCCTAAATTCTGTAAACGTTATCCCTAAATTTGAAAACATTTTAAAAGATATTCCTAAGGAGCATCAATATCAAGTACGGGATTCTGCAGTTTTCTCATTAAATAAGCATCTTAACAGCAATAGTGGGTCCAATAATCAAAATCTTTTTATTTCAAAACAAATTAAAACTAACAAAAATGTAAGATTATTACTTGCTGATAAATCTAAACAAATCGTTGCCCTTAATACAGATGATTTCCACGATAAAGCTCTTGCAGCTATTAATGACTTAGCCTGTATTATAATTAAAACTAATCCTATTGAAAATTTTACTCGTAAAATTCAAAAGTGCATTCATAAGTATATTGATTTAATTGCTCCACAAAGTATCAAAATTCCTTTATACCCGTCTATTCCTAAAATATTTTTTAAAATTAAAACTCATAAAATTAACCACCCATTGTTTCCAAATGCAATAGTCCTTCATTTTTTCTAGAAAAATTTCTCGCAAATTTACTTAAACCATTAGTACTTAACGACCCACATATTATAAAATCCGGTTTGGAAGCTAAAAGTAGAATTCTAAATACTACATTTACCCCTACAGATAAATTTTTCAGTCTTGACGTTGTTTCCTTATTTCCGAATATTCCTTTAGATTTAGTTAAATCAATTATCCTTGATAAATGTACTGCTACACCATCACTTAACCCTTTTCTCGAATTTATTTGTGAAGCTTTTGAACTCATTAATGCTAATAATATCTTTTTGTTTAATAAAGTGATATATAAACAAACTTTTGGAGCCCCGATGGGTTCCCCTCTTAGTCCTATTTTAGCAGATTTATTACTCATTGAATTAGAAAAACGCGTATTTGAAACATTCATACTCAAACCTACTATATATTTGCGATATGTTGACGATATTTTTATCTCCTGGCCTTATTCAAAAAATGCACTTCTTAATTTAATTGATTGTCTCAACAAACAATTTCCATCGATTAAATTTACATTCGAAACTGAGATCAATCGTACGCTTCCGTTTCTTGACCTTAAGATACATCGTATCGAAAATAATACAACTATATAATGAAAAACAATAAATTAACAATATTATTCAAATAGGTACTGCAGCGGGATATAGTAAATCTAGTATTATAAGATTAGTTAATAGAACAAAAAATCGCATGCTAATTAAACCTAATAATCCCACTCTAGATTCAACTCTAAAATTTCGTTACACTAATAGTCTCCCTTTCTGTAAAGAATTCTATAGCTTTAAACATTATATACAACGTAAATTTAATTTCTTTATCCCATTCAGTTCTCCTATAACTATTAAACAATTAACCCTTCATGACCGCGACTTAAATGGACCCACTGGAGGAGTCTATCAAATTCCCATAGAAAGCAATAAAGAACTGTTCTATTATATTGGACAGACTAAAATGACTTTAAATAAAAGAATACAAGAACATATTCGAAATATCAAAGAAGTAAATAGTTCTACTCTGGTCGACTTCATTTATGCCAACGCAAACGCCAACCCTATATGGGATAAAGCCAAAATTATTACAGCACCATCTACTATCCAAGAACTTTACATTTCCGAAGCTATTCATATAATTAAATGCAAAAATGCAATAAATTCCAAAGATGCTGCAATTTTACCAATAATTTGACACAATATTATCAAATAGTTAATAGTTTATCCCTGCTAATTTATGATGTTTTTTCTCCTACAATAACCTCGTATGATATTCAATAGTTCCAGCTTCTCTCAATTTTCTTAACTCCTTGGTCCAACCTCTACCGGAATTCATATAGTTTTTTGGCTGATATTTAAATTATATCACGTTATTAAAAGACTTAACTGTTGACTGTAAAAAAGAAAACATATTTAAAACTGCGCAATGGAAACAAATCATAAATCCCTGATGATGCTTTAATATTAAAGCGAAAAGCTTTGGATAAAAAAAAAATAAATAAAAAAAAATTAACATCTTTTAAATAAATTTATATTTACGTGTGTTTAAAGTGTTTTAAATATATTTAGTATTTAGCTTTTTTACAATACAAAGTAGATAAACAAGAGAACAATAGTAATTATAAATGCATACTCAAATTCCCAAAAGATCAGTTTATAACATAAAACAAGTCCAATATTAGTGATTAAAATTACTCATTCGTTTGCATGTAATTGACTAACTAAATTTAAGGTGTCAAGTACCTTTGACAGAGAAAAATAATAAAAATAAATGTCTCATTAACATTAAATGTTTTATAATTGTAAGCATAATTTTTCCGAACAAAATGATATATTATTTTAAATAATAATATTAATATTAATATCAATAATTCACAAATGGAAGCCTTCCAGTAAAATAAATTTTCTTCAATTTAATTATAAGGCATTTTTCTACGTGCACAGTTTTTCTTTTTCTTTTTTTTTTTTTTTTTTTTTTTTTTTTTAATGTTTTTATGGAGTATGATTTTCATGTAGTCCTATGCACATAGGTGACATCGACAAAAAATCAGATCTGATAATTTTAGAAAAATAAATAAAATTAAAACACAAATAACTTCTTTCTTAACACGCATTATAAATTACAAGCTTTTAAAGTAATTATTTTTCGTGTTTTTGCATAGAGACCAACATTTTAATTTATTTTAGCCACGTCTTTTTTATGTATCGCTTATTTTTTAGAGATTTTTTTTTTTTTTTTTTTTTTTTTTTTTAATCGAATTTATGTATTGAACAAAATTTTTCTATAAATAAATAAAGTGCGGCGAAATAAGGCGGTGCTAAAAAATATTCTGGAATAAATTAAAATACCGTTATCTATTGGTGTTATTGTATAACCGTGAACATCCTTATTAATAATACATAGAATTGTTAGCACCACCTTTTTTTTTTTTTTTTTTTTATGTAGCACTAGTCTTTTTTGGAATATTTTCTTCTTTTATCATCGTAAATACAGTTGAAGGGAATTAATGTAAACATTAAGTGACGTGGAAAAAAGGGCGGTTACTAATAATGCTCCAAATTAAAAAAGTCTTACACATAATTGCTAACTTTTTATTTTTTCCCAAGGATTTTTAGTCTCGCCATTAATTCACACAACTTTATTTATAAAATATTTTTCTATGCTATATAACTACGATAAAATTATAAAAAAAATACTCGTAAGAAAAAAGTGGTATGAAATAAAGCTGCGCTAAAAATGGTCTGGAATAAATTAAAATTTTATCATCTCTGCTTACGTATGTTCCAACATGTGCGGTTTTTTATCTCCACTATTCTTAATTAAATTTGTTTTGTATTCTACTTCTCAGTTAAAAAAAAAAAAAGCATCAAGTTTAATTGCAGAAAATTGCTAAAAATATTCTTTAAATTTCTAATAAATATTCCCGGTAGCAAAAAACATAGACTTTGCAGATATGGACTTATGAATCATGAGATATGGCCGTGTCTTCGTGACCCAGCAAAGCTCAAACGAAGCTTACCTGCGACACTATATATGCAGCTAATTTAACAACAAAGAAATTTGGAAACGCCGGCATTTAACCCTTTGCGGCGCAGGGTAATTCGGATCATTTAAATTACACTGGCATCGGAATTTACGAACAAAACTAAAATAAAAGACATTTTAAAGTTTCAGGTTAGAAAAAAAAAGGGCCTTTCCTGCTGTGTTATAAATGTAAATTTTTGCTAAAAAATTTCCGGGATGACTTTTTGCACATGAGAATTTAAATTAACTGTTCCATCAGCGGGAACACTGCGACTGAAATTGTTAATGCCTCAGTAAATAGGAGATATTTTGATCTGATGTTTTGAGAATAAACTTTTATCTTCTGCCTGATGCTATCCTGAAAGTTTCACACTTCAACATTCTATATATGTTGAGATATGGAATTGCAATTTAAGACTTCAAAGGAAAAATTTTAAAGGTGTAACTTTTTTTTCTCGATAACGGCTCGGAGAAATTTTATGAAATTGATGTATGATATTAATTTCTTTTGTCTGAGAAGCATGACATACCCCGTTTTACCCCAAAAACTCTTGTTTTTTATATATTTCACTTTAAAATAGAACTATATTACCTCGCGGATTACACTCTTTTCTTTCGCATCGCTCAAAAGAGAAGAATGTTATCCGGTTTGGAATGTTCGCGGACTCATACAGACATGTAAGTTTGTTTTTGACACTAACTGCCGAAAAATGGAGCCAAATAACCTATCTGTGATCGAATATTCCAGTCAAACGCGCAGTCAAATATATCATTTTCATTAAGTTTATATTATGTACTGAAATGTATTTTTTTCAATGAATTATTTTATCTTTTGCGTTGCGTCATACAAAACTACAATTAAAAATTTAGCAAACTTTTTTTTTTTTTTTTTTTTTTTTTTTCAGCACATTATCTTTTTGCATGCGTTTTCAATTAATTTGGATAAGATGGCACAAAATAAACATTTCTATAAATTTTACTTTCATTTTTGGAGAGCGTGACGCAAAAGATAAAATAATTTATTGAAATAAATACATTTCAGTACATAAAATAAAATTAATGAAAGTGATATTTTTGACTGCTTATTTCAAAATTAAAAGCAATATTTCAAGGTGCAAATATATTTTAATATGCAAAACAAAATAATTGCAATGGAATTTAAAAACGAATCATTTAGTGTAACATTACTGTGTTGCTGGAATTTCTTTTAAAACACATATTTTGATACTATAAGATATATGAATGAAAAGGTATCGGTGAGTAAATGTTATATATTATTTTATGTTGAAAATAACGTTTACACTGTAAAACGAAATGGAAGAAAAAAGCAAATTCAAATAAGAAAATCTCTGTATTTTTTAATTAATAACGAAGCGTCGCTGAAAATTTGATATCATTATTTTCAAGACCCGTATTTCTAATTCCTATAGCCATAAAGTACAGTGCTGAGTTACAAACTTTTAACCCGTTAAGGGCTTTTTGTATTGATATTTTTTACAGTATTTTTTTTTTTTTTTCAGTCACCATGTAATGAAATGTATCATTTTTTCTGAGGTACCAGACCCTTTAAATTTTTAAATTAAATCAGAATTTCATTAGTTGCTAAAATTGTACTTATACATTCATCTGTTTACTATTTTATACTTTTGTTATATATTTCAGTGACTTATTGAGTTAAATATTACTATATGAATATATTGACACGCTCAGAAAAAAGAAATAAATAAATAAAAAAGCAAGTCTGTCTCAAACTTAAGACAGAGTTATTATTTTTATTTGCTCTTTACATGATTTCCTCTAACTTCCCTGCTACTTTATTTATACAGTAATGTTCCAATTTTACATCGTTGAGCGTACTCGTACATATGATCTGTACCACGAAGCACATTCAAATTTCGACTAGAAACCTCCGAAATAAGGACTCTGCGCAGATTTGCTCTAATTCATCGAACCCGCAAAATGATGTAAATCGGTTACACGATTGAAATTGGGATCGGTTTACTGAGGACACTTGCAACACGAGCTAGTCTTTTCATTACTTAAAAATTCACGAATAAATAATCTAGTGTAGCTTATTTAAATTTCTAGGAATTACAAAAAAGTTATTTTCATAGTTTTCAACATTTTAACACTTTCTCAACCGCTGACGTAGATCCACATCATTTGACAATCTGTAACTCTAACAGTGGGCGTTTGTTTCTCAATTTGTATGTTATTTATTTCTTTAGTATATACACAATATCCATACATTTACAATGAATTGTACTATGGATTCAAATTTTTGATTATAAAGAATGCAATTGTAATATATATCCATTTATAATGTACGTGTGAATTCAGAATATTTTGTTCTGAAATATTGTAAATTGGGAGAGTAAAGCCCACAGGCAGACCTCACTGTCGAAGAGACAAAATCATGCGGTCACAAAAGTGTTACGTTAGTGCGGAGCATTTTTAGCCCCGCCTTATTTCGCAACACTTTTTTAATTGTTTTTTTTTTCCCTTATGTAACTACGATAAAATAAGTAAAAATTACTCTTAAAGTAAAAGTCTTATGAAATAAAGGCGAGGTCTTTTTAAAGAAATATTTTGCTCATTCGTGTTTCCTTTATTTACCCGTTTCGAATTTGTGTGGCTATCCTGAGCGCATAATATTTCCGTGATGGTTTGCCAAAATTTAATTAAAGTTGGCATATTTTACGTAGTGCCTGATTAATACCAGAAAACACATTAATTTCACTTACACCATTATTTTTTAACAAATACTTTCGTGTTAAAATAAACAGAAATTTCTCATCAATATAATAAGACAATTATTTAAGAAATGTATTGGTGTCTAACGAACGATAAATAAATTCGATTGTTTTACATTTTTCCATTATTCATATAATAATTTATTCGTCAAATAATTTCTATGATATAAAGTTAAAAATTTTCGTAAAATAAGTCCGGAGAGCGAGTGTCCGGCCTTAACCAGTCTCTGCTTTTGCGTGAAATACAAGTACATGAAATGACGAGCAACTAACGCATTAACATTAAAAGCTTTGTAAATATACGCATAATTTCGTCAAACATATTGATATATTATCTTAAATGATAATAATAATAATAATAATAAAAACAAGATTTAAGCATTCCAGCTAAAATTAGTTTACATCATTTTAATTATAGGGTATTTTTACACTTGTGCACGTTTTTTTTTTTTATTTATTTATTTTTTTTTTTTTTTTTTTATGTAATTGATGTGGAGTGCCATTTCCATGTAATCCTGTACGAAATCGACAAAAAATTAGATCTGGTATTTTTAACAAAAATAAATAAAATAATATATAAATATAAATATAATAAGTAAATGAAAATAATAAATATTTAAATACATGAAAATAATAAATATAATAAATAAATGAAATATAATAGATAAATAAATAATAAAATGCAGAATTACTCTGACAATTGTAATAGATAGGAAAAATTTTTCTTAACACATCTTAAAAATTACAAGTCTCAAAAGTAATTATTTTTTGTGGTATTGCGTAGATGCCAACGTTTTAATTTATTCCGGAGTATTTTTAACCCTGTTTTTTTTTACATATCACATATCTGTTAGACATTTTTCTTTCTTTTTGTTTTTATGGAATTTATGTATTAGAGAAGATTTTTCTATAAATAAAGTGGTGTGAAATAAGACTGTGCTAAAAATGCACCGGAAAAAAAATAAAATATTGCCATCTGTGGTGGTTATTGCATAGCCACGAACAACCTAATTAATAATACATAGTGTTGTTAGTAACAGCCTTTTTTTTTTTTTTTTTTAACACATAATTGCTAACCTTTTTTATTCATGTTATTGCATAGCTGCGAACATTTTGTAAATGCGAAATTTTGTAAAACATGGTTTTATAAAATTCCGTTTTCAAAATGAAATCATTTTCACTTTTATAAGATGAAATTTCTAATATGAATAATATTGTTGCGTAGTTGGGGGTTCGTGAGTTGTCCGAGAAAGAAAGGCCAAACGTACAAAAATTCAGTAATTTATTCACAGAAAGTTCCAGAAAAATACAGGTCTATAAACCAAGTATCAGCTTCAATTCAAACAGTAAACACAGCTTAAACAACAGCTGTCAATAGCAAATCCACAGTACAAACTGTATAGCAATAACACATAAAGCAAGTCTCTTCCAAAGAGGCTCAAGAGCAATGCAAGCACTAGCGAAGCTGGCTGAAAACTGAACTGAACTGACTCTGATCACAGACTGAACTGAACTGACTCACTGCCTTGGCGAGAAGCGCTCCTTATATACTGTTACATGGAACCCAGATTTTTCGAGAAAACTCTAGAATGTGGTCAACCAATCAACTTACAGCTTCCATATTTGGTATATCCCTAATAAGGATTTTCTCGCCAAGTTCGCCAAAAAATCGCCAAGGTGGGAAAATGTCGCCAAATTTGGCGCCAAATCCATTACCTGCCTTATTGGGTCTTTTTAATGCGTTTTTAAGGGAAAATAAGGCTATTTCAACGCTAAAACGACTAGAAATGCACAAAATTAGCACTTTATCAACTTACTAAGCCTGTTTGAAAGAATTTATACAAAAATAAACACAATTATTTAGAATTTTGTAACACTGCCCCCCTCCCAAGGACAGCATTTCCCGGGCAGTGCAACCCTTGGTCAAGAGGAGAAACTAAACAAATTTACACAATCTAAAATACAAGAACTAAGTTGCATGTAATGATAAAATAGAAACAAAAATCAAGTGAGAAATATTTACAAAATTCACAAATATGTACAAATGTTTATATACAAATATTTACAGTACGCATGCGCAAATTTTACCAGTATTTACATTTTAAATTTTGATATTACCGTTAATTGTGGAACTTGGCTAGTCTGTTATAGTGCACCACCATCGGTTTTGACGAAGGTGTTTTAGTGATCCGCACCACTACATCATTCAGCCTTTTTAAGACTGTGTATGGTCCGTCCCAGTTGCACTGTAACTTGGGAGAGAGTCCTTTGCGTCGAACAAGAATCCACAACCAGACCTTCTCTCCTTCCTGGAACTCATGTTGTGTAGCATTTAGATCGTACCTTGTCTTCATTTTCTCCGTTGCCATGTTAATCCGCTCCCGAGCAAAGTTGTGTACGTCCTCAAATCGTGCCTGGAGATCTTGGATGTACTCCTCGGGCGATGAAGGCGCTTTGGGTGGACAACCAAACAGGAGATCACATGGGAGACGAAGTTCACGTCCAAAGAGCATCTGGGCTACAGTATAGCCGGTGGTTTCATGGACAGCCCTTCGATAAGCCAGCAGGAACAATGGCAACTTCAAGTCCCAATCTTGCTGGTTCCTTGATACTAGAAGAGAGAAGTTATTCAGGATGGTACGATTGAACCTCTCGACCATGCCGTGCGACTGGGGATGTAAGGGTGTTGTCCGGGTTTTGTCTATGCCGAGTAGTTGACACAGTCCTTTGAAAACATCAGAGGTAAAGTTCCTACCTTGGTCGGTATGAAATTGTAGGGGCGTGCCGTACCTTGACATCCATTGCTGCACTAGGACCTCTGCGACTGTGCATGCCTCTTGAAGGGAATGGGATATGCCTCAGGCCACTTGGTGAAATAGTCCATCACGACGAGGATGTATTTATTTCCAAGATGTCGATTGCAATCCGTTCAAATGGTGCTCCAACGTTATACCGTTGCAGTCTTCCTCGACTTCGTTTCTGCGGGCCTTTACGTGCCGCACAAGCATCACAGAATTTACACCATTTATGCACATCCTCCTTTGCCTTGCACCAGTAGAAGCGTTCCCGAACTTTCTGCAGAGTCTTTATTACACCAAAATGGATTCCGGTAGAGCTACAATGCAGTTGTTCTAAAACAGCTGGAATTTTTGATCTTGGTAATAAAATCTGCCATCTGAAGCTTTTCCCATCATCAGATTCCCACTTTCTGTATAATACGCCGTTTCTGATATGAAGAGAGTCCCAAAGTGCCCAATAACATTTCGTAATGGGACTGAATCTGGAAATGTCCTGCCAGGTAAGTCTGTTGCTGGTCGTCTCCTTCAGCTGTAATATTGGTTTTATGTCAGGATCTTCCAACTGGGCTTGTCTAAGTTATTCGTCACTCCAGGGATCGGGATCTTGTTCTGATTTCTGTTCGGCTCTAGAGCAGTACTTGCAGCTTTCCGAGCAGGGCTTCCGTGACAAGGCATCTGCATTACCATGTAGAGTCCCTTTACGATGACGTATCTCAAAGTCATATTCCTGGAGGCATTGTATCCACCTGGCAATCTGTCCTTCCGGGTTGTTGAACTGGAGCAACCACGTTAAAGATGCATGGTCAGTCCGGAGCAGGAATCTTCTGCCATAGAGGTAATGATGGAAATGTTCTATGGCTTTTACGATGGCGAGTAGCTCTTTCCTGGTGGTACAGTAATTTCGCTCTGGTTTAGACAGGCATTTACTCCAATAGGCAATGACATGATCTTGACCATCAATTTCCTGCGACAGAACAGCACCGACACTCTCATGGCTGGCATCTGTATCAAGTATGAACTGTCTGTCGGGCTGTGGATACGTCAAGATAGGCGATGATGGTAAGGCCTCTTTAAGTCGCTTGAACGCATTTCCACATTCATCTGTCCACAGGAACTTCTGTTTGGCTTCCGTCAGCTTGTGGAGTGGTCTGGCAATATTTGAGAAACCCTTGACAAACTTCCTGTAGTAAGTGCATAACCCCAGGAAACTTCGTAGTTGGTGTACATTTTCAGGGCGACTCCCGTTCTCGACTGCAGAGATCTTCTCAGGATCAGTTCTCACACCTTCGGCAGAGATGATATGGCCGAGGTAGCTCATTTCACGACGGAACAAGTTACACTTGCCTGGATTCAATTTGAGGTTAGCCATTCTGAGTTTCTCCAACACCTTTCGGATGATTCGTAGATGGTCTTCAAAGGTGCGCCCCACAATGATAATATCATCCAAATACACCAGACAGGCTTCATAGGAAAGTCCTTTTAGCACTGTCTCCATCAGGCGTTCGAAGGTGGCAGGTGCATTACATAATCCGAACGGCATAACTTTAAATTGCCACAGACCTTGTCCCGTGGTGAATGCAGTCTTCTCACGATCATCAGGACGTAATTCTACTTGCCAGTAACCGCTCTTCAGATCCAAAGTCGAGAACCATTTATTGCCAGCAAGTGTGTCTAATGTGTCGTCAATTCTGGGAAGAGGGTAACTGTCTTTCTTCGTGATGTCATTCAAACGACGATAATCCACGCAAAATCTTGTTGAACCATCCTTTTTTCGCACCAGTACTATGGGAGAGGCCCAAGGACTCCTTGATGGCTCGATGACATCATTGTGCTGCATTTCACTCAGAAGTTCAGTGACCTCTTCCTGTTTAGCAAATGGAAGTCTTCTTGGATGTTGTTTGATTGGAGGATGATTTCCTGTATCAATTCTGTGCTGGGTGATGTTCGTTCTCCCGACGTCTTCAGGTGTTCGAGAAAAAAGGTCTTTAAATTCTTGGAGTAGCTTCTCCGCAGCACATGTCTGTTCCTTTCCTAACTCTGCATTCTTGAGTAATTCCGTCATTAATTGTTAAGAAGATTTGGATTCGGTTGATTGCGTGGGGCGGTTGATGCATGTGACAGGAGTGCAGGTTGCTAACACCTCATCCTTCTTCACTGTCCGGACCTTATCGCTGATGTTTGCGACTCTCACAGGAATAGTATTCTTTGAGAGATCAGCTAGAGATGAAGCTACCAGAACTCCTCTTGGGCTATTGTCTGTATTCGTGTTTTCAATCAGTCCATAGCGGAAGGATTGCTTGGTAGGGGGTGTTCCTGAAACTATTGTCTCTGTATGTGGAGGGATGGAAATTTCAGACTTGGCTGTTATCTGGCAAATTGTCTGAATGTCTTGATTTTCAGTGTTGAACACAGCGATGTCTTCCGAACTCGAATGCAGTTCAATTGAATGCAGTCCAATTGAAAGTTAAATTTTCTCAGGAAATCAATTCCAATGATTAGAGGATCTCTTATATTAGCCACATATGCCATATGATGGTAACTGGCATTTCCAAAAGTGATGGTCAAGTTCATTTTTCCATATATTTTGATTTCGTCTCCGGTCACAGTCTGGAGTTTAATGCAGGGCGGCGTACAGGTGATCTTTCCTTTTAGTTTTTGAGCCAAATCCGTTCTAATGATGGTCACGTTGGCTCCCGTGTCCAGAATCATCCGGCAGGTGGTGTTGTTAACTTGGCCATAGACGTGAAGTCCATTATCGCCGCCACTCATCGATGAAACATGAAATACTGTAAATTGGGGCTATTTAATTCCAGGCGACCTCCACCCCGCGAGGTGGCCTCCTCTTAGTTTCCCTGTAGTGATGGTGAAGACGGGTGATTTCCTATAGTTGGTCGTACAGGGCAGTTCCTCTTTACATGACCATCCCCTCCACAGCCCCAGCACTTTATCTTCCGCTCCTTTATTTCCTTGTTATTTTCCAGGCTGCGCAATCTCTTTAAGATCTCTGCGATACTTCTCTTCATTTCATTTTCATAAGCAGGCGTATCATTTAATGAGACTGCTCTTATGGTATGGCGGTCTTTACGGGAGGCTTGTTGGGCTGCCTCTATCCTAAGTGCATAGCCTAAAGCTGATTCTACGTCTCTGATGTTGGAGAGTCTCAGCGCTTTTTGAATTTCTGGATCCCGAACAGCATCGATAAAGTACTGAAGAGCTAAGTCGTTCCGAGTGTCAGCATGACAGTCTGAGAATGCTAGATGTGACAATCTCTGAATGTCCGCTGCCAGCTATTGCAAACTTTCGCCCGTTTTCTGGTAACGGGACTTTAGCTGGAGGCGACTATAGTCCTTAGAACACTTCTCTCCGAAGCGTAGCTCCAGTGCTCTAGTCAGGGCCTCGAAGTCGGTCCTTTCTTCTTTAGAAACATTTCTCAGTATCTCGGCTGCATCTCCCCGTAATGCTGCTGCTAAGTGGACTGACTTGGCGGTAGAGTCCCAGCCGTTAGCTTCAGCTACGATGGAAAACTGGGTCGTATATACATGCCAGGAGGAACTGCCGTCGTAGGTAGATAGCTTAATAGATTCCTGATTCTGGCTTCTTTTATCTCTCTTTTCCGTTTCCTGGGGCAAGGAGATCAACTTTTCTTCTACTTTTCTCTCAAGATGTTCCTCTACTTTCTTCATGACTTTCTCCTCGAAGTTTTCTTCTATCTTCATAAATCTTTCTTCAAAATTCCTTTCTACTTTCATAACATTTTCTTCTATCTTCATATCTTTCTCTTCAAAACTCTCTTCAATTTTCAAAACTTTCTCTTCAAAATTTTCTTCTATCTTTATAACTTTCTCTTCAAAATTTTCTTCTATCTTTATAACTTTCTCTTCAAAATTTTCTTATATCTTTATAACTTTCTCTTCAAAATTTTCTTCTATCTTTATAACATTCTCTTCTATTCCATCAATTCTATTTTCCATCACCGTTAATTTACCCTCGATTGATTCTTTCACCGTTGAAAGCTCTCTCTTTATCTCATCTTGATTAGATTTAATTTCTTCCTGAACTTCACATAGATTGCTTTTCATTTCCTTCATTTCTTCAGTCAAACCGTCTTTCAATTCTCTTTGCGATGTTTCTATTTTCTCTTGTGCTACCTTCATTTCTTCAGTCAAACCGTCTTTCAACTCTCTTTGCGATGTTTCCATTTTCTCTTGTGCTACCTTCATTTCTTTCATCTCTTGACTCAGGCTATCTTTCATCTCTCTCTGTCCCTCTTTCATTTCATTCATCTGGGTAGCTAAGCTTTCTAGAAGTTTCTTCATCTCCGGCTCCATAGCTCTCGTTATCACCATTCACAGACAATCCCACTTCTGACACCAGAAATGTTGCGTAGTTGGGGGTTCGTGAGTTGTCCGAGAAAGAAAGGGCAAACGTACAAAAATTCTGTAATTTATTCACAGAAAGTTCCAGAAAAATGCAGGTCTATAAACCAAGTATCAGCTTCAATTCAAACAGTAAACACAGCTTAAACAACAGCTGTCAATAGCAAATCCACAGTACAAACTGTATAGCAATAACACATAAAGCAAGTCTCTTCCAAAGAGGCACAAGAGCAATGCAAGCACTAGCGAAGCTGGCTGAAAACTGAACTGAACTGACTCTGATCACAGACTGAACTGACTCTGATCACAGACTGAACTGACTCACTGTCTTGGCGAGAAGCGCTCCTTATATACTGTTCCATGGAACACATATTTTTCGAGAAAACTCTAGAAAGTGGTCAACCAATCAACTTACAGCTTCCATATTTGGTATATCCCTAATAAGGATTTTCTCGCCAAGGTCGCCAAAAAAATCGCCAAGATGGGAAAAAGTCGCCAAATTTGGCACCAAATCCATTACCTGCCTTATTGGGTCTTTTTAATGCGTTTTTAAGGGAAAATAAGGCTATTTCAACGCTAAAACGACTAGAAATGCACAAAATTAGCACTTTATCAACTTACTAAGCCTCTTTGAAAGAATTTATACAAAAATAAACACAATTATTTACAATTTTGTAACACTATAATAGAAAATTTGAAATGGTTGGTTGGTTGGTTGTAGGATTTAAGGCCGATTGACTCCTGATGTGTCCTAGGCCTAGAGGGGGAATGCCCTCCGTGGGGGTCTTTCTAAGGGGTCCTAGCCCGTATTTACGCAAGTTTCGGAGGAAACCACGGAAAACTCCGAACGGCTAGGTCGATGAGCGCGACCAGGAAGAAAATTTGAAATGAATTATATATTTGAGCATGTACAATTTCTAATATGAATAATATAAATAACACGATTTATATTATTCATATTAGAAAAAAAAAATATTCTTTCCGGAAGGTTTAAAAAAAAAAAAAAAAAAAAAAAAAAATCATAGGAATGAAAAGTGATTGGGGAATTTTTATATATTGTAAAATTATAATTAAATTTCAGTGTTTATACAATAAACTGTTCCTCAAAGCAAATTTTGTTAAAGTATCTTTAAAAATATATACTGTAACTCAAAAAACTTGTTTCGGCGTAAATTCAATAAATAATCTTTAAGTAATTCAAACTTTTGTAAAAAACGTTAGATTTAGTTTCAAAAATGCAGCATGCTTTATTGCTCTAGGCTAGCAATATTAAATTGTAACCACTGGCTACCAGAGTCATAAAAAATGGTACTACTTTTGCAATTTTAGTAGCCACCAGTAGATATAAATATGCCGCAAATGATATAACAAACTGCTTTAGATATTTAAAAAAAATCGTTTTTGTTTCCTTTTAAAGGTGATTCCTGAATTTTCCAAAATGTTCGATTATTTCGCTTCTAAGCGATAACATTATTGGGGGTTTTCTTATTTATTTATTTATTTATTTATTTATTTATTTTTTATGCATAAATCTGTTTTCCGAAATGCGCGACAATTTTTCATTCTAGTACTGAAATGTATTATTTCTTTATCAATTGTCAAAACCATTTTTAATATATCAAGTAAGAGCCAAAATTCGGAATTACTTCGTCACAAATCAAAAATATTATCATTTTTATTTTCAAAATTTTTTCACTAAATACGCGATAATTTTTCGGCTTATTAACGAATCATTTCGCCGTTAATTGTCAATATTTACGTTTAATAATGCAAGCAGTTGTGGAAAAGTTATTCATCAAAATACGCGATGATTTTACGGTCCATTTTTGAAATATGGAATTTTGCAACGAATTCGCAAAATTTTCGTATTATAAAGCAAACAATTACTGAAGTATGCAATTATTTCGTTACTAATCGTCAAAGTTTGCCATTCTTCAAATTTATTTTCCTGTATACACTATAAACAAAATGCCTTTTTTGTTGCCTGAAATTGTCTGTAATTTGAGAAAATATACGTAATTTGGGAAAAAATTACATTGTCAAAACATATTTTCTCAAATTAGAGAGAATTTCTGGCAACAAAAAAGCAATTTATTTTTACTGTGTAGGTGCCAATTTCGTGGTCTATTATTCAAATATGGTATCCTTAAATCGTTTATTGCAGAAATTCACGTTTAGTTGCAATTAATATTTGAAAAAGACTATTAATTCACCGCCATTTAAAAAAAAAAAAAAAAAAAAAAAAAAGTGAGTGAAGCTCGATTTATTAGATTTCTACATTTTAATGGTTCAGTGGTTTTCTACCATTCCTCGTACAATCTGCGGTGATTTCGAAGATTTTGGTAGGTATTTCCATGCTTTTTATTAAAAAAAAATGAAACTGAAACATGATCGCCACTTTTTTATCGACTAGGGTTTGAAGTTTTGGTAACCATTTTGAACGTAATGGTCGCCCATCTGAGACTCGCAACCGCTAATCTAGATCTCCAGTATGCTTGGTAAAACGGAATGATTGAGTGGGGCTTTGGATACATACATAATTACATTATTAGCAATGTTCTTAAGTCATAAAATTGGTTTAAAGTTAGCATAAAAATATTAGTTTAATATAAAATCTACAGAATTAATTTAAATATTTAGATTACGTAGAGGCATCTTGATGCAGCATTATATTTATAAATATTGTAAAATGTCTTTCCGATTAAAAAAGTTCATTTAAACAACAGTTAAATATTATTTGGCAGCACAACATATAGGTAAAAAGTGCTACTACTTTTTATAATAAAATTTCATGAATATCATCTTATTTTTGCTAATAACTTTTAACAAAATACCGATAATAAGGGCATTAAAAATTTTATGGTCCTTATTTTCAAGAAATATTTATATGCAAAACAAAGGTTCCCTTTCCTTCGAATTAATAACAGAAATCTATATTTTTTATTATACTTTGGAAAGTAACCATTCTCTCTTTCCAATCCCAAGATAATGTTTTAATGAGATATTAATAATATAAAAAGTGAAGAAAAAAAAAGTTTTTCGAATTATTTATTTATTTTTTAAATTATATAACATTGGTAATTTTGGATTTCGGTCGAGGATTTTTAGAGGAATATTTTCGTTATAATAATAATAATAATATTATTATTACTAGACTTTTCACCGAAGAACATATTCGTGACAGCCCCTACATACCATATATAATTTTCAGAAATATCTTGTAATTATACTAAATTATTGTTACATTAAAAATCAATTACTTCCTAAAATTTGACAGAATTAAATTAGCATATCACTTTACACACGAGAAATTAAATAGTTAATAAATATACCTACAAAGTAAATAAAGAAATAACGTTCATTTCATTTATAATGAATGAAAAATGACACACACACACACACACACACACACACATATATATATATATATATATATATATATATATATAATAGGTGTCTCCATTAAGTGCCAAAATTCCTTTCGAATATCTAATACTTAATGCTAGGCCAACTGGCTTCATAATCTCCAAAATATACTTTTAAATATGAGCTTTTAAACATGTTTCAACGCAAAAGGTTTTTTTTTTTTTTTTTCTTTTTTTTTTCAGTTTCTTCCAAAAAATTACGCATTTCAAATGTATTAAATTATTATTATTTTATTTATTTATTTATTTATTTATATTTTTAAAATATCTAGAAAAAAAAAAAAAACTTTGATCCTAGAAGCCGATTTTAGGCTTTAGGTCTAGGATAATCAATGTGTTAACACATTACATCGCTGTCCTATCGTTTCAACAAAATGCAATTGTAACTGGTCCACGTTAGAGAAATATTATATAGATTATTATTATTATTAAACCATGCAGAGCATTTAAACCAGTGCAATGCATTTTTTTTTTAACATTTCAGAAGCGACAGGATATTTACGATATTTTAATAATGACGCAAAAGATTTACTATGCGTTACTAGGGATGTTCTATTTTAGTGGGGAATTTTCATGCTAATGGTCAAAATAAGTTGACCTTAATTTTACCCGATGTTGCTTAGCAATGACTTAATTGCGCTAAAGTAGAATAGTCGTTTAAGTCCAATAATATATATATATATATATATATATATATATAAACACCGTGACCAATAAGTTCTCATACAACTTTTGAAGCACGTTAAAATGTTGTACACATGTGTTACTGTAGTCCCAATTATATTTCAGACAATTTAGTGTTATGTATAAAGCTGTTGCAAGTGTAAATGTTGTATTAATTATAATTTTCCTTTACCTAGGTATAATGAAAAAATTGTGATAAATAAATTCATCAAAGGAGTGTAGCCGATTGAAATTTTCGGAGACTTGAAAGCCCTGGGGGTGAAGAGAGATTTCATTTGCAGAACTATCAGAAGGTGTAATGAGACGCGAAATGTCGATGACAGAAAAAGATCTGGCAGACCGAGGAACGTCCGGACAAAAGAGGCTGTGAAAAGGGTCAGGGAAATGATACGATGAAACGGACAAAAATCTGCTAGAAAACTAGCACAACAGCTCAAAATATCGAGGGGATCAATGTTAAGTATTCTGAAAAAGGATATTGGGTGAAAGGTTTATAGAAAACGTAAAATTCACGGAGTTTCGTATCCTGTTAAGATGAAAAGGAAGCAAAGGGTGGAAGAAATTCTTGGTTGGCACGCTGAGGATGAATTTGTCTTTTCAGACGAGAAACTATTCATTTTACAACAAAGTCTGAACCGAAAATGACAGAGTAGGATCAGTTTCTATTGATAACATCCCGGAGGGACAGCATTACGTTCTCCGTTATCAAAATGCTTCGTCTCTGATGATTAAGGCCGCTATTTCCAAAAGCGGAAAACTCCAGTTAGTCTTCATTGATAAAGGGGTAAAAATCAATGCCCAATATTATAAAACTGAGGTTTTGGAAAAAAGTTTTACCACCAAATGTCCAGAGTATGTATGGGGTGGAATATTTCTGCTTCCAACTAGATGATACCCCTTCTGATACAGCACGTTTGGTACAGGAGTTGTGTAGTCAAAATTTAGCTGACTTTTTGCCAAAGAACAAATGGCCTCCCAACTCCCCCGATCTTAACACGCTTGATTATTTTGTGTGGTCATATATGCTCTCTCAACTGAATAACTATAAAATTACCGATTTCAGCAAATTCAAAAATGTAATTCAAACGATATAACAGGAAAGGTCAATGGAAGCCGTGCGTGCCGAATGTGATGGATTTGAAAAGAGACTTAAGCTCGTTACGAAACTAAAAGGCGGAATTATTCCAAAGCATTTATTGTAAAGATACTCAATGAATACTACTTTAATTTTATGCAAATAGTTTTTGTATGATTTACATTGTGTTAATGTAATAAAAAATTGAATGTGTATTAAAACTTATTAGTCATGGTGCATATATATTAAATAAATATTGTAATATCCAAATACATATCCTTTACAAATTGAACTGTATTTCTGTTGATCTCAAAAAAGTGATATTTTGCTCGTAACTGTTAAACAGTGTTACGTAAAGTGATGTGGTTTTTAAGAACGTATTTTGAATGTAACGCATAATTGGTTTTAAGCATTCAAATTCCGTATAATAAATTCTGCACTTTTACAAACATATTATTCGATATTTAAGTTAAATTTTGATACAATTTTAAACGACATGTTAATTAAAGACTAATATCTGAGTGCGATTACGTTCGATGTATTGAATGCAATTTTAAATAAATTATTGATTTATGTTTACAAACTAATGCAGCGTTTCTCGATTTTTGCGTATACGTTTCACAGTCTCAAACACAGTCTGCCATTTTACTCATAAGTGTATTAATATCACTGTAAATGTATATTCATTTATTTTATTTTTTTATCTTTATTATTATTATTATTATTTTATTAAGTGCCAGAATGAGTTTTGATTTGCTTGACAATCAGTAATTACATATATATATGTGTATATATATATATATTAATAATGTATTTTTAAAGATAAACGTTCGTCCTACCCATATACTTTAGTCATTCTTTACAGGAAAATAGGTTTGAAGATACAGGTTGAGGATAACTGAATTCATATAAATGTTTTTAATACGTATTTTTATAAACCTAACCTTTCTTCCATAAATGGTGTTTTAAGTGAAAAATAAATCTCCTTTATTTTGCTATCTGTAATAATGGTAAGTTTTTTTTTTTTTTTTTTTTTTTTTTTTTTTCCATTTATATTTTTAATTGTATTAATGGATATTTATTTTAAAAATTTGGGTAATTTATAAACAGATATTTTGTAAAATAATATACTAACTTATATATATATATATATATATATATATATATATATATATATATATATATATATATATATATATACATATATATAAATTTTAAACTTCAAGAGAACTAAGGAAAACTAAACTTTCAAGAGTGCAAATAAATAATATTGTGAATAGTGCTTATTATTAAAAAAGAGAAGAAAAGGTACAAAAATCTAAATATGTAGAATGAGTCTATGTATTCTAATAATAGTAATAATAATAATAATAATAAAACATCATTATTTATTTCAGTACACGTCTTATTTCTGTACATATAATTATTTAATTATTGTATTATAACTAAGGCAAAGAAGCATCGTAAAAATAATGCGTTTCTTTTACATATATCTTGTCATTTACATTAACAAATTCACTCCAGAATTAATCATATATTTAATGAAAGATAACGTTTCATGGAAAAATTTAAAAACGTATATTATTCACAGAAGATATGTACAGGCTCATACATATTCATTGAACAACAGCTAGTTTGATATTTTGGTGGGAAATACTCATCCTACGTGTCAAAAGTAATTAACACTTAATTTTATACGATGTAGCTTTGCAAGGGAATTAGTTATGTTAAAGTAGAATAATCTTTTTAAGTACAATTTCTAAACAATTTGAATTCAAAAAAAAAAAATAAAATAAATAAATAAAAGATAAGTATCAATTCAAAAAACACATAAATAAATATTTTTTGTAACCACATTCTTTTTATTTTTTTACCTTAATTTTCAATCCTCATTATTAAATAATATATAACTTATAATTACACCGTCCCAAAAAAATTACAGCGTCCAACATCCTTTTTTTGCCTGTGGGTGTGTGTGGTGGGTGTGTATCTCGCATAACGCAAAAACTGTTGGACGTTGAACTTTGCAAATTGGTATATTGGTTTATTATAACATCTAGTTGTGCACCTCTCTTTTTGGACTTTCTATGGTATTCCGTTTTCGAGATATTTACGAAAGTTATATTCATAATGATCAAAAATACAAATGTTTTGGCCATTATTTATGAACTACCATCATAGAGATTTCAGAAGAAGCTAATGGTATAGTCAGTAATGATATTGTTATGACAGTTGAAGACATTTTTGCGTGTAGAAAGTTATGTTTAAAGAAATAAGCAGGTTCTAGTCGAAAAATGCATTTTATTTAAAGAATATTCAGCCCTTAAATAGAGCCCTTAATGTAACTCACATTACTCTAAAACGG
This sequence comes from Salticus scenicus, assembly GCA_963930645.1. NCBI lineage: Eukaryota > Metazoa > Arthropoda > Arachnida > Araneae > Salticidae > Salticus > Salticus scenicus. Next base: position 186,939,328 of record OZ005659.1, read on the forward strand.
TTGGACGTAGAACGCTGGTATATACTTTTGGTATAACATCTAGTTGTGCACTTCCTTTTTTGCATTTTATTTGATTTTCCGTTTTCGAGATATTTAGGAAAATTTTAAAAATGGTGACCAAAATTACAAAGCTTTTGGCCAATCTGTATGACATACTATCATATAGTTTTCAAAAGAAGCTAATGATAGAGCTAGTAATGATATTGTTATGAAAGTTGAGGATATTTTTCCGAGTAGAATGTTATTCTTAAAGAGATAAACAGGTTCTTCTCTACGGAATTATTTTATTTAATGAATATAAAATCTTTAGATAAAGCCCATAATTTTATTGTTGTGAAAGTTGTCGATATTTTAGAGTGTAGAAATTAATTCTTAAAGACAGAAGTAGGTTCTAGTCGACGAATGTATTTTATATAATGAATATTCAACCCGCAGACAGAGCTGGTAATGATATTGATAAAAAGATTTATCGATATTTTTGCGTATAGAAAGTAATTGTTCAACAAATAAGCAAGTTTTAGTCGACGAAAGCACTTTATTTGATTAAGATTCAGTTAACAATTGAATAAATCTATTTTTTGTGCAGAAAATAATTTTCTGAAAACAACGCAATAAAATGATCCGTTCTACTACAGAAATCAAATAAACATTGTTAAATACACTGCAGAAAATAAATTTCGCTAAATCAGGAACAACCAAAGGGAATTTGATTTCATCGAAAGTAATTTGAGTCTGAACCGAAGGGAATTTGATTTCATAGAAATTATAGTGAAAATTTTAAGGAAATTTCAAGGCAGTTCTTTGAGAGAAACAATGTGTCATTACAAAATTCCCTGAACTAGTTTCCTGATGAGGTAAAGTTTCCAAATTTTGTAAATATTTTATTTACATTTTTCGCCATATTTGAATGCCTAATATGACGCTAAGCGAAACCCCACTACGTGAAAATGAAAAATCTTCCATCTGTTTCAACTTTCACTGTAATATTGAGTAGAAAGTAATACGTAAAGATATAGGCAAGTTCTAGTCTACAATCATCAACAATCACTCTTTTTTTTTTTTTTCGTTTTGTGTGTAATTTATAGAACTTTCGAAGAATTTAGTTCTGCGCAATAAACCAATGATTTTTTTTTTTTTTTTCAGAATATTCCGGAACTCAGTTATTGTTTTAGTCAGAGCTTCCACACTTTGACAAACCTAAACTACAAATTCTGCCCAAATTTGTTCGCCAAGTCGCCAAATTCTATGCCCAGACCAAAAATATACACTGGCTACTAACTTGCGGTAGGGCTAGATTAGCGATAAAAGTTTGCGTGAGATGTTGTTTCAGGATATCCAGAAACCGTTTCTAAATTTTAACTGAATTAATTACTTTGATATTTTTTTTTCCGCCATTTAGTTTTGCCAAAAAGAAAAAAAAATGGACCAACTGTATTTGAATGATTTTCATTGTACTCTAAGCTGTAAGCCGTTGAGTTCTATCTCTGAAAGAACTAGTATATTTGTCTCGGCGTCATGTATAATCGTATTATCGTGAGTTTATTGGTTCGAGTAGCAGTTTTTTTTTTTTTTTTTTTTTCTTAACGAAAGGGATGTTTGTTGTTTGAAACATGCCTGTCCATTTACGAATCAGTTAAAATATACAAAACGGTCTTTTATTATTATTATTATTATTATTATTATTATTTTTCATAAAACTATGTATATCCCTCTTGTTGTATAAGGAAGTCATGTGGTGTCCACATCAGATTTTTTGAGAACAATCTTGGATATAAGACTTTCCGCTTTTTTTTCGAGCAATTACAATGTTTCATAGTTCTGAGTCGCTCTGAACTGTTCTTCTGCTCCCAATGATATGCCTATTGCTAAATGTTCAGCTGCTTTGAAGTTTTCCCACTTGTTCCGCAAAGTAAGTTTTTTTTTTTTTTTTTTTTTTTTTCTGAATAATTTTCAAGTAAACAGATTTTCTATCCCCGAATCACCAATCAATTGATATTCATTTATTTTCTGGAGCTCCACAGCTTATAATAAAGACAACCTATTTGTCTGGCAACCTTCGCCTTTAGCTTAATACCAACATGTGAAGAGATCGTACGTAAGTGGGAGATAAACATTCTGTGTTGGATTGCGAAAGTAAACATTTCATTTTGGAGAAAGCAAATAGTTAATTTTAGTGAAAGTGATCAAAACTGTTTCTCATTCTTTACCCCCCCCCCCCCGTTTCCAGTTCTTGAATTTTATGATACTCATTTAAAGTTTTGTGCTTATTAATATGATTTTCCCCTTTTCCTACTTTTCAGCGCGTAAATTTTAGGCATTCTTTCGAAATTTGCGTCATCTATTGAAATTTTTCTCTTTTATTTCATAATGAATATTTATTTTTCAATAACGTTTTTTGAAAATTTCAGAAAATAAAGATTTTGAGAATCGAAATTTTTTCATTCTGTAACTCTTATAATAATAAACGGTTAGATATAGAAATTTAGGTTTCTGCTGACTGTATCTTCAAGAAGATGTTTTACTTATTTTATGTTTTATTTTACTTCTGTAATATACATCAACGACTAATTAAGTTAAATATTAATATACGAATTTGCTGACACGCTCCGGAAGGAAGAAAAAAAAAGAAAACGTCATGTCCGTTTCAATATTAACACAGAGTGACAATGTTTATTTTTGCTCTACATGAATACCTTTACTTTTCCATCTACTTTCTTTATACTATAAGAAAATAATGAGTAGAAAAATAAGTTTCACTTCTATACCAACAACCACACACGTTTAATATGATCTGTACAAATACTCACGTTTTTAATTTCACCCAGAAGATTTCAGAATCAGCATTCTTGCGTAGTGTTTCACATATCTGGACAAACTCATCAAACTTGCAAATTAATGCGAGTTTGTTACGTGAACGAAATAGACCATTTATTAAGAACAAGCTGTTCGAGCTATTCCTTTGAATGGTTAAAAATTTACGAACAAATAATCTGGTGTAGCTTATTTAAATTTCACAGAATAACAAAAAAGTTCTTTTTATAGTTGTCAACTTTTTAACACTTTCGTGACCGCTGACGTAGATTCCCATCATTTGTAAATTTGTAACTTCAACAGTGGGAGTTTCTTTTGCAATTTTTATGAAATTTGTTTCTTAAAAATATACACAACATTCATATTTGTACAATCAATATACTATGGATACAAATACTTTGATTAATCAGAGTATGATTATAATGATTATAATGTATATCTATCTGTAATATAAATTTGAATTCAGTAAATTTTGTTCTGAAAAATTGTAACTTTGGAGAATAGCGCCCACGTGCGGACCTTACTGTCAAAAAGACAAAACATACGGTCGTGAAAGTGCTAATTTAATGCGGAGCATTTTTAGCCCCGCCTGTTTTCGCTCAACATTTTTAATAGTAAAATTTAATCATTATGTAACTATGATAAAATAAGTAAAAATTACTATGAAAGTCTGAAATAAAGGTGGGGCTAAAAATGTTCTAAATAAATAAAAAGGAATTAAAATGTTGCAACTATTTTTTATGTAATTTTATGTGTTACAGATACTCAGCCGAATACAGAGAATTCCTATTTAATAGAATAAAATTCGCATTTTTACGCATTTTTCGAAACCATTACGTCGTTTTAAGAAATAGTTTGCTCATTTGTTTTTTCTTTGACGTACCCGCTTTCAATATGCGCACCTTGAGCGTTTACCTATTTGATTACAGAGGATTCAATTGGTTTTAACAGGTATCCCTAAAAGTATTTCGCTTATTTAAAATAAAAAATAAATACATAAATAAACAATAATAATTATAAATGCATACTTATATTCCCCTGAAAAGTAGTTTATAACATAAGACAAGTCAATATTAACAGTTATAATTATAAAAATTATAATAATAATAACAATTATAATAAAAATAATAAATAAATAAAAGAACAAAAATCATGAGACGCGGCCATGTCTCCGTAACGCAGCAAAGCTCAAACGCAGCTTACCTGCGACACTAAATGTACAGCTAATTTAACAACAAAGGAATTTGGAAACGCCAGCATTTAATATCTCAGTAAATAGGAGATTTTTTGATCTGATGTTTTGAGAATAATCTTTTATCTTCTGCCTGACACTATCCTTAAAGATTCACACTTCAACATTCTATATATTTTGAGATCTGAAATTGCCATTTAAGACTTCAAAGGAAAAATTGCAATGGTGTAACTTTTTTTTTCTCGATAAGGGCTTGGACGAATTTTATGAAATTGATATATGATATTAATTTATTTTGTCTGAGAAGCATGACGTGCCGCGTTTTTCTAAAAAGATTCTTGTTTTTTATATATTTCACTTTAAAAATGGAACTATATTACCTAGCGGATTACACTCTTTTCTTTCGCATTGCTCAAAAGAAAAAAATGTAATCCGGTTTGGAATGTTCACGAACGCATACAGGCTTCACTTCCATTTGAAATATTCAATCTCAGATAGGTAATTTGGCTCCCTCTATCGGCAGTTAGTGTGAAAAGTAAACTTACAAATATAAAATATTTTTTCTCTCCTTAATATATTTATATTAACTGAGTTATTTATTTAAGTATTTGTATTATATATATATTTTTTTATCAAAAATATTCATTCAACTCACATTATTTTCAAGTTGATACGTTGTTAACTTTCAAAATTGGTTTTATTTTAAAAAGTGATTGCAACAACAAAAACTTTTTTCTTTACTTTCATAAAAATGATAGAAAATATAATCATTTGCAAATATTTGTATTTTTTTTTTTTTTTTTTTTTTTTAATTAATTGATAAATCATTTAAGCTATGGATAGAAAAAATCCTGAAAAAAAAATATTAATAATAATTAATTGATTAATTTGCTCATTAAATTTCTATAATATAGTACGTAAATGAAAATTTTTACAAAGAATATAATAATTATAATATATCAAATCTAAATCTAAAATTTCCTTTTTTCTGTTATTTATTTTACTTTTATAAAATAATATTGTAGTAAAAAAAAAAAAAAAAAAAAAAAAAAAAAAAAACCTCGGTTACCAAACACTTAAATGCATTGGAAAAACTCTGAAAATAGAATTAAAATTAGTAAATTAAGTAATACAATAAAATGAAGTAAAATACATCTTTATTTGACTTTAATTTAAACTCATAACATATTTTTAAAATTATTAATTAATTAATTTTTTTTTTTCGCATTATAATACTTAATTTTACGAAATAATATATTACTTAAATATTTACTACTTAAATATTTACCAGTATAAACGTTGCACATTTTAAAGATTTTTCCATTTTTTTTTTTTTTTTTTTTTTTTTTTTCTCTTTTAAATCAAATCAATACTTAAAAACTAGTTGGCATAGGTGGACTCTGCTCAGTTCCCCATCATATTTATGTTCTCAGAAATTTCTAGTGCGAGACATATTATAATCATGTTAAAATAAATGAATTTTGCCAAAGCTTGATACAGCGACAGAATGAAATCCCCGCCTAATAGGCTATCCACCGTTCACTTCGATATAATTATCTTATTCTAATCTATTAATTTATTTTATCGGGGTCAATTCCGCTGTTTAGTTTTCATGCTATTATTTCCAATGCAATAATCCTCAAAATTCATATTTATATGAAAAATTTACAATTTCGCTATGTTGATAAAATCGTAAATTACGAATAATTTGCGAAATTTTCCTATTAGAATATTTGTATTCAATCATGTTCAAAACAATATCATAAACGTAATTTTGAAGTTGTCTAATGTATTTAGGATCCTCAAAATGGAAGTTTATGCTCAATTTTGCGTTATTCCGACATGTTAAGTAAATCGTAAATTCCAAATAACTTACGAATTTTTTAAATTGGAAAAATCATAGTCTATGATATTCATGCCAGTATCCTAAATAATATTTCGAAAGTTGTTTGACATCTTTACGATGAAAATATCTCTCAAGATTGACGTTTATGTGAAATTTTGCTGTATTTTGCCATGTTAAGAAATTCGTAAATTTCCAATAACTTACGAAATCTTTATATAAGAAAATTTATAGTCATTAATATTTATGCCAGTGTCCTAAATAATATTTTAAAAAAAGTCTGACATCTTAACGATGAAAATATCTCTCAAAATTGACGTTTATGTGAAATTTTGCCCTATACTGCCAAGTTAAGAAATTCGTAAATTTCCAATAACTTGCGAAATTATATATTTACCATATTTATACCATAATTATATATTTATCATAAGTACCATATTTATAGTTACTGATGTTCATTCCGGCATCAAAACTGATATTTTAAAACTGGACTGACATTTTTACAGTAAAAAGTTTCCATTTAATGCACGTTTAAGTGAATTTTTGTCCTATTCTTCCACGTTAAGAAAATCGTAAATTTCTCATAACTTACGAAGTTTTTTAATTCGAATGTTGCAAATAAATAGGGTTCTTGCCAGTGTCGAAAGTAATATTTTAAAATTTATCTGACCTCTCTGCGACAATTTGTTCTCGAGATATCGTGTACAGAGACTAACAAACTAACGGACTAACACACTAACCCACTAACCCACTAACAGACTAACAGACTAACAGACTAACAGACACCCTACAGACAGACACCATAGAAATTTTGTCATTTTTGGATTCCTCATACCTGAAAACGTGTAGAAAAGTCAAAAAACCGAGGTCGAAAATTTTCACGATTACCTAAGTTCCCCATACCTATAGTATGATGGGGAACTAATAATAATTGTTTCTTTCTTTCTTTCTTAAATTTAACAGTAGGGAGCAGGCATGAATATAACAATAAAAGCTACTCTAGACAAAAAAAAAAAAAAATCCTCCTTAACTTGTGTTGACTTATTTTTTACATGTAATATTGATATAAAATGAAATTACCATGCATCTGCGACCTTTAAATTAGAAATTAATAATACAAATTTTGTATTATTTTGTTTCAAATTTTGTATTATTTTGCAAATTTTGTTTATTGCCTTCTCCTCAGATATTGCCTTTATTCAGATATTGCAGTTTATTGCCTTCCCTTAGTATATGTTTATTGCCTTCAGAACATCATGTTTTCCCCCACAAAATGGGTATTTTTGAAATAGTGATTGCTGATACCAAACGGTACAGCTCGGACTTTCTTGTTTACTCGATTTTAGAAAAGTGTGTTTCTGAAGTACATATCAAAACTTAAAAAACAGTGTCGAATACGAATTATTCAATTTGTTTTTCTATATCCAGTAATTTTCGGAATTTCTAAAAACTGTAAAACACGTCTTCGACATTTTTTACGGGATTTTGTTTAGTTAAGAAGAAAACAAATATGTATTGTAGGGGAAAGGGGTGGGGGGCACAAGGAGTTAGACATGGGCAAATTTTAATTTTGTAAATGTGAAAATTGGGAGAAGGTGGGAATCTTCAGTTACTTTGATGGAAAGACCTTTTCAAACAACATTTTAACCAAAAATGTGTTTCTCCATAATTATTCGTTAGAAAAAATATGAAAAAAAATTTCGTTTAAAGTCTTCATCCCGTGTCTCGAGAACACCTTGGAAAATCTAAAAAACCTAAAAAAAAGGGGGGGGGGCTTAATCAGTTTGAAGAATCATTTTTTTGTTTGGAAATTTTTGAAAAAAACAATTGAAATTTCGAAAACAGTGGGCAGCGAAAGGCGCATCATTGAAATTTAAACAAAAGTAGTTCTTTTTTTTAGTTTGTGGAAAATACCTTCTATAAACAAAAACAATTTCTTTAAAAAGAAAGAAAAGAAAAGAAAAGTAACTGAAGCTGTATTGCGATAGGGGGAACCTTAGAAATCAAACAGTAAAACTTCGAGGGGAATTAGGGAGGTTAAGAGCTCATTTAAAATTCTTACTTACAGACTCATATTCAATTTGCATGTTTTTTACAATTTTCAAAAATTCCGAGTCGTTTCCAATAGATTTGGGGAGGAAGATGGGACTTTAAAAAAAATAATAATAATAATATATATATATATATATTTATAAGTTCCTTAAAAATGCCCCACCAGTGGCCGAGCGGTGGATAAAGAGATGCCGGATTCTATCCCATCCGGCACTCTTTGACCTAGCCGTTCCTTCCGTGTTTTTCTCCGAAACTCGCTTAAATACGGGCTTCGACCCCTTAGAAAGACCTCATGGAGGCATTTCTACCTATATGCCTAGGACCCTAGCGTAGTCAGTTGGCCTTAAAACCTACTACCAACCAAACTTAAAAAAGTATCTCTGAAGTGATTGTATCGAGAAGATTTGTCGAAGTGCTAAAAAATCCTTATTTAAAATTTTAATATTAGATCTCTTAGTACACGTTTTACCCCTATAACCCAATTTTAGAAAATGAGGCAATGTCCAAAATCCCTTCACTACGTTTTAGAACATTTTCAGGAATTCTAGCGTGATTACGAAATACTAGGAAGAATGTTGGAACTATGTACAGTATATTTAACCAGATCGAATAAAACTAGATTCAAGAAAATATTTTCTAAAAAACTTTTTCCCGATTAAAATTTCAAAGTAGTCTAACTGAATGCCCCCCGCATATTTTCCTCATCTGAATTAATTTTAAACCAAACAAAATCTCCCTCAAATTGATTAAGCATCTTTTTTAGAATTATCAGAGTTATCAAAGGAGGATCTGAACCCCACCCCCATTGTGTTAAGTATTTTGAAACATTACTGTCAAATGAAATCCTTACAACATTTTACTTTAAACATCTCCAATAAAAAAAAAAAAGCCAAATATTAATATTTTGTTCATTCGATTGGACCATTTAAAAACTTGTGTTTAATTTTTCTTACCTATCTAAAATCTATACGGTGAATGGAGCTCTTTAAAAACTTAGTCATAACACTTTTTTACAAAAACTTTCGTACACAAATTATTTTTTAAACATTTATTTTAAATATTCTATTTAACTATTTAAGACACAGATGAACCGTTGAACCAAAGAAATTGAATATTAAATAAAATACAATCTCTCTCTCTCTCTCTCTTTTTTTTTTTTTTGGTAGAAATTGTTTGTCATTTTTAAAATATACTATAATATGAATTTGTAATGTTTCCATCACACAACAAATATTCTTTCTTAAAGTATTTTATATATCACTTGTTATAAATTTTTAAAATTTCATTTAGTTTGTTATTTTGTACGAAGTAAAATTTAATGTGGTATGACCTATGAAATTGCACTTTTTATACAGGGTTATAAACTCATTGACATGCTCCTTTAATTTTACATTTTAATCATTAACCCCTAAAAAGTAATGATATAAATACAAAAAACTCTTAACGGGTTAAAAGTTTGTGACGCAGCACTGTAATTTATGGCTATAAGAATTAGTAATACGGGTCTTAAAAAAATGATATCAAATTTTCAGTGACGCTTCGCTATTAATTAAAAAATACAGAGATTTTCTTATTTGAATTCGCTTTTTACTTCTATTTATTTTTACAGAGTAAACGTTGTTTTTAACATAAAATAATATATTACATTTACTCACCGATACCTTTTCATTCAAATCTCTTATAATATCAAAATATGTATTTAAAAAAAAAAATGATATGAATATCCGGCAACGCAGTGATGTTACACTAAATGATTTGTTTTACAATTCCACTGCAATTATTTAGTTTTGCATATTAAAGTATATTTGTACATTGAAATATTTCTTTTAATTTTCAAATACGCAGTCAAATATATCACTTTCATTAAGTTGCAAAAAAATAAAAATAGTGTCAGATCGTTTACAGTCGGTACATAGAGGTTTTCGATACTTACAAATCAATTGCGGATATTTTTCAATTTGTAAAATTATTAGGAGGGGCGGGTAGGGGTGGGGCAGTAAGGGGGGCCATGGGGCAAAAACAAATAGAAATACAGTTAGGCCGTTCAAAATTGGTACAGATAGATTTTAGAGGCCTGCAAATCGAATGGGGATATTTTTTAAAAGTGTAAAGTTATTAGAAGGGCCGGGGAGGGGGGGACAGAGTGACAAAAAAAAAATAGAGTTAGATCATTCAAAATTGATACATCGAGGTTTTCGATACCTACAAATCGACTGCGGATATTTTTGAATTTTTAAAATTTTTGGGAGGGGCGGGAAGGAGGGAGGAAGCGGATAGGTAAAAAAATAAAAATAGAGATAGATTGTTCAAAACTGGTGCATAGAGGTTTTTGATACTTACAAATCGATTGCGGATATTTTCGAAATTGTGAAATTATTAGGGCGCTCATATATATGCATTCGCGCGTGCGCATCGCGCACGGGTCTACGCTGCCGAAGGCAGTGGGGACCCGTTGCGACGTTTTTCCCGATCAGTTTTTTTTCTTTCTTTTTTTCACATGATAAAAATTAATGGAATTTTGAGAATTCATTAATTATAATGATTCATTTAAAAATAGTAAAAAGCGAAGCGGGCGTAGCCTGCTAGTATATATATATATTTAACTACATTATTCCCAGTACATACATACAAACACACACACAGACACACGTACACCGTGACTAATAAGTTCTCATACACTTTCAAATTTTTATTACAGTAACACAAAATAAATCATAAAAAAAACGTTTTACATCAAATTAAAGTAGCATTAATTGAGTATCTTTACAGCGAATGCTTTGGAATAATTTCGCCTTTTATTTTCTTAACGAGCTTAAGTCTCTTTTAAAATCCATCACAAGCGGGACGCATGGCTTCCATTGACATTTCCTGCCATATCTTTTAAATTACATTTTTGAATTTGCTCAAATCAGTGTTTTTATAGTCATTCAGTTGAGAGAGTATATATGAGCACACAAAATAACCAAGCGGGTTCAAATTGGGGGAGTTGGGAGGCCATTCGTTATTTGTCAAAATGTCAGCTAAATTTTGACTACACCACTCCTGAACCACACATGCGGCATGAGATAGGGCACCATCTTGTTGGAAGCAAAAATATTTCACCCCATACATTCTCTGGATATTTGGGAGTAAAACGTTTTCCAAAACTTCATTTTTATAATATTGGGTATTGAGTTTTACACCCTTATGAATAAAGACTAAGGGGAGTTTTCCTCTTTTGGAAATAGCGGCCCAAACCATCAGAGACGAAGCATTTTGATAACGCGGAACGTAATGCTGGCTCTCAGGGATGTTATCAATAGAAACCGACCATACACTGTCATTTTAGGGGTTGAGACTTTGCTGTAAAATGAATAGTTTCTCGACTGAAAAGACAAATTCATCCCCAGCGTGCCGAGCAAGAATTTCTTCCACCCTTTGCTTCCTTTTCATCTTAGGAGACTCCGAAACTCCATGAATTTTACGTTTTCTATAAGCCTTGCATCCAAGGTCTATTTTTAGGACGTTTAACATTGATCACATCGATATTTCGAGCTCTCGTGCTAGATTTCTAGAAGATCTTTATCCGTTCCATCGTATCATTTCCCTGACCCTTTCCACAGCCTCTTTTGTCCGGACGGACCTCGGTCTGCCGGATCTTTTTCAGTCATCGACAGAGAACGTCTCATTATACTTTCTGATAGTCCTGTAAATGAAATCTCTCTTCAGCCCCAGGGCTTTCAAGCCTCTGAAAATTTCACCCAGCTGCTCTCCTTTGATGAATTTATCTGTCACAATTTCTCTCAATTTCTTCATTCTACCTAGGCTTAGAAAAATTATAATAGTAAAGCATTTACACTTGCAATAGCTTTATGCCTTACTCTAAATTGCCTGCAAAGTAATTGGACTACAGTAACACATATGCACAACTTTTTAATGTGCTTCAAAAGTTGTATGAGAACTTTATGGTCACGGTGTATATATATATATATTCCCTGTGACAGAATTTAGGTAATACAGTGACGTTGTTGTAGAGAAGAAATTGTCACTTACAGAAAGATTTGCTCATGAAAATTAAAGATAGAATTATTGCAGGGAACCTGCAGAATGTAATAAAGCTAAAAGCTAAAAAACACAAAACTTGTTAAACTTAAAACGCTTCATATTATAACAGAAAACGCACTTCCAACAATTATCGCTCATAGATAATAGTTCGGACACAGGAATGTATCCAAAATCTTTTGTATATCTCTGTTAAAAATAAATAGATAAATAAATAAAAAAAATCTATAAATGATAATTATCATGTATCAGATAGATAATTTATTTGTACCCCTATATTCCACAGAATTCAGGTCACTAGTATACGTCATTGACGTACATCAGTTTTACGCTAGGAATGACAGTACGTCATAAAAATGTACCTGTTTTTTTTTTCCTATTCTTTGTATTGTAACAATATTTATGGCTGTCTCTGTTAATAAACTAGAAATATTACATGCTACATTTTAAATTAGGATCCCGTTGTAGAAAATAAGGTCCTTAAAACTTTTATCTTATTTGAAAGTATTAGAAAACTTTTAAAGAACGAAAGGTTGTCATGCTTATTTAACTTTGATTAATGCTTTACTTAATTGCTTAATGCACGAGACTTGAATTATATTATGAAATAATGACAGAGTCAGATTTATAAAATAAATATAGAGCTTTTATTTTGAGCTTAATAGAAAGGTGGGCGTTGGACTATAATAACATTTACTAAATTATAAACTTAAGAGGGCAGACTTCATAAATACTTTTAACTTTACTTAATTAACCACAATTAATCTCAACTACTTCTTTTAACGCCTTTACCGCTCGCGACGTAGAAATCTTTCGATAGTGGGAGGATTCCCTTACGCCACTATCTACTCAACTTACTATCTCCTACTATAGCCGCTCGCTAACTACTTTAGCCTCCTACTACTTCTCCCTAAGCCGCTAACAACTAACTCAGCTACCTCCGTCTCTTGGCTACCTCTTCTAAGCCGCACGCAACTAACTTACTTCTAACTAACCTCCAAAAGCAATCTTCCTTCTCCTTTTATACAATTTACTTTCCAAAATATTAACATATTACAATTTAATTTAGCGTAAGAACTAACTCCATTCATCAACTGAATCCTAAATTCTTCACATTCACGTGTTGTTCATAAAGTGCGAACTTCGTTTGTAGCGTTACGCTAATATTGGTATACCTCACAAACACTTATGTAGTCATATGACATTACAAAATTACAATACTGAGACACCATGAAATTTTGAGTATTTTCCCTAGTAAAGTAAATTGAAAAATGGATATACTCCCTATTTCACGACTCAAACAAATAACTAAAATCCAAACAGAATCGAAGGGAGAAAGAAATCCAGCGTAACATCATGGAATAAGGATGTTTTCCCATGCGGTTTCATATTATTTTCCCTTTAAGGTGCCATCCTTTCGTACTCCGAGCACCTTAGACTAAGGGTACCATTAATCTAATCTGTGATGCCATCTTTCACTTTTCAAGACAGCTTAATTAGAGGTGCTTTTTTCACCCTTTTTAAGGATGCTATTTGGCACCAAAAAGGGTGTCACCAGTGAGTCAACCTTTTCACCCCCAGAGGATGCCATGTGTCACCTGTAGTTTTAACAGTGTAGATTAATTTGCAATAAAAAGGCTATATATAACACACACGTCCCCAATCTTTCTCTCTATCGAACTGCTGCACTGCTCTGAACTATTCACGTGCTCCCAGCAGTTCCACTGTTTCGAGGTTCTCAGTTGCTCCGAACTGCTCTTCTGCTCCCAACAGTCTACCTACTCCAAAATGTTCAGCTGCTTTGAACTTTTCCGACTTGTTCCGCAAACTAAGATTTGTTTTCTGAATATTTTTTAAATAAACAGATTTTCTATCCGCGTATCGCCAATCAATTGATATTCATATTTTTTCTGGAGCTCCATAGTTTATAATAAAGACAGCCTATTTGTCTGGTAACCTTCGCCTTTAGCTTAAAACTAACATATGAAGCCATCGTACACAAGAGGAAAATAAACGTTCTTTGTTGGTTTGCAAAAGTAAACATTTCATTTTGGAGAGAGAAAACAGGTAATTTTGGCGAAAGTGAACAGTTACTTTGGTTTTTGCCCAAAACTGTTCTGATGAACTGTTCCTCATTCTTTGACTGACTCTTAGTTTCGAGTTCTTGAATTTAAAGTGCTTATTTAAAGTTTTGTACTTATTAATATGGTTTTTCAGCACGTAAAATTTAGATATTGTTTCAAATTTTTCGTCATGTATTGAGATTTTTTTTTTTTTTACTTAATAAATATTTATTCTTCAATATATATATATATATATATTTTTTTTGAATATTTTAGAAAATAAAGTTTTGTGAGAATCGATTTTTTTTTCTGTAATTCTTAAAAGAACTGACACCGTCAGAAAAAAGAAATAAATAAATAAAGAAGAAAGTCTGTTTCAAACTTAAGACAGAGTGTTTAAGTTTATTTGTGCTTTACAGAATTTCCTCTAATTTCACTTCTTCTTTATTTAAACAAAATGTAACAACTTGCAGAAACAGTAAAGCTCCAATTTTGTACCTTTGGGCGTTCCCGAATCATATGATCACTACCACTAAGTACATTCAAACACAGCTTCCTGCGTAGAAAAGCCTTAATTGTTCAAACTCGCAAGTTAATACAAGTTTGTCCCTTGATAAATATGGCTTCTGGTAACAACACAATAATCAGAACGTGATATTTCTTTTAGTACTTAAAAATTTACGAATAAATAATCTGGTGTAGCTTATTTAAATTTCTAGGAATAACGAAAAAAAAAAAATCATAGTCATCAACATTTAAATTTTTTCGTAACCGCTGACGTAGATCCACGTCATTTGAAAAACAGCAACTCCACTAGTGGGTGTTTCTTTCTGAATTTGTACGTGAATTCATAATATTTTGTTCTGAAATATGTAAATTGGAAGAATAACGCCCACAGGCGGACCTTACTGTCGTAGAGCCAAAATCATGCGGTCACGAAATTGTTAATTTATTGCGGATTAGCATTAGCCCCGCCTTTTTTCGCACCATTTTTTTAATAGGAAAATTTCTTCATTATGTAACTGCGATAAAATAAGTAAAAATTACTCTTATGAAAATGTACGTAAGTAAGTAAAAAGTACTCTTATGAAATAAAGGCTCCGGAATAAATTAAAATCTTGGCAGCTCTGTTTTTATATAAGATTGTGAATTATTGATACACAGCCGAAACACAGAGGATTGCTCTTTTGTAGAAAAAAAGTTCCACATTTAAGCATTTTTCTAAATCATTACGTCTTTTTAAAGAAAAATTATGTTCATTCTGTTTATTCGTGTTCCTCTTACTTACCAGCTTGGAATATGCGTGGATATTCTGCGCGCATAATATCTCCGTGATGGTTTGTCAAAATTTAATTAAAGTTAGCAGCTTTTACGTGAAATACAAATGTATGAAATGACGAGCAATTAACTCATTGGCATTAATAGTTTTGTAAAAAAGCATAATTGCGCCAAACATAATGATATATTATTGTACATGGTAATTAAATAAAATCACAAGAATGCAGCTTTCCAGAAAAAATTAATTTTCTTCATTTTAATTGTAGGATATTTTTACATGTGCAGTTTTTTTTTTTTAAGATTCATATGGAGTATCATTTTCATGTAATCCTGTGCGAAAAGCGGACATCGAAAAAAATAATTCGTTCTGACATTTTTAAGGAAAAAGAGTACAATTAAAAATTTACAATTATTCTAACAGCTAAAATAGACAGGTGACTTCTTTTTTAACACATCTTAAAAATTACAAGCTTTAAAATTAATTATTTTTTGTGTTGTTACGTAGCTGCGATCATTGTAATTAACCCTTATCGCTTGTATGCCCCTTCTGAGAGGACATTAAAAAATCGAGCCACGCCTTAGGTGATCCTTTTCAAATGAAATATAATTTTTACATTAATAAATAAATGAAATGATTATAAATGGAAAAACAATATTCACCTATCAATCCGAACTTTTTTGTGTAAAAGGAACACAATATTATGTATTCTAAAATCAATTATCTACAAATAAGTTAAATATAAGGTTTTTTTTTTTTTTTTTTTTTTTTTTTTTTTTTCCAAATTGTATTGAAAATAGTTATATAATACAAACATTTTTTTTTTTTTCGAATTTATATAGCATTTAAACGGATTTGTTTTTGAAAGAACATAATTTCTTTTTTTATTGATTAATAATAAAATTTATATTATTTAATATTTGATATATTTACATTATGTTTAAACACACTAAAAATGTAAGATTAATATATTGAATCAGATGTACTTAGAACGTAAACGTAATCTAAAATTTTTATAACAAGAAATGAATTAGTTTTAAATTTACCGGAAATGAAGTTTGCAAGGTGAAGTAAATATAAAAAATACGGGTTCATTATATTTGAATAAAAAAATATGCCATTAAATAAATTTTCATAAAAATATTAGCAGCACTTATTTTCATTTTAAGAAATGATATGGTAATTATTTAATGCATATTAATGAGAAACTTGAAAAAAAATATATTAAAATTATATTATAAAATATTTCATTCAATTCAATTTTAGAGGGATGTATCTAGTGGAATATTATACACATTTTTTTTTTTTTTTTTTTTTTTTTTTTTTTTTTTTAATGTTTAACTAATACAGTATATTTTCTAAACATTGTAAATTGCATAGGTATTACACTGAGCTTTTGAATAATTAATCAAATTTTTAAATAATTTTTACATATTTTCATGTGAATTAGTTAATATTATTTTATAATGATTTCTTGAATATTACCTCGATAAATAACGTTATACGCACATTTCTATAAAAATTCAATTAGAAAAGTTGTCAGTAAATATTAAATATAATTAGAAAATATTGTTTCTATTTAAACAATTCATGATATTTTTAAATCATCTCCTTAAATAACAGGCGTATGAAGTAAATATACATAAAAATTACACTGCTCTAAAAAAAAAAATCGAGATTTGATACCATTCTTGCTTATTCTTATGTAAAATGGCATCCTGAATCCGAATATGCCTCCCATTTTGCCCAGTCACCCACAGTTTTATAGTTACACTTCCCCCTCTTTTTTTCCCCTGTTCGATAATTTTATGAATTTGATTTGAAGAAAGAAAAATAACACTGCGGAACAAAAAAAATAAAAAAATCTGCGGCATTTATTTTGTTAATGGTTTTTGTAAACACTTGTATTAGTCATACACAGTATGCTTTTACTTTTTTTGGATTGGTTCTTGAGATAAACGAAACACAAGAAATCAATGAAAAAATGTAGACTATACCCTCCTAAAGATCTATTAATTTGATTAACACCACTAAATTTTATTATCTATTCACGTATATAGGTACAACAGTTTTTCGAATCAGGTATTAGACCTTGAAACTATCAGTTCGTGTCTTATTGTAAGTTTAAAAGTGCTTTTTTTCTTGAAAAATATGAGTTCGTTTATGAAAGCCTTGTGTTAACAACCCCAACAGTTTTTTTTTTTTTATATATGTGGCAAATTTTGTTTACAAAAGCAAAGAAAAAAGATCACGGAATGTGTGATAAAAACCTGTGAATCACACTTTGGGAGAAAGCTTGCACAAAAGAATAAATATTGGGTGCCCAATATCGTCTGTAAGCCTTGTGTAGAATCTTTGTGATACTGGAGTCAAGGAAGCGGTAAAGGGCTTCAATTTGGAGTGCCGGTGACATGGACTGACCCTACTAATCACTTAAATGACTGTTACTTTTCTGCAGTGAATATAAAAGGTATCAACCGGTATAAATAAAACGTACTTGGGTTTATCCTAATGTGGAATCGACTAAACCTCCAGTATTACACAGTGATGATTTGCCAATTCCAGTGTTTTCAGGTCCATCTACTGCAAACTGTGATGATGTTAAAATGTCAGAGGGATCAGACAATCAGACGAGCAACAGTGAAAGTGAGTTTGAAGAAAGTAGTTCTACAAAACAAGGATTTTCTCAAGAGGAGCTCAGTGACTTGGCTCGTGATTTAAATTTATCAAAAAAATCGGCCGAAATTCTTGCTTTGAGATTAAAAGAAAAACATTGCCTTCAACCTGGTGTTACCATTACATCCTTTAGGACCAGAGAGCAAGACCTTCTTCCTTACTTTACTGAATAAGATAAGCTTGTATTTGTAACAATGTTTCTGGACTCTTAAATTGTATGGGCCTTCCCGAATATAAGCCTAAACATTGGAGGCTTTTTATAGATACCTCAAAAAGAAGTCTGAAATATGTATTGCTGTACAGTCACCCAAAAAAAAAACGCCACCCCCCCCCACCTAATTTCGCCGTAAATTATCGTAGAAACATTTGACTGGTACCGATCGATTTGTAATAACGTCTAGTTTATAACGGTATAGTTAACTTTTGCCTAAGGGGTCGTCTACATATTAAAACTGGCATTAACTTCATTTTCTTCAATGGCAACCCCTATTTTTGACTTCATATTCAGATTTCTGAGATCAAGGCGGTTCGAAAAACATACCTATTTATATACCTTAAATCAATATTAAATAGAGTTACACGTGAAAATGCATTAGGGGTCCGTCTATACATTTAGAAAACATAAATCACGATCTACCACCCAGTATACATTATTTATTAAGTTTCACACCGGAAAAAAATTTCAGAAATGTTAATTATAAAATAAAAAAAATCACTAATTCACAGAACTTTCTGAGTTAGTTTATGAATTAAAAGATTTTTATTGGTTTCTATTGATTAAACATCAGATAGTTCACTTCATACGAAGAAAATTAAATAGCTTGAATAGATATTAAAATATCTATCAAAAGAAAAAAAGAAAAAAAAGATGAATGGTTTTAAATTTGTTTGAAAATTCAAAATTACTTTAACTCAAGCTGCCGTATAATTGTCTGAAACGGCGGCACTCAACCTGGCTCCCACAGCCGTTTCACAGTGACAATGGGAGTTTTTTCTGATACTGCAGTACTTTCATTTTCTTTAATTGACATTTTTAAAATATTAAAACAGATTTTTTTATTTTTATTTATTTAATTTTTTAATTAATTATTATTATTATTTTTTTTTTTTTTCATGACATTATTAAAAACTTTTACATAAATCTCCACGATCTTCTTTTGCTTTTATATTTTATAATGTGTAACAAATTAATATGTAAAATAATAAATCCTACTACTTAATGGGATGTTCTAAAATTCTACACTTTAACACAGATACCGAAGTGGACGGTGGGTGTAGAAAGGCTGACTACCCTTAATCTAAATCTTCACTTGAAAAGGTCAAAATGTTACATAACTCTTTTTTTTTTTTTTAATGAAAAAAGAAGAAGATAAGGAGGAGAAAGAAAGATCAAAACGAATATAAACATACTTGCCAACATCCTAATTAATATTCCGTAGTCTTCTTAATCCCGCCCTTTTTTCCACACCAGTAAGTTTTTCGAGTAATATTCTCCAAATAAAATTACGATTAAATAAAGACGCAAATACTCTAAAAAGACACTGGTGTGAAAAAGAAGGCGGGGCTAAAAATACTACGGAATATTAATTAGGATGTTGGCAAGTATATATAAAGCATATTAAACGTTAATACCCTTTAAACACTGGAAAAAGGCGGGGTTTTGTATTGTGTGTCATTTGGGAGCTGTAGAGTGCCAGAAAATTACTTTATGTAATAAAACTTTTCATTTAAAGGGTATTTAAAGCAGCATTATATTTAATACATAGACTATTCAGAAAAAAAAATACCATTCATCTGAATCATGAAAAATAAAGAACATTTTCTGGCATTGCTCTATGTATATACATTCTTGTCAACCTATCCCGGAAGATTACTGGTCCCGCCCCTTTCCGTACATTTTTTTCACAGCAGTCTTTTTAGAGCCGTGTCAGCCATCGGTGGCTGACACTGATCTTTCCATTTAGGCTAAGTCAGCCGGCAGTGTAAAATATGATATAAAACTACAGAACTGACATAGTTTTAAGTAATTACTGACAATTTATTTAAAATTTACTTCATGTTTTTTTGTTTTTTTTTTATAGGATTTTTATAGGATTATATCGTTAAGGCCTAATGGGGTTTATTGAAACTCGATAAACATAACACGCTTCTAAGCAGCACGTGTGGCCTGAATGGGATTTCCATAAGAATTCGCGTGGCGCTCATTGAGTTAATCGTAAATGTATTTGAAGTTAATTACTCTAAAAATTAAATTGTGTACACACAGGGGCGGGAACTAACAATGTTACGGGTTAGGTTGGCAAGTATGCATATATATTTTGCTTGATTTATAAAAATTTATAACACATTTTCTTCTTTTTTTTTAGTATTTTGTGTTTATATCTCTCATTAAAAATAAATACAATATTCATATATAAACATTTCCATACAGTAATGTATATAAACATATTGATTAAAGAAGATTTGTTGATATTATATAATTATTCTTCTATCTGTATAGTATATTAACACAAATATATTTTGTAAATTTCGCAGCATCGAAAAACAGCAACATAGCTTCCATATCAAGGCTTAATGTAAATAGCCACGCCTTTTCACAAATTTTCTAAAACTTTATAATATAAAGCAAAATAATTTTGCATATTTGTAATTAAATCATTTAAGTTTTGTCTTCAATAATCGATGTAGTAAATACCATTGTGATTTATGCACACCAGCGTCACATATAGAGTCAAATAGGAATATGCAAATTTTTCTTTTTTTTTAAATAGTGTTTCAGCGAATCAGAGGCGGGGCTTCTTTTCTTTTGAAATTCTTTCACAATCCCTCGCCTACATTGTGATAACTTTACAAAAATATGCCAATTTGTATAATAAACATCGAAATATTGCTTAGGAAACAATAAAAATAACATAAAGGTAAATTAAAATAGTTTTCCGTCAAATTATATACAAACATTTACTTATAGAGGATACAGATTACAACAAGTGACGGCCCCCTAACAGGAATAAAAAGTGAAATATCACTGTAACTCAAAAAATAATGTTAGGAACGAGCTGTAAATTTGGAAACCTATGTTTTTGATGATGCCCGTTCTATCCGTGCAAAAATTAACATAGGTCATAATTCATAATTTTTTCAAATATGAAATTATTAATAATTTTCATAATTCAAAAAATGTTCTTTTAGCAAAAATTTGCATGGAATATGTTTGGGTTACTTCATTCTAACGAATAAAGAAAACGGAATTTAAATATCATAATTATTTCGGAAGATATGATTTAATGTTTGTCTCATTCATTTAACATTAACACCCCCAAACTTTGACAGCTTATAACTCTATGAAAAATTGAGCGAAATATATAAACTATACCATTTTCCGTGATGATTTGATCCAAAGAATTCAAATAAATTATAAAAAATGGGGGTTACCATTGAAAAAAATGAAGTTGATGTCAGTTTTAATATGTAGACGAACCCCTAAGTAAAATCTAACTATAACATTATAAACTAGACGTTATTACAAACTGATTGGTACCAGTCGCATGTTTCTACGATAATTTACGGCAAAATTAGGTGGGGGGGTGGCGTTTTTTTTTTGGGTGACTGTACAATGGAAATAAATTTGCTTCAGTTCCAATCGGTCATACTACCAAACTAAAAGAGGAATACCAAAATATTAAAATTGTTTTAGAAAAGATTTCGTATGCAATACATCAGTGGTCAGTATGCGTCGACTTGAAAATGGTGAATTTTTTATTAGGCCATCAAGAAGAGGTGGGTATAATAAATATCCCTATTTTATATGTCTATGATATAGTCGCGCAAAAACAGAACATTGAATGAGAAAGGTCTGTCCTTTGAGGGAAAATATGGAGGTACGAAGAGCATACGTGATTCATGAACCACTGATAAGCCAAGAGAAATATCCTTCTTCCACCACTTCACATCAAGCTTCGGCTAATGAAACAGTTCATCAAAGCCCTTGATAAGACTGGTGACTGTTTTAAATATGTGTGTCAAAAATTTTTAGCCCTGAGTATGGAAAAATTAAAAGCAGGCATCTTCGATGGACCACAAATCCTTACTCTTATAAAAGACACTGTATTTGTAAACCATATGACACAAATTGAATCTGAAGCATGGCTAAACTTTGTTTTAGTAGACAAACGTTTTTTGGGGATTCATAAAGCACCAGACTATGCAGAATTGGTTGCTATAAAGCTTCAAAATTTTCACACATTAGGAATTACCATGAGCATTAAATTGCATTTTTTGCATTGCCATTTGGACAGATTCATAATCTGGGCGGATACAGTGAGGAACAAGGAGAACGGTTCCACCAGGACATCAGGATAATGAAAGAAAGATACCAAGGTCGATGGGATCGCCACATGCTGGCTGACTACTGTTGGACATTAATAAGGGTTTGTCCTGAGCAAAACTATGACAAAAAAACTTACAGAGAATGTTTTTTGTATTTTTTGTTATAATTATTTCATGAACAGCATGTATATTTCTTGTTTTTATATCGTTCTTATAAAGAATCTTAGTAAAAATATTTCTTCAATACATATATATTTTTTTATTTAGGTTTTTTTCAGTGAAATAGCTAATAGTCTTTATCTCAAAAACTAGAGCCAATTTGACAAACCTAATAATTTTCTAGCATTCAGCACACTAGTCTTATACAGAATTGACTTTAAGCTACCATGCCGCAAAATGACTGTTCCCCAGTGTAATTAATTTAACACCTAGAAACAAATATATGTATATATATATATATATATATATATATATAAAGTTTAAAAAATAACATTAATAACAGATTAAAATACATATATATATATATATATATATATATATATATATATATATAAGATATTAAATGTATAATTTCTGTGGCAAGTTCCCGCCAAAAACTTTCTGTTGTCGCAAATGTCCATGTTTCAGACTTTTCAGCTCTGTATCCCCCCAGAAGTCATTTAACTGTTAAACTAATCCTCCCCTCCTAAAAATCAAACTTATAACCATAAAATCACCGAAAAGTGATAAAAATAGGGGTCCATTCCTAAAAAACATGGGTGGTAGGGCAAAATGTGTGTCACATTCAGATTCAGGAGGTCATTTTACACAAGAATATGTTGAAGTGGTGTCAGAGGAATTTTTATGCCGAGCAGTGCTATCTGACTGAAATTTTATTATTATTAAACATTATAAAAATATAATAATAAATGGATTTATTACTAAAATTACTAACGGCATTTCTTAAAGAAAAATATTGTGCAAACAGATAAGGAAATTATATTTATATTAAAAGAATATACAATTTATTTAGTTAAAGTAATTTTAAACAGGGATATAGATTCAACTAACATTATATATCGCCATGGAGGGTGGTGATGCATATTCTTGGTTGCCAGTTTTATCCTTTTTGTCTACCGGAAATTTTTAATAGAATCTGTTAGCCAAAAAGTGTTAAAATTGGCAAATATGTAAATAACATAACCATTAATTTCAATTCCCAACTTCGAAAATCATCTCGAAATTTTTCAATAAAATACCAGATATATTATGTATATAAATTAAAGATGATATCATTCAATGCATATATATATATATATTGTTAAATAAATTATACACATATATTTACAGGGTGAGTTTGACATAGTCTGCCAAAAGAAAGGAGGTGATAGAACATCCCATGGGGAGCATGACACACCATAGAAACCCTGTCCTATCTCTCACCGTTTCTGAGTTATGGTAGATAGAAAAAAAAATCTGTTTTTTTCCATCCCGTGAGGAAAAAAAACCCAAATTTGTGAGCTTTCTGAAAGACTTACACTCAAAATAAGCACATATTTGCTAAGAGCAGAAAAAATCCTATCGGGTGACACCGTTTACATGAGGATACCTTAATTTGACAGATTTAAAAATATATAGTGTAACCACGTTTCCTAAGCCTAGCAATGAGCACGAGTCGAAAATCTTGGAGGGTTTCCAAGTTGACCAACAGGTTTGAATTTAGTGAATATCCAGTCATTCGGTATTTTCTTATGTCTTATTTTCTCTCAACGAAAAGCTTGTCTCCCCTATTTTACTTGTAGACTCGTTGAATGCGCACTTGCGCAGAGGCTTTCATGGTCGCAAGAAATATAGTTAAAGAGTACTTTCATAATGTATTTTGCATCAGCATACAAAAAAAAAAAAATCTCTTTTGCTAAAATTTTGTGCTCAAAAAACTCGTTTCGGCGTAAATTCAATAAATAATCTTTAAATAATTCAAACTTTTGTAAAAAACGTTAGATTTAGTTTAAAAAATGCAGCATGCTTTATTGCTCCAGGCTAGCAATATTAAATTTTAACCACTGGCTACCAGAGTCATAAAAAATGGTACTAATTTTGCAATTTTGGTAGCCACCTGTAGATATAAATATGCCGCAAGTCGTATAATATACCGCTTTAGATATTTAAAAAAAATCGTTTTTGTTTCCTTTTTAAGGGGTTTCTGAAATTTCCAAAATGTTCGATTATTTCGCTTCTAAGCGATAACATTATTGGGGGTTTTCTTTTATATATATATATATATAAATCTGTTTTCCGAAATGCGCGACAATTTTTCATTCTAGTACTGAAATGTATTATTTCTTTATCAATTGTCAAAACCATTTTTAATATATCATGTAAGAGCCAAAATTCGGAATTACTTCGTCACAAATCAAAAATATTATCATTTTTATTTTCAAAATTTTTTCACTAAATACGCGATAATTTTTCGGCTTATTAACGAATCATTTCGCCGTTAATTGTCAATATTTACGTTTAATAATACAAGCAGTTGGGGAAAAGTTATTCATCAAAATACGCGATGATTTTACGGGCCATTTTTGAAATATGGAATTTTATCAACGAATTCGAAAAATTTTCGTATTATAAAGCAAACAATTACTGAAGTAGGCAATTATTTCGTTACTAATCGTCAAAGTTTGCAATTCTTCAAATTTATTTTCCTATATACACTATAAACAAATTGTCTGAAATTTGAGAAAATACACGTACAGGGATGGAACACGGGCGCAGAATTCATACCACTATCAATATAAGAAAATTTTCTACCTCTTGAATCAACGATATTATAGGTGGAGAAATTTCTTAAACAGATTCCGGTATGAATTCTGCGCCCGTGTTCCATCCCTGCACGTAATATGCGAAAAAATTACGTTGTCAAAACGTATTTTCTAGAATTAGAGTAAATTGCTGGCAACAAAAGAGCAATTCTTTTTACAGTGGCCTTTTATTCAAATATGGTATCATTAAATCGTCTATTGCAGAAATTTACGTTTAGTTGCATTTAATATTTGAAAAAGTCTATTAATTCGCCGCCTGTAAAAAAAAACAAAAAAAAGTGAGTGAAGCTCGATTTATCAGATTTCCACATTTCTACATCTTGCTGTGGTTCAGTGGTTTTCTGCCATTCCCCGTAAAATCTACGGTGATTTCGTAGATTTTGGTTGGTATTTCCATGCTTTTGATTTAAAAGAAAAATAAAACTAAAACATGATCGCCACTTTTTTATCCACTAGGGTTTGAATTTTTGGTAGCCATTTTGAACGTAATGGTCGCCCATCTGAGACTCGCAACCGCTAATCTAGATCTCCAGTATGCTTGGTAAAACGGAATGATTGAGTGGGGCTTTGGATACATACATAATTACATTATTAGCAATGTTCTTAAGTCATAAAATTGGTTTAAAACTAGCATAAAAATATTAGATTAATATATAATCTACAGAATTAATTTAAATATTTAGATTACGTAGAGACATCTTGACGCAGCATTATATTTATAAATATTGTAAAATGTCTTTCCGATTAAAAAAGCTCATTTAAACAAGAGTTAAATATTTTTTTGCAGCACAACGTATAGGTAAAAAGTGCTACTATTTTCTATAATAAAATTTCATGAATACCATCTTATTTTTGCTAATAACTTTTAACAAAATACCTTTAATAAGGGCATTAAAAATTTTATGGTCCTTATTTTCAAGAAATATTTATATGCAAAACACAGGTTCCCTTTTCTTTGAATTAATAACAAAAATCTATATTTTTTATTATACTTGTTAAAATAAACCCTTCTGTCTTTCTAATACCAAGATAATGTTTTATAGAGAGATTAATAATATAAAAAGTGAAGGGGGGAGGAAAAAAGGTATTTTGAATCATTTATTTATTTCTTAAAATATATAATATTGGTAATTTTTTATTTCGTTCGAGGATTTTTAGAGGAATATTTTCGTTATAATAATAATAATATTATTATTATTACTAGCCTTTTGAGCGAAGAACATATAAGTGATAGCCCCTACATACCATGTATAATTTTCAGAAATATCTTGTAATTATACTAAATTATTGTTACATTAAAAATCAATTACTTCCTAAAATTTGACAGAATTAAATTAGGATATCACCTTACACACGAGAAATTAAATAGTAAATAAATATATCTACAAAGTAAATATCTACAAAGGCAAACTGGCTTCATAATCTCCAAAATATACTTTTAAATATGAGCTTTTAAACATGTTTCAACACAAAAGGATTTTTTTTTTCCAATTTCTTCAAGAAAATACACATTTCAAGTGTATTAGATTATTATTATTATTTTTAAATATCTAGAAAAAAAAAACATTTGTCCCTAGAAGCCAAGTGTAGTCTTTAGGTCAAGGATAATCAATGTGTTAACACATTACATCGCTGTCCTATCATTTCAACAAAATGCAATTGTAACTGGTCCACGTTAGAGAAATATTATATAGATTATTATTATTATTAAACCATGCAGAGCATTTAAACCAGTGCAATGCATTATTTTTTTTTTTTTTTTTTTTTTTTTATATTTCAGAAGCGACAGGATATTTAGGATATTTTAATAATGACGCAAAATATTTACTATGCGTTAGAATATATTATATCAATTAAATATTATTTTTAAAAAAATTGCGCAAGCACAAATGTTTACAAAGCGCTTTTTTACGTAACTTAATGGCAAAATTTTTAAGTGTTCATATGGTATATATATCAAAAATGTTTAGTGGGGAATTTTCATGCTAATGGTCAAAATAAGTTAACCTTAATTTTACCCGATGTTGCTTAGCCATGACTTAATTGCGCTAACGTAGAATAGTCGTTTAAGTCCAATAATATATATATATATATACACACCGTGACCAATAAGTTCTCATACAACTTTTGAAGCAAGTTAAAATGTTGTACACATGTGTTACTGTAGTCCCAATTATATTGCAGGCAATTTAGTGTTATGTATAAAGCTGTTGCAAGTGTAAATGTTGTACTAATTATAATTTTCCTTTACCTAGGTAGAATGAAAAAATTGTGATAAATAAATTCATCAAAGGAGTGTAGCCGATTGAAATTTTCAGAGACTTGAAAGCCCTGGGGGTGAAGAGAGATTTCATTTGCAGAACTATCAGAATGTGTAATCAGACGTCAAATGTCGATGACAGAAAACGATCTGGCAGACCGAGGTCCATTAGGATAAAAGAGGCTGTGAAAAGGGTCAGGGAAAGGATACGACGAAACGGACAAAAATCTGCTAGAAAACTAGAACAAGAGCTCAAAATATTGAGGGGATCAATGTTAAGCATTCTGAAAAAGGATCTTGGGTGAAAGGTTTATAGAAAACGTAAAATTCACGGAGTTTCGTATCCTGTTAAAATGAAAAGGAAGCAAAAGGTGGAAGAAATTCTTGGTTGGCACGCTGAGGATGAATTTGTCTTTTCTGACGAGAAATTATGCATTTTACAACAAAGTCTGAACCGAAAATGACAGAGTAGGGTCAGTCTGTATTGATAGCATCCCGGAGGGACAGCATTACGTTCCCTGTTATCTCTGATGATTAAGGCCGCTATTTCCAAAAGCGGAAAACTCCAGTTAGTCTTCATTGACAAAGGGGTAAAAATCAATGCCCAATATTATAAAACTGAGGTTTTGGAAAAAAGTTTTACCACCGACTGTCCAGAGTATGTATGGGGTGAAATATTTCTGCTTCCAACTAGATGATACCCCTTCTCATACAGCACGCTTGGTAGAGGAGTTGTGCAGTCAAAATGTAGCTGCCTTTTGCCAGAGAACGAATGGCCTCCCAACTCCCCCGATCTTAACCCGCTTGATTATTTTGTGTGGTCATATATGCTCTCTCAACCGAATAACTATAAAATTACCGATTTCAGCAAATTCAAAAATGTAATTCAAACGATATGACAGGAAATGTCAATGGAAGCCGTGCGTGCCGAATGTGATGGATTTGAAAAGAGACTTAAGCTCGTTACGAAACTAAAAGGCGGAATTATTCCAAAGCATTTATTGTAAAGATACTAAATGAATACTACTTTAATTTTATGCAAATAGTTTTTGTATGATTTACTTTGTGTTAACGTAATAAAAAATTGAATGTGTATGAAAACTTAATGGACATGGTGCATATATATTAAATGAATATTGTAATATCCAAATACATATCCTTTACAAATTGAACTGTATTTCTGTTGATCTCAAAAAAGTGATATTTCGCTCGTAACTGTAAAACAGTGTTACGTAAAGTGATGTGGTTTTTAAGAACGTATTTTGAATGTAACGCATAATTGGTTTTAAGCATTCAAATTCCGTATAAGAAATTCTGCACTTTTCCAAGCATATTATTCGATATATAAGTTAAAATTTGATACAATTTTAAAAGATAAGTTAATTAAAGAGTAATATCTGAGTGCGATTACGTTCGATGTATTTAATGCAATTTTAAATAAATTATTGATTTATGTTTACAAACTAATGCAGCGTCTCTCCATTTTTACTTATACGTTTCACAGTCTCAAACACAGTCTGCCATCATACTCATAAGTGTATTAATATCACTGTAAATGTATATTCATTTATTTTTATTTTTATCTTTATTATTATTATTTTTTAATTAATGCCAGAACGAGTTTTGATTTGTTTGACAATTTGTAATTACAAATATATATATATACAAATATATATATATACAAATATATATATATATATATATATATATATCTATATATATACATATATACTAATAATGTATTTTTAAAGATACACGTTCGTCCTACCCATATACTTTAGTCATTCTTTACGGGAAAATAGGTCTGAGGGTACAGTTTGAAGATAACTGAATTCATATAAATGTTTTTAATACGTATTTTTATAAACCTAACCTTTCTTCCATACATGGTGTTTTAAATGAAAAATAAATCAGCTTTATTTTGCAATCTGTAATAATGGTAAGTTTCTTTTTTTTCCATTTATATTTTTAATTGTATTAATGGATTTATTTTAAAAATTTGGGTAATTTATAAACAGAAATTTTGTAAAATACTATACTAACTTATATATATATATATATATATATATATATATATATATATACAAATTTTAAACTTCAAGAGAACTTAGGAAAACTATACTTTCAAGAGTGCAAATAAATAATATTGTAAATAGTGCTTATTATAAAAAAAAAAAAAAAAAAAGTACGAACATCTAAATATGTAGAATGAGTCTATATATTCTAATAATATTAATAATAATAAAACATCATTATTTATTTCGGTACACGTCCTAATTCTGTAATTATAGTTATTAAATTAGTGTTTTATAACTAAGGCACTAATTTAAACTAAGTGTTTTATAACTAAGGCATCGTAAAAAAAATGCATTTCTCTTACACATATCTTGTCATTTACATTAACAAATTCACTCTAGAAATAATCATATATATAATGAAAAATAACATTTTAAGAAAAAAATTATAAAAACGTACATTATTCACAGAAGATATGTACAGACTCATAAATATTCATTGAACAACGGCTAGGTTGATACTTTGGTGGGAAATACTCATCCTACGTGTCAAAAGTAATTAACACTTAATTTTAAACGATGTAGCTTAGCAAGGGAAATAGTTATGATAAAGTAGAAAATCTTTTTAAATACAATTTCTAAACAATTTGAATTAAAAAAAAAAAAAAAAAAAAAAAAGATAAGTATCAATTCAAAAAACACATAAATAAATATTTTTTGTAACCACATTATTTTTATTTTTTTACCTTGATTTTCAATCCTCATTATTAAATAATATATAACTTATAATTACACCGTCCCAAAAAAATTACAGAGTCCAATATCCTTTTTTTGCCTGTGTGTGTGTGTAGGTGGTGTGTGTGTATCTCGCATAACGCAAAAATAAATAAAAGATAAATGAATAATATCAATTCAAAAATTGGACGTTGAACTTTGCAAATTGGTATATTGGTTTATTATAACATCTAGTTGTGCACCTCTCTTTTTGGACTTTCTATGACATTCCGTTTTTGAGATATTTACGAAAATTATATTCATAATGATCAAAAATACAAATGTTTTGGCTACCATCATAGAGATTTCAAAAGAAGCTAATGGTATAGCCAGTAATGATATTGTTATAGCAGTTGAAGACATTTTTGCCTGTACAAAGTTATGTCTAAAGACATAAGCAGGTTCTAGTCGAAAAATGCATTTTATTTAAAGAATATTCAGCCCTTAAATAGAGCCCTTAATGTAACTCACATTACTCTAAAACGGTTGGACGTAGAATGTTGCAAATTGGAATATACGTTTGGTATAACATCTAATTGAGCACTTTCTTTTTTGCACTTTATTCGATTTTCCGTTTTACGAGATATTTAGGAAAATTTTAAAAATGGTGACCAAAAATACAAAGCTTTTGGCCAGTGTGTATGACATACCATCATATAGTTTTCAAAAGAAGCTAATGATAGAGCTAGTAATGATATTGTTATGAAAGTTGAGGATATTTTTGCAAGTAGAATGTTATTCTTAAAGAGATAAACAGGTTCTTGACTACGAAATTATTTTATTTAATGAATATAAAACCTTTAGATAAAGCCCATAATTTTATTGTTGTGAAAGTTGTCGATATTTTAGAGTGCAGAAATTGATTCTTTAAGTCAGAAGTAGGTTCTAGTCGACGAATGTATTTTATTTAATGGATATTCAACCCGTAGACAGAGCGTGTAATGATATTGATAAAAAGATTTGTCGACATTTTTGCGTATAGAAAGTAATTCTTCAACAAATAAGCAAGTTCTAGTCGACGAAAGCACTTTATTTGATTAATATTAAGTTAACAATTGAATAAATCTATTTTTTGTGCAAAAATTAATATTCTGAAAACAACGCAATAAAATTATCCGTTTTGCTACAGAAATCAAATAAACATTGTTAAATACACTGCAGAAAATAAATTTCGCTAAATCAGAAACAACCAAAGGGAATTTGATTTCATCGAAGGTAATTTGAGTCTGAACCGAAGGGAATTTGATTTCATAGAAAGTATAGTGAAAATTTTAAGGAAATTTCAAGGCAGTTCTGCGAGAGAAACAATGTGTCATTACAAAATTTCCAGAACTAGTTTCCTGATGAGGTAAAATTTCCAAATTTTGTAAATATTTTATTTACATTTTTCGATATAGATATAGATAAGTTCTAGTCTACAATCATCAACAATCACTCTTTTGTTTTTCGTCTTGTGAGTCATTTATAGAACTTTCGAAGAATTTAGTTCAGCGCAATAAACCAATGGTTCTTTTTTTCAGAATATTCCGGTACTCAGTTATTATTTAAGTCAGAGCTTCCACAATTTGGCAAACCTAAACTACAAATTCTGTCCAAATTTGTTCGCCAAATCGCCAAATTCGATGCCCAGACCAAAAATATACACTGGCTACTAACTTGCGGTAGGGCTAGATTAGCGATAAAACTTTGCGTCAAATGTTGTTTCAGGATAGCCAGAAACCGTTTCTAAATTTTAGCTGAGTTAATTATTTTGATATATATTTTTTTTTTCCGCCATTAAGTTATGCCAAAAAGAAAAAAAAAACTGGGTCAACTGTATTTGAATGATTTTCATGGTACTCCAAGCTGTAAGCCGCTGAGTACTATCTCTGAAAGAACTAGTATATTTGTCTCGGCGACAAGTATAATCGTATTATCGTGACTTTATTGGCTCGAGTAGCTTTTTTTTTTTTTTTTTTTTTTTTTTTTACTTAAGGGATGTTTGTTGTTTGAAACACGCCTGTTTATTTACGAATCAGTTAAAATACACAAAACGGTCCTTCTTTTTTATTATTTTTTTTTTCCATAAAAGTATGTATATCCCTATTGTTGTATAAGGAAGTCATGTAGTGTCCACATCAGATTTTTTGAGGACACTCTTGGATATAATACTTTCCGCCTTTTTTCCAGCAATTACACTGTTTCGTAGTTCTGAGTCACTCCGAACTGTTCTTCTGCTAACAACAATATGCCTATTCCTAAATGTTCAGCTGCTTTGAAGTTTTCCCACTTGTTTCGCAAAATAAGATTTTTTTTTTTTTTTCTGAATAATTTTCAAATAAACAGATTTTCTATCCCCGAATCACCAATCAATTGATATTCATTTATTTTCTTGAGCTCCATTGCTTATAATAAAGACAACCTATTTGTCTGGCAACCTTCGCCTTTAGCTTGATACCACCAACATGTGAAGCCATCGTACGTAAGTGGGAGTTAAACATTCTGTGTTGGATTGCGAAAGTAAACATTTCATTTTGGAGAAAGCAAATAGCTAATTTTAGTGAAAGTGATCAGATCTTTTGGTTTTTGTCCGATACTGTTCTGCTGAACTGTTCCTCATTCTTTACCCCCCCCCCCCCATTTCTTAAATTTTATGATACTCATTTAAAGTTTTGTGCTTATTAATATGATTTTCCTCTTTTCCTATTTTTCAGCACGTAAATTTTAGACATTCTTTCGAAATTTGCGTCATCTATTGAAATTTTTCTCTTTTATTTCATAATAAATATTTATTTTCCAATAATGTTTTTTGAAAATTTCAGAAAATGAAGTTTGTGTGAATCGAATTTTTTTATTCTGTAACTCTTACTATAAGAAGAAAACGGTTAGATATAGAAATTTAGGTTTCTGCTGACTGTATCTTCAAGAACAAGTTTTACTTATTTATGTTATATTTTACTTCTGTAATATACTTCAACGACTAATTAAGTTAAATATTACCATACGAATTTGCTGACACGCTAAGGAAGGAAGATAAAAAAAGGAAAAGTCATGTCCATTTCAATATTAACACAGAGTGACAATGTTTATTTTTGCTCTACATGTATACCTTTAATTTTTATCTTTCTTTATACTGTAAGAAAATAACGGGTAGAAAAATAAGTTTAACTTTTACACCAAGGAACACACACGTTTCATATGATCTTCACCAATAATCACGTTTTTAATTTCACCCAGAAAATTTCAGAATCAGCGTAGTGTTTCACATATCTGGACAAACTCATCAAACTTGCAAATTAATGCGAGTTTGTTACGTGAATGAGATTGATCATCTTTTCAAAGACAAGCAGTTTGAGCAATTCCTTTCAATGGTTAAAAATTTACGAACAAATAATCTGGTGTAGCTTATTTAAATTTCTCAGATTAACAAAAAAGTTATTTTCATAGTTGTCAACATTTTAACACTTTCGTGACCGCTGACGTAGATTCCCGTCATTTGTAAATCTGTAACTTTCGTTTGCAATTTTTATGTTATTTGTTTCTTAAAAATATACACAATATTCATATTTGTTCAGTCAATATACTATGGATACAAATACTTTGATTAGACAGAGTATGATTATAATGTATATCTATCTGTAATATAAATTTGAATTCAGTAAATTTTGTTCTGAAAAATAAAAGTTTATAACATAAGACAAGTCCAATATTAACAATTATAATTATAAAAGTTATAATAAAAATAATAACAATTATAATAAAAATAATATATAAATAAAAGAACAATAATCATGAGACGCGGCCGTATCTCCGTAACGCAGCAAAGCTTAAACAAAGTTTAACTGCGACACTAAATATACAGCTAATTTAACAACAAAGGAATATTTACGAAAATTATATATTTATAATGATCAAAAATACAAATGTTTTGGCCATTATTTATGAACTACCATCATAGTGATTTCAAAAGAAGCTAATGGTATAGCCAGTAATGATATTGTTATGACAGCTGAAAACATTTTTCCGTGTAGAAAGTTTAGGTTATAAACGGTTAGACATAGAAATTTCGGTTACTGCTGACTGTACCTTCAAGAAGATGTTTTACTTATTTTATATTTTATTTCACTTCTGTAATATACATCAACGACTAATTAAGTTAAATATTACCATACGAATTTGCTGACACACTGAGGAAGGAAGAAAAAAAAAAGAAAAAGTCATGTCCGTTTAAATATTAACACAGAGTGACAATGTTTATTTTTGCTCTACATGAATACCTTTAATTTTCCATCTACTTTCTTTATACTATAAGAAAATAACGAGTAGAAAAATAAGTTTCACTCCTATACCAATACCACACACGTTTAATATGATCTGTACCAATAATCACGTTTTTAATTTCACCCACAAAATTTCAGAATCAGCATTCTTGCTTAGTGTTATACATATCTGGACCTACTCATCAAACTTGAAAATTAATGCGAGTTTGTTACGTGAATGAGATTGATCATTTATTACTAGAATAAGTTGATCGAGCTATTCCTTTGAATGGTTAAAAATTTAAGAACAAATAATCTGGTGTAGCTTATTTAAATTTCTCAGAATAACAAAAAAGTTCTTTTCATAGTTGTCAACTTTGTAACACTTTCATGACCGCTGACGTAGATTCCCGTCATTTGTAAATTTGTAACTTCAACGGTGGGAATTTCTTTTGCAATTTTTATGTAATTTGTTTCTTAAAAATATACACAATATTCATATTTATACAATCAATATACTATGGATACAAATACTTTGATTAGTCAGAGTATGATTATATTGTATATCTATCTGTAATATAAATTTGAATTCAGTAAATTTTGTTCTGAAAAATTGTAACTTTGGAAAATAGCGCCCACGTGCGGACCTTACTGTCAAAAAGACAAAACATGCGGTCGTGAAAGTGTTAATTTAATGCGGAGCATTTTTAGCCCCGCCTGTTTTCGCAAAACGTTTTTAATAGTAAAATTTAATCATTATGTAACTATGATAAAATAAGTAAAAATTACTGTTAATGTCTGAAATAAAGTTGGGGCTAAAAATGTTCTAAAAAAATAAAAATGAATTAAAATGTTGCAACTCCTTTTTATGTAAGTTTACGTGTTACAGATACACAGCCGAATACATAGAATTCCTCTTTAATAGAATAAAAGTCGCATTTTTACGCATTTTTCGAAACCATTACGTCTTCGAAACCATTACAAGAAATAATTTGCTCATTTGTTTTTTCTTTGGCGTACCCGCTTTCAATATGCGCACATTGAGCGTTTACCTATTTAATTACAGGGTATTCAAATGGTTTTAACATGTATCCCTAAAAGTATTTCACTTATTTAAAATAAAAAATAAATAAATAAATAAACAATAATAATTATAAATGCATACTTAAGTTTCCCTGAAGAAAAGTTTATAACATAAGACAAGTCCAATATTAACAATTATAATTATAAAAATTATAATAAAAATAATAATAATAAAAATAATAATAATTAAAATAAAAATAATAAATAAATAAATAAAAGAACAATAATCATGAGACGCGGCCGTGTCTCCGTAACGCAGCAAAGCTCAAACGAATCTTACCTGCGACACTAAATGTACAGCTAATTTAACAACAAAGGAATTTGGAAACGCCAGCATTTAATATCTCAGTAAATACGAGATATTTTGATCTGATGTTTTGAGAATAATCTTTTAGCTTCTGCCTGACACTATCCTTAAAATTTCACACTTCAACATTCTATATATTTTGAGATCTGAAATTGCCATTTAAGACTTCAAAGGAAAAATTGTAATGGCGTAACTTTTTTTCTCGATAACGGCTCTCACAAATTTTATGAAATTGATATATGATATTAATTTCTTTCGTCTGAGAAGCATGACGTGCCGCGTTTTTCTAAAAAAAAACTCTTGTTTTTTATATATTTTTATATAAAATACTGATATCGGAAATTTATCCTGAATAAAATTTAAGATAGTCTTAGGTAACTTATAAGACGGTTATTTGTAAAGTTCCATGTAAACACTGTTAAACAAAAATTTCCGGTTTCATTTTACTAATTCAAAACGACATTATTTTCCGGCCCCCCTAATACATACAAAATTTTAAAAAACAGTTTTGAATACGAATTATTCAATTTGTTTTTCTATATCCAGTAATTTTCGGAATTTCTAAAAACTGTAAAACTCGTCTTCGAAATTTTTTACAGGATTTTGTTTAGTTAACCCTCTGAGCGTGTGACCCCAGATGGCCTGTCTACTTCAAAAATATTCTTACCGAGAAAAGAAAACCACCCTAATAATTCGTCACCAGTTTCACTGAGATGCACTAAAAAAATTCGAACCTGATTTCCCCCCATTCTTTAATCTATCAGCTTTTGAATTGTAGGTGTGTCGGTGTGTCAGTTCAAACTCCGAACAACTCAGTTCTAAACGCCTTTGTGTTTGAAGGTCATTCCAAAGTGGGGTTGAGACTCTACTGAAATTTCAAATACTTTTAGAAAGCACATCAGTATAGAAGTTTATCATTTCTGTGTAAGAAGAATGAATTCAAAAAATTAAAGCTGCAATTAAGGAGTAAAAAAAATGCAGCACAAAATACTTTTTGTAATTTATTTCAAATTCATAAATTTTAATTTCCACTAGTTTTACTATCAGAAATGGTGTAAGATTAATATATTATATGAAGCACAAACTATTTACATTTTTAAGTAAT
The DNA here is from genome assembly GCA_963930645.1 of Salticus scenicus. NCBI lineage: Eukaryota > Metazoa > Arthropoda > Arachnida > Araneae > Salticidae > Salticus > Salticus scenicus. The sequence goes on from OZ005659.1 coordinate 186,976,191, forward strand.
TATAATTTTTCTTTATAACTATTTAAATTCTTACTAAAAAAAATCGTAAAACTTTCTTATTTATAAAATTATAATAAATAAATAAATAGTAATTCTGAAATATTTAGAAATAGTTCTTTCTGAATGAATAAATTAATTTGTATGCTATTTTACAATTCTTTGCCGCTTTTTCTTTTAGATTTATAAAAAAAAAAAAAAAAAAAGAAAATAGTACTTTTTAAAAATTATGGCGTCAGGGTTAAGGACAATCCGTACCAACTTCGTGCATCCGCATATATATATATATATATATATATATATATATATATATAAAGTAACTTAAGGGGCCTCTTCACTCACCGCCACCGGAAGCCGAAGCTAATGTAATTCTATGGGAATTTTTTCTTTACAAATAACTTATTAACTAATATATATATTTTAAATTCTGTTTTCACATTCTGAAAATTCCTAGCTGTTAAATTGACGGACCTTTTTTAAAAAATTATTTTTTTAATTTTTTATATTTTATTTTGAAGCTGCAAAATACGAATTTTCAATATGTGAATTTTTTTCATTTTGCAATTTCAAAATAAAATATTAAAAAAATACATTTTTAAAAAAGGTCCGTCAGTTTAACAATTGGGAATTTTCTGAATGTGAAAACACTATTTAAAAATATGTATTAGTTAATGAGTTATTTGTAAAGAAAATTTCCCCATAGAATAACATTGGCTCGGGCTTCCGGCGACGGTAAGTGAAGAGGGTCGTTAAGTTGAGGGCAGTAAGACTAACTGTGAAATTTGAACAACAACAACAACAATAATAATAATAATATAATGAAATGAACCGAGCAACAGAGGATTTCGGTTCATAAACAATAATCTATAATAATGCTATAATTCTTTTCTAATTAACCAGCTTCAATGAGAGCTTAATCTGGTTAACCAATAAATGTATAGACAGTTAAGTACAATAAAATTAACAAAATTATTAAATAAAAAGAATCTCTTATTATTATTATTATTATTGTTGTTGTATTTTATTTATTTTTGCTAATAACCAATTTACAAAGAAATATGGCTGCATTACACTCACAAAAAATTTTTGTGACTGACATCTAAAAACTAAATTGTGGTTCTAGTAAATATAGTTCCATGTCATCCTTGTAAGTTCTTATTCCCTTTGGTATTGATTTCTAAGAATTTCTATTAGAATTCTAGAGCGTTTTCCTATATTACCGTAGTTAAACTCATTTAAAAATCTTTTCAAATAAATGCAAACACAAGAGGCATATCTTAGTAACTACAATCTTGGTTTATGGCCCAATTCTAGTAAATCAAGTAAGAATTTCTTGCAATACAAACGATTCATAATACTGTTTCACCATCTCGAAAAGTATAGACCAGAAATTCTCGACCATTTCGTCTGTTCAGGTTTTTTGTTTACCTTATACGTTATAACTTGGAAGTCTATATTTCAAGGTTGGGGATTCAGAATATCACTACTTATTCATTCTAGATGAATACGGTATATATATTTTTTTCTCCATGTGTATGAAATAGTTCTTAACGGTGATAACACAACAACATACTTATTTAGATACAGAAAAAAGTGCCCTCAAAAGTTCAGATATCCTAAAAGGAAAATTAAAGAAATGGTTAAAAATTACCTCATTATAAATAGAAACATGACTACCTCAAATAAAAATCTAAAGTTGAAAAAAAAAAAAATCATCAAATTAAAATTATCTTTAAATATTTATTAATTATCTTATATCTGAACAAAAAAATTGCACCAAATATTTTAAAATTATAAGAAAATGAACAGAACTGGTGAGTACTAATCATTAGAAAATTTAACATAGAAAATGCAGCTGTTTAGAAAAGCATTAGACTATATTTCTGCACAACTCCATTTGAAATTCGTCTACCTTTTTATAAAACTTACTTATTGTTTGACAGTTTTTAGAGTATACAGAAAACGCTTACAGCGGTTTGGTAAATTCACGCCTATATTTAACTTTTTTTTTTTTTTTTTTTTTAAATAATGCATTCTGCCTAATATGATTTTATCTATACTATTATATAAAGAGCAGAACTTTATTTGTGGAGGGTAATCTCTGAAACTACTGAACCGATTTAAAAACTTTTTTCACTGATCAAAAGCTACACTACTCCTGAGTGCAATAGGCTATATTTAATTTTGATAAAATAAGCTTTAGTTTAAAATATGATATTTTTAATTAAAATCCCCATAAAAGCTATAATAGAAATGTAAATAATGAAATATTAATATATATATATATATATATATATATATATAGATAGATAGATATAGATATCTATTAACAGGAATTTTATAAATATATAAGTTCAACAGATTAGAAAAACCAATAGGAGAATTACAAACCAATGCGCAAAATTGCAGCGAAAGGAAATGCAAAACTTAGATTTAGGAATTTATAAATGTAGAAATATATAAACAAATGAATGAAATAAAACCCTAAAATACACTGAGATCTTGACCAGGGAGGCCCTCAGTGTAGGGGTAAATGAGAAGTTTCTGAAAGGACAGTAGCTATAAGCTAATAACTATCCTTAGCCCCCAACTTCTCACCAAACAGAAAACCACCAATAACTGAAGAGAAATCAAACAAATATATAATGCATAAAACTACAAAAATATTTTATAAATTTATCAAATTTTAGAATTTACAAAATTACATCAATTCATTAATATATATATATATATATAATACACAAAAGAAATACTGAAGGTAAAATCGAAAGAATAAAATGAAATAAAAATACAACCTTTCATTTGAAACACAAACTATCTTCGGCCGACGAGGCTACTCGTCGGTTCTTAAATATCGTCCTTGAATGTGGAAGTAGAACAAACCGAGATAGGAAAACTCTGGAAACTCACAAATGTAAATATATATATATATATATATATATATATATATATATATTTACATTTGTAGGAAATACACATGATTAATAAGAAGTTTTTATGAAGAATGTTTATAGAATCCAACGAGCTATTTTTGGCCCTTTAGTCAAAGTATCTTTATTCTTTCACGCGTGAAATTTGAAGATTTCACAATATTCTAGAAAACCAAATAACGCTTTTCGATATATTTTCTAAATAATAGCATAGGTCTTTTTAGAAAAAGATATTAAAAAGATCACTTTGTGCAAATTTTTGTAATATGATTTTTTTTTTTAACTATTTTTAAACACCCTTGAATTATTTATAGCAAATGTATTATGATTTGTAGATATTGAAATGTGTTTTTAATCAATTTTTTCCCTAGTATTTTTTATTTTATTTTATTTTATTTTTCATATATTATACAAATTTTAAATGGTAAAACAAAATAAATAAAGAAATAATTCTGAAATTTGTAAAACTGTTTTAGCGCTTTACAAAATGTCACTAAGTTCACAGTTAGAACATATTCTGAGAAACAGTTACATGGAATATGGTCTATTCAACTATTCTATTTGGGAAGTGCCGGTAATTTTTAGGTTGGTTGGTTGGTTGTAGGATTTATGGCCGATTGACTCCTGATGTGTCCTAGGCCTAGAGGGGGAATGCCCTCCGTGGCGGGTCTTCCTAAGGGGTCCTAGCCCGTATTTACGCAAGTTTCGGAGGAAACCACGGAAAACTCCGAACGGCTAGGTCGATGAGCGCGACCTGGGATCGAACCCGGCACCTCCCATCTACCAGCTTTGAGCGCAGAACCGCTCGGCCGCTGGTGGGCCTGGTAATTTTTAGGCATTTAACTAATCATAATTAGCAAAAGAAAAATAAATAAAACTTTTACGATACTGTCCGTTTTGATGCTGATTATCATTAATTTTCTTTTCTTTTTCCTTAAAAAGAAAAAAAAAAATGATTTTCATGAAATTTTGGCAAAAGCAGAATTTAGATTAGTACGGAGGATTCTAATTTTTTCATTTTATTTTATTTATTTATTTATTTTTTCAAATTTTCATATCGCTTTCAAATTATTAGGAGAGAAGGCTGTTAATCCCAATCTACGCACTTTTACGATAACAGTTTTACGGTAGTTGGACATTCATCGAAATTGAGAATTTATCGAAAATATAATTGAATACAGTCGAACATCGTTAACATGAACACTGTTAACGTGAATTACTTTTAACATGAAATGTTTCCACCATCCCGTCAAAATGAAGATTTGTTTAGTTACATGAAGATTAGTTACTGATAGCATGAAATACTGATAACATGAACAAATTTTTTATTCCCCTTGAAATTCACGTTAAAAAAAAAAAAAAAAAAAAAAAAAAAAAACTAACAGTTCTCCGTACTAAACTAAATTCTGCTTCTGACAGAATTTTATCAAAATTGCTCTTTCTTTTTCTTTCTTTTCTTAGAAAGGAAAAGAAAAGAAATAACGGGCACTTTCGAAATAAACGGTATCGAAAAAGTTTTTTTTTTTTTTTTTCAAAAAATTCCTTTATTCCTTTATTTATTTTTGTATTATTATTCGCGTGAAAATGTATTTTCCTATACGCCGAAAAATAAATTAACTCGTAAATTTTTTTGGTAACAATTATAAATTAAAATAATAACTAGCAGAAACCCGTCGAATTCGACGATCACTTTATTGACTGTAATGTTTCAAAAATCATCGCATCATTATAAATGTATTTCAAGTTAAAAACTGTAATATAATTTACGACATTTCACTTAAAAAAAAGAAATTCGGAAAAATACTTATAAATAGAAATACTATATAAGACATCACTTTCTACAAAGTACTGTCAATGTGACGTCAAACTGACTCCAAATAAACAGTTCCTATCTTTTATTTTCTATTCCGTTAAATACTACATGTTAGCTGACCCGACCGGCGTTGTTCGGGCCTATGGTAATATTGTATGGTTTTGCATCTTTAACACGATTTTGTTTGAATTTCTATTTTTAAATAAAAGCATCGCAAAAAAAAAAAATAATAATAATAATAATCAGCTGTAACAAAAAAATTGCCTCGAACCGAACGAAACCCTGCCTTGTGACCCCGGTGCCTTCGGCAGCGCATACGCCGGTCGCTAATAACATAAAAATATTCCCAAAAAATAATCTGGAACCAAACGAACACGCTCGCTATTGCCCGGGCCAATGATATCTTAAATGAACCTTAAATTTGTATGATTTTATACCTTTAACTCGATTTTGATTGAATTTCTGTTTTTAAATAATAGCATCACGAAAAAAATGATTAGCTGTAAAAAAAAAAAAAAAAAAAAAAAAAAAAATACCTCGAACCGAACGAAACTTTGCCTTGTGACCCCGGTGCTTGCGGCAGCGCCTACGCGGGCCGCTCATAACATAAAAAAATTCCAAAAAATTAACCTGGAACCGAACGAACCCGCCCGGCAATGCCCGGGCCCATGATAATAACCTTAAATGAATCTTAAATGTGCATAGTTTTATATCTTTAACTCGATTTTGTTTGAATTTCTATTTCTTAATGAAAGCATCATAAAAAAATAATCATCTGTAACAAAAGAAAAAAAAAAAAAAAACTCAAACAGAATGGAACTTGGGCTCGTGACCTGGTGCCTGCGGCAGCGTATATGCAGACCACTAATAACATGAAAAAATTCTCAAAAATTAATCTTGAACCGAACGAACCTCTGACTCGTGTTACCGCTGCCTGTGGCTTCGGCACCGTATAGCAGGCATGCTACGCACGCGCTGCAAAATCCACTTTCCTTCACCAGGGGGCGCAGTATGATGTATACGAACACCACCAATTGCTTTGAATTTCCAAGACCTTTCATATAAGGTGTCACATGGTGGTGTCAACTGCAAAATCTTTTAGTTGCACTTTCTACCGCCAGGGGATACAGCGTGTTCTATACGAACAACACCAACGGTCAGGAAATACCAAGACCTTTAATATAAGGTGTAACATGATAGGGCCTACTGTAAAATCACCTAGTTCCATTTTTAACCAACAGGGGCGCACTATTTTGTATTCAAGCATTCCCAATCAACATGAAATTTCAAGACCTTTATCACCAATCGTCTTGAATTTCCAAGACCTTTAAAATAAGGTGTCACATGGTGGTGTCAACTGCAAAATTTTTTAGTTGCACTTTCCACCACCAGGGGGCACAGTTTGTTCTGTACGAACATCCCCAACGGTCAGGAAATACCAAGACTTTTAAAATAAGGTGTAACATGATAGGGTCAACTGCAAAATCACCTAGTTCCATTTTTCACCACCAGGGGTCGCCCTATATTGTATACAAACATCACCGACTCTAGTCCCCATATGTACAATTTCTTCACCGTGAAGTAATTTGGAGCTTAGTTAAGCTCGTAAACGTATTTTTAACCCGTTCCCCCCCCCCGGGGGGAAACCGTTCGACTTTTTTATATTTTTCTCCTTTCATAGCACATCTACAGACCAAGACCTTTTTTTAGACACCTCAACCAAATTTTTACACCAAGTAGTTCTCTCAATATAGTGGAGACAGACAAAAACATGTTTCAAATTAATATATATATTTAAAAGTTTAGAAGTTAGAATTTCTAATTTTATTATTATTTTTTAACTCGCTATGTAAACTCTGTTTTACATGTCTTTATATTTATATCAGCTTTCTCTTATAGGAAATTTAATAGGTGTCTACTTCGTTAGGTCAATTTTATGTGTTCTGATCACATTATTTCCAAAAAATGTACAATATAATACGTGTAATAGTGGTTAATGGAAATCGTGTGGTTGTTTTATACAAGATTTTTTTTTCTCTACTGATCACTGAAATTGCCAACTATTGCATTTTAAATTGATGAAACTTTATTTATTTATTTATTTCACATTTGCAAAATACGTGTTTTTATCATTATAATTATTTTATTTTATTTTATTTTATTTTTCACAGATGCCATTTGGACGATATAGCTGGCAAATTTACTTTGAAAATACTTTTCAATAGCCTGAATAATTTAAACAATTTGTGCAAGTTAGTTATTAATAAATACTGAAAAAAAAAGTCAGTTTATAAATAACTTATAATAATGTGAACATTATTCTTGAAACAATCAGAAAATGAATAATGTTATTTCTTTTTATTTATATATATATGTCGGGTGCGGGGGTGGGGATGGGGGTTAATTGTTGTTGAATGACTTAACCAGTAAAAAATACACCAACGGCAAAGCGGTTCTGCGCTCAAAGCTGGTAGACGTGAGGTGCCGGGTTCGATCCCAGGTCGCGCTCGTCGGCCCAGCAGTTCGGAATTTTCCGCGGTTTTCTCAATAACTAGCGTAAATACGGGCTAGGATCCCTTAGGAAGACCTACATTAAAGGTACTTCCCCTCTGGCTTAGGACCCAAGAGTAGTTAATTGGCCTTATTCCGCAACACCAACACGAGTAAGAAATAAAAAAAATTATTAATTAATTATTATTTTTATCTTCAAATAATAATAATGTTAAAAGGCTCACAATAATGATAAAAGAATTATTATATATCATGTATTTTAAAACGAATTTTGTAATGTTCTTGATTTAGAGATTTCTTGTTCAATTATATTTTCAATAAATTTTCGATTTTGATAAATGTCCAACTATCGTAAAACTGGTATTGTAAAAATCCGTAGATGATAATCTTCCCTACTAAAAAATAATAAACTTTCAAAAATAGAAATAGTTGGGATTCTACTGTGTAAAGGGGGGTTTGGACAGAAGACAGAAATAAAGATTTTCTTTCTTTCTTTCTTTCTTTCTTTTTTTTTGCAGATTTTAGCTAAACTTTGAGTAACTATTACTTACTGACTTACAAATAATATTTTTGGTGTTATATATATTTGAAAGGAACAATATATATATATATATATATATATGTATATATATATATACAGAGTGTTTCAAAATAATATATAAACTGGGTTTTTAATGATGATGAATAAGAACTATGCATGAAAACGAATCCAACATTTATTTTGAATCGAAATAAATTAGTATCACACTTTACCAGGCTTAAAATTAATATAAAAATTTTTTTCCCTTCTTGTATTTTCATCTTAATGAATACGTCGGTGCTTTAATTCTGCACTCGTGCCTACTTTTACGTCTGGCTAAAATTCGTGCTATTTATGTTTCGACATTTTTAATTTAGAAAAAGTAATAGCGCTTTCTTTTTTCAATAAAATTAGGGGGGGGGGGACAGCCAGTTTTGATATTATGCGTATATTAAGCGGATTCGATGTCTAATTATCCCATATATATCTGTAGGAACTTTATGCAATTCGAAAACTAACCGATTTGGAGAAAACCAACATCCGAATTTTCATTCTCTTAGTAGAGGCAAATTTCCTGCTGTTTCGTCTAAAAATATCTTCATAAATGTTTTTTACTTTGTTGAGTGAAGAAAAGATATTTTTTAAAACTTTAAGGAACAATATAAAGAATAAAATATTTTTGAACTATGAAAAACACTTCCTGAATGAAGATTTCTCAAACTCAAATTATTTTTACAATTTTTTTTTTTCCTTTTAAACAAGTTTTACAGCATGAAAAGTAACCAACTGCCTGCTAAAATGGTTATTTATTGTCAGTGCACTTTTCTTTTCTTTTCTTTTTTTTTTTTTTTTTTTTTCCTTAAAAATAAATAAATAAATAAATAAATTTAAAATTTGCAGTTGGCTAAAACACATATTTAAAATTTTTCAAGTTCAAAGTTTCTTTCTTCCTTTCATTTTCTTTTTCTTCCTTTCTTTTCTTTTCTTTTTTTTTTAATTTAACAATTCTTTTTATTTTGATGATACCCGCTTTCAGATTTCAGTGAATTGACTCTCTTTTACAATCTTTACACTTTCATAAACTATTAAAAATATATGAAATTCATACAGGTTTTCTCCAAAACCTTTTATATTTATTTATTAATTACTATATATATATATATATATATGCATAATTATATACATATTGTTATGCAAAAAGTAATAACTTGTACAGTCGGTAACAAAAGTGTCCGTACACTAGTAAAAATTCCTATGTAAAAAAAGTACACTTCATACGGTTTTATTAAATAAATCCTTGTCGAATCCTGTTCTTAGTCAGTGTAAGAACATGATTCGATAAGGATTTATTTAACAAAACCGTATGAAGTGTACTTTTTTACATAGGAATTTTTATTAGATATTTCAATTACAACGCAAAATAGGCTATACTATAACAATAATGAATATTTATATGCTTTAAAAGATAAATACCATAAACTAAAATCGTTGTAAGGAAAACCAAACTGAAAAGTAAGGAAATGAAAATGATACAACAAAATTTAACTGGAGTCTGAACTAGAATGCAACGTCTTCCATTGCTTTTTCCAAGAAATTGTTTGCATTTATTTTTGACATCTGTTACCCACTAATATTATTCAACTATTCTTAACATATTAGTATTTACTGTCATAGAATGATAGTAAATACCATGATGCACCACACCAAAATAGTTTATGTGATTAAAATTTAAGCTTCTGATTCTTATACCAGTCATTCACAGTATCCAGATTGTTAGTTACCTTTCTATTCAATCCTTTTAAAGCCCTGAAATATCTTTAGTCCGCTTAAACAATTCATTCTAAAAGAAATATTATGTTACTCTGATTTTTCAGATATCATTCAGATATTTTGTTCAGATTTCACAAAACATTTTTTCAATCGCTTGTCTCTACATTTGAAGCACAATATTCAATATGTTTGTCATCTTTTTAACTAATATAATACATCTAATCCATTTTGACAGTGTTATAGCTAAGTAAATTGGCACTATTTCTTTGTTTAATCCTATTTGTGCACGATATCACAGCAACGACATTTGGTTTACTTTGCAGTTCTTTCGAAATCTGTCAAGATTTAGCGTTCTTTTGTTTTCTACTCCCCCCCCCTTATTTTATCGAAGTGGAACAATGTGCTTTATACCATTTCAATTGTTGAGAAAAATGCACAATACTTGACATGCACATATGTAACAAAAAAATGTAAAATTTCATAAAAATGTAAGATTTCAATAATTAAAAAAAAAAAAAAAAAAATCCCACTATATTTTCTGCTACTCTCTGGTCGTAATTTTTTTCTGTAGACTAACTTGAATAAAATAGACCTTCGGCCAGGCCACATGCAATAAAAGTGCAATAAATGCCTCTCATGCAAAAATAAGTTTCTTTTCCTTTCTTTTTTTTTTTTTTTTTTTTTTTTTGACAGAATTTTCTTTCGTCATTCGTTCCTTCCTTTCTTCTTCTTCTTGTGTTTTTTTTTTTTTTTTTTTTTTTAATCTTTTGCTTAAAAGTTAAAATACTGATGGTGGAAAATCATTGAAAAAGTGAGTATCTACATTAAATAATGTTGCCTATAGTAATTAAAACTAGTACTGTTATTTTTATATTCAGACAAAAAATAAAATAAAATAAATAACTTCGGAATTTTATTTATTTTCAGTATTTTTATGTCAGTAACATTGCGGCTTATTCTTTTAATTCACTAACCTTCGCATATTTTGAGAATATGTACGTAATTTTAATTGATTTATTTATTTTTGTGCACTAAAGCAAAAATATAATATACAGCATGCATAGAAAAAAAAAAAAAAAATTATGTAAATTTCCAAACATGATTTTTTCTGAATGAATTGTCGAAAATTTTCCCAGAAATTTTTAGGCCAAAATAATTATTGCGTGTGTTTACGATTTTATGGTGTTTGCTTACTTTCTGCATCTTTCAAATACTAGTTTTGAAGTGTTATATATGGTTATATTCGGTGTTTTATTATACGTCAAGTAGATGAAAAATATATTGTACCTAATTTATGTAATTGGGAAAAAAAGAAAAAAAAAAAAAGGTATACATAAACTATTTCTATTTTTGTAAGAATTAGTATTAATAAAATACAGTTTTAAAAATAGATAATAAAAAAAATAAAAGACTTCTTAAATAGAATACATTTATAAAAGTTTCCTAAAATATTAGAAATAAGATAATTTTGAAAAATTATGGTCAGCTTCAAGAAAAATGTAATAATTTTTTTCAAAATATTAAAAGTTGAGTAGTTTCTTTTTGTCTAGGCGTAACTATACCTTCGTCAAGTTTAGATACTTTTCAATTATTATTTATTTTTTTATCTATTGATTGATTCGTTTTCATTATTCTGACGACAATTTTCAAAATTTTCTTTGTTTTTCGCTTTTTAGGGTTCCTCTATAAACGTATTCTATTTTAAATATCACTTCTTTTTTTTCATCTTTTATTTTAACTTTTTAATTGTGTTACTTATGTTACATAGCTAAAAAACTATCTTAGCTGTGTAACTCCGGAATCTTTCAGAAAATTCTGAAAATTTTTTGAAAACTAAATTTTTCTAGAAGGTTCCATGAAATTTCTAGATGTTTTCACGGATGCTCCATGAAGTTTCTAGAAGATTTCATGAAGTCTCTAAATATTTCAATGAAGTTTCTAGAAGATTCATGAAAGCTAGAAGATTTCATGAAGTTTCTAGAAAATTCCAAGAGGGGCCAGCAGTTGAGTGGTCCTGCGCTCAATGCTGGTAGACAGAAAGTGCTGGGTTTGATCCAAAGTTCCGCTCATCGACTAGTCGTTCGGAGTTATCCATGATTTTCTCTGAAACTCGCGTAAATACGGGTTAGGACCCCTTAGGAAGACCACTATGAAGGGCATTCCAATTACATGTCTAGGACCCTAGTGCAGTCAATCTGCCTTAAGCTTACAACAAAAACTATAACGTTCCATGAAAATTCTATATTTAATTTATATTAAAAAAAAATTCAGATAGACAAACCGATTAAATATAAAAACATTCTAATAAAGTTCTTATTATAACAGATATATTTTATGTTTTTTTTTTTTTTTTTTCAGTGTAGTATACTTAATTCAACTATTCCTTCAATATATTATAGGCATTTTTTAGCGTATTTTTTATGGGATAAGAAAAGGAAAAATAAAAAATAATAAATCTTTCAGCTGAAGAATTATTTAATGGTACGGTTATGATTATGATTATTATATTTTTAAATTATTTATAACCCTTTGCCGGTCCTATTTAATACCACTCCTCTCACCAGTGTTGACAAATTTCGGGATATTTTTATTCAATATCCACCACAAAATTTTAACTGTAACGGTTGCTTAATCCCTTCAAAGGTAATTCGTTCATTATGTATATCAAATCCAATACTCAGAATTATTTAAGATAGCTGAATAAAGGTGTTACTAAATTTGGCGACAATGTTTACAGCACTTAGGAGCGTCTGAGCTGGCAAAGGGTTAAATTTAGAAAAGCAGATTTTAATCTAAGTTACAAAGTAATAAATGTTTGCCATGTAGGATTAAATCATTTTATGTTTCGAAAAAAAAAAAAAAGTAATAATTTATTCGTCACATTTCTTACATCTCACAATCAAATTATTATTATTATTTTTTTTTTATTATTATTATTATTTAATTCATATTCACATTTAGCAATGTTTACTATTCAATTTAATTATTTTTATTTATTTAATTGTATTTATAGAAATAATATTGTTATATAGTGAAAATAATTAACTTATTATTTTAATTATAAATGTAATTAAAATTTATTTTTATTTATACATTTATAATACAATTAATAGCAGTATAATTGTAATTTTTTGCGCATGCAATTTTATTATCAGAAAGCAAAATCTAGAAAAAACGTGTAATCATGTCTTACTAATACATAGTGCCAAAACTAAAATGTTTAATAGAAGCTGGTATATAGTTATCTGTAAAATTACACTTCTTGAATAAAAGCAGAGCTACTTGTTTATTTTATTTTATTTTATTTTTAATACGATAGGACTATTTGTTTCAGACACCGATTTTGTGCTGTCGCCTTTTATTTTATTACACCTTGATATGTATATTAAGATTTAGATAATATTTAATTTAGAAAATAAAAAGTGCGCATGTAGATTGAAATTAAAAAGTACTGGATATTTTAATTTCAATTTATAGAGATGTCAACGATATTGAAAAAAACTATTTTGGCCATTTTCTTTCGTTTAATAAACAGAATGAAAAACGGATAATATTTTTTTTGTCTATTTAGACCAATTATCCCCCCCCCATCCTCTGGCATTAAGTTAAAAAAATAATTAAATAAAATTGAAAAAATTCTGCTAAAGAAATGGAGCAGCTTGAACCTCTTGGCAAAATTTGAAATTTATCACCAAAATAGCTCGGTCGCTTCTCTTCAAGATGTTTACTTACGTAATTGCGATACCCATTTTAGTTTATCGTCAAAATGAAAACAAAAATATAAAAACTGCCAAGGGGCTCCTGTGCTAAAGCTGTACTAAAGTAATTTTAAGAAATAAATATAGTAACCGTTGCTAGGGAATGAAAGAGTTCCTGCATGTCTTTATATGAAAAATGTGACTAAAATAAGTTTTTCTAGATTAGAAACACATCTGACTTATCCTCTTTTTATCGAAGATTACTTTTCATTGCTAACCTTCACTTCGTCCGTGAGAAAATATGGCAGAAACGTGATTTTCTTAGAAACTACTTGAATGATTTTGATAAAAATTCAGATTTAGGGATATTTTGAGTTTACAATTTAATCTGAATTGTGCTCTTCTTCAGTAAAATTAGCGTTCACGGGAAACCCGCGTTTTGTCAGGGGGGAAAAAAAGTAGCTAAGACTGCGTTTTCTTCGAAAATACTTGAAGGATTAGAAAAAAAAAAAAGATAGAGTTTATGTGTTTTTTCGACGATATTTTGATATTAAATATTTTGATCTTCAGGAAAATTATCGTTCACTGGTAATTCGCACTAAATCCGGAAAAAATATGACAGAAATTTGGTTTTGTTGGAAATCGCTAGAACAATTTAAATAAATAAATAAATAAATAAATAAATATATATATATATATATATATATATATAATATATAGATAGATAGATAGTGTTAGAGATTTTTTTGAGATGAAAAATATATCTGATTATTAGGTAACAGATTTAAATATTAGCAAACGAAAAACCTAGAAGAATATTTTCTAGGAAATTGCTAGATTTAGGGGTTTCCGATGATAGTTCGATTTGAATTTGTCTTATCTCCATGAAAATTAGATTTCACTGGTAGCCAGCGCTCCCCCGAAACAAATATGTGTATATATATATATATATATATATATATGTATATATATATATATATATAATTTGAATAATTTAATATATATATATATATATTTGGGGGGGGGGGTTATTTCATTTTATTCATTGATTATTTATTTCTATATTTAAGTTTTGCATTTCCTTTTGTAGCAATTCTGCGCATTGGCTTGCAATTCTCTTTTTTTGTTTTTCTTATCTGTAAACTCATAAATTCGTTAAAATAGCTACCTATATATATATAATACACTTCCGAAACCGAATCATTGTATTACGGTATGAATAATTTTTACAATGAAACCAAGTAAACTGTAATTCAGGTACTGATTATAAAATGAGAAAAACCTGTTTCAGGATATTAAAATGCTTTATATTAATATTGAATTTAAACACTGTTTTGTGCAGAATATTCGGTTAGTTCATAAATAATAACAATAATAATAAAGCTGCTGATTTAACAAATAATTGTCATTATTTTATTCTAACAATAATGTCTTTTATTATTAATTTTAAGATTCCTATGAAAAAAATCGTCATCTAAAAGATGTAATTTAAATTGAAAAAATAAAAAGTTTTTATGCGAAGTTCTGTTTAGCCAAGCAGTATTTTAACTGATTTTACAAATTATCAACAGCTCTTCTTGAACATTTTTCACTATTCTATTCTTTTGTTATCAACCCTCTCTTTCAACAAAGAAGCATATCAACTGTCAGTTTACCTTATCGTCATTGTCCGCCCCTTGTCAATCCGTGTTGGTAAAAGGGGGAAGGGTCAGTTACAAGTTTCAGTCTCTAACGATTTTGGAGTAGTTATTTAGAGTTACAAGAATCAGGTTCGCACGATTTAGAGAGAGATTTCTTACATTACAAGAATCAGTCTCAAACCGTTTCGAGGGAGTTTGTTCGTGTTACAAAATTCCGGTTCAAACGCTGAGAGGGTTAAGAAGAAAACAAATATGTATTGTGGGGAAGGGGAGGGGGGGGGGTGGCACAAGGAGTCAGACATGGGCAAATTTTAATTTTGTAAATGTGAAAATTGGGGGAAGGTGAGAATCTTCAGTTACTTTGATGGAAAGACCTTTTCAAAACAACATTTTAACAAAAAATGTTTTTCTCTTTAATTATTCATTAGAAAAATATGAAAAAATATTCGTTTAAAGTCTTCATCCCGTGTGTCGAGAACACCTTGGAAAATCTGAAAACCTAAAAAAACAGGTGGGTGGCTTAATCAGTTTGAAGAATCATTGTTTTGTTTGGAAATTTTTGAAAAAAAAAAAAAAAAAAAATTGAAATTTCTAAAACAAGGGGCAGCGAAAGGCGCATCTTTGAAATTTAAACAATAGTTCTTTTTTTTAAGTTTGTCGAAAATGTCTTCTATAAACAAAAACAATTTCTTAAAAAAAAAAAAAAAAAAAAAAAAAAAAAAGTAACTGAAGCTGTGTTGCGACAGGGAGAACCTTAGGAAGCAAACAGTAAAATTTCAAGGGGAATTAGGGAAGTTAAGAGCTCATTTAAAGTTCTTACTTACAGACTCATATTCAATTTGCACGTTTTTTACAATTTTCAAAAATTCCGAGTCGTTTCCAATAGATTTGGGGAGGAAGATGGGACTTAATATATATATATATATATATATATATATATATATATATATATATATATATATATATATATTTATAAGTTCCTTAAAAATGCCCCACCAGTGGCCGAGCGGTGGATGAGAGATGCCGAATTCTATCCCATCCGGCACTCTTTGACCTAGCCGTTCCTTCCGTGTTTTTCTCCGAAACTCGCTTAAATACGGGCTTCGACCCCTTAGAAAGACCTCATGGAGGCCTTTCTACCTATATGCGTAGGACCCTAGCGTAGTTAGTTGGCTTTAAACCCTAATACCAACCAACCTTAAAAAAGTATCTCTGAAGTGATTGTATTGAGCTTTGCCGAAGTGCTAAAAAATCATTATTTAAAATTTTAATATTAGATCTCTTAGTACACTTTTTACCCCTATAACCCAATTTCAGAAAATGAGGCAATTTTTTTTATATATCACTTTTCATAAATTTTTAAAATTTCATTTAGTTTGTTATTTTGTTCAATGTAAAATTTAATGTGATATGACCTATGAAATTGCACTTTTTATACAGGGTTACAAACTCAATGCCATGCTCCTTTAATTTTACATTTTAATCATTAACCCCTAAAAAGTAATGATATCAATACAAAAAACTCTTAACGGGTTAAAAGTTTGTGACGCAGCACTGTAATTTATGGCTATAAGAATTAGAAATACGGGTCTTAAAAATAATGATATGAAATTTTCATTAACGCTTCGCTATTAATTAAAAAATACAGAGATTTTCTTATTTGAATTCGCTTTTTACTTCTATTTATTTTTACAGCGCAAATGTTATTTTTAACATAAAATAATATATAACATTTACTCACAGATGCCTTTTCATTCACATCTTTTATAATATCAAAATATGTATTTTAAAAGAAATGATATGAATTTCCAGCAACGCAGTGATTTTACACTAAATGATTTGTTTTTAAATTCCACGGCAATTATTTAGTTTTGCATATTAAAGTATATTTGCACATTGAAATATTGCTTTTAATTTTCAAATACGCTGTCAAATATATCACTTTCATTAAGTTTATATTATGTACTTTATTATATTATGTAAATGTATTTATTTCAATGAATTATTTTATCTTTTGAGTCACGCTATCCAAAACTGTAAGTAAAATTTATGGAAAAGTTTATTTTGTGCCATCTTATCCAAATTAATTGAAAACGCACGCAAATAGATAATGTGCTGAAAAAAAATGTTTGCGAAAATTTTAGTTGTAGATTTAGATGGCGTGACGCAAAAGATAAAATAATTCATTGAAATAAATACAGTTCAGTACATAATTTAAACTTAATAAAAGTGGTATATGTGGCTGCGTATTTGAAAACTAAAAGCAATATTTCAATCTGCAAATATACTTTTATATGCAAAACAAAATAATTCCTGTGGAATTTAAAAACAAATCATTTAGTGTAACATCACTGCGTTCCAGGAATTTCATACCATTTCTTTTAAAACACACATTTTGATATTATGAGAGATGTGAATGAAAAGGTATCGGTGAGTAAATGTTATATATTATTTTATGTAGAAAATAACTTTTACACTGTAAAAATAAATACAAGTAAGAAGCAAATTCAAATATGAAAATCTCTGTATTTTTTAATTAATAGCGAAGCGTCACTGAAAGTTTGATATCATTATTTTTAAGACCCGTATTTCTAATTCTTATAGCCATAAAGTACAGTGCTGCGTCGCAAACCTTTAACCCGTTAAGGGTTTTTTGTATTGATATTTTTTACAGTTAAATTTTTTTATTCACCATGTAATGAAATGTATCATTTTTTTTCTGAGGTACCAGACCCTTTAAATTTTTAAGTTAAATCAGAATTCCATTATTTGTTAAAATTTTACATTTTTATTCATCTATTTACTATTTTATACTTCTGTTATATACTTCAGTGACTAATTAAGTTAAGTATTACTATATGAATGTATTGACACGTTCAGAAAAAAGAAATAAATAAATAAAAAGGCAAGTGTCTTTCAAACTTAAGACAGAGTTATTGTGTTTATTCGTTCTTTTAATGATTTCCTCTAACTTCCCTTCTATTTTATTTACACAGTAACGTTCCAAATTTATAATATTCAGCGTACTAGTACATATAATCCGTACCATGAAGCATACTCAAACTTCGACCAGAAACCTTCGAAATTAGGACTCTGTGCAGTTTTGCTCTAACTCATCAAACCTGCAAATTGATGCAAGTTTGTTACATGATGGATGTGGTGATCAATTTCATCAAGAGACTACCGCCACAAGCCAGTCCTTTAAATACTTAAAAATTCACGAATAAAAAATCTGGTGTAGCTTATTTAAACTTTTAAGAATAATAAAAAAGTTCTTTTCATAGTTTTCAACATTTTAACACGTTCTCAACCGCTGACGTAGATTCACGTCATTTGAAAATCTCTAACTCCAACAGTGGGCTTTTGTTTCTTAATTTGTATGTTATTTATTTCTTAAGTATATTCACAATATTCATACATTTACAATGAATTGTACTATGGATTCAAATATTTTGATTACAAAAATTGCAATTGTAATGTATATCCATTTATAATATACGTGTGAATTCAGAATATTTTGTTCTGAAATATTGTAAATTGGGGAAGTAACGCCCACAGGCAGACCTCACTGTCAAAGAGAAAAAATCATGCGGTCACGAATGTGTTATTTTACTGCGGAGCATTTTTAGCCCCGTCTTATTTCAGATTTTTTTTTTTAATTGAAAATTTTTTTCCCTTTGTAACTACGATAAAATTGCTCTTAAAGTAAAAGTCTTACGAAATAAAGGCGCGGCTAAAAGTACTCCGGAATAAATTAAAATTTTGGGAACTTTTTTTTAGTAAGGTTCTGAATTATAGATACACAGCCGAAATATAGAGGATTCATCTGTAGTAGCAAAAAAGTCCCACACTTTTAAGCATTTTTCTAAATCATTACGTCTTTTCAAAGGGATATTTTGCTCATTCGTGTTTCCCTTATTTACCCGTTTCGAATGAGCGTGGCTATCCTGCGCGCATATTATCTCCGTGATTGTTTGAAAAAATTTAATTAAAGTTAGCAGCTTTTACGGAATGTCTGATTAAGACCGGGAAATACATTAATTTCACTTACACCATTATTTTTTAACAAATACTTTTGTGTTAAAATAAACAGACATTTCGAGACAATTATTTTTTTTTTTAATATTGGTGTCTAACTAACGATAAATAAATCTGATTGTTATACATCGTTCATTTTTTATAAAATAATTTAATAGTTAAAGTGTGGAATTTCTATGATATAAAGTTAAAAATTTTCGTAAAGTAACTCCGGTGAGCGAGTGCCCGGTCATCAGGCTCTGCTTTTACGTGAAATACAAATATATGAAATGACGACAACTAACTCATTAACATTAAAAGCTTTTTAAATATAAGCATAATTGCGCCAAACATAATGATATATTGTTTTAAATAATAATTTTTATAAAAATCACAAGAAATATGCATTCCGGCAAAATTAGTTTACGTCTTTTTGAGTACTTTTCCTTGTGTACATTTTTTTTTTTTTTTTTTAAGTTTATATGGAGTGTTATTTCCATGTAATCCTGTGCGAAAAGCTGACATCGACAAAAAATTAGATCTGGTATTTTTAACAAAAATAAATAAAATAATATATAAATTAATAAATAAATATAATAAATAATTGAAATCTAATAAATAAATAAGTAATAAAATGCAGAATTCTTCTAACAATTGTAATAGACAGGTAAAATTTTTCTTAACACATCTTAAAATTTACAAGTCTCAAAAGTGATTATTTTTGTGTTATTGCGTAGCCGTCAACATTTTAATTTATTCCGGAGTATTTTTAGCCCCGTCTTTTTTACATATCACATATCTTTTAGAGATTTTTCTTTATTTTTTTTTAACGAATTTATGTATTAAAGAAGATTTTTCGATAAATAAAGTGGCTATGCTAAAAATGCACCGGAATAAATTAAAATATTGTCATGTATGGTGGTTATTACATAGCCGCGAACAACCTAATTAATAATACATAGCGTTGTTAGTAACTGCTCTTTTTTTTTTTTTTTTTTTTTTTTTTTTTAGCACATAAATGCTACCCATTTTATTCATGTTATTGCATAGCTGCGAACATTCTAATTAATAAGACTAAATATTGCTAGTAACAACTTTATTTTAAATTATTATTTTATTTTATTTTATTTTATTTTTTTGAACACCAATCTTTTTTTTTTTTTTTTTTTTACAGTACATTTTTCTTATTTCATCGCAAATACATATGAAGCGAATTGCTCTAAAAATTATGTAATGTAGAGCTGCTAACTATGCTAGTTTATCTGTAATGCTATTAAGCCCCGCCTATTTTTCCCACCAGAATAGTTGTAGAGCTATAGAGTTCTTATTTAATCATGAGAACATATTGCTGAATATTACTCTACAACTACTCTGGAGTAAAAAAAGCGGGGTGTAACACCATTTCGGATAAACTAGCATCGTTAACAGGTCTATGTAATGTGGAAAAAAGGCGGGTACTAACAATACGCAAGATTGAGAAAGACATGCATATATGTTAACTTTTTTTTTTTTTTTTTACACCACTGTATCTCTGAAAAAATGAAGAAAAAAATCATGTGGTTTATCCACAGAAAACTGCTAAAAATGTTTAAAATTTTTCTAATCGAAGTTTCCGGGAGCAAAAAATAAAACGTATAATTTGGCATGAACTCTAATAGACCTATAATCAAAATTCTCTTAAATACTTATTAAAAAGAGCAAGAGAAAATTAGTAATGTCGCACATTTTCTTTTTTTTCTTTTTTTTTACTTTTCTTCATATTTCTTAAAAAATCCTATTAAAAAATCGGACAGTTAATAAAAAACACCATACAGCAATAATTAAAAAGTTATTAAGTAAAACACGTTAGGAGGATTAACTGTTGTTTTGCTGATGAAATCCTCTACAAATGGAAGCTTAATTATATATATATATAGTTACGAATATGTAAATAATAGCAGTTATTTTTTATGTAATTTCATTCAAAGTGGATTAGTAGGTTATAAAATATTAACTATGAGTTTTTCCAGCTTGTTCCGGCGTTAAATTAGCTCATGAAAGAAAAAAAGAAAAATTAAAAAGCTTCACTGTGCCAGATAATAGCACTTGCAACTTTTTCCCTCCTTGGCGACTTTTTTGCGATATTTTGTAGAGAAATATGTATTTGGATGCATCGAAAAAGAGATTCAACGGCATTAAAAAATACAATGATGTAAAAGTCTGAATTTTATTTTAGTTTACATTATTAAATAAATGAAAAGGTTATAAACGTTCAAACAATATTCATCTATCAAGTCGAATTTTTTTGTATGAAAGGAACACAATATTATGCATTCAAAATCAATTATTTACAAATAAGTTCAATATAAGTTATTTGTACATATATTGAAAATAGTTATATAATACGAATATTTTTATTTTCAGCTTTATATAGCATTTAAACGGATTTGTTTTTGAAAGAACAAAATTTACTTTTTTATTGATAAATAATAAATATATATTATTTTATATTTAATGTTAATATATTCTGTTTGTACATACTAAAAATATGAGTAATATATGTAATCAAATGTACTTAGAAAGTTCATGTAATCTAAAATATTTATAACAAGAAATGAATTAGATTTAAATTTACCGGAAATGAAGTTTGCAAGGTGAAGTAAATTTCACGGGTTCATTATTTTTGAATTAAAAATATGCCATGAAACAAATTTCTATAAAAATATCAATGACAGTCCTCTTAATTTTATTAAATATGATAACTTAATTATCTAATGCATATTAATGAGACATTTGCATTTGTATGAAATATCTTTATAACATTTTTCATTCAATTCGATTTTAGACGGTTATATCTAGTAGAATATTACAGTCATCTTCAAAATTTTAATGTTTAACTAATATAGTATATTTTCTAAACATTATAAATTACATACGTATTACACTGAGCTTTTTAATAATCAATCAAATTTCGAAATGATTTTACATATATTCATGTGAATTAGTTAATATTATTTTATAATGATTTCTTAAATATTACCGCGATAAATAAAGTTATATGCACAATTCTATAAAAACAAATTAGAGAAATTCACAAGAAATATTAAGTATAATTTAAAAAAGTGTTTCTAATTGAATGGTTCATGATTTTTTTTAAAATCATCTCCTTAAACGATAGACATATGAATTAATTATACTTAGCTTAAATTTTCT
This sequence comes from Salticus scenicus, assembly GCA_963930645.1. NCBI lineage: Eukaryota > Metazoa > Arthropoda > Arachnida > Araneae > Salticidae > Salticus > Salticus scenicus. Next base: position 186,998,279 of record OZ005659.1, read on the forward strand.
GAATAAAAAAATTGTTACACTGAAATTATATTTTATCAAACATTATGAAAATTTAATAATAAATGGAAAATAAAAAGTGTGGACTTTAAAAAGTGTAAAAAAAAGGAAAATTCATGAAACTGTAAAATTCATAAAAGTATATTTTTTTATAGAAAAATTTAGCAATTAGATAAAGAAATTCTATTTATATTAAAAATTATTGAGTTACCGTTATTTTAAACAGGGATATAGATTTAATTAACATTATATATCGCCTTGGAGTCCGGTAATGCATATTCTTGGTTGCCAATTTTACTTTTTTTGGCTACCGGATTTTTTTAATAGAAATTGTTAGCCAAATGTGTTAAAATTGGAAAATATGTAAATAACATAACCATTAATTTCACTTCCCAACTACGATAATCATCTCGGAAATTTTCACCAAAATACCATACATATTATGTATACAAAATAACGACGATATTATTAATATATATATATATATATACTTAACTACATTATTCCCAGTACATACATACAAACACACACACAGACACACGTACACCGTGACTAATAAGTTCTCATACACTTTCAAATTTTTAGTACAGTAACACAAAATAAATAAAAAAAAAACCTTTTTCCATCAAATTAAAGTAGCATTAATTGAGAATCTTTACAGCGAATGCTTTGGAATAATTTCGCCTTTTATTTTCTTAACGAGCTTAAGTCTCTTTTAAAATCCATCACAAGCGGCACGCATGGCTTCCATTGACATTTCCTGCCATATCTTTTAAATTACATTTTTGAATTTGCTCAAATCGGTGTTTTTATAGTCATTCAGTTGAGAGAGTATATATGACCACACAAAATAACCAAGCGGGTTCAAATTGGGGGAGTTGGGAGGCCATTCGTTCTTTGTCAAAAAGTCAGCTAAATTTGACTACACCACTCCTGAACCACACATGCGGCATGAGAAGGGGGATCATCTTGTTGGAAGCAAAAATATTCCACCCCATACATTCTCTGGATATTTGGGAGTAAAACGTTTTCCAAAACTTCAGTTTTATAATATTGGGTATTGATTTTTACTCCCTTATCAATGAAGACAAACGGGAGTTTTCCTCTTTTGGAAATAGCGGCCCAAACCATCAGAGACGAAGTATTTTGATAACGCGGAACGTAATGCTGGCTCTCAGGGATGTTATCAATAAAAACTGGCCATATTCTGTCATTTTAGGGGTTGAGACTTTGCTGTAAAATGAATAGTTTCTCGACTGAAAAGACAAATTCATCCCCAGCGTGCCAAGCGAGAATTTCTTCCACCCTTTGCTTCCTTTTCATCTTAGCAGACTCCGAAACTCCATGAATTTTCCGTTTTCTATAAGCCTTGCATCCAAGGTCTATTTTTAGGATGTTTAACATTGATCACATCGATATTTCGAGCTCTCGTGCTAGTTTTCTAACAGATTTTTATCCGTTTCATCGTATCATTTCCCTGACCCTTTTCACAGCCTCTTTTGTCCGGACGGACCTCGGTCTGCCGGATCTTTTTCTGTCATCGACAGATGACGTCTCATTATATTTCTGATAGTTCTGTAAATGAAATCTCTCTTCAGCCCCAGGGCTTTCAAGTCTCTGAAAATTTCACCCGGCTGCTCTCCTTTGATGAATTTATCTGTCACAATTTCTCACAATTTTTTCATTCTACCAAGGCTTAGAAAAATTATAATTAGTAAAGCATTTACACTTGCAATAGCTTTATGTCTTATTCTAAATTGCCTGCAAAGTAATTGGGACTACAGTAACACATATGCACAACTTTTTAATATGATTTAAAAGTTGTATGAGAACTTTATGGTCACGGTGTATATATATATATTCCCTGTGGCAGAATTTAGGTAATACAATGACGTTGTTGTAGAGAAGAAATTGTCACTTACAGAAAGATTTGCTCATAAAAATTAAAGATAGAATTCTTGCAGGGAACCTGCAGAATGTAGTAAAGCTAAAATCTAAAAAACACAAAACTTGTTAAACTTAAAACGCATCATATTATAACAGAAAACGCACTTCCAACAATTATCACTCATATATAATACTTCGGACACAGTACTGTATCCAAAATCTCTGTTAAAAATAAATAAATAAAAAAATAAAAAAATCTATAAATGATAATTATCATGTATCAGATAGATAATTTATTTGTACCCCTATATTCCACAGAATTCAGGTCACTAGTACACGTCATTGATGTACATCAGTTTTACGCTAGGAATGACAGTACGACATAAAAATGTACCCGTTTTTCTTTTTCTATTCTTTGTATTGTAACAATACTTATGGCTGTCTCTGTTAATAAACTAGAAATACTACATGCTACATTTTAAATTAGTATCCCGTTGTAGAAAATAAGGTCCGTAAAACTTTTATCTTATTTGAAAGTATTAGAAAACTCTTATGTAGTTAAATGACATTACAAAATTACAATACTGAGACACCATGAAGTTTTGAGTATTTTCCCTATTAAAGTAAATTGAAAAATGGATAAACTCCCTATTTCACGACTTAAACAAATAACTAAAATCCAAACAGAATCGAACGGAGAATGAAATCCAATGTAACATCATGGAATAAGGATGTTTTCCCATGCGGTTTGATATTATTTTCCCTTTAAGTTGCCATCCTTTCATACTCCGAGCACCTTTGACTAAGGATACCATTAATCTAATCTGTGATGCCATCTTTCACATTTTAAGACAGCCTTAATTAGAGGTGCTTTTTTCACCCTTTTTAAGGATGCTATTTGGCACCAAAAAGGGGGTCACCAGTGAGACAACCTTTCCATTCCCAGAGGATGCCATTTGTCACCTGTAGTTTTAACAGTGTAGATTAATTTGCAATTAAAAGGGATATATACTACTCCGATTCAAAAAATTAGAATAATGAAAAGGAATATGGTCAAGGGAAATGAAAATCGAATTTATCAAATAAATAATCAACAATATCAAATATAAAGTACTATAATATGAATCTGCATATTTTGCAGATTATAAAAATGTAAACACATTACAATGAAATAGAAAATATATTTAAATCAGCTAACAACAAAAAATTCAAAATATTAGAATACTTTCTAACATGGTTCAAAAAATTAGAATAATGAAAATATATTGAACATAATTTAAACTCTAAGTATTTTTACTTGCTAATCAGTACTTTGTTGCATCACCCTTAGCTTTAATGACAGCTCTTAAACGTTTTGGCATGTTTTTAACTAAAGGTTCACAATCTTTTTTATCCAAATTCGCCCATATGCTCTTTATACTAGAAATAAGTTCTTTTTTGTCTCTAGGCGCAACTTCTTGAAGTCATTTCTTCATAATTCCCCACAAATTCTAGATAGGATTTAGATCGGGTGAGTTTGCAGGCCAAGGGAGTACAGGTATGTCCTTCTCTTTGAGCCATTTAGTTGTTGATTTGGAAGTGTGGGGAGAAGCTGAATCTTGCTGAAACAAGAAATCGTCATCACATAAATCCTCAGCTGAAGGAATCATGAAATGTTCAAGAATTTCTTGATAGACTTCTGAATTGACTGTTGTGGAAACAATACACAACCTGCCTGGGCCTTCAGCAGTCGTGCAGCCCCATACCATAACAGAGGTCGCAAATTTAAACGAACGTTTTAAACATTCTTTCTTATAAGCTTCATGTTTGAGTCTCCAGACACGTATACCTTGATTTCCGTGAGACACACAAAACACACTTTCATCGCTGAAAAGTATCTTTTTCCAGTCGTCGTGATCCCAAAATAGCCTTTGTTTACACCATTTAACTCTAGCAGCCCTTTGCTTAGATGATAAGAATGGCTTTATCTTAGGCACACGTGATCTAAAACCTAATTTGCGAAGTCGTCGTAGTGTTGTAGATTTGGAGACATTTATACCCATTTCTTTCCATTTTCTATGCACATATCTCACACTCCGAAAACGATGTTTCTTCACAATCTTTTTCAATTGCCTTTCATCTCTTCTTGAAGTTACTGGCTTTCGACCACTTTTAAAGTGTTTATTTTGAAAACACTTATTATTAGAATATTCTCTCAAAACTCTACTCACACTTGCTTGAGAGCATTTCACTTCTTTTGCTATAAAAAGTTGTGTTTTTCCTATTTCGTGCAAGTACACAATACGATATTTCACAGCCTCAGATAAATCGCTCTTTCGTCCCATATTAAGCAAATACTACGCTACAATCACATGCCAAACGACTTTTCATTTTCAACGGAACACATTTTATAGTCCCACAGATGTTAATCCCGCAGCCGTTCTCTCAACTTGTAAGAAAAATTTGAATATTCTAATTTTTTGAACCATGCTATCGAGGTATTCTATTTCTTTGAATTATTCTAATATTTTTTAAATAGTTAATTATTAATATATCAGATAAAAATAAATATTTATGTTATATTTATAAATGCTCTGAAGATAATTAGATACTTTTAATATATTTTTTCCTGGACGCAGTATGCAAATTGACGCGTTAGCAACATCAAACTCATTCTTTTTTACATTATTCTAATTTTTTGAATCGGAGTAGTATAACACGCACGTCCCCAATCTTTCTCGCTATCGAACTGTTCCACTGCTCTGAACTATTCACGTGCTCCCAGCAATTCCACTGTTTCGAGGTTCTCTGTTGCTCCGAACTGTTCTTCTGCTCCCAATAGTCTGCCTATTCCAAAATGTTCAGCTGCTTTGAACTTTTCCGACTTGTTCCGCAAACTAAGATTTTGTTTATGAATATTTTTTAAAAAAACATATTTTCTATCCCCGTATCGACAATCAATTGATATTCATTTTTTTTCTGGAGCTCCATAGTTTATAATAAAGACAGCCTATTTGTCTGGTAAACTTCGTCTTTAGCTTAAAACTAACATGTGAAGCCATCGTACACAAGTGCAAAATAAACGTTCTTTGTTGGATTGCTAAAGTAAACATTTCATTTTGGAGAGAGAAAACAGGTAGTTTTGGCGAAAGTGAACAGTTACTTTCGTTTTTGCCCAAAACTGTTCTGATGAACTGTTCCTCTTTTTTTGACAGACCCTTAGTTTCGAGTTCTTGAATTTTAAGATGCTTATTTAATGTTTTGTACTTATTAATATGATTTTTCAGCACGTAAAATTTAGGTATTGTTTCGAATTTTTCGTCATGTATTGAGGTTTTTTTTTTTTTTTTTTTTTTTTTATTACTTAATAAATATTTATTCTTCAATAACTTTTTTTGAATATTTCAGAAAATAAAGTTTTGTGAGAATCGACTTTTTTTTTTTTTTTAAATTCTGTATTTCTTAAAAGAACACGCGAACGATGAAACATGGAAAAGACAGGTTTATATTGCCTGTAACTTCGAGACTGAGTTTTACCTATTTTATTTTTTATATTTTATTATAATTCTGTTATATATTTCAACGACTAATAAAGTTAAATATTACCTTATGAATTTATTGTCACTCTCAGGAAGAAAGAAAAAAAAAAAAAAAAAAAGAGAGAAAATGGCATATTTCTTTCAAAAATAACACAGAATGACTATATTTATTCGTGCTCTACGTGTGTACCTTTAATATTCCCTCTACCTTCCTTAAACTATAAGGTAACAACAACCAGTTAAAATAGAACAGTTTCTCTTTTATACTAATGAGCATACTCGTTTCATATAATCGGTACGGAGAATCACGTTTTGAATTTCAACCAGAATCTCTCAGAACCGGCACTTTTGCAAATATCTCGACAAACTCATTAAACCTGCAATTTAATGAGTGTTTATTACGTGATTGATTTAGACCACCTGTTAAAAGACAATCTGCAAGAGTTATTCCTTTCAGTGCTCAATATTTTACGAAAAAACAATCTGGTATAGCTTATTTAAATTTTCAAATAACACAAATGTTCTTTTAATAGTCGTCCACATTTTAATTTTTTGCGGAGCTTATTTAGCCCCGCCTTTTTTCGCACCACTTTTTTAATTGAAAAATTTCTTCATTGTGTAACTACGATAAATCATAGATTCCTAAACTAGAAGCCTTCCACGTGGTTCGAAAACTTGGCGGTAGACAGCGTCACCATGTGTAAATTGCACGTCTTATTTATTCAGCAGCCCCCAACAAATTTTTAATGTGGGATTTGATATACATAAAAGTCGAATAGAATCGAAGAACCGTCGATTGTATATAAAATACATAAAATTATTGGTGGTAGCTGAATAAAAAAGAGCTCAATCTGTGCCAGTTTGCGCGGTCTACCGCTTGATCTGTTGCCAAATTTTCGAGCCAAGCTGAAGGCATCTATGTTATGAGGCTATGAATAAAATAAGTAAAAATTACTCTTAAATTGAGACTTATGAAATAAAGGCAGGGCTAAAAATGCTCCGGAATAAATTAAAATGTTGTCAACTCTGTTTTTATGTAAGGTTGTGAGTTACTGATACAGAGCCGAAATGTAGAGAATTCCTGTTTAGTAGAAAAAAGTTTCATTTTTACGCATTTTTCTAAATCATTGCATTTTTAAAAGAAAGAGTTTGCTCATTGGTTTTTTCTTTTACGTAACCGCTTCGAATATGTGCAACTTGAATGGTTATCGCTTCGATTACAGTGGATTCCAATGATTTAAACACGCATGCCTGAAAGTATTTCGCTTATATAAAATAAAAAATAACTAAATAAATGAACAATAATAATTATAAATCCATAATCAAATTCCCCTGAAGACAAGTTTATAATATAAGACAAGTCCAGTATTAACGATTATAATTACTTATTCGTATGCATGTACTAGAATTATTTAATTAAATTTAAGGAGTCAGGTACCTTTGACAGAGGAAAATAATAAAAAAAAAGGACCATAACTTTATATAAAATAATTAAAAAAATAATATTAATTTGATAACTCGTAAATTTCAACAGGTGTTAGGAAAACCTGTATCTGTCAATTGCAGCCTTTAAAATATTTCTAGGATTTTTATTTCTTTATTTAAAAAAAATAAAATAAAATAAAATAAAAATGCAGAGCGACTTTTTTGGCGATATATAATCCTGCGTGCATAATATGCCTGACATGGAGGCTTAAATTTAATTAAATTTAGCAGTTTTCATGTGAAATATGAATAGGTGAAACGGCGAGCAATCAGCTAATTAACATTAAATATTTTGTTTTTATAAGCAAAATTGCGCCGAACATAATGATATATTAATTTAAATAATAATAATAATTCACAAAAAGGAATCTTTCCAGCAAAATTAATTTTGTGATTTTAAATATAGGGTATTTTTTATGTGCATATTTTCTTTCTTTTTCTTTTTTCTTTCTTTCTTTCTTTTTTTTTTTTTTTTAATTTTTTTTTTTTTTTTTTGTTCATATGAGGTATCATTTCCATGTAGTCCTGTGCGCAAAGCTGACATCGACAAAAAAAAATTAGATCTGATATTTTTTAGAAAAATAAATAAAATTAAAATGCACAATTATTCTAACATTTGTTATATACAGATAACTTCTTTCTAAATACACAATAAAAATTAAAAGCTTTTAAAATAATTATATTTCGTGTTATATCATAGATGCTAATATTTTATTCTATTACAGAATATTTTTAGCCCCGTCTTTTTTGCATTTTAGAGCAACTTTTAGAGATTTTTTATTTTTTTTCATCGAATTTATGTATTGAAGAAAGTTATTCTTTTAATAAAGTCGTGCGAAATAAAGCGATGCTAAAATTACTCCGGAATAAGTTAAAAAATCCTTATCTATTGTGTTATTTTGCATAGCCGCGAACATCGTAATTAATAATACATTATATTGTTAGTACCTAGCTTTTTTTTTTTTTTTTTTTTTTTTTTTTTAACACCAGTCTTTTTTAGAGTACTTTTTTTCTTCTTTCATCGTAAATACATTTGCAGTGAATTACTGTGAACATTAAGTGATGTGGGAAAAAGGGCGGTTACTAATAATGCTTCATATTAAAAAAGATTTACGCATAATTGCTAACATTTTTAGTCCTGCCTTTAATTCACACCACTTTATTTATAAAATATTTTTCTCCGCTATATAACTACGATAAAGTTAAAAAAAAAAAAAAAAACTCTTAAGGGAAAAGTGTTATGAAAAAAGGCGGGGCTAAAAAGGTTCTGGAATAAATTAAAAATGTATCACCTCTGCTTACATATATGCCAACAGGTGCGGCTTTTAACACATTACATTTATATTATTTTTCGTATACTACTTCTCTGCTAAAAAAAAAAGAAAAAAAAAAAAAGTGTCAATTTTAGTCGCAAAAAATCAGCTAAAAATATTTTAAAAGATTCTATAAAATATTTCGTGTGGAAAAAAAAAAAAAAGGAAAAAAGTACAAGTGGCAGATATGGACTTGTGAATATTTTTCAAAGTTACATTTTTTCAATCAATATGTAATGAAAGGTTTCATTTCTTTCTGAGGTACCAGACCCTTTTAACTTATAAATTAACATGATTTCATTAGTTGTTAAAATTTTAATTATTTATTCATTAATTTATTTTATAATATTCTATAATTTATTATAACGACTAATTAAGTTAAATACTAATATATGAATTTATTGACACGGTTAGAAAAAAGAAATAAAAATGCAAGTCTGTTTCAAACTCAAGACAGAGTGTTTAAGTTTATTTCTACTTTACATGATTTTCTCTAATTTCCCTTCTACTTTATTTACACACAATAAGGTAAAAAACTTAAAGAAACAGTAAAGTTCTAATTTTGTACCATTGAGTAATCTTGTATCATTTGATCTCTACCACGAGGCACATTCAAATTTCAACCACACCCCTTGGGAATTCGCTCTCTGCGTAGTTTGGCTTTAACGCATCAAACCTGCAAGTCAATTCAAGTTTGTTACCTGATAATAAACAATGTCGGTGAATTGAAGCCATAGTCACAAGAGCTATTCCTTTTAGTGGTTTACAATTTACGAATAAAATCTCTGGTGTAGCTTATTTCAATTTTTAGGAATAACAAAAATATTCCTTTCACAGTTGCCAACATTTTAAGTTTTTCGTAGCCGTTGATGTAGATTCACGTCTTTTAAAAATCTATAACTACACCAGGGGGCCTTTCTTTCTCAATTTGCATGTTATTTATTTCTTAAGTATATACACAATATTCATATTTTTAGAATGAAACGTAACTATTGATTCAAATACTTTGATTTGAAAGAATATAATTATAATGTATATCCATTTATAATATACGTGTGAATTCAAAATATTTTGTTCTGAAATATTGTAAATTGTAAGAATAATGCCCACAGGCATACCTTACTGTCAAAGAGCAGGGATGGAACACGGGCGCAGAATTCATACCACTATCAATGTAAGAAAATTTTCTATTTCTTAAATCAACGATATTATAGGTAGAGAAATTTCTTAAACAGATTCCGGTATGAATTCTGCGCCCGTATTCCATCCCTGAAAGAGTCAAAATCACGCGGTCATGAAAGTGTTAATTTATTGCGGAGCAACTTTAGGCTCTCCTTTTTTCTCACCAGTTTTTTAATACGGAAATTTCTTCATTGTGTAACTATGATAAAATAAGTAAAAATTACTCTTAAAGTAAAAGTCTTATGAAATAAAGGCGAGGCTGAAGATGCTCCGGAATAAATTAAAATTTTGGCAACTGTGCTATTATATATTTTATGTAAGATTATAAATTAATGATACACAGCCGAAATATAAAGGATTCCTCTTTTGTAGAAAAAATATTCCCACTTTTACGTATTTTTCTAAATCATTACGTATTTTTAAAGAAAGATCTTGCTCATTCGTGTTCCCCTTACTTACCCGCTTCGAATATGCGTGGATATCCTGAGCGCATAATATCTCCGAGATGGTTTGCCAAAATTAAATTAAAGTTGCTGTTACGTGAAATACAAATATATAAAATGGCGAGCAATTAACTCATTAACAATAAAAGTTTTGTAAATATAAGCAAAATTGCGCCAAAAATTATGATATATTATTTTAAATGATAACTCAAAAAAAAAAAAAAAAAAAAAAAAATAATAATAATAATAATAATAATAATAATAATAATTTTCTTCATTTTAATTGTAGGATATTTTTTTTTTAGATTCATATGAAGTATCATTTCCAGGTTATCCTGTGCGAAAAACTGACATTGACAAAAAAAAATAGCTCTGATAGCTTAAAGAAAAATAAGTAAAATTAAAAATGGTCAGTTATTCTAACAGTTGAAATAGAGAGATGACTTAGTTTTCATGTTATTTCTTAGCTGCGATCATCATAATTAATAATACATAATACTGTTAGAACCCGCCTTTATTTATTTATTTATTATTTTTTTACACCAGTCCTTTTTTTCCCCCTTAGATTACTTTTCTTTTCTTTTTTTTTTAATCGTAAATTATGTAATGTGGAAGGAAGAACGAGTATTAATAATACTCCGGATTCAAAGAGACTTACATATATGTTAACTTGTGTGTTTTTTTAACACCACTATACACTGTGTAAAAAAAGAAGAAGGATAATCAATTTTTGTAAATTATTTCTATATTTTTATTGTGGCTATTAGATTTTTATACAGATTTTGTTTAACAAAGTTTTCTTTAATTTCACGTAAAATATGAAATATCTTCTACGAATGCTAATTGGTGAATTGTAGAAAAACTAGCATCGAATATTTAGAGAGTGTAAAAAAAGTTGAAGGACACTTTCCAAAATTTGTTATTTGGTTGATTGTGTACAAGTAAAAAAGTGAATATTGGGTTTTCTTTAACAGTTTTTGTTGAAGAAAACGTATTTTGTTAAAAATTGCATTGTTATTTTTTTTTTCTGACTGCCTAGAAGTATACATTAAAAGTATTTACAAAGGGGGCAAATTGTTGCATATAAAATTTATGGTAAAAGTGTTAGACAGATTGTTCGTATAATGCACGTCAGCCTCAATACACATTCTAACTTTATCAGAAACCAGATAGAAACAGGAAAAGAAAGAACACTGGTAGGGGTAAAAAGTGCGATGAAAGAAAACTTGTGGATGAGATAAAAAGAGCAGTGGTAGTATCGAAAAGGTCCAAATCAATCAGGACTTATTCATGTGTCAAGGCAACAGTTTAGTACTGCATATCAATATTCAAAACACTCATTTTAAAAAAGCAGAAGCATCATCCACAGTGGGGAAAAAAAAAGATTGATTACCGTTTATAATGGGAAAAAAAAACACGTGTTATGAACCTCCAATGGGGCATGTATAATATTTTCATACTAGAAGTTTAACTTAGAAAATTTAGATAGTCACCAAAAATACTGGCATTCTCTGAAGAATGTAGAAAAATATTATTCAACTCGAAAAATGAAGAGGAGAGTGATGATGTAGTAAGCAGTTGGATATAGAAGAATAACAAGTCTATTCTTTCCTGTGGTATGACAGACTATATTAAAGTGCTGAATTCTGAGCTTCATTCTAATGGCTCTGATTTAGGACGAGAAGAGTGGATATTTGAACAAGATGAAGCCGGCATTTACATCACCATAGAGTTAAAAATTGGTTCGTTGCAAATATTGTGCAGGTTTTACCTGAATCAGCTAAAAGCCCTGATATTGACACAGTGGAAAACATCTGACCAATGCTTGCTCGTCAAAAATGTGCTAGTGGAAAAATGTTTAAATTCCTTACTAAGCTTCGAGTAACTTTGAACAGCTCACAGGCTAATTTTTGTTAAAAAATAATCCAATATTTGTATGATAAACTGTCAAATGGAATATTCGAACTCATAAAAGTAAATGCGAAGAGTATTGCTTACTAATATTGCTTGTATTTTATATTTTGTATTACTGTCCTTCCACTTTTTTTTTTTACAGAGTTAAAAGAAGTAGAAATTATTTTTGTAGTCATTAATAATTTATTTTCGAAAATCATGGTAATGATACTAATATTTTCTTGGTAAATGATCAGCAAAATGTTACATATAAAAATAATTCCATCAAAAATAAAATATATCATTTATTTTTAAAAATATCTAGTGTCCTTCTACTTTTTACACAGAGTAACTCTACAAAAAAAAAAAAAAAAAAAAAAAAAAAATCATGTAGTTTATCCGCAGAAAATTGCTAAAGATGTTTTAAAATTTTGTAATCAAAGTTTTCGGTCGCAAAAAATAAAAAAGTACAATTGGCAGATATGGACTCTAATAGACCTTTAATCAAAATTCATTAATAATTAAAAGAGAGAGAGAGAGAAAGAAAGAAAATAGGTAATGTCGCATTTTATACACACACACACATATATATATACATACTTGCCAACCATTTCATTATGAACCGTACAATTTTTAGTACCCGCATTTTTTTTTTTTTCACACCAATAATTTCTTAGAGTAATTTTAGTCTTATTTACTCGTAACAACATTTGGAGAGAATAACTCTAAAAATATAGTGGTGTGAGAAAAGGGATAACTATTATATAGCAAATAGATAATTTATTTGCACCCCTATATTCCACAGAATTCAGGCCACTAGTACACGTCATTAATGTATATCAGTTTTATGCTAGAAATGGTAGTACGCCATTAGAATGTACCTCATTTTTTTCCCCATTCATTGTGATGGAACAATACTTATGGCTTTTTCTGTTAATAAACAAGCTATACTACATGTTACATTTTAAATAAGGGTCCCGCTGTAGAAAACGTCAGTGACATAACAAAATTAGACCAAGCCGACTCCAGATATAACCATTAGAGCACGGAAAGATGGCTAAATAAGAAAGGTCCTTACCACTTTTATCTTATTTGAAAGTATTAGACAAACTCTTATGTAGTCAAATGCAATTACAAAATTACAGTGCTGATATTCCATGAAGTTTTGAGTATTTTCCGTAGTAAAACCAACTGATAAATGGATAAACACCTTCTATTTCACGACTCAAACAAATAAATAAAATCCAAACAGAATCGAAGGGAGGAAGAAATCCAATGTAACATCATGGAAAAAGGATGCTTTCCCATGTAGTTTGATATTATTTTCCCTTCAAGGTGCCTTCCATTGATACCCAGAGCACATTAGACTAAGGGCACCATTAATCTAATCTGTGATGCCATCTTTCCCCTTTTAAAACACCCTTAATTAGGGGTGCCATTTTTCAAACTTTTTAAGGATGTTATTTGGCACCCCCAAGGGTGTCACCAGTGTGACAAGTTTTAAACCACCAGAGGGTGCCATTTGTCACCTGTAATTTTAACAGTGTAGTATAAATTGCAATTAAAAAGGCTATATATAACACACACGTCCCCAATCTTTTTCTATATCGAACTGTTCCACTGCTCTGAATTATTCACGTGCTCCCAGAAATTCCACTGTTTCGAGGTTCTGAGTTGCTCCGAACTGATCTTCTGCTCCCAACAGTCTGCCTATTCCTAAATGTTCAGCTGCTTTGAACTTTTCCGACTTGTTCCGCAAAGTAAGATATGTTTTCTGAGTAATTTTTAAATAAGCATCATTTCTATCCCCATATCGCCAATTAATTGCTATTCATTTTTTTTCTAGAGTTCCATAGTTTATAATAAAGACAGCCTACTCTTATGTAGTTTTGCAAATATCTGGACAAACTTTTCGAACCTGCAATTTGATGTGAGTTTGTTGCGTGATTGAATTAGACCACCTGTTAAAAAACAATCTCCAACTGCAAGATTTATTCCTTTCAGTGTTTAAAACTTTACGAACAAATAATCTGGTTTAGCTTAATTAAATTTCTCAGAATAACAAAAAAGTTCATTTCATAGTCGTCAACATTTAAATTTTTTTGCGGAGCATACTTTGCCCCGACTTTTTTCGCACTACTTTTTTAATAGAAAATTTTCTTCATTATGTAACTACAATAAAATCTTAAACTCTTAAAATAGATTCCTTCCGCGTGGTTCGGAAACTTGGCGGTAAACAGATGGTACAGATTACGCGACTTTTTTATTCAGCAGCCACCAAAAATTTTTTTAAGTGGGATTTGATATACATAAAAGGCGAATGGAATCGAAGAAACGTCGTTTATATATATCATACATCACTTCTAAAAATTATTGGTGGTAGCTGAATATAAAAGAGGTGTAGTCTGTATCAGGAGGCGCTGTCTTCCGATTGAACTGTTGCCAGTTTTCGAGGCAAGCTGAAGGCATCTATGTTATGAGGCTATGAATAAAATAAGTAAAGATTACTCTTAAAGTGAAGGACTTATGAAATAAAGGCGCGGCTAAAAATGCTCCGGTATAAACTAAATTGCTGACAACTCTGTTTTTCTGTAAGGTCGTGAGTTACTGATACACAGCTGAAATGTAGAGAATTCTTTTTAGTAGAAAAAAAGTTGCATTTTTACGCATTTTTCTAAATCATTACATCTTTTAAAAGAAATAGTTTGCTCATTTGTTTTTCTTTTACGTAACCGCTTCGAAAATGCGCACCTTGAACGGTTATCGCTTCGATTACAGAGGATCCAATTGATTTAAACACGTATGCCTAAAAGTATTTCGCCTATTTAAAATAAAATAAATAAGTAAATAATAAACAATAATAATTATAAATGCATACTCAAATTCCCCAGAAGACAAGTTTATAACATTATACAAGTCCAATATTAACGATTATAATTACTAACTCGTATGCATGTACTAGAATTAACTAACTAAATTTAAGGAGTCAGGTATCTTTGACAGAGGAAAAAACAAAAATAAATGACCATAACTATATATTTATTTATTATTATAAAAATGGCAGAGCGAATTTTTTGCTGATGTATAATCCTGCGCGCATAATATCTCCGTCATGGATGCCAAAGTTTATTTAAATTTAGCAGTTTTCATGTGAAATATAAAACAGCGAGCAATCAGCTGATTAACATTAAATGTTTTGTAATTATAAGCAAAATTGCTCCGAACAAAATGATATATTATTTTAAATGATAATAATAATAATAATTCACAAAAAGGAAGCGTTCGAGAAAAATTAATTTTGTCATTTTACATATAGCGTATTTTTTTACGTACATATTTTATTATTATTTCTCTTTTCTTTTCTTTCTTTTTCTTTCTTTCTTTTTTTTTTTTTTTAGGTTCATCTGGAGTATCATTTCCATGTAGTCCTGTGCACAAAGCTGACATCGACAAAAAATTAGATCTGATATTTTTTAGATATATAAATAAAATTAAAATGCACAATTATTCCATATACAGATTATAGAACAGATTTCAGCACAATTATTGTTATATACAGATAACTTCTTTTTTAACACACATTAAAAATTACAAGCTTTTATAATAATTATTTTCCGTGTTATATCATAGATGCTAACATTTTATTAATTTTCAGAATATTTTTAGCCCCGTCTTTTATGCATATAATTTATTTTTAAGAGATTTTTTTTTTAAATCGAATTTATGTATTGAAGAAAGTTTTTGTATAAGTAAAGTGGTGGGAAATAAGGTGGTGCTAAAACTACTCCGGAATAAATTAAATAATCGTCATATATTGTGGTTTTTTGCATAGCCGCAAACGTCGTAATTAATAATACATTATATTGTTACTACCTATTTTTTTTTTTTTTAAACACCAGTCTTTTTTAGATTACTTTTTTCTTCTTTTATCGTAAATACATTTGCAGTGAATTACTGTAAACGTTAAGTGATATGGGGAAAAGGGCGGTTACTAATAATTCTTCATATTAAAAGAGGTTTACGCATAATTGCTAACATTTCTATTTATTCCCGATCATTTTTAGTCCTGCTTTAAATATTTTTCTCCGCTATATAACTACGATAAAGTTGAAATATATATATATATATATATTCTAAAGGGAAATGCATACTTGCCAACCATCTCATTATGAATCGTGCAATTTTTAGTACCCGCCTTTTTTTTCACACCAATAATTTTTTAGAGTAATTTTAGTCTTATTTATTCGTAACAACATTTGGAGAGAATAAATCTAAAAATATTGTGGTGAGACAAAAGGGGCGTTTTTTCAGGGGGCGTTAACAATTGTACGGTTATTAATGAGAGGGTTGGCAAGTATGGAAACGTGGTATGAAATAAGGCGGGGCTAAAAATGCTCTGGAATAAATTAAAACTTTATCACCTCTGCTTACATTTATGGCAACGTGTTCGGTTTTTTAACTCTAATTTATTATATTTTTCGCATGCTATTTCTCTGTTACCAAAAGAAAAAAAAAAAAAAAATTCGCAGAAAACCTGCTAAAAATATTTTAAAAATTTCCATAAAATAGTTCCGGTGGCAAAAAAAAAAAAAAAAAATACAAGTGGCAGATATAGATTTATGAATATTTTTTATAGTTAAATTTTTTCAACTTTATGTAATGAAAGGTTCCATTTCTTTTTAAGGTACCGGACACTTTAAACTTATAAGTTGTTAAAATTTTATTTATTTATTCATTAATTCATTATATAATACTTCTATAATATATTATAACGACTAATTAAGTTAAATATTACCATATGAATTTATTGACACGCTTAGAGAAAAGAAATAAATAAAAATGCAAGTCTGTTTCAAACCAAAGACAGAGTGTTTATTTGTGCTTTACATGATTTCCTGTAATTTCCCTTCTACTTTATTTACACAATAAGGTAAGAACTTACAGAAAGATTAAAATTACAATTTTGTACCATTGAGTGTTCTCGTATTACATGACCTCTAACTCGAGGCACATTCACATTTCAACTACCCTCTTCCAGAATCGGCTCTCTGCGTATTTGAGCTCGAACTCATCAAACTTGCAAGTTAACGCAAGTTTGTTGCGTGATAATACATTCATTGACCAAGCAAAAGACATATTAAGCACGAGCTATACCTTTTAGTGCTTAAAAATTTACGAATGAAATTTCTGGTGCAGTTTATTTAAATTTCTTGGAATAACAAAAATATTCTTTTCATACTTGCCAACATTTTAAGTTTGTCGCAACCGCTGACGTAGATTCACATCATTTGAAAATCTATAACTCCACTAGTGGGCGTTTCTTTCTCAATTTGTATTTTATTTATTTCTTAACACAATATTTCTTTCACAATATTCATATTTTTAGAATGAAACGTAGTATAGATTCACATAATTTGATTAGAAAGAATATAATTGTAATGTGTATACCTTTATAATATACGTGTAAATTCAAATAATTTTGTTCTGAAATATTGTAAATTTGAAGAATAATGCCCACAGACGGACCTTCCTGTCAAAAAGCCAAAATCATGCGGTCACGAAAGTGTCAATTTATTGCGGAGCACCTTTAGGCCAGCTTTTTTTCTCACCACTTTTTAAATAGGGAAATCTCTTCATTATGTAACTACGATAAAATTAGTAAAAATAACTCTTAAAGTAAAAGTCTTATGAAATAAAGTTAAGGCTAAAAATGATCCGGAATAAATTAAAATCTTGGCAACTCTGCTTTTATGTAAGATTGTGAATTATTGATACACAGCCGAAATATAGAGGTTTCCTCTTTTGTAGAAAAGAAGTTCTTCTTTTACGCATATTTCTAAATCGTTACGTCTTTTTAAAGAAAGATTATGTTCATCTGTGTTCCCTTTACTCATAGCTGCCAATATATAATTTTATTCCGGAGTAATTTTAGCCCCGCCTCTATTTCGTACCACTTATTATTTAAAAGTATTTTTTTCTTATTTTATCGAAGTTATGTATTCAAGAACTTTTTTAATAAATAAAGTGGTGCAGAATAAAGGCGGGGCTAAAAGTACTCCGGAATAAATTAAAATATTGGCAGCTATGCTTTTACTTAATGCGTGGATATCCTGCGAGTATAACATCTCCAGGATCGTTTTCCAAAATTTAATATAAGTTAGTAGCTTTTACGTGAAATACAAATATATAAAATGACGAGTAATTAACTCATTAACATTAAAATTTTGTTAATAAGCATAATTGCGCCAAACTTATATAATTATTTTTTTACGAGATACAGTGAAGAAACCCAAACATAATCCATCATTACTTTTGATTCTGAAAATTATTTTTTAATTTTGAAAAATATTAATAAATTCATATTCATAAAAATTATGAATTATGACCTATATTAATTTTTACATAAAATGAATCCTAATGCTGAAAAATATGGGTGTGCAAATTTGCAGCTCAATCCAGTTATTAGTTTTCGAGATATAAATAAATCTTTCTTTTGGAGTGGTTTAGGTGGCCGTCTCTTCTAAAGATTTGCATAAGATAACGAATCAAATCTTAAAAAATAACAAGGAAAATTAAACAAAATATGTTTATTTTTTCTTTACGGGCCAAATTATATAATAACAACGTCGAACGCAATGAAATAAAATAAAATGATGATATTTAGACATCAGTGTTAGCATCAAGAATTCCTGTTTTCTAAAGAAGACAAACCCCGCCTTCATCGTTCTTCAAAACAGAACAATGCAGAAAAGAAAAGTAAATGTCACATTGAGTATTCGTAATAAACCCCTTATTTTATGTTGACAAAAATATGCACAAGTGGTATTTACTTCCTCGATTACTGGTGATAAATTTTGAATCTTTTAAACGAACACTAGGAAAAAAAAAAAACTAAATAAGCGGGGTTTACTGTTTTAAATAGAAAATTTGGTAAGTGTAAAAATTGTCAATAAAAAAAAAAAAAAAAAAAAAAAAACACGAATGGAATTGGAATGCAAGACAGACTTGTAAAATCGTTTCTTAAGTTAAAGGCTTCATCATTTGCTTCATATATATTGCTTTATTTTTATTTATTTGTTTATTTAATTATTTTGTAGGGGGGAGGATTATTATTTTAAGGATACTTTAGACTTTAAAATTTTAATAATATACTTTAACTTTATATATTTTTTAAATATACTTTTAATTTTATAAATATATTTTAACACTTTTTGCGACCGCAGGATTTTGTAATTTTCACAGTAAAATCCGCCTAAGGGCGTTATTCTCTCAAAATAAAGTATTTCAGAACAAATTTTCTGTATTCACAATTATATTACAAATGGATATACAGTATAATTATATTCTTCCTAATCAATATATTTCTATCCATAGTATATTTTATTGCAAATATATGAACACTGGTTACACACTTAAGAAATAAGTAACACACAAATTGCGACAGAAACGCCCACTAAGAGAATTACAGATTTTCAAATGACGTGAATCTACGTCAGCAGTCGCGAAAGGGTTAATTAAAAATTATATTTTCATAGAAATTATAAAACGAATCGTACAGTTCCAAAGAGTTCATCTGACCCAAAACTGGTAAGTGCGATTAAAATTGTTTAATATTTATTTCATAAACCCTCACAATAATTTAACCGAAAAGATTTAGTTTATGCGTTGTATATATATATATATATATACATTATTTCATTTCATATTTTATGTTACCCCTAAGAAAGAAAATTCAAGCTTTATTGGTGATCACTACAGCCATAATGGATACTTTTCCTTGAAAAATATTGCACTTATTTCAAAGAGTACAGTCTGGATAAATCGCAAGTGTAATGCATTTAAATAGACCTAAAATTACTTAAAAAAGTACTGAAGTATATACAAACCTAAGAAACTGAATTCACGATAATTAAGAAACTGGATAATGGTACATCTTTTTATTAAATTTTATAACTCTTTTTTTCCTGAAAGATTTCTGGTGTAAAACATCAAAATTTTATCTGATTCTTATAGGATCTTAATTTTATTTTTCTACATTTACAGATAACTCCCTAACACATTTTTGATTGTAACTCTGTAAATACTAAAGATAAAGTATACAAACAGTATACTTTTCCGCACTGCCAGACTCTCCGAAATTCGAATATGAAGTCAAAATTGGGTGTTGCTATTGAAAAAAATCAAAGTTAGCGCTCATTTCGATATGTAGATAAACCATAATTCAAAATTCGACAACATTTTCAAAAAGTGCATTTAATTTCCTGTTGAATGGTGTCTATTACATTTTTTTGCGTCAATTAATAATGAAATTACAGCGAGTGCTGCGATTTTTCCCCCGACTGTACAATTATTCTAACAGTTGATATAGACAGGTAACTTTTTCTTAACACATCTTAAAAATTACAAGCTTTAAAATTATTTTTTTTTCATGTTATTGCATAGCGGCGATCATTATAATTTACCCTCATTGTTTGTATGCCCCTTCTGAGGGGACATTAAAATATCGAGCCACGCCTTAAGGTGTTCCTCTGCAAATGAGATGTTATTTTTCTAAAACGTGTAACTATAAACTACCTTTCGGCTACAGGAAAATTTTAACAGAAAGATTTATTTTATTTAGTGATGAAGTAAAATAAAACAAATTATTACAATTTTTCGGTAGCCGAAACAAAGTAAGTTGGAAACTATACGTGTGATGTTTAAAGGAACGCCAAAAGGCGTGTCTAACTGTTCAAATTAGGAAAATATGCCGAGCGTTAACGGTTAATAATTCATAATACCAGGGGTCGTACTTTCCGCCTTTTTTTCAGTAAACTCTCAAATATAAGAAACTACAACCTTTTTTGCCACCACTAATTTTATTTACATATATTTCTGGTACATTTATTGTAATGTGCTATGATTATAGAGGTTACAGAAAATTTTATAAAAATAATGGTACGAATAAAATTGAAAATAGTACGATACCTGATAATACTGTTAGTACCGGCCTTTTTTTTTTTTTTTTTTTTTTTGCATATGTAAACCATAACAAATGGCTGCTTTCTTAAATAATCCTTTTAAAAAGTCGGACACTTAATAAAAAACACCATACAGATCGTAATTAAAATTTTTTTAAAATAAAACATATTAGGAGGTTTAACTGTTATTTTGTTGTTGATATCCCCTACAAATCGAAGCTGAATTATATATATATATAGTTACGAATATGTAAATAATATTAGTTATTTTTTATGTAATTACATTCAAAGGGGAATAATAAGGTTATAAAATATTAACTATGCGCATTTCTAGCTTATTTCGGCGTAAAATTAGCTCATTAAAAAAAAAAAAAAAAGTTAAAAAGCTTTATTGTGGCAGATAATGGCATTGGCGACTTTATCACTCCTTGGCGACATTATCGCTCCTTGGCGACTTTTTTGCGATATTTTATAGAGAAATATGTATTTGGGTACATTGAGAAAGACATTCAAGGACACTAAATAATATAATTATATAAAATTCTGAATTTTGCTTTAGTTTACATTAATAAATAAATGAATATATTATAAAAAATCAAACAATATTCACCTATCAAGCCGAATTTTTTTGTGTAAAAGGAAAATAATATTATGCATTCTCAAATCAATTATCTACAAATAAGTTCAATATAAGTTTTTTTTTTTTTTTTATTGTATTGAAAATAGTTATATAATACATTTCTTTTTTCAAATTTATATAGCATTTAAACGGATTTGTTTTTAAAAGAACACATTTTTTTTTTTTTTTTTTTTTTTTTGATTAATAATAAAATTTATATTACTTAATATTTGATCTATTTATATTATGTTTAAACACACTAAAAATGTAAGAGTAATATATGTAATCAGATGTACTTCAAAAGTTTACGTAATCTTAAATGTTATAACAAGAAATGAATTAGATTTAAATTTACCGGAAATGAAGTTTGCAAGGTGAAGTAAATATAAAAAATACGGGTTCATTATTTTTGAATTAAAAATATATCATCAAATAAATTTTCATAAAAATATTAACAGCATTCATTTTTATTTTCAGAAATGATATGGCAATTATCTAATGCATATTAATGAGAAACTTGAATGAAATATATTAAAATTAATTTATAAAATATTTCATTCAATTCAATTTTAGAGGGATATATCTAATGGAATATGATAGGCATTTTTTAAATTTTAATGTTTAACTAATATAGTATATTTTTTAAACATTGTAAATTACATAGGTATTACACTGAGCTTTTGAATAATCAATCAAATTCTGAAATGTTTTTATATATACTCATGAAAATTAGTTAATATTATTTTATAATGATTTCTTGAATATTACAGAGATAAATAACGTTATATGCATATTTCTATAAAAATAAAATTAGAGAAATTCACAAGAAATATTAAATATAATTAGCAAAAAAATGTTTGTAATTAAACAATCCATGATTTTTTTTTTATCATCTCCTTAAATATTAGACGTATGAAGTAACTATACTTAGCTTAACTTTACTGTATAAAAAATTACACTGCTTTGAAAAAAAAAAAAAAAAAAAAAAAATCGAGATTTGGTACCATTCTTGCTGATTGTTATGTAAAATAGCATCCTGAATCTGAATATGACTCCCATTTTGTCCAGTCACCCAACGTTTTCTACATACACTACAACCTCCCTCAATTTTTCCCCTGTACGATAATTTTATGACCATGAATTTGGTTTGAAGAAAGAAAATTAATTAATTTAACACCTAAAAGTAACAAAATATAAAGTTTAAAAAATAACATTAATAACAGTAAAAAAAAATATATATATAAGAAATGAAATGTATAATTTCAGTGGCAAATCCCCCCAAAAAATTTTCCGTTGTCCATGTTTCAGAATTTGCAAACTCTATAGCCCCTCAGAAGATATTTAATGGTTAAAATAATCCTCCCCCTCCTAAAAATCAAATTTATATCCATAAAATCACCGAAAAGCTATAAAAATTGGGGTCCACTCCTAAAAAACAGTGGGTGATAGGGCAAAATGGGCGTCATTTCGGATTCAGGAGGTCATTTTACATAAGAATATACTGAAGTGGTGTCAGAGGCAATTTTCATGTCGAGCAGTGCTATCTGACTGAAATTTTATTGTTATTAAACATTATAAAAATTTAATAATAAATGGATTTATTTTTATTTTAAAAAAAGTGTATAAATAAGTAAAATTATTAACGGCATTTTTTAAAGAAAAAAATTGTGGAAACTGATAAGGAAATTATATTCGTAATAAAATAATATACATTTCATTTAGTTAACGTAATTTTAAACAGGGACATAGAATCAAGTAACATTTTACATCGCCATGGAGGGCGGTGATGCACATTCTTGGTTGTCAATTTTTTACCTTTTTGGCTACCGGAAATTTGTAATAGAAATTGTTAGCCAAAAAGTGTTAAATTTGGAAAATATGTAAATAACATAGCCATTAATTTCAATTCCCAACTGCGAAAATGATCTCGGAAAATTTCACTAAAATACCATACATATCAAGTATATAAAATAACGACGATATCATTAAAAAAAAAAAAAAATCTTTTTTAACTACATACTTTTTTAACTACATCTCTCTCTCTCTCTCTCTGTATATATATATATATATATATATATATATATATATATATATTGTGAGGTATATTAGCGTAATGCTACAATTAAAATTCACACTTTACGAGTAACACATGAATACCAAGAATTTAGGATTCGGCTGATCAATAAAGTTAGTTCTTGGATTGAACTAAATTGTAATATATTAATTTTATAAAGTATTTTGGAAAGAAACTATATAAAAGGAGAAGGAAGATTGCTTTTGTGTGTTAGTTGGAGAGAGAAAGGATGGTGGTTAGTTAGTTGGAAGGAGAGTAAGAGAGTTAGTTAGAGGGAGGTAGCCGATTAGAAGTTAGGCTGTTGAGTTAGCTGCTTAGAGTAGTGAATTAGATGATGCTTGTCGAGTAGTACCGTGGTATAGGGAATCCTCCCGTGTACGAAAGATTAGTAGCAGCAGTAAAAGTTAATGAAGTTTAATGTAGTAGATGAAATTATTTGTAGTTTATTATTTAAAGTTAGAATAGTTAGTATGGCTGCCCATCTTAAGTTATAAGGATATTAAATATAATTTAAGTCCAACGCCCGCCTTTTTATTTAAGCTCAAAATAAAAGCTCATTTATTTTATAAATCTGACTCTGTCTGACCATTGGTATTTCCACCAATAGAGGTTGATCTTTTGCTACCCGAGAATGAAAAAGATTGATTGACGGAGCGTTTGTTTGTAAACATGCCCTTTCCTTATGCTATGAGGTAACAGAAACCAGTAGAAAAAGAACTTTTCACTTTTATACCAATGGGATTACTCACTTCATACGGTCTGTACCAAAAATCACGTTTTTAATTTCAATCAGAATCCGCACTCTTGCGTAGTTTAGCACATTTCTGGACAAAGTCATCAAACCTACAATTTAATGCGAGTTTGTTACGTGATTGATTGAACTGGACTATCTATTTCGAACCGTACTGCACAGCCTATTCCATTCAATGCTTTAAAATTTACGAACAAATAATCTGGTGTAGCTTATATTTTCCGGAATACCAAAAAAGTTCTTTTCATATATGTCAACATTTTAACACCTTCGCGACTGTTGACGAAGATTTACGCCATTTGTAAATTTGTAACTTCACAAGAGAGCGTATCTTTTGCAATTTGTATGTTATTTATTTCTTATAAATATACCCAATATTCATATTTGTAGAATCAATATACGACGGATATAAATACTTGGATTAGAGAGAGTATGATTATAATGTATGTCCATTTGTAAAATAAATGTGAATTTAGTAAATTTTGTTCTGAAATACGGAAGAATAACGCCCTCAGGTGGACCTTGCTATGAAAGAGACAAAAAATGTGCAGTCGCGAAAGTGTTACTTTTTCCCCGCTGAGCATTTTTCTCCCCGCTTTTTTTCGCACCAATTTTAATAGATCAGTTTCTTCAATATGTAACTTAAAAAAATAATAATAATAAAAATTACTCTTAAAGTGAAAGTCTTACGAAATAAAGGCGAGGATAAAAATGCTCCGGAATAAATTAAAATGTTGCCAATTCTGTTTTTACCTAGGGCTGTGCGTTACAGATAATATACTGAAATATAAAGAATTCTACTTTAGTAGAGAAAAAGGCGCATTTTTACGCAATTTTTTAAATCATTGCGTATTTTTAAAGAAAGATTTTGCTTATTTGTTTTTTCTTTTACGTACTCGTTTCGAATATGCGCACCTTTAGTGCTTACCGCTTCGATTACAGAGGATTCAATTGACTTAAACACATATGCCTAACAGTATTTAGCTTTATAAATAATCTCTAAAAAATAAAGAGTTAACTTTTTGAGAGGGGCTCTTCCGAAATCCTACGGTGAAGCGTGACAGATGCTGTCACAGCCCCTTTCAAAAGGTTAAATTGAACACGTGTCATTTGTATAAAATATATTTAAAACACTTTTTGTGATTCGTTTCCATTGCGCAGTTTTAAATATGTTTTCTTTTTTACAGTCAACAGTTAAGTCTTTTAATAACGTGAAATATTTTAAATATCAGCCAAAAAACTATATGAATTCCGGTAGAGGTTGGACCAAGAAGTTAAGAAAATTGAGAGAAGCTGGAACTATTGAATATCATACGAGGTTATTGTAGGAGAAAAAACATCATGAATTAGCAGAGATAAACTATTAACTATTTGATAATATTGTGTCAAATTATTGGTAAAATTGCAGCATCTTTGGAATTTATTGCATTTTTGCATTTAATTATATGAATAGCTTCGGAAATGTAAAGTTCTTGGATAGTAGATGGTGCTGTAATAATTTTGGCTTTATCCCATATAGGGTTGGCGTTTGCGTTGGCATAAATGAAGTCGACCAGAGTAGAACTATTTGCTTCTTTGATATTTCGTATATGTTCTTGTATTCTTTTATTTAAAGTCCTCTTAGTCTGTCCAATATAATAGAAAAGTTCTTTATTGCTTTCTATGGGAATTTGATAGACTCCTCCAGTGGGTCCATTTAAGTCGCGGTCATGAAGGGTTAATTGTTTAATAGTTATAGGAGAACTGAATGGAATAAAGAAATTAAATTTACGTTGAATATAATGTTTAAAGCTATAGAATTCTTTACAGAAAGGGAGACTATTAGTGTAACGAAATTTTAGAGTTGAATCTAGAGTGGGATTATTAGGTTTAATTAGCATGCGATTTTTTATTCTATTAACTAATCTTATAATACTTGATTTACTATATCCCGCTGCAGTACCTATTTGAATAATATTGTTAATTTGTTGTTTTTCATTAAATTTAAAAGTAGTATAATTTATAGCTCGGGTTATGTAGGAATTAAAAAAAGCATTTTTATAATTAGTAGGAATATGCCGGGATCGGTAAAGGGATAAATGTGTTTTTGGAAAAGACGTCAAACCATATAGTTGTATTATTTTCGTTACGATGTATCTTAAGGTCAAGAAACGGAAGAGTACGATTGATCTCAATTTCGAATGTAAATTTAATCGATGGAAATTGGTTGTTGAGACAATCAATTAAATTAAGAAGTGCATTTTTTGAATAAGGCCAGGAGATAAAAATATTGTCAACATATCGCAAATATATAGTAGGTTTGTGTATGGAAGTTTCAAATACGCGTTTTTCTAATTCAATGAGTAATAAATCTGCTAAAATAGGACTAAGAGGGGAACCCATCGGGGCTCCAAAAGTTTGTTTATATATCACTTTATAAAACAAAAAGATATTATTAGCATTAATGAGGTCAAAAGCTTCACAAATAAATTCGAGAAAAGGGTTAAGTGATGGTGTAGCAGTACATTTATCAAGGATAATTGATTTAACTAAATCTAAAGGAATATTCGGAAATAAGGAAACAACGTCAAGACTGAAAAATTTATCTGTAGGGGTAAATGTAGTATTTAGAATTCTACTTTTAGCTTCCAAACCGGATTTTATAATATGTGGGTCGTTAAGTACTAATGGTTTAAGTAAATTTGCGAGAAAATTTTCTAGAAAAAATGAAGGACTATTGCATTTGGAAACAATGGGACGAAACGGGTGGTTAATTTTATGAGTTTTAATTTTAAAAAATATTTTAGGAATAGACGTGTATAAAGGAATTTTGATACTTTGTGGAGCAATTAAATCAATATACTTTTGAATGAACTTTTGAATTTTACGAGTAAAATTTTCAATAGGATTAGTTTTAATTATAATACAGACTAAGTCATTAATAGCTGCAAGAGCTTTATCGTGGAAATCATCTGTATTAAGGGCAACGATTTGTTTAGATTTATCAGCAAGTAATAATCTTACATTTTTGTTAGTTTTAATTTGTTTTGAAATAAAAAGATTTTGATTATTGGACCCACTATTGCTGTTAAGATGCTTATTTAATGAGAAAACTGCAGAAACCCGTACTTGATCATGATGCTCCTTAGGAATATCTAACTGTTTTCAAATTTAGGGGTACCGTTTACAGGATTTAGGCGAGGTTTAGGAGCAAAGTTCGAACCTTTATTGAGTAATTCCAGTTCTTTTGAGGTGAATTTGTAGTTGGAGAGATTGAGAAAATTTTCCGGTTTATTGAAGTATTTAAACTTTTTAGATACTGTACTTTGTAAATTCAAAAGTTTTTTAATTTTTAAATTATATTTTAAAGTCATTTGATGTTGGAATTTATCCATAGTAAGAAAAATATTTTGTAAGAAAGTATCGAGGTCTTCTGGTTGAGCAAGGTTTGTAAGTTTCAAAAAGCAATAATAAGTTTCGATTTCAAGAGTTATAATAGATTTTCTTAAGTTCCGAATAGCATTTTTTAGCATCTTCATTTGTGCAGTAAAAATTATATGTTTACAGGCTGGAGGGAAGGATTTATGGTTAATCAATAGAGATCTTGGTACTATATTAAGGTTTTTGCAATCTTTAAGGAATTTCAAACGTAAAAGGAATTTGTTAAGTTTATATCGTAAATTCTTAAAACGTGAAAATATCGACATATTGAAAATAATCATCAAAGTTCAGAAATAACTGTAATGTAAACCAACTTCTTAGGTAAATAATACCTGCAATTTTCTTTTTATATAATCAAATGCACAACGTCGGATGATATGAGGTAGAAAAGGTTATATCGCCAAAGCTGTATCAAATGGTGTCCTGAGTCTTAAGCTGATGTAGAAACTGTAGTATTGTAGAAACCATAATCTGTGTCTTGAGTTTATGTAGAACTTGTAAATTGCAGAAACTGTCATCGGAAGATCGTCCTATTAATGAAAACCATTATACGCAAGCAAACCTTGAAGACACCACTAAAACATTATCTTCTGGAACTCGTAGTGTTGCGTTGATACCAAAAAACTGCACAGTGTAGAAACCGTTAGTCTAAGTAAAGTTATTATAAATAATCTCTAAAAAATAAAGAGTTAAATTGAACACGTGTCATTTGTATTAAATATATTTAAAACACTTTAAACACACGAAAATATAAATTTATTTAAAAGATGTTATTTTTTTTTTTTTATCCGAAGCTTTTCGCTTTAATATTAAAGCATCATCAGGGATTTATGATACGTTTTCATTGCGCAGTTTTAAATATGCTTTCTTTTTTACAGTCAACAGTTAAGTCTTTTAATAACGTGATATATTTTAAATATCAGCCAAAAAACTATATGAATTCCGGTAGAGGTTGGACCAAGGAGTTAAGAAAATTGAGAGAAGCTGGCACTATTGAATATCATACGAGGTTATTGTAGGAGAAAAAACATCATGAATTAGCAGAGATAAACTATTAACTATTTGGCTATTTTGGCACAATATTATCAAATAGTTAATAGTTTATCTCTGCTAATTCATGATGTTTTTTCTCCTACAATAACCTCGTATGATATTCAATAGTTCCAGCTTCTCTCAATTTTCTTAACTCCTTGGTCCAACCTCTACCGGAATTCATATAGTTTTTTGGCTGATATTTAAAATATTTCACGTTATTAAAAGACTTAACTGTTGACTGTAAAAAAGAAAACATATTTAAAACTGCGCAATGGAAACGAATCATAAATCCCTGATGATGCTTTAATATTAAAGCGAAAAGCTTTGGATAAAAAAAAAATGAAAATAAAAAAAATTAACATTTTTTAAATAAATTTATATTTACGTGTGTTTAAAGTGTTTTAAATATATTTAGTATTTAGCTTATTTACAATACAAAGTAAATAAACAAGAGAACAATAGTAATTATAAATGCATACTCAAATTCCCAAAAGATCAGTTTATAACATAAAACAAGCCCAATATTAGTGATTAAAATTACTCATTCGTTTGCATGTAATTGACTAACTAAATTTAAGGTGTCAAGTACCTTTGACAGAGAAAAATAATAAAAATAAATGTCTCATTAACATTAAATGTTTTATAATTGTAAGCATAATTTTTCCGAACAAAATGATATATTATTTTAAATAATAATATTAATATTAATATCAATAACTCACAAAAGGAAGCCTTCCAGTAAAATTAATTTTCTTCAATTTAATTATAAGGCACTTTTCTACGTGCACAGTTTTTTTTTTTTTTTTTTTTTAATGTTTTTATGGAGTATGATTTTCATGTAGACCTATGCACATAGGTGACATCGACAAAAAATCAGATCTGATAATTTTAGAAAAATAAATAAAATTAAAACACAAATAACTTCTTTCTTAACACGCATTATAAATTACAAGCTTTTAAAGTAATTATTTTTCGTGTTTTTGCACAGAGACCAACATTTTAATTTATTTTAGCCACGTCTTTTTTATGTATCGCTTATTTTTTAGAATTTTTTTTTTTTTTTTTTTTTTTTTTTTTTAATCGAATTTATGTATTGAACAAAATTTTTCTATAAATAAATAAAGTGCGGCGATATAAGGCGGTGCTAAAAAATATTCTGGAATAAATTAAAATACCGTTATCTATTGGTGTTATTGTATAACCGTGAACATCCTTATTAATAATACATAAAATTGTTAGCACCAACTTTTTTTTTTTTTTTTTTTATGTAACACTAGTCTTTTTTGGAATATTTTCTTCTTTTATCATCGTAAATACAGTTGAAGGGAATTAATGTAAACATTAAGTGACGTGGAAAAAAGGGCGGTTACTAATAATGCTCCAAATTAAAAAAGTCTTACACATAATTGCTAACTTTTTATTTATTCCCAAGGATTTTTAGTCTCGCCATTAATTCACACAACTTTATTTATAAAATATTTTTCTATGCTATATAACTACGATAAAATTATAAAAAAAATACTCGAAAGAAAAAAGTGGTATGAAATAAAGCTGCGCTAAAAATGGTCTGGAATAAATTAAAATTTTATCATCTCTGCTTACGTATGTTCCAACATGTGCGGTTTTTTATCTCCAATATTCTTAATTAAATTTGTTTTGTATTCTACTTCTCAGTTAAAAAAAAAAAAAGCATCAAGTTTAATTGCAGAAAATTGCTAAAAATATTCTTTAAATTTCTAATAAATATTCCCGGTAGCAAAAAACATAGACTTTGGCAGATATGGACTTATGAATCATGAGATATGGACGTGTCGCCGTGACCCAGCAAAGCTCAAACGAAGCTTACCTGCGACACTATATATGCAGCTAATTTAACAACAAAGAAATTTGGAAACGCCGGCATTTAACCCTTTGCGGGGCAGGGTAATTCGGATCATTTAAATTACACTGCCATCGGAATTTACGAACAAAATTAAAATAAAAGACATTTTAAAGTTTCAGGATAGAAAAAAAGGGCCTTTACTGCTGTGTTATAAATGTAAATTTTTGCTAAAAAATTTCCGGGATGAGTTTTTGCACATGAGAATTTAAATTAAGTGTTCCATCAGCGGGAACACTGCGACTGAAATTGTTAATGCCTCAGTAAATAGGAGATATTTTGATCTGATGTTTTCAGAATAAACTTTTATATTCTGCCTGATGCTATCCTGAAAGTTTCACACTTCAACATTCTATATATGTTGAGATATGGAATTGCAATTTAAGACTTCAAAGGAAAAATTTTAAAGGTGTAACTTTTTTTTCTCGATAACGGCTCGGAGAAATTTTATGAAATTGATATATGATATTAATTTCTTTTGTCTGAGAAGCATGACATTCCCCGTTTTACCCCAAAAACTCTTGTTTTTTATATATTTCACTTTAAAATAGAACTATATTACCTCGCGGATTACACTCTTTTCTTTCGCATCGCTCAAAAGAAAAGAATGTTATCCGGTTTGAAATGTTCGCGGACTCATACAGACATGTAAGTTTGTTTTTGACACTAACTGCCGAAAAATGGAGCCAAATAACCTATCTGTGATCGAATATTCCAGTCAAACGCGCAGTCAAATATATCATTTTCATTAAGTTTATATTATGTACTGAAATGTATTTTTTTCAATGAATTATTTTATCTTTTGCGTTGCGTCATACAAAACTACAATTAAAAATTTAGCAAACTTTTTTTTTTTTTTTTTTTTTTTTTTCAGCACATTATCTTTTTGCATGCGTTTTTAATTAATTTGGATAAGATGGCACAAAATAACATTTCTATAAATTTTACTTTCATTTTTGGAGAGCGTGACGCAAAAGATAAAATAATTTATTGAAATAAATACATTTCAGTACATAAAATAAAAATAATGAAAGTGATATTTTTGACTGCTTATTTCAAAATTAAAAGCAATATTTCAAGGTGCAAATATACTTTAATATGCAAAACAAAATAATTGCAATGGAATTTAAAAACGAATCATTTAGTGTAACATTACTGTGTTGCTGGAATTTCTTTTAAAACACATATTTTGATACTATAAGATATATGAATGAAAAGGTATCGGTGAGTAAATATTATATATTATTTTATGTTGAAAATAACGTTTACACTGTAAAACGAAATGGAAGAAAAAAGCAAAATCAAATAAGAAAATCTCTGTATTTTTAATTAATAACGAAGCGTCGCTGAAAATTTGATATCATTATTTTCAAGACCCGTATTTCTAATTCCTGTAGCCATAAAGTACAGTGCTGAGTTACAAACTTTTAACCCGTTAAGGGTTTTTTGTATTGATATTTTTTGCAGTATTTTTTTTTTTTTTTTCAGTCACCATGTAATGAAATGTATCATTTTTTCTGAGGTACCAGACCCTTTAAATTTTTAAATTAAATCAGAATTTCATTAGTTGCTAAAATTGTACTTATACATTCATCTGTTTACTATTTTATACTTTTGTTATATATTTCAGTGACTTATTGAGTTAAATATTACTATATGAATATATTGACACGCTCAGAAAAAAGAAATAAATAAATAAAAAGGCAAGTCTGTCTCAAACTTAAGACAGAGTTATTATTTTTATTTGCTCTTTACATGATTTCCTCTAACTTCCCTGCTACTTTATTTATACAGTAATGTTCCAATTTTACATCGTTGAGCGTACTCGTATATATGATCTGTACCACGAAGCACATTCAAATTTCGACTAGAAACCTCCGAAATAAGGACTGCGCAGATTTGCTCTAATTCATCGAACCCGCAAAATGATGTAAATCGGTTACACGATGGAAATTGAGATCGGTTTACTGAGGACACTAGCAACACGAGCTAGTCTTTTCAATACTTAAAAA
Organism: Salticus scenicus; assembly: GCA_963930645.1. NCBI lineage: Eukaryota > Metazoa > Arthropoda > Arachnida > Araneae > Salticidae > Salticus > Salticus scenicus. Next base: position 187,030,747 of record OZ005659.1, read on the forward strand.
TTCACGAATAAATAATCTAGTGTAGCTTATTTAAATTTCTAGGAATTACAAAAAAGTTATTTTCATAGTTTTCAACATTTTAACACTTTCTCAACCGCTGACGTAGATTCACATCATTTGACAATCTGTAACTCTAACAGTGGGCGTTTGTTTCTCAATTTGTATGTTATTTATTTCTTTAGTATATACACAATATTCATACATTTACAATGAATTGTACTATGGATTCAAATTTTTGATTAGAAAGAATGCAATTGTAATATATATCCATTTATAATGTACGTGTGAATTCAGAATATTTTGTTCTGAAATATTGTAAATTGGGAGAGTAAAGCCCACAGGCAGACCTCACTGTCGAAGAGACAAGATCATGCGGTCACAAAAGTGTTACGTTAGTGCGGAGCATTTTTAGCCCCGCCTTATTTCGCAACACTTTTTTAATTGTTTTTTTTTCCCTTATGTAACTACGATAAAATAAGTAAAAATTACTCTTAAAGTAAAAGTCTTATGAAATAAAGGCGAGGTCTTTTTAAAGAAATATTTTGCTCATTCGTGTTTCCTTTATGTACCCGTTTCGAATTTGTGTGGCTATACTGAGCGCATAATATTTCCGTGATGGTTTGCCAAAATTTAATTACAGTTAGCATATTTTACGTAGTGCCTGATTTTTGTACCAGAAAACACATTAATTTCACTTACACCATTATTTTTTAACAAATACTTTTGTGTTAAAATAAACAGAAATTTCTCATCAATATAAGACAATTATTTAAGAAATGTATTGGTGTCTAACGAACGATAAATAAATTCGATTGTTTTACATTTTTCCATTATTCATATAATAATTTATTCGTCAAATAATTTCTATGATATAAAGTTAAAAATTTTCATAAAATAACTCCGGAGAGCGAGTGTCCGGCCTTAACCAGGCTCTGCTTTTGCGTGAAATACAAATAGATGAAATGACGAGCAACTAACACATTAATATTAAAAGCTTTGTAAATATATGCATAATTTCGTCAAACATATTGATATATTATTTTAAATGATAATAATAATAATAATAATAATAATAATAAAAAAAAAAAACCAAGAGTTAAGCATTCCAGCTAAAATTAGTTTACATCATTTTAATTATAGGGTATTTTTACACTTGTGCACGTTTTATTTATTTATTTATTTATTTATTTATTTATTTTTTTTTTTTTTGTAATTGATGTGGAGTGCCATTTCCATGTAATCCTGTACGAAATCGACAAAAAATTAGATCTGGTATTTTTAACAAAAATAAATAAAATAATATATAAATATAAATATAATAAGTAAATGAAAATAATAAATATTTAAATACATGAAAATAATAAATATAATAAATAAATGAAATATAATAGATAAATAAATAATAAAATGCAGAATTACTCTGACAATTGTAATAGATAGGAAAAATTTTTCTTAACACATCTTAAAAATTACAAGTCTCAAAAGTAATTATTTTTTGTGGTATTGCGTAGATGCCAACGTTTTAATTTATTCCGGAGTATTTTTAACCCTGTTTTTTTTTACATATCACATATCTGTTAGACATTTTCCTTTCTTTTTGTTTTTATGGAATTTATGAATTAAAGAAGATTTTTCTATAAATAAAGTGGTGTGAAATAAGACTGTGCTAAAAATGCACCGGAAAAAAAATAAAATATTGCCATCTGTGGTGGTTATTGCATAGCCGCGAACAACCTAATTAATAATACATAGTGTTGTTAGTAACAGCCTTTTTTTATTTTTTTTTAACACATAATTGCTAACCTTTTTTATTCATGTTATTGCATAGCTGCGAACATTTTGTAAATGCGAAATTTTGTAAAACATGGTTTTATAAAATTCCGTTTTCAAAATGAAATCATTTTCACTTTTATAAGATGAAATTTCTAATATGAATAATATTGTTGCGTAGTTGGGGGTTCGTGAGTTGTCCGAGAAAGAAAGGCCAAACGTACAAAAATTCAGTAATTTATTCACAGAAAGTTCCAGAAAAATACAGGTCTATAAACCAAGTATCAGCTTCAATTCAAACAGTAAACACAGCTTAAACAACAGCTGTCAATAGCAAATCCACAGTACAAACTGTATAGCAATAACACATAAAGCAAGTCTCTTCCAAAGAGGCTCAAGAGCAATGCAAGCACTAGCGAAGCTGGCTGAAAACTGAACTGAACTGACTCTGATCACAGACTGAACTGAACTGACTCACTGCCTTGGCGAGAAGCGCTCCTTATATACTGTTACATGGAACCCAGATTTTTCGAGAAAACTCTAGAATGTAGTCAACCACTCAACTTACAGCTTCCATATTTGGTATATCCCTAATAAGGATTTTCTCGCCTAGGTCGCCAAAAAATCGCCAAGGTGGGAAAATGTCGCCAAATTTGGCGCCAAATCCATTACTTGCCTTATTGGGTCTTTTTAATGCGTTTTTAAGGGAAAATAAGGCTATTTCAACGCTAAAACGACTAGAAATGCACAAAATTAGCACTTTATCAACTTACTAAGCCTGTTTGAAAGAATTTATACAAAAATAAACACAATTATTTAGAATTTTGTAACAGTGCCCCCCTCCCAAGGACTGCACTTCCCGGGCAGTGCAACCCTTGGTCAAGAGGAGAAACTAAACAAATTTACACAATCTAAAATACAAGAACTAAGTTGCATGTAATGATAAAATAGAAACAAAAATCAAGTGAGAAATATTTACAAAATTCACAAATATGTACAAATGTTTATATACAAATATTTACAGTACGCATGCGCAAATTTTACCAGTATTTACATTTTAAATTTTGATATTACCGTTAATTGTGGAACTTGGCTAGTCTGTTATAGCGCACCACCTTCGGTTTTGACGAAGGTGTTTTAGTGATCCGCACCACTACATCATTCAGCCTTTTTAAGACTGTGTATGGTCCGTCCCAGTTGCACTGTAACTTGGGAGAGAGTCCTTTGCGTCGAACAGGATTCCACAACCAGACCTTCTCTCCTTCCTGGAACTCATGTTGTGTAGCCTTTAGATCGTACCTTGTCTTCATTTTCTCCGTTGCCATGTTAATCCGCTCCCGAGCAAAGTTGTGTACGTCCTCAAATCGTGCCTGGAGATCTTGGATGTACTCCTCGGGCGATGAAGGCGCATCGGGTGGACAACCAAACAGGAGATCACATGGGAGACGAAGTTCACGTCCAAAGAGCATCTGGGCTGGAGTATAGCCGGTGGTTTCATGGAGAGCACTTCGATAAGCTAGCAGGAACAATGGCAACTTCAAGTCCCAATCTTGCTGGTTCCTTGATACTAGAAGAGAGAAGTTATTCAGGATGGTACGATTGAACCTCTCGACCATGCCGTGCGACTGGGGATGTAAGGGTGTTGTCCGGGTTTTGTCTATGCCGAGTAGTTGACACAGTCCTTTGAAAACATCAGAGGTAAAGTTCCTACCTTGGTCGGTATGAAGTTGTAGGGGCGTGCCGTACCTTGACATCCATTGCTGCACTAGGACCTCTGCGACTGTGCATGCCTCTTGATTGGGAATGGGATATGCCTCAGGCCACTTGGTGAAATAGTCCATCACGAGGAGGATGTATTTATTTCCACTGGAGGTCCGTGGCAAAGGACCCAAGATGTCGATTGCAATCCGTTCAAATGGTGCTCCCACGTTATACCGTTGCAGTCTTCCTCGACTTCGTTTCTGCGGGCCTTTACGTGCCGCACAAGCATCACAGAATTTACACCATTTATGCACATCCTCCTTTGCCTTGCACCAGTAGAAGCGTTCCCGAACTTTCTGCAGAGTCTTCATTACCCCAAAATGGATTCCAGTAGAGCTACTATGCAGTTGTTCTAAAACAGCTGGAATTTTTTATCTTGGTAATAAAATCTGCCATCTGAAGCTTTTCCCATCATCAGATTCCCACTTTCTGTATAATACGCCGTTTCTGATATGAAGAGAGTCCCAAAGTGCCCAATAACTTTTCGTAATGGGACTGAATCTGGAAATGTCCTGCCAGGTAAGTCTGTTGCTGGTCGTCTCCTTCAGCTGTAATATTGGTTTTATGTCAGGATCTTCCAACTGGGCTTGTCTAAGTTATTCGTCACTCCAGGGATCGGGATCTTGTTCTGATGGTGTTGAGACAGTAACTTGGCAGGCAACCGGATTTATCGGCAGGTATTTCTGTTCGGCTCTAGAGCAGTACTTGCAGCTTTCCAAGCAGGGCTTCCGTGACAAGGCATCTGCATTACCATGTAGAGTCCCTTTACGATGACGTATCTCAAAGTCATATTCCTGGAGGCATTGTATCCACCTGGCAATCTGTCCTTCCGGGTTGTTGAACTGGAGCAACCACGTTAAAGATGCATGGTCATTCCGGAGCAGGAATCTTCTGCCATAGAGGTAATGATGGAAATGTTCTATGGCTTTTACGATGGCGAGTAGCCCTTTCCTGGTGGTACAGTAATTTCGCTCTGGTTTAGACAGGCATTTACTCCAATAGGCAATGACATGATCTTGACCATCAATTTCCTGCGACAGAACAGCACCGACACTCTCATGGCTGGCATCTGTATCAAGTATGAACTGTCTGTCGGGCTGTGGATACGTCAAGATAGGCGATGATGTTAAGGCCTCTTTAAGTCGCTTGAACGCATTTCCACATTCATCTGTCCACAGGAACTTCTGTTTGGCTTCCGTCAGCTTGTGGAGTGGTCTGGCAATATTTGAGAAACCCTTGACAAACTTCCTGTAGTAAGTGCATAACCCCAGGAAACTTCGTAGTTGGTGTACATTTTCAGGGCGACTCCCGTTCTCGACTGCAGAGATCTTCTCAGGATCAGTTCTCACACCTTCGGCAGAGATGATATGGCCGAGGTAGCTCACTTCACGACGGAACAAGTTACACTTGCCTGGATTCAATTTGAGGTTAGCCATTCTGAGTTTCTCCAACACCTTTCGGATGTTTCGTAGATGGTCTTCAAAGGTGCGCCCCACAATGATAATATCATCCAAATACACCAGACAGGTTTCATAGGAAAGTCCTTTTAGCACTGTCTCCATCAGGCGTTCGAAGGTGGCAGGTGCATTACATAATCCGAACGGCATAACTTTAAATTGCCACAGTCCTTGTCCCGTGGTGAATGCAGTCTTCTCACGATCATCAGGATGTAATTCTACTTGCCAGTAACCGCTCTTCAGATCCAAAGTCGAGAACCATTTATTGCCAGCAAGTGTGTCTAATGTGTCGTCAATTCTGGGAAGAGGGTAACTGTCTTTCTTCGTGATGTCATTCAAATGACGATAATCCACGCAAAATCTTGTTGAACCATCCTTTTTTCGCACCAGTACTATGGGAGAGGCCCAAGGACTCGTTGATGGCTCGATGACATCATTGTGCTGCATTTCACTTAGAAGTTCAGTGACCTCTTCCTGTTTAGCAAATGGAAGTCTTCTTGGATATTGTTTGATTGGAGGATGATTTCCTGTATCAATTCTGTGCTGGGTGATGTTCGTTCTCCCGACGTCTTCAGGTGTTCGAGAAAAAAAGGTCTTTAAATTCTTGGAGTAGCTTCTCCGCAGCACATGTCTGTTCCTTTCCTAACTCTGCATTCTTGAGTAATTCCGTCATTAATTGTTAAGAAGATTTGGATTCGGTTGATTGCGTGGGGCGGTTGATGCATGTGACAGGAGTGCAGGTTGCTAACACCTCATCCTTCTTCACTGTCCGGACCTTATCGCTGATGTTTGCGACTCTCACAGGAATAGTATTCTTTGAGAGATCAGCTAGAGATGAAGCTACCAGAACTCCTCTTGGGCTATTGTCTGTATTCGGGTTTTCAATCAGTCCATAGCGGAAGGATTGCTTGGTAGGGGGTGTTCCTGAAACTATTGTCTCTGTATGTGGAGGGATGGAAATTTCAGACTTGGCTGTTATCTGGCAAATTGTCTGAATGTCTTGATTTTCACTGTTGAACACAGCGATGTCTTCCAAACTCGAATGCAGTTCAATTGAATGCAGTCCAATTGAAAGTTAAATTTTCTCAGGAAATCAATTCCAATGATTAGAGGATCTCTTATATCAGCCACATATGCCATATGATGGTAACTGGCATTTCCAAAAGTGATGGTCAAGTTCATTTTTCCATATATTTTGATTTCGTCTCCGGTCACAGTCTGGAGTTTAATGCAGGGCGGCGTACAGGTGATCTTTCCTTTTAGTTTTTGAGCCAAACCCGTTCTAATGATGGTCACGTTGGCTCCCGTGTCCAGAATCATCCGGCAGGTGGTGTTGTTAACTTGGCCATAGACGTGAAGTCCATTATCGCCGCCACTCATCGATGAAACATGAAATACTGTAAATTGGGGCTCTTTAATTCCAGGCGACCTCCACCCCGCGAGATGGCCTCCTCTTAGTTTCCCTGTAGTGATGGTGAAGACAGGTGATTTCCTATAGTTGGTCGTACAGGGCAGTTCCTCTTTACATGACCATCCCCTCCACAGCCCCAGCACTTTATCTTCCGCTCCTTTATTTCCTTGTTATTTTCCAGGCTGCGCGATCTCTTTAAGATCTCTGCGATACTTCTCTTCATTTCATTTTCATAAGCAGGCGTATCATTTAATGAGACTGCTCTTATGGTATGGCGGTCTTTACAGGAGGCTTGTTGGGCTGCCTCTATCCTAAGTGCATAGCCTAAAGCTGATTCTACGTCTCTGATGTTGGAAAGTCTCAGCGCTTTTTGAATTTCTGGATCCCGAACAGCATCGATAAAGTACTGAAGAGCTAAGTCGTTCCGAGTGTCAGCATGACAGTCTGAGAATGTCCGCTGCCAGCTCTTGCAAACTTTCGCCCGTTTTCTGGTAACGGGACTTTAGCTGGAGGCGACTATATTCCTTAGAACACTTCTCTCCGAAGCGTAGCTCCAGTGCTCTAGTCAGGGCCTCGAAGTCGGTCCTTTCTTCTTTAGAAACATTTCTCAGTATCTCGGCTGCATCTCCCCGTAATGCTGCTGCTAAGTGGACTGACTTGGCGGTAGAGTCCCAGCCGTTAGCTTCAGCTACGATGGAAAACTGGGTCTTATATACATGCCAGGAGGAACTGCCGTCGTAGGTAGATAGCTTAATAGATTCCTGATTCTGGCTTCTTTTATCTCTCTTTTCCGTCTCCTGGGGCAAGGAGATCAACTTCTCTTCTACTTTTCTCTCAAGATGTTCCTCTACTTTCTTCATGACTTTCTCCTCGAAGTTTTCTTCTATCTTCATAAATCTCTCTTCAAAATTCCTTTCTACTTTCATAACATTTTCTTCTATCTTCATAGCTTTCTCTTCAAAACTCTCTTCAATTTTCAAAACTTTCTCTTCAAAATTTTCTTCTATCTTTATAACTTTCTCTTCAAAATTTTCTTCTATCTTTATAACTTTCTCTTCAAAATTTTCTTCTATCTTTATAACTTTCTCTTCTATTCCATCCATTCTATTTTCCATCACCGTTAATGTACCCTCGATTGATTCTTTCACCGTTGAAAGCTCTCTCTTTATCTCATCTTGATTAGATTTAATTTCTTCCTGAACTTCACATAGATTGCTTTTCATTTCCTTCATTTCTTCAGTCAAACCGTCTTTCAATTCTCTTTGCGATGTTTCCATTTTCTCTTGTGCTACCTTCATTTCTTCAGTCAAACCGTCTTTCAACTCTCTTTGCGATGTTTCCATTTTCTCTTGTGCTACCTTCATTTCTTTCATCTCTTGACTCAGGCTATCTTTCATCTCTCTCTGTCCCTCTTTCATTTCATTCATCTGGGTAGCTAAGCTTTCTAGAAGTTTCTTCATCTCCGTCCGGCTCCATAGCTCTCGTTATCACCATTCACAGACAATCCCACTTCTGACACCAGAAATGTTGCGTAGTTGGGGGTTCGTGAGTTGTCCGAGAAAGAAAGGGTAAACGTACAAAAATTCAGTAATTTATTCACAGAAAGTTCCAGAAAAATGCAGGTCTATAAACCAAGTATCAGCTTCAATTCAAACAGTAAACACAGCTTAAACAACAGCTGTCAATAGCAAATCCACAGTACAAACTGTATAGCAATAACACATAAAGCAAGTCTTTTCCAAAGAGGCACAAGAGCAATGCAAGCACTAGCGAAGCTGGCTGAAAACTGAACTGAACTGACTCTGATCACAGACTGAACTGACTCACTGCCTTGGCGAGAAGCGCTCCTTATGTACTGTTCCATGGTACCCATATTTTTCGAGAAAACTCTAGAAAGTGGTCAACCAATCAACTTACAGCTTCCATATTTGGTATATCCCTAATAAGGATTTTCTCGCCAAGGTCGCCAAAAAAATCGCCAAGATGGGAAAAAGTCGCCAAATTTGGCACCAAATCCATTACCTGCCTTATTGGGTCTTTTTAATGCGTTTTTAAGGGAAAATAAGGCTATTTCAACGCTAAAACGACTAGAAATGCACAAAATTAGTACTTTATCAACTTACTAAGCCTCTTTGAAAGAATTTATACAAAAATAAACACAATTATTTACAATTTTGTAACAGTATAATAGAAAATTTGAAATGAATTATATATTTGAGCATGTACAATTTCTAATATGAATAATATAAATAACACGATTTATATTATTCATATTAGAAAAAAAAATATTCTGTCCGGAAGGTTAAAAAAAAAAAAAATAAAAAAAATAAAAAAAATCGTAGGAATGAAAAGTGATTAGTGAATTTTTATATATTGTAAAATTATAATAAAATTTCAGTGTTTATACAATAAACTGTTCCTCAAAGCAAATTTTGTTAAAGTATCTTTAAAAATATATACTGTAACTCAAAAAATTTGTTTCGGCGTAAATTCAATAAATAATCTTTAAGTAATTCAAACTTTTGTAAAAAACGTTAGATTTAGTTTCAAAAATGCAGCATGCTTTATTGCTCTAGGCTAGCAATATTAAATTGTAACCACTGGCTACCAGAGTCATAAAAAATGGTACTACTTTTGCAATTTTAGTAGCCACCAGTAGATATAAATATGCCGAAAATGATATAATATACTGCTTTAGATATTTAAAAAAAAATCGTTTTTGTTTCCTTTTAAAGGTGATTCCTGAATTTTCCAAAATGTTCGATTATTTCGCTTCTAAGCGATAACATTATTGGGGGTTTTCTTCTTCTTCTTCTTTTTTTTTTTTTTTTATTTATTTTTTTATTTATTTATTTTTTATATGCATAAATCTGTTTTCCGAAATGCGCGACAATTTTTCATTCTAGTACTGAAATGTATTATTTCTTTATCAATTGTCAAAACCATTTTTAATATATCAAGTAAGAGCCAAAATTCGGAATTACTTCGTCACAAATCAAAAATATTATCATTTTTATTTTCAAAATTTTTTCACTAAATACGCGATAATTTTTCAACTTATTAACGAATCATTTCGCCGTTAATTGTCAATATTTACGTTTAATAATGCAAGCAGTTGTGGAAAAGTTATTCATCAAAATACGCGATGATTTTACGGTCCATTTTTGAAATATGGAATTTTGCAACGAATTCGCAAAATTTTCGTATTATAAAGCAAACAATTACTGAAGTATGCAATTATTTCGTTACTAATCGTCAAAGTTTGCCATTCTTCAAATTTATTTTCCTGTATACACTATAAACAAAATGCCTTTTTTGTTGCCTGAAATTGTCTGTAATTTGAGAAAATATACGTAATTTGGGAAAAAATTACATTGTCAAAACGTATTTTCTCAAATTAGAGAGAATTTCTGGCAACAAAAAAGCAATTTTTTTTTACTGTGTAGGTGCCAATTTCGTGGTCTATTATTCAAATATGGTATCCTTAAATCGTTTATTGCAGAAATTTACGTTTAGTTGCAATTAATATTTGAAAAGACTATTAATTCACCGCCATTAAAAAAAAAAAAAAAAAAAAAAAAAAAGTGAGTGAAGCTCGATTTATTAGATTTCTACATTTTAATGGTTCAGTGGTTTTCTACCATTCCTCGTACAATCTGCGGTGATTTCGAAGATTTTGGTAGGAATTTCCATGCTTTTTATTAAAAAAAAATGAAACTGAAACATGATCGCGACTTTTTTATCGACTAGGGTTTGAAGTTTTGGTAACCATTTTGAACGTAATGGTCGCCCATCTGAGACTCGCAACCGCTAATCTAGATCTCCAGTATGCTTGGTAAAACGGAATGATTGAGTGGGGCTTTGGATACATATATAATTACATTATTAGCAATGTTCTTAAGTCATAAAATTGGTTTAAAGTTAGCATAAAAATATTAGTTAAATATAAAATCTACAGAATTAATTTAAATATTTAGATTACGTAGAGACATCTTGATGCAGCATTATATTTATAAATATTGTAAAATGTCTTTCCGATTAAAAAAGTTCATTTAAACAACAGTTAAATATTATTTGGCAGCACAACATATAGGTAAAAAGTGCTACTATTTTTTATAATAAAATTTCATGAATATCATCTTATTTTTGCTAATACCTTTTAACAAAATACCGATAATAAGGGCATTAAAAATTTTATGGTCCTTATTTTCAAGAAATATTTATATGCAAAACAAAGGCTCCCTTTCCTTCGAATTAATAACAGAAATCTATATTTTTTATTATACTTTGGAAAGTAACCATTCTCTCTTTCCAATCCCAAGATAATGTTTTAATGAGATATTAATAATATAAAAAGTGAAGAAAAAAAAAGTTTTTTGAATTATTTATTTATTTTTTAAATTATATAATATTGGTAATTTTTGATTTCGGTCGAGGATTTTTAGAGGAATATTTTCGTTATAATAATAATAATAATATTATTATTACTAGACTTTTCACCGAAGAACATATTCGTGACAGCCCCTACATACCATATATAATTTTCAGAAATATCTTGTAATTATACTATATTATTGTTACATTAAAAATCAATTACTTCCTAAAATTTGACAGAATTAAATTAGCATATCACTTTACACACGAGAAATTAAATAGTTAATAAATATATCTACAAAGTAAATAAAGAAATAACGTTCATTTCATTTATAATGAATGAAAAATGACACACACACACACACACACACACACACACACACACACACATATATATATATATATATATATATATATATATATAATAGGTGTCTCCATTAAGTGCCAAAATTCCTTTCGAATATCTAATATTTAATGCTAGGCCAACTGGCTTCATAATCTCCAAAATAGACTTTTAAATATGAGCTTTTAAACATGTTTCAACACAAAAGTTTTTTTTTTTTTTTTTTTTTTTTTTTTTTCAATTTCTTCAAAAAAATTACGCATTTCAAGTGTATTAAATTATTATTATTTTATTTATTATTTTATTTATTTATTTATCTTTTTGAAATATCTAGAAAAAAAAAAACTTTGATCCTAGAAGCCGAGTTTATTCTTTAGGTCTAGGATAATCAATGTGTTAACACATTACATCGCTGTCCTATCGTTTCAACAAAATGCAATTGTAACTGGTCCACGTTAGAGAAATATTATATAAATTATTATTATTATTAAACCATGCAGAGCATTTAAACCAGTGCAATGCATTTTTTTTTTTACATTTCAGAAGCGACAGGATATTTAGGATATTTTAATAATGACGCAAAAGATTTACTATGCGTTACTAGGGATGTTCTATTTTAGTGGGGAATTTTCATGCTAATGGTCAAAATAAGTTGACCTTAATTTTACCCGATGTTGCTTAGCAATGACTTAATTGCGCTAAAGTACAATAGTCGTTTAAGTCCAATAATATATATATATATATATATATATATATATAAACACTGTGACCAATAAGTTCTCATACAACTTTTGAAGCACGTTAAAATGTTGTATACATGTGTTACAGTAGTCCCAATTATTTTGCAGGCAATTTAGTGTTAGGTGTAAAGCTTTTGCAAGTGTAAATGTTGTACTAATTATAATATTCCTTTACCTAGGTAGAATGAAAAAATTGTGATAAATAAATTCATCAAAGGCGTGTAGCCGACTGAAATTTTCAGAGACTTGAAAGCCCTGGTGGTGAAGAGAGATTTCATTTGCAGAACTCTCAGAAGGTGTAATGAGACGTCATATGTCGATGACAGAAAAAGATCTGACAGACCGAGGTCCGTTAGGACAAAAGAGGCTGTGAAAAGGGTCAGGGAAAGGATGCGTCAAAATGGGAAAAAATCTGCTAGAAAACTAGCACGAGAGCTCAAAATATCGAGGGGATCAATGTTAAACATTCTGAAAAAGGATCTTGAGTGAAAGGTTTATAGAAAACGTAAAGTTCACGGAGTTAAGATGAAAAGAAAGCGTGGAAGAAATTCTTGGTTGGCCCACTGGGGATGAATTTGTCTTTTCAGACGAGAAACTATTCATTTTACAGCAAAGTCTGAACCGAAAATGACAGAGTAGGGTCAGTTTCTATTGATAACATCCCGTTCCGCGTTATTAAAATGCTTCGTCTCTGATGATTAAGGCCGCTATTTCCAAAAGCGGAAAACTCCAGTTAGTCTTAATTGATAAAGGGTAAAAATCAATGCCCACTATTATAAAACTGAGGTTTTAGAAAAAAGTTTTACCACGAAATGTCCAGAGTATGTATGGGGAGGAATATTTCTGCTTCCGACAAGATGATACCCCTTCTCATACACCACGTTTGGTTCTGGAGTGGTGCAGTGAAAATTTAGCTGACTTTTTGCCAAAGAACGAATGGCCTCCCAACTCCCCCGATCTTAACCCGCTTGATTATTTTGTGTGGAAATATAAGCTCTCTCAACGGAATAACTATAAAATTACCGATTTGAGCAAATTCAAAAATGTAATTCAAACGATATGACAGGAAATGTCAATGGAAGCCGTGCATGCCGCATGTGATGGATTTGAAAAGAGACCTAAGATCGTTACGAAACTAAAAGGCAGAATTATTCCAAAGCATTTATTGTAAGGATACTCAATGAATACTACTTTAATTTTATGCAAATAGTTTTTGTATGATTTATTTTGTGTTACTGTAATAAAAATTTAAAAGTGTATGAGAACTTATTAGTCACGGTGTACGTGTGTCTGTGTGTGTGTTTGTATGTATGTACTGGGAATAATGTAGTTAAATATATATATATATATATATATATATATATTAATGTAATTTGAATGTGTATGAAAACATATTGGAAATATAAATTGAATGTGTATGAAAACTTATTGGTCATGGTGCATATATATTAAATAAATATTGTAATATCCAAATAGATATCCTTTACAAATTGAACTGTATTTCTGTTGATCTCAAAAAAGTGATATTTTGCATGTAACTGTTAAACAATGTTACGTAAAGTGATGTGGTTTTTAAGAAAGTATTTTGAATGTAACGCATAATTGGTTTTAAGCATTGAAATTCCGTATAATAAATTCTGCACTTTTACAAACATTTTATTCGATATATAAGTTAAAATTTGATACAATTTTAAACGATATGTTAATTAAAGAGTAATATCTGAGTGCGATTACGTTGGATGTAGTGAATGCAATTTTAAATAAATTATTGATTTATGTTTACAAACTAATGCAGCGTTTCTCGATTTTTGCGTATACGTTTCACAGTCTCAAACAGTCTGCCATCCTACTCATAAGTGTATTAATATCACTGTAAATGTACATTCATTTATTTTTATTTTTATCTTTATTATTATTTTTTATTTAATTAATGCCAGAATGAGTTTGTTTAGCCAGAATGAGTTTATTTAATTAATGCCAGAATGAGACAATCAGTAATTACAAATATATATTAACCCCTTACGCTCCAGGCTAGCTGTAGTGTAAACGTCTGAAATACCAGATTATAATTTTGAAATAGTATCGTATACTTTCTTTGGACGTATGCACGTTCGTCCATGGTATTAATGGCCATTAACACTAGGACGTACGCACGTACGTCCCTGGAGTGGAAGGGGTTAATAATGTATTTTTAGTTCCCCATCATACTATAGGTATGGGGAACTCAGGTAATCGTAAAAAATTTCGATTTCGGTTTTTTGAATTTTTATACGTTTTTAGGTGTGGGGAATCTGAAAATGACAAAATTTGTATGGTGTCTGTCTGTAGGGTGTCTGTTAGTGTGTCAGTCCGTTAGTGTGTTAGGCCGTTAGTCTGTTAGTCCGTTGTTTTGTTAGTCTGTTAACACGATATCTCACGAACAAATGATCTCAGAGAGGTCAGATCAGTTTTAAAATATTATTTTCGATACTGGGAAGAACCCTATTCATTTTCAACATTCGAATTAAAAAACTTCGTAAGTTATGAGAAATTTACGATTTTCTTAACATGGGAGAATGGGATGAAATTTCACTTAAACGTGCATTAAATGGAAGCTTTTTACATTAAAAATGTCGGACCAGTTTTAAAATATCAGTTTTGATGCCGGAATGAACATCAATAACTATAAATATGCTACTTTGAAAATTTCGCAAGTTATTGGAAATTTACGAATTTCTTAACTTGGCAGTATAGGGCAAAATTTCACATAAACGTCAATTTTGAGAGATATTTTCATCGTAAAGATGTCAAACCACTTTTTAAATATTATTTTGGATACTGGCATGAATATCATAGACTATGATTTTTTCAATTTAAAAAATTCGTAAGTTATATGGAATTTACGATTTACTTATCATGTCGGAATAAGGCAAAATTGAGCATAAACTTCCATTTTGAGGATCATTAATACATTAGACAACTTCAAAATTACATTTGTGATATTTGTTTGAACATGATTGAATACAGATATTCTAATAGGAAAATTTTGTAAATTATTCCCAATTTACGATTTTATCAACATAGCGAAATTGTAAATTTTTCATATAAATATGAATTTTGAGGATTATTGCCTTGGAAATAGTAGCATGAAATCTAAATAACAGAATTGACCATCACAAAATAAATTAATAGATTAGAATAAGATAAATATATCGATGGGAACAGTGGGTAGCCTATTAGGCGGGGATTTCATTTTGTCACTGTATCAAGCTTTGGTCAAATTCATTTCTTTTAACATGATTATAATATGTCTCCCACTAGAAATTTATGAGAACATAAATGTGATGGGGAACTGAGCAGAGTCCACCTATGCCAACTAGTTAAAGATAGACGTTCGTCTTACCCATATACTTTAGTCATTCTTTACAGGAAAATAGGTTTGAGGATACAGGTTGAGGATAACTGAATTCATATAAATGTTTTTAATACATATTTTTATAAACCTAACCTTTCTTCCATAAATGGTGTTTTAAATGAAAAATAAATCAGCTTTATTTAGCAATCTGTAATAATGGTAAGTTTCTTTTATTTTTTATATATTTTTAATTGTATTAATGGATATTTATTTTAAAATTTTGGGTAATTTATAAACAGAAATTTTGTAAAATACTATACTAAATAATATATTTATATGTATATATATATATATATATATAAATTTGAAACTTCAAGAGAACTAAGGAAAACTATACTTTCAAGAGTGCAAATAAATAATATTGTGAATAGTGCTTATTATAAAAAAAGAAAAGAAAAGGTACGAAAATCTAAATATGTAGAATGAGTCCATATATTCTAATAATAATAATAATAATAATAATAATAAAACATCATTATTTATTTCGGTACACGTCTTAATTCTGTACATATAATTATTTAATTATTGTATCATAACTAAGGCAAAGAAGTATCGTAAAAATAATGCGTTTCTTTTACACATATCTTGTCATTTACATTAACAAATTCACTCCAGAAATAATCATATATTTAATGAAAGATAACGTTTTAAGAAAAAAAATATGAAAACGTACCTTATTCACAGAAGATATGTACTGACTCCTAAATATTCACTGAAGAACAGCTAGGATGATAATTTGGTGGGAAATACTGAACCTACGTGTGAAAAGTAATTAACACTTAATTTTATAAGATGTAGCTTAGCAAGGGAATTAGTAATGTTAAAGTAGAATAATCTTTTTAAGTACAATTTCTAAACCCTTTGAATTTTAAAATAATAATAATAAATAAATAAATAAAAGATAAGTATCAATTCAAAAAAACAAATAAATAAATATTTTTTGTAACAACATTCTTTTTAATTTTTTACCTTGATTTTCAATCCTCCTTATTAAACAATATATAATTTATAATTATACCGTCCCATCTTGTTGGTCACCTCTCTTTTTGGACTTTCTATGATATTCCGTTTTCGAGAAGCTTACCTGTGACACTAAATATACAGCTAATTTAAGAACAAAGGAATATTTACGAAAATTATATTCATAATGATCAAAAATACAAATGTTTTGGCCATTATTTATGAATTACCATCATAGAGATTTCAAAAGAAGCTAATGGTATAACCAGTAATGATATTGTTATGACAGTTCAAAATATTTTTGCGTGTAGAAAATTATGTTTAAAGACATAAGCAGGTTCTAGTCGAAAAATGCATTTCATTTAAAGAATATTCAGCCCTTCAATAGAGCCCGTAATCTAACTCACATTACTCTAAAACGGTTGGACGTAAAACGTTGGAAATTGGTATATAAGTTTCGTATAACATCTAGTTGTGCACTTCCTTTTTTGCATTTTATTTGATTTTCCGTTTTCGACATATTTCGGACAATTTTAAAAATGGTGACCAAAAATACAAAGCTTTTGGCCAATGTGTATGACATACCATCATATCGTTTTCAAAAGAATCTAATGATAGAGCTAGTAATGATACTGTTATGAAAGTTGAAGATATTTTTACAAGTAGCATGTTATGCTTAAAGAGATAAGCAGGTTCTTGTCTACGAAATTATTTTATTTAATGAATATAAAACCTTTAGATAAAGCCCATACTTTATTGTTGTGAAAGTTGTCGACATTTTAGAGGGTAGAAATTGATTCTTTAAGACAGAAGTAGGATCCAATCGACGAATGTATTTTATTTAATGAATATTCAACCCGTAGATAGAGCCTGTAATGATATTGATAAAAAGATTTGTCGACATTTTTGCGTGCAGAAAGTAATTCTTACAAATAAGCAAGTTCTAGTCGACGAATGCGCTTTAGTTGATTAATATTCAATTAACAATTGAATAAATGTATTTTTTGTGCAAAAATTAACATTCTGAATTAGCCAGAGAAATATTAGCCAGAAGCCGTTTCTAAATTTTAACTGAGTTATATATTTTGGTATTTTTTTTTATTTCTTGCCATTAATTTTTGCCAAAAAGAGAAAAAAACAAACTGGGCCAACTGTATTTGAATGATTTTCATTGTACTCTAAGCTGTAAGCCGTTGAGTACTATCTCTGAAAGAACTAGTATGTTTGTCTTGACGTCATGTATAATCGTATTTTTGGGACTTTATTGGTTCGAGTCGCAGATTTTTTTTTTTTTTTTTTTTAAAGGGATGTTTGTTGTTTGAAACATGCCTGTTTATTTACGAATCAGTTAAAATACACAAAACGGTCCTTTTTTTTATTTTATTTTTTTCATAAAAATATGTATATCCCTACTGTTGTTTAAGGAAGTCATGCGGTGTCCACATCAGATTTTTAAGGACACTCTTGCATATAACACTTTCCGCCTTTTTTCCAGCAATTACAATATTTCGTAGTTTTGAGTCGCTCCGAACTGTTCTTCTGCTCCCAACAATATGCCTATTCCTAAATGTTCAGCTGCTTTGAAATTTTCCCACTTGTTCCGCAAAATAAGATTTTTTTTTTTTAATTAGAATATTTTTCTAATAAACATATTTTCTATCCCCGAATCAGCAATCAAGTGATATTCATTTCTTTTCTGGAGCTCCATAGCTTATAATAAAGACAGCCTATTTGTCTGGCGACCTCCGATTTTAGCTTAATACCAACATGTGAAGCCATCGTACGTAAGTGGGAGATAAACATTCTGCGTTGGATTGCGAAAGTAAACATTTCATTTTGGAGAAAGCAAGTGGTTAATTTTGGTGAAAAGGATCAGTTCCTTTTGTTTTTGCCCGATACTGTTCGGCTGAACTGTTCCTCATTCTTTACCCCCCCCCACCCCTCTTTCTTAAATTTTATGATACTCATTTAAAGTTTTGTGCTTATTAATATGATTTTCCCCTTTTCCTATTTTTCAGCACGTAAATTTTAGACATTCTTTCGAAATTTGCGTCATCTATTGAAATTTTTCTCTTTTATTTCATAATAAATATTTATTTTTCAATAATGTTTTTTGAAAATTTCAGAAAATGAAGTTTGTGTGAATCGAAATTTTTTATTCTGTAACTCTTATCATAAGAAGTAAACGGTTAGTTATAGAAATTTAGGTTTCTGCTGACTGTATCTTCAAGAACAAGTTTTACTTATTTATGTTATATTTTACTTCTTTAATATACTTCAATGACTAATTAAGTTAAATATTACCATACGAATTTGCTGACACGCTCAGGAAAGAAGAAAAAAAAAAGGAAAAGTCATGTCCGCCCAATATTAACACAGATGTTTATTTTTGCTCTACATGTATACCTTTAATTTTTATCTTTCTTTATACTGTAAGAAAATAACGAGTAGAAAAATAAATTTCAATTTTACACGAAGGAGCACACACGTTTCATATGATCTGTACCAATAATCACGTTTTTAATTTCACCCAAGGTTCTTCTATCATAAGGTTGGGCCATTTGAAGAGTAGCCAATCAGAAGCAAGCAGAAGTGAAACGTCACATGGCGGAAGACAGACACAAACTACGATACAAATATACAGCTGTTAACCCAGTCCAGCTAGTTATTACTTACTAAAAAATATATCCTGTAATCAGATATAAATATTACCCAAAAACGAAAATCATGTACGGTATTACATGAAATAAAAGTACATTCGTTAAAAAATTTATTTTAAGTACATATTAGTTCATAAAAAATTATAAAGCTTTCGCGTTTTCGGCAACATTGCTATGCATTTGTTTACTTTTATAATACTTCAATAAAACGATGAATTTCAATTATATTAAAATGAAATTAAATAAAAATGCAGTTAATTAATTGTTTTACTAAAAAAAAAAAAAAAAAAAAAAAAAAAAAGCACATACATTTTTTTAAAAGAATGTAAAATATATACATTTTACTGTACGATCGCGATATGTTTGTTTACATTTCAGATATTTCAGTAAAATTATGAATTTTAATTTTATGAGTAAAAATGAAATATAAGAACATTTTTAAAAATATTTGTTCAAAATAAAACACTTATATTTTTCAATTTAAAGAGAAATACACAATATATGAAGTTATCTGTAATATTATGATATGTTTGTTTACCTTACTTCAATATTGTCATGAATTACTTCAGTAAGACCATGAATTTCAATTATATTAAAATGAAATAAAAATGCATTTATTTAAATGTTTTGCTCAAAAGAAAGCACACGTATTTGTTTAAAAAAATCTAAAATACATAAATTTTGCTGTACTAGCGTGATTTGTTTGTTTACATTTCAGATATTTCAGTAAAATTATGCATTTTAATTTTATGAGTAAAAATGAAATAAAAATACATTCTTTAAAATATTTTGTTCAAAATAAAACACTTATAATTTTCAATTTTAAAAGAAATACATAATATATTAAGTTATCTGTAATATTATGATATGTTTGTTTACCTTTTAAATACTTCAATATGCTGAGTGATTGGTGATTCACAAGCACAAATTAATAATTGATTTATCTCCTAATACAGCTGAATTTTTGCCATTCACTAACAGGGATGGAACACGGGCGCAGAATTCATACCGGAATCCGTTTAAGAAATTTTTCTACCTATAATATCGTAGATTTAAGAAGTAGAAAATTTTCTTACATTCATAGTGGTATGAATTCTGCGCCCGTGTTCCACCCCTGCACTAATCAACAAATCAGTTATGACAGTGTTTGTTTACATTACAAATGATATGCAGATTTCAGAGAATTGTGCATTTTTGAGAGATGATTATACTTCACTTTACATGAAATTGTGTACTGCAGCAATCAATAATATGCATGTATGTATCATATGCATATATGTAATCAACAATATGCCTTCAGTACCTAATAAAAAAAAAGATCATTTTACACAGCTAACTTGTCTTGTAGTACTATAGCGGTAAGCAATATGGATGTACGTAAAAGCTTCATATGAGAATGGATTGATAATTACTTTTTTTTCTTTCTTTTAGTCAAAAAAGAGGGAAGTGCAGTTGTTAAAACACAATCCAGAAAAAAAATTATATGTGTGGTGGTTCTAACATTATGACAGCACAGTTTAAAAACAAAGAGTCACAAAAGATGTCTGAGTTCAAAGTTTTGTACCTATTACTTTTAAACCTCAGTTCTGTTTATATATATATATATATATATATATATATATACTCCAAAATGTTTAAGCAATGATCAACAACTTTTTACTAAAGAAAAATTATATTGACTGTTTAAATATGGTATGACAGAAATAGTTTCAAAACATTTTGTTCATGTTGGCTTGTTGGTATTTTTAAAACTATTTTCATTGGAAAACATGTGCTACCACTGACACTTTTAACATGTTATTACAAAAGTTACATTGAAATGTGTTACTACATAAAAACAATTTCATAAAATCTTCAATTATCCAGATACTTTCTACAGAGGATTAAAGCAAAAAATAAATAAATAAATAAATAAATAAATAATAAAAAAAAAGGACCTGAGTTTTTTTTTTTTTTTTTTTTTTTTTTTTTTTTTTACAAACAAGTTTATTTTATTTTAAGTGTATTAACTGCAAATTTAATTTTGAAGTGCAGAAATATTTTTGTGTGTACTCATTTTTATCCACTACATAACTTAAACATTTTGTTTATTATGAGATACCACAATTTGTTTCATAAAGATGATAAATTTTAACGAAATCTTAATTATGTCCCTATTTGAATTAAAAAAAAAAAAAAAAAAGTCACTTTTGACAACAGGCGTTGGCTAGTGTCTGCTTTCAAAAGAGTATACTTGAAAATCGAAGGGAAGTAGCATAAACATTTAACAAACATACTTATTACATGATTATTGCTAATTTAATACCCCTTTGATTTATTATTTCTGAACTTGAAAATGTATGATATAATATACACGATGATATATTACTTACATGATTTGATTTTATGAGCAATCTATCTACTGCTATTATACATCAAAGTTTTTCATGAATGTTCTATCACTTTCAATAATCTATTCTTTAAAAAAATTTTGTTCTCTAATACGGAGCATGTCAAAGAATCAACAAAAGACGTAAATTAAGAGTTATCATACGGTACATTTAAACAAATTCGATTAAATGAAAAGAAAAAAATTAAATCACATTCACAAAAACGCAATTTAAACACAGTTATTTCAGATGTAAACAAGATTTCAACCTCACGCCATATGACGTAGTGCGCGAGGAATCTCAAATAGCTAAAGATTCGCGCATCCATGAAATGGCACCCCCCTGATTTCACCCAGAAAATTTCAGAATCAGCGTTCTGGCGTAGTGTTTCACATATCTAGACAAACTCATCAAACTTGCAATTTAATGCGAGTTTGTTACGTGAATGAGATTGACCATTTATTTAAGGATAAGCTGTTCGAGCTATTCCTTTGAATGGTTAAAAATTTACGAACAAATAATCTGGTGTAGCTTATTTAAATTTCTCAGATTAACAAAAAAGTTCTTTTCATAGTTGTCAACATTTTAACACTTTCGTGACCGCTGACGTAGATTCCCGTCATTTGTAAATCTGTAACTTTCGTTTGCAATTTTTATGTTATTTGTTTCTTAAAAATATACACAATATTCATATTTGTTCAGTCAATATACTATGGATACAAATACTTTGATTAGAAAGAGTATGATTTTAATGTATATCTATCTGTAATATAAATTTGAATTCAGCAAATTTGGTTCTGAAAAATAAAAGTTTATAACATAAGACAAGTCCAATATTAACAATTATAATTATAAAAGTTATAATAAAAATAATAACAATTATAATAAAAATAATAAATAAATAAATAAATAAATAAATAAAAGAACAATAATCATGAGACGCGGCCGTGTCTCCGTAACGCAGCAAAGCTTATACGAAGTTTACCTGCGACACTAAATATACAGCTAATTTTACAACAAAGGAATATTTACGAAAATTATATATTTATAATGATCAAAAATACAAATGTTTTGGCCATTATTTATGAACTACCATCATAGTGATTTCAAAAGAAGCTAATGGTATAGCCAGTAATGATATTGTTATGACAGCTGAAAACATTTTTCCGTGTGGAAAGTTTAGGTTATAAACGGTTAGACATAGAAATTTAGGTTACTGCTGACTGTACCTTCAAGAAGATGTTTTACTTATTTTATATTTTATTTTACTTCTGTAATATACATCAACGACTAATTAAGTTAAATATTACCATACGAATTTGCTGACACGCTCAGGAAGGAAGAAAAAAAAAGAAAAAGTCATGTCCGTTTAAATATTAACACAGAGTGACAATGTTTATTTTTGCTCTACATGAATACCTTTAATTTTCCATCTACTTTCTTTATACTATAAGAAAATAACGAGTAGAAAAATAAGTTTCACTCCTATACCAAGGACCACACTCGTTTAATATGATCTGTACCAATAATCACGTTTTTAATTTCACCCAGAAAATTTCAGAATCAGCATTCTTGCGTAACGTTACACATATCTGGACAACTTCATCAAACTTGCAATTTAATGCGAGTTTGTTACGTGAATGAGATTGACCATTTATTTAAGGATAAGTTGATCGAGCTATTCCTTTGAATGGTTAAAAATTTACGAACTAATAATCTGGTGTAGTTTATTTAAATTTCTCAGAATAACAAAAAAGTTCTTTTCATAGTTGTCAACTTTTTAACACTTTCATGACCGCTGACGTAGATTCCCGTCATTTGTAAATTTGTAACTTCAACAGTGGGAGTTTCTTTTGCAATTTTTATGTAATTTGTTTCTTAAAAATACGCACAATATTCATATTTGTACAATCAATATACTATGGATATAAATATTTTGATTAGACAGAGTATCATTATAATGCATATCTATCTGTAATATAAATTTGAATTCAGTAAATTTTGTTCTGAAAAATTGTAACTTTGGAGAATAGCGCCCACGTGCGGACCTTACTGTCAAAAAGACAAAACATACGGTCGTGAAAGTGTTAATTTAATGCGGAGCATTTTTAGCCCCGCCTGTTTTCGCACAACATTTTTTATAGTAAAATTTAATCATTATGTAACTATGATAAAATAAGTAAAAATTACTGTGAAAGTCTGAATTAATGGTGGGGCTAAAAATGTTCTAAATAAATAAAAAGAATTAAAATGTTGCAACTCTTTTTTATGTAAGTTTATGTGTTACAGATACACAGCCGAATACAGAGAATTCCTCTTTAATAGAAAAATAGTCGCAATTTTACGCATTTTTTTAAACCATTACGACTTTTTAAGAAATAGTTTGCTCATTTGTTTTTTCTTTGTCGAACCCGCTTTCAATATGCGCACCTTGAGCGTTTACCTATTTGATTACAGAGGATTCAATCGGTTTTAACACGTATCCCTAAAAGTATTTCGCTTATTTAAAATAAAAAATAAATAAACAATAATACTTATAAATGCATACTTAAATTCCCCTGAAGAGTAGTGTATAACATAAGACAAGTTCAATATTAACAATTATAATTATAAAAATTATAATAAAAATAATAACAATTATAATAAAAATAATAAATAAAAGAACAAAAATCATGAGACGCGGCCGTGTCTCCTTAACCAGGGATGGAACACGGGCGCAGAATTCATACCACAATGAATGTAAGAAAATTTTCAACCTCTTAAATCAACGATATTATAGGTATAGAAATTTCTTAAACAGATTCCGGTATGAATTCTGCACCCGTGTTCCATCCCTGCCTTAACGCAGCAAAGCTCAAACAAAGCTTATCTGCGACACTAAATGTACAGCTTATTTAACAACAAAGGAATTTGGAAACGCCGGCATTTAATATCTCAGTAAACAGGAGATATTTTGATCTGATGTTTTCAGAATAATGTTTTAGCTTCTGCCTTACACTATCCTTAAAGTTTCACACTTCAACATTCTATATATTTTGAGATCTGAAATTGCCATTTAAGACTTCAAAGGAAAAATTGTAATGGTATAACTTTTTTTTTCTCGATAACGGCTCGGACGAATTTTATGAAACTGATATTTGATATTAATTTCTTTTGTCTGAGAAGCATGACGTGCCGCGTTTTTCTCTAAAAACTCTTGTTTTTTATATATTTCACTTTAAAAATGGAACTATATTACCTAGCGGATTACATTTTTTTCGTTCGCATTGCTCAAAAGAAAAGAATGTAATCCGGTTTGGAATGTTCGCGAACGCATACAGACTTCACTTCCACTTCTCAGATAGGTAATTTGGCTCCATCTATCGGCAGTTAGTGTGAAAAGTAAACTTACAAAAATAAAATATTTTTTTCCTTAATATATATATATTAAATGAGTTATTTATTTAGGTATTTCTATTTCATATATATTTTTTTATCAAAAATATTCATTCAATTCACATTATTTTCAAGTTGATACGTTGTTAACTTTCAAAATTGGTTTTATTTTAAAAATTGATTGCAACAACAAAAACTTTTTTTCTTTACTTTCATAAAAATGATAGAAAATATAATAATTTGCAAATATTTGTATTTTTTTTTTTTTTAATTAATTGATAAATTACTTAAACTATAGATAGAAAAAATCCTGAAAAAAAAAATAATAAAAGAAATTAATTGGTTAATTTGCTCATTAAATTTCTATAATATAGTATGTAATATTATACAAAGATTATAATAATTATACAAATCCAAATTTAAAATTTCTTGTTTTTTTTTTTTTTTTTAGGACTGAGGGCTTATTAGTCTCAGACAGCGATTTTTGCGTTGTCGTTTTCGATAGTTGGACATTTGTCGAAATCCTTTTCGATTGTTGGACATTTATCGAAATCTAAAATTTATCGAAAATATAATTGAATAATTTGAAAGCGATGTTATAATTGGGAAGAAAAAAAAAAAAAAAAACTAATAGCCCTCCGTCCTAAACTAAATTCTGCTTTTGCCAGAATTTCATCAAAATCTTTTTTTTTAAAGAAAAATAAAAGAAAATTTATACAGTATCGTTACAAACGATATCGAAAAAGTGTTTTTAATAATTTTGTGCGCGTGCAATAATTTGAAATAAAAATAAATAAAAATATGAATTTAATGATTTCATTTTTATATAAAACACGATCGCGTGCTATCTTAAAAAGTAGATGTAAAATTTAAAGTTTAATTTTCTTGGCAACAATTATAAATTAAAATAAATAATTTAATGAAAGTTTGTTCTTTAGATATACGTCCGTGTAAGATGTCAAAAAATATACGGCAAAGTATTATATCTCTTTATTTTTATTTTTTTTTCTTTACTTTTATTAAATAATATTGTAATAAAAAAAAAAAAAAAAAAAATCTCGGTTACCAAACACTTTAATGCATTGGAAAAATTCCGTAAACAGAATTAAAATTAGTAAAATAAGTAATAAAGTAAAATAAAGTAAAATACATTTTTATTTGACTTTAATTTAAACACATAATATATTTTTTTAAAATATTAACTAATTACTTTTTTCGCATTATAATACTTAATTTTACGAAATAATACATACTGGTAACATAATACTGGTAAAATAATTAAGAATTATATAGTCTATTATTTTATAAATTATTTTGTTCATTAAATTTCTAGTAAAATAAAAATAAACTACTTAAATATTTACCAGTATAAAAGTTACACATTTTAAAGAGATTTTCTATTTTTATTTATTTTCCTATCTATACTTAAAAAATCTATACAAATCTATGCTAAAAAATAATAATTGTTTCTTTCTTTCTTTCTTAAATTTAACAATTTAGTCCTCCTTAACTTGTATAGGCTTATTTCTTACATATAGTATTGATATAAAATGAAATTACCATGCATCTGCAACCTTTAAATTAGAAATTAATAATACATTTAAAATTTTGTATTAATTTGCAAATTTTGTTTATTGCCTTCTCTTCAGATATTGCCTTTATTCAGATATTGCAGTTTATTGCCTTCCCTTTGTATATGTTTATTGCCTTCAGAACATCAGGTTTTTTTCCCCTGCAAAATGGGGATTTTTGAAATAGTGATTGCTGGTACCAAACGGTACCGCTATTACTTCCCTGGTTAATCGATTTTAGAAAAGTGTATTTGTGAAGTTCATACAAAATCTTGAAAAACAGTGTTGAATATGAATTATTCAATTTGTTTTTCTATAGCCAGTGATTTTCGGAATTTCTAAAAACTGTAAAACACGTCTTCGAAAATTTTTACGGGATTTTGGTTAGTTAAGAAGAAAACACATATGTATGGAGTGGGAAGGGGGTGGGGCTGGCACAAGGAGTCAGACATGGGCAAATTTTAATTTTGTAAATGTGAAAATTGGGGGAAGGGGGAAATCTCCTGTTACTTTGATGGAAAGACCTTTTCATAACAACATTTTAACAAAAAAATGCTTTTCTCTATAGTTATTCGTTAGAAAAATATGAAAGAAAATTTTTCGTTTAAAGTCTTCCCCCAGTGTCTCGAGAACACCTTGGAAATTTTAAAAACCTAAAAAAAATTTGAAATTTCGAAAACAAGGAGCAGCGAAAAGGGCATCTTTGAAATTTTAAACAAATGTTTTTTTTTTTTAAATTAAGTTCTTTTTTTAGTTTGTCGGAAATGTCCACTAAACAATTTCTCAAAAAAAAAAAAAAAAAAAAAAAAAGAGGAAAAAGAAAAGAAAAGTAATTGAAGCTGTATTGCGATAGGGGGTGCCTTAGAAAACATACAGAAAATTTTTAAATAGGAGGGAATTAGGGGGATTAAGAGCTCCTTTAAAATTCTTACTTACAGACTCATACTTAATTTGCTCGTTTTTTACAATTTTCAAAAATTCTGACACGTTTCCGATAGATTTGGGGACGAAGATGGGACACTTAGAAATATATATATATGTTCCTTAAAAATTCCCCACCAGCGGCCGAGCGGTAGATAAGAAGGGTCGGAATCGATCCCATCCAGCACTCTATGACCTAGCCGTTCCTTCCGTGTTTTTCTCCGAAACTCGCTTAAATACGGGCTTCGACCCCTTAGAAAAACCTCATGGAGGCCATTCTACCTATATGCCTAGGACCCTAACGAAGTCAGTTAGCCTTAAAACGTACTACCAACCAACCTTAAAAAAGTATCGCTGAAGCGATTGTATCTAGAAGATTTCTCGAAGTGCTAAAAAATCCTTATCATTTAAAATTTTAATATTAGATCTCTTAGTACACTTTTTACCCCCCTTACCCAATTTTAGAAAATGAGGCAATGTCCAAAATCCCTTTACCATGTTTTAGAAAATTTTAAGGAATTCTAGCGTGACTCTAGGAAGAATGTGGGAACTATGTACAGCAAATTTAACCAGATCGAATAAAACTAGATTCAACAAAACGTGTTCTAAAAAACGTTTTCCCGATTAAAATTTCAAAGTGGTCTAACTGATTGCCCCCCTCCTATTTTCCCCATCTGAATTAATTTTAAACTAAACAAAATCTCCCTCAAATTGATTAAGCATCTTTTTGTAGAATTATCAGAATTTCCAAAGGAGGATCTGAACCCCACACCCATGGTATTAGGTATTTTGGAAAATTACTGTCAAATCCTTACAACATTTTACTTTAAAAATCTCCAATAAAAAAAATAGCAAAATATTAATCTTTTGTCCATTCGATTGGACCATTTAAAAATTCATGTTTAATTTTTCTTATGTAACCAAAATCTATACGGTAAATGGAGATCTTTAGAAACTTATTCATAACACTTTTTTGCAAAAACACAAATTATTTTTTGAACATTTATTTTAAATATTCTGTTGAACTATTTAAGAAACAGATGAACCGTTGAACCAAAGAAATTGAATATTAAATAAAATAAAATAAATCTCTCTCTCTCTCTCTCTGTCTTTTTTTTTTTTTTTTTTTTGTAGTAATTGTTTGTTATTTTTTAAATATACTATATTATGCATTTGTAATGTTGCGTGTTTTCATCACACAACAAATATTCTTTCTTAAAGTTTTTTTATATATCACTTTTCATATTTATTTATTTTTTTTAATTTCATTTATTCTGTTATTTTGTTCGAGGTAAAATTTAATGTAGTAAGACCTATGAAACTGCACTTTTTATACAGTGTTCTAAACACATTGCCATGCTCATTTAATTTTACATTTTAATCATGAACCCCTAAAAAGTAATGATATCAATACAAAAAACCCTTAACAAGTTTGTGACGCAGCACTGTACTTTACGGCGATTAGAATTAGAAATACGGGCAGGGATGGAACACGGGCGCAGAATTCATACCGGAATGTGTTTAAGAAATTTCTCTACCTATAATATCGTCGATTTAAGTGGTAGAAGATTTTCTTACAATGGTAGTGGTATGAATTCTGCGCCCGTGTTCCATCCCTGTACGGGTCTTAAAAATAATGATATTAAATTTTCAGTGACGCTTTGCCATTAATTAAAAAATGCATAAATTTTCTTATTTGAATTTGTTTTTTTCTTCTATTTCGTTTTACAGTGTAAACGTTATTTTCAACATAAAATAATATATAACATTTATTCACCGATACCTTTTCATTCACATCTCGTATAATATCAAAATATTTGTTTTAAAAGAAATGATATGAAATTCCAGAAACGCAGTGATGTTACACTAAATGATAAAGGCGAGGTTAAAGATGCTCCGGAATAAATTAAAATTTTGGCAACTGTGCTTTTATGTAAGATTGTGAACTATTGATACACAGCCGAAATATAGAGGATTCCTCTTTTGTAGATAAAAATTCCCACATTTACGCATTTTTCTAAATCATTACGTCTTTTTAAAGAAAGATTTTGCTCATTCGTGTTCCCCTTACTTACCCGCTTCGAATATGCGTGAGAATATGCGTGCCCTTTGCGCATAATATCTCCGGGATGGTTTGTCAAAATGTAATTAAAGTTAGCAGCTTTGATGTGAAATACAAATACATAAAATGACGAGCAATTAACTCATTAGCATTAAAATTTTGTAAATATAAGCATAATTACACCCCAAAATAACGATATAATATTTTAAATGACAATTAAAAAAATAAATAAATAATTAAATAAATAAATAATAATAATAATTTCCTTCATTTTAATTGTAGGAATTTTTCCCTATGCATTTTTTTTTTTTTTTAGGATTCATATGAAGTATCATTTCCATCTAATCCTGTGCGAAAAACTGACATCGACGAAAACTTAGCTCTGATATTTTTAAGAAAAATAAGTAAAATTAAAATGTACAATTATTCTAACATTTTTTATATACATATAACTTTTTTATTAACACACATTAAAAATTACAAGCTTTTAAAATAATTATTTTTCGTGTTATATCATAGATGCCAACATTTTAATCTATTCCGGAGTATTTTTAGCCCCGTCTTTTTATATATCACTTATTTTTAGAGGTTTTTTTTTTTTTTTTTTTAATAATCGAATTTATGTATTGAAGAAAATTTTTCTATAAATAAAGTGGTGCGAAATATGGCCGAGCTAAAACTACTCCGGAATAAATTAAAATATCCTCATCTATTGTGATTTTTGCATAGCCGCGAATATCCTAATTGATAATACATTATATTGTTAGTACCTATCTTTTATTTATTTATTTTTTTTTTCTTAACACCAGTCATTTTTAGAGTACTTTTTTTCTTCTTTCACTGTAAACACATTTGAAGTGAATTGCTGTAAACATTAAATGATGTGGGAAAAAGGACGGTAACTATTAAAGCTTCAAATTAAAAGTGATTTACGCATAATTGCTAATATTTTTATTTATTACCGAGCATTTTTAGTCCTACCTTTAATTCACACCACTTTATTTGAAAAAGTCGTATGAAAGAAAAGCGGGCTAAAAATGTTTTGGAATAAATTAAAATTTTATAACCTCTGCTTACATATGTGACAACATGTGCGTTTTTTTAACACCAATTTATAATATTTTTCGTTAAATCTTTTTCGTATACTATTTCTCTGTTTAATAATAATAATAATAATCAATTTTAATTGTAGAAAAACTGCTAAAAATATTTTAAAAATTTCTACGAAATATTTCCGGTGGCAAAAAAAAAAAAAAAAAAAAAAACGAAAACGAACAAGTTGGCAGATACGATTTTATGAATATTTTTTAAAATCACATTTTTTCAATCATTATGTTATGAAATGTATTCTTTTTTCTAAGGTACTTCCCTTTAAATTTTTAAGTTAACAGAATTTTATTAGTTGTTAAAATTTTAATTATTTATTCATTTATTTATTATATTATACTTCTGTATTATATTTCAACAACTATTTAAGTTAAATATTACCATATGAGATTATTGACACGCTCAGAAAAAAGGTCCCCCTAATATATACACAATATTCATAATTTTGCAATGAAACGTACTATTGATTCAAATACTTTGATTTGAAAGAATATAATTGTAATGCATATTTATTTATAATTTACGTGTGAATTCAGAATATTTTGTTCTGAAATATTGTAAATTGGGAGAATAATGCCCACAGGCGAACCTTACTGTCAAAGAACCAAAATCATGCGGTCACGAAAGTGTCAATTTTTTTTTTTGGAGTAGCTTAACCCCGCCTTTTTTCTCACCACTTTTTTAATAATAAATTTCTTTCATTTTGTAACTTCGATAAAATAAGTAAAAATTACTCTTAGCAAAAGTCTTATGAAATAAAGGCGAGGCTAAAAATGCTCCGGAATAAATTAAAATTTTGGCAACTGTGCCTTTATGTAAGATTGTGAATTATTGATACACAGCCGAAATATAGAGGATTCCTCTTTTGTAGAAATACGTTCCACTTTTACGCATTTTTCTAAATCATTACATCATTTTAAAGAAAGATTTTGCTCATTCCTGTACCCCTTACTTGCCTGCTTCGAATATGCGTGGAGAGCCTGCGCGCATAATATCTCCGGGATAGTTTGTAAAAATTTATTTAACGTTAGCAGCTTTTATGTGAAATACAAATATATAAAATGATGAGCAATTAACTCATTAGCATTACAAGTTTTGTAAATATAAGCGTAATTGCCCCCAAAACAATGATATACTATTTTAAATGATAATTAAAATAATAATAATAATAATAATAATAATAATAATAATAATTTTCTTCATTTTAATTGTAGGTAATTTTCCATGTGCATTTTCTTTTCTTCTTTTTTTTTTTTTTTTTTTTTTTTAAGATTCATATGAAGTATCATTTCCATATAATCCTGTGCGAAAAACTGACATGGAAAATAAAAAATAAAATAAAATAAAATAAGTAAAATTAAATATGCACAATTATTATAACAGTTGAAATAGACGGGTGACTTCTTTCTTAACATATCTTAAAAATTGCAAGTTTTGAAAGTAATTATTTTTCATGTTATTGCATAGCTGCCATCATTCCAATTAATAATACATAATACTGTTAATACCGCGTTTATTTATTTATTTATGTTTTTTTCACCAATCTTTTTTTTTTTCCTTAGATTACTTTTCTTTTTTTTTCTATCGTAAATTATGTAAAGTGGAAGAAAGGACGAGTATTAATAATACTCCGGATTGAAAGAGACTTACATATATGTTAACTTGTGTGGTGTTTTAACACCACTGTACGCTGTGTAAAAAATGTAGAAGGACAACCGATTTTTGTAAATTATTTTCTGTATTTTTATCCTGGATATTAGATTTTTATACAGATTTTGTTTAACAATGTTTTCTTTAATTTCACGTAAAAATGAAATCTCTACTTCTAATGCTAATCGGTGAATCGTAGAAAAACTAGCATCCACGATTTCCAGAGTGTAAAAATAGTAGAAGGACACTTTCCAAAATTTGTTATTTGGTGGATTTTGTACAAGCAAAAAAGTGAATATTGGGTTTTCTTTAACTGTTCTTGTTGAGGAAAACGTATTTTGTTAAAAATTGCATTTTTTTTTTCGACAGCCTAGAAGAATACATTAAAATTATTTACAAAGGGGGCAAATAGTTGCATATAAAATGTAAAGGTGTTAGATTGTTCGTATACTGCACGTCAGCCTCAATACACATTCTAACTTTATCAGAAAGCCAGATAGAAATAGGAAAAGAAAGAAGAATGGTAGGGCTAAAAATTTAACTTCTTGCGATGAAAGAAAACTTGCGGATGAGATAAAAAGAGCAGTGGTAGTATCAAAAAGGTCCAAAATCAATCAGGACTTATTCATTTGTCAAAGCAACAGTTTAGTACTACATATTAAGATTCAAAACACTTATTTAAAAAAAAAGCAAAAACATCATCAAAAGTGGGGGGAAAAAAAGATTGATTACCGTTTATCATGTTTAAAAAAACACGTGTTATGGACCACCGATGGGGCATTTATAATATTTTCAGCAAGAAGAAGTTTAACTTAGACGATTTAGATGGTTACCAATAACATTGGCATTATCTGAAGAACGTAGAAAAATATTATACAACTCAACAAATGAGGAGGGGGGGGGGGTGATAATCTAGTAAGCAATTGGATGTAGAAGAAAAACAAGTCTAGTCTTTTTCAGTAGTATGGAGAAACATACAGACTATATTGAAGTGCTGAATTCTTAGCTTCTTCCTTACGGCTCTGAATTAGGAGGAGAAGAGTGGATGTTTCAACAAGATGAAGCCGGCATTTACATCACCATAGAGTTGAAAATTGGTTCGCTGCAAATATTGTGCAGGATTTACCAGAATCAGCTAAAAGCCCTGATCTTGACACAGTCGAAAACATCTGACCAATACTTGCTCGTCAAGTATGTGCTAGTGGAAAATTTTTTTAATTCCTTACTAAGCTTCGAGTGGCTTTGAACAGCTCACAGGATAATTTTTGCCAAACAAGAATACAAACTTTGTAAGATTCACTGTCAAATAGAATATTCGAAGTCATAAAAGCCAATGCGAAGAGTATTCCTTACTAATATTGCTTGTATTTCATATTTTATATTACTGTCCTTCTACATTTTTTACAGAGTTAAAAGAAGTAGAAATTGTTTTGTAGTCATTAATAATTTATTGTTGAAAGTCATTGTAATGATAGTAATATTTCCTTGGTAAATGATCAGCAAAATGTTACATTTAAAAATAATTTCCTGAAAAATGAAATATACCATTTATTTTTAAAAATGTCTAGCGTCCTTCTACTTTTTACACAGTGCAACACTGCAAAAAATATAATAATGCAGGTTATCCTCAGAAAACTGCTAAAAATGTTCTAAAATATTTTAATCAAAGTTTCCGGTAGAAAATAATTAAACGTATAATTGGCAGATATGGACTCTCATTGACCATTAATCAAAATTCGATAATAATTAAAGAAAAAGAGAGATAGAGAAAAAGAAAGAAAGAAAGAAAATAGGTAATATCGAACTTTATATACACACACACACACACACACATATATATATATATATATATATTGCATATGTAAATCATAACAAATGGCTGCTTTCTTAAAAAAGTCCTATTGAAAAATCGGACACTTAATATAAAACATCATACAAACGGTAATTAAAAAATATATTAATAAAACACGTTAGGAGGTTTAACTATTGTTTTGCTGATGAAATCCTCTACAAATGGAAGCTTAATTATATATATATATATATATATATATATATATATATATATATATATATATATATAGTTACGGATATGTAAATAATAGTAGATATATATATATAGGGGAGACTGGGGAGGGTTGACCCTATGGGAGGCTTGACCCACCTTTCTTTACTCTGCTATTTTTAGCTTTCAAAAACTTCCAACACATGTCAGCACATCCTACTGATGCAAGGTAACAGCCATGTTTGTTTGAAAGTTATCCCATGCTTATTATTTGAACAAGCTTGAAATTTGTGTTTTCCTCATCAAAAAGTGAGTAATTTTGATTAAATTTGTAAGGCATTGTGGAAATATTCTTAATCAAATATCAGAATTCAGATTTATATGATTAAAGTATATACCTCAAGCTAATATGTGCTATAATTAGTTTTGCTAAATAACTGTTAAATTCCCAGATTTTTTTTATGAATTTGGAAATTGCTATTGAGGGAGGCTTGACCCACATGATATAAGGGAGGTTTGACCCATGGGTCAAGCCTCCCCTATATATTTCTTTGTTATTGTGGACTGAAAATATTAATTCATCTATTATTTATCAACCTAAAAGTAATTTATCTCTCATTCCTGAAGATTATATTCCTCATAGTAGTAGTTCACAAGTCACTTCTTCTACTAGGATCACCTGTCAGCCAGAAATTGAAAAATCTGCATCTTTGACCCCTGAACAGATTTGACCTTTCCCGAAAGCTGGACCACGAAAACATAACTATAAAAGAAAACAAGCAAAGTCTCGAATATTGATAGATACCCCAGTTAAAGAACAAATAGAAAATGAGCATGCATTGAGAGCATCGAAGAAACGACCTTCTGTTAAAGATACTAAAACAAAAGATTTTCTAAACAGAAATTTTTTAATCTGGTTGAAACCTTGAGTGATAAGAATGAAGAAATCCCTCATATGTCAGATAGTAGTGAAGATGAATTTGTGATATCAAAGTCAATGTCAGAAGGAGATTTTGTGCTGGTAAAATTTGTGAGTCCTAAAACTGGTAGGCCTAATGCATCTCATTTCGTAGGAAGAATAACCAAAGTGGAGAGAGAGAGAGTTTCTTGCTACATTTTTACGCCACGCTGCTGAAACAAATTACTTTATTTATCCAGAAGCGGAAGATATATCTGTTGTTTCAATAGATGATATGATAGTTACCAAATTCAATATCAGCTAAAGGAACTACAAGAGTTGTATTATGAATTTATTTTGACTTTGACTTTTCTGAGTGTAAGTGCTGCTAAATACTCATTATTATTCAACATTTCTAGCTTTTTACAACAAAGCTTAATGACAATGACTATTTTTAATTTAAGAGTTGTTTTAGTAGTGTGAACGTGTTCTTTTATATAAATTTTTCAATTTACACTTTAGAAATATTGCTACTTCATCAATTATAACTTTTATTGTTATCACATTAATTTCATTGCCAAATTTTTTTTAAATTTTAGGTCTAGATTAACTTTGTTCATAAATATTATAATATGTGAATATTGGTGGGTCAACCCTCCCATTGTGTGGGTCAAACCTCCCATATGTGGGGAGCCTTGACCCAAAAATTCTGCTTCAATAACATTCATTATTTCTCTTTTCTGTTGCAAAGTATGAAAAAAATTTATGTATGTTTTGATAATAGAATATATCAGGTATGAAATAGTGTACAAAGTTTCTTACTGGAAGTAAAATTTTTTTCTCTAAAAATTTTTTTGTAAAAAATGGGTCAACCCTCCCCAGTCTCCCCTATATATTTTTAATGTAATTTCATTCAAAGAGGAATAGTAAGATTGTAAAATATTAACTATATGCATTTCTAGCTTGTTTCGGCGTTAAATAATCTCTCTAAATCTATATATATCTTAATATATATAAATCTCGTGTCACAATGTTTGTCCTCAATGGACTCCTAAACCACTTAACCGATTATAATAAAATTCGCACACCATGTGCAGTTCGATCCAACTTGAGAGATAGGATAGTTTAAATCTCAAATTATAGTCGCAATTTTAATTTATTGCTAATTATTTGTCTGTTATTATTTGACAGTCACAATTATCTGTTAACTCCAAATGATTCTAACAGATGTCGATACCTTTCGACTGGGTTGAAATGAAAGCTGAAATATATTTGGTGCTGCCATCTACACAAAGAATCTTCAACTTTTTAACCTATTAATAAATTTCGTATAATTCAATTATTTCCACTTTTTAAATTTTTGGTGTTAGCATAGCCGGCCACGTGTTACTTAGACTGAAGTGTAAATTGAATTCATATTATAATGAAGATAATACAGTGAAATTAATCCTGTTTTTTACTTATTTGTGCTTCATTGATCAAAACTTTATAATTTAATCTGTATATATATATAAATTACGTGTCACGATGTTTGTCCGGGGTAAACTCCTAAACTAAGGAACTGATTTTGATGAAATTTTGCACACTGTGTGCAGTTTGATCCAACTTGAGAGATAGGATAGTTTTTATCTCAATTTATTGTCACAATATTGTTTTATTGCAATTATTTGTTAATAATAGACCTTTATTAAAGTTGCTCCAAAATATCTGTGAGTTCCATTAATTTAATTGTTGCCAAAAAAAAAAAAAAAAAAAAAAAAAATAATACGAGTTCATTTTCTTTCGACATAAAAATAAATACATTTAATCAAACGTGAACGTTAAAAAATTATAAAAAGTTAAATTATGCATCTCACGAAAATTGACGTCATAATCAATTTAAAGATTTTATACACATTGATAAAGTGCTAATGTAGTTCTATCATAGATATAGTAATATATATAGATCTCTCATCCCCATGTTATCGTAGAAAGATTTTTGATGCCGAAAAAAGATAAAAAATAAAAGCTTTGGAAACAGCCATTAAGTGGTATTGAAAAAAAAAAAAAAAAAAAGAAAAGAAAGAAAGAAATATGAATTTGAAACTGTATCTGGAGTCTTCCATTCCCCTTTAGCAAATAAATTATTCATAAATTTTATTTGCTAAAATATTAGTATGTATTCCCGTGTGTATTCACTCGGGGAAAGACGGCCATATTTTGGTAAAAACGTCGTCTTTTCCCAAATGAAAAGGAATAACTTTTTTCTCCCCAATGATCACTCTATTCTATATATGCTATACTATATCTATGAGTTCTATACGCAAGCGAAGTGTGACTCACTGACCGTCTGTGCAGCCAAGAAAAAGATTTCCTATGTTAATTGCCCACTGGATTTTTTGTAAGAAATTATTAAAAATCGAGGAAATTTATTTCCCGATTTTAATCCTTATATTTGGGTATAGATATGTATTAGTTATCGCGGGTGTTAGATTGAATTATTTTGCTGTCAAATTGACAAAATTTTAATTTTAAATTTTTAAACTCTGTCGCCCTTGGCTTTTTTTATTATTATTATTATTATTTGGCGATCAAAAGCGTAACACGAAAATATACATGCCAGGTGTATGCATTGTACGAAATGTAATATGTATTATTCATTGTACGTATGTATGACATGTAATATGTATTGTACGAAATATTGTTTCATATTATTCATTACTCTTTTAATATAAGTTGTTAAAATAACCATGATTTTTGAAAGGAATTAAATATTTTCGCCAGATAATTTGGCGATATTCTTTTTTTTCGCCAAGGATGACAGAAATGAAATCTATTCCGCTGCAAAATATTAGTATCTTACATCAGATATTTTATTTAGACATTTGAAAACAAATTTGACTTCAAACTATGATAGAATATTTATCATTTTCTTTTAATTTGTATATTATTAGTATATTAAAATTTAAAAGCATGGTATATAAAAAGTTTTTTTTTTTTTTTTTTAAATCTTATAATTATTCTTATCTTAATCCTCAATGTTTCCCATCTTTATTGACTTGAATTTACTATTAAAATTTTAACATACTCAAAAACTTCTCATCACTTCGTTAAAATACACTAAACTTTTCCAAAATCTTTTTGTATTTAAAATGATACATGTATTTACTTTAAATGTCCAATATTTCATAAGATTTCCAATTTTAAAGTTTTAAAATATTTATCAAATTTACTTATTTTTCTGGTTTAGCCTTATTGTTTTCCCTTTTATAACTACAGCTGTTGCCCTCTTTAAAATATTTAAAATGATGAGGTCATTTAATAGTAAAATTATCCATTATAGCATATATTATATTTCACTCCTCCATAAAAATTTATTTTAAAATCGTCTGTTTCTTTTATACTTTTATTTTAATAGAATTTTAATAGAATTTAATTCATATATTAGTCATTTTAGCAATTTTATCCAAAGTAGCATTAGAAATAATATATATCACTTCTCCATTAAAATTTATAGGACCCTACAATAAAATTAATTTGTGCTTAATATCAACACTACGAAAATTTTTATCAATCGCTTCCAAATTTTGACCTAAGTTTCAAATCTCAACCCTGTGGGTTTTTACATCGGCTACAACGTTTTCGTCTTTGTTCGTAAATAATAATTTAACTGTACTAAATAGTTTACAGCCGTATAATTCAACGTATAACTTAGTCACAGCAACGCGTGGCCGGGTCTGCTAGTATATATATATATATTAAAAAGCTTCACTAGGGCAGATACTGGCAAGGGCGAATTTATCCCTCCTTGAAGACTTTTTTGCCATACTTTATAGAGAAATATGTATTTGGGTGCATTGAAAAGAGATTCAAGGGCATTAAAAAACATAATAATGTAAAATTATGAGTTTCACTTTAGTTTACATTAAAAAATAAATGAAAAAATTGCAAATGTTTAAACAATAGTCACCTACAAAGCCGATTTTTTCTGTGTAAAAGGATCACAATATTATGCATTCTAAAATCAATTATCTACAAACAAGTTCAATATAAGTTATTTTTATTTCAAGTTGTGTTGGAATAGTTATATAATACAAATATATATATATATATTTATATATTCAAATTTATATAGCATTTAAACAGATTGAAAGAACACAATTTTCTTTACTATAGATAAATAATAAAATTTATATTATTTAATATTTGATGTATATCTATTCTGTTTATACATACTAAAAATTCAAGAGTAATATATGTAATCAGATGTACTTAGAAAGTTTACGTAATCTAAAATATTTTTAATAAAAATGAATTAGATTTAAAGTTATAAAGTTTGCAAGGTGAAATAAATATAAAAAATATGGGTTCATTAATTTTGAATTAAAAAAAAAAAAAAATATGTAATGAAATAAATTTTCATACAAATATCAACAGCAATCCTTTTAACTTTAAGAAATGATATGATAAGTTAATTATCTAATGCATATTAATGAGATATTTGAATTTATAAGAAACATCTTTACGAATTTTTTTCTTCAAGTCAATTTTGGATGGATGTATCTACGTGGAATATTATAATCGTTTTCAAAATTTTAATTTTTAACTTATATAGTATATTTTCTAAACATTATAAATTACATATATATTATACTGAGCTTTTGAATAATCAATCAAATTTCGAAATGTTTTTAACATATATCCATGTGAATTAGTTAATATTATTTTATAATGATTTCTTGAATATTACCGCGATAAATAATGTTATATGCACCTTTCTAAGAAAAGAAAATTAGAGAAATTTACAATAAGTATTAAATATATTTTTAAAAAGTGTTTCCAATTGAATGGTTTATGAATTTTTTTTTAATCATCTCCTTAAACGATAGACGTATGAAATAATTATACTTAGACTAGCAGACCCGGCCACGCGTTGCTGTGACTAAGTTATACGTTGAATTATACGGCTGTAAACTATTTAGTACAGTTAAATTATTATTTACGAACAAAGACGAAAACGTTGTAGCCGATGTAAAAACCCACAGGGTTGAGATTTGAAACTTAGGTGAAAATTTGGAAGCGATTGATAAAAATTTTCGTAGTGTTGATATTAAGCACAAATTAATTTTATTGTAGGGTCCTATAAATTTTAATGGAGAAGTGATATATATTATTTCTAATGCTACTTTGGATAAAATTGCTAAAATGACTAATATATAAATTAAATTCTATTAAAATTCTATTAAAATAAAAGTATAAAAGAAACAGACGATTTTAAAATTAATTTTTATGGAGGAGTGAAATATAATATATGCTATAATGGATAATTTTACTATTAAATGACCTCATCATTTTAAATATTTTAAAGAGGGCAACAGCTGTAGTTATAAAAGAGAAAACAATAAGGCTAAACCAGAAAAATAAGTAAATTTGATAAATATTTTAAAACTTTAAAATTGGAAATCTTATGAAATATTGGACATTTAAAGTAAATACATGTATCATTTTAAATACAAAAAGATTTTGGAAAAGTTTAGTGTATTTTAACGAAGTGATGAGAAGTTTTTGAGTATGTTAAAATTTTAATAGTAAATTCAAGTCAATAAAGATGGGAAACATTGAGGATTAAGATAAGAATAATTATAAGATTTAAAAAAAAAAAAAAAAAAAAAAAAAAAAAAAAACTTTTTATATACCATGCTTTTAAATTTTAATATACTAATAATATACAAATTAAAAGGAAAATGATAAATATTCTATCATAGTTTGAAGTCAAATTTGTTTTCAAATGTCTAAATAAAATATCTGATGTAAGATACTAATATTTTGCAGCGGAATAGATTTCATTTCTGTCATCCTTGGCGAAAAAAAAAGAATATCGCCAAATTATCTGGCGAAAATATTTAATTCCTTTCAAAAATCATGGTTATTTTAACAACTTATATTAAAAGAGTAATGAATAATATGAAACAATATTTCGTACAATACATATTACATGTCATACATACGTACAATGAATAATACATATTACATTTCGTACAATGCATACATCTGGCATGTATATTTTCGTGTTACGCTTTTGATCGCCAAATAATAATAATAATAATAAAAAAAGCCAAGGGCGACAGAGTTTAAAAATTTAAAATTAAAATTTTGTCAATTTGACAGCAAAATAATTCAATCTAACACCCGCGATAACTAATACATATCTATACCCAAATATAAGGTTTAAAATCGGGAAATAAATTTCCTCGATTTTTAATAATTTCTTACAAAAAATCCAGTGGGCAATTAACATAGGAAATCTTTTTCTTGGCTGCACAGACGGTCAGTGAGTCACACTTCGCTTGCGTATAGAACTCATAGATATAGTATAGCATATATAGAATAGAGTGATCATTGGGGAGAAAAAAGTTATTCCTTTTCATTTGGGAAAAGACGACGTTTTTACCAAAATATGGCCGTCTTTCCCCGAGTGAATACACACGGGAATACATACTAATATTTTAGCAAATAAAATTTATGAATAATTTATTTGCTAAAGGGGAATGGAAGACTCCAGATACAGTTTCAAATTCATATTTCTTTCTTTCTTTTCTTTTTCTTTTTCTTTTTCTTTTTTTTTTTTTTTTTTTTTTTCAATACCACTTAATGGCTGTTTCCAAAGCTTTTATTTTTTATCTTTTTTCGGCATCAAAAATCTTTCTACGATAACATGGGGATGAGAGATCTATATATATTACTATATCTATGATAGAACTACATTAGCACTTTATCAATGTGTATAAAATCTTTAAATTGATTATGACGTCAATTTTCGTGAGATGCATAATTTAACTTTTTATAATTTTTTAACGTTCACGTTTGATTAAATGTATTTATTTTTATGTCGAAAGAAAATGAACTCGTATTTTTTTTTTTTTTTTTTTTTTTTTTTTTGGCAACAATTAAATTAATGGAACTCACAGATATTTTGGAGCAACTTTAATAAAGGTCTATAATTAACAAATAATTGCAATAAAACAATATTGTGACAATAAATTGAGATAAAAACTATCCTATCTCTCAAGTTGGATCAAACTGCACACAGTGTGCAAAATTTCATCAAAATCAGTTCCTTAGTTTAGGAGTTTACCCCGGACAAACATCGTGACACGTAATTTATATATATATACAGATTAAATTATAAAGTTTTGATCAATGAAGCACAAATAAGTAAAAAACAGGATTAATTTCACTGTATTATCTTCATTATAATATGAATTCAATTTACACTTCAGTCTAAGTAACACGTGGCCGGCTATGCTAACACCAAAAATTTAAAAAGTGGAAATAATTGAATTATACGAAATTTATTAATAGGTTAAAAAGTTGAAGATTCTTTGTGTAGATGGCAGCACCAAATATATTTCAGCTTTCATTTTCATCTATTGATTACTTACTCAACCCAGTCGAAAGGTATCGACATCTGTTAGAATCATTTGGAGTTAACAGATAATTGTGACTGTCAAATAATAACAGACAAATAATTAGCAATAAATTAAAATTGCGACTATAATTTGAGATTTAAACTATCCTATCTCTCAAGTTGGATCGAACTGCACATGGTGTGCGAATTTTATTATAATCGGTTAAGTGGTTTAGGAGTCCATTGAGGACAAACATTGTGACACGAGATTTATATATATTAAGATATACCGAGCTGCTACCCAAATCTGGCAAATTGTTAGTACCGCCCATTTTTCTACACCACTTAAGTAGAGTAATTTTCTTTAAATATATTTACGATGATTACGAAAACAAATACTCTAAAAATTAAGTGGTGTAGAAAAATGGGCGATACTGACAATTAACCGGATTAGGTTGGCAGCTCTTTATATATATATATATATATATATATTTGTTTATTTATTTTATAAAGTTCTTTTCTTTCATTATTTATTTGTAAAACATAAAAGAATTAATAAATTATCTGGCAATTGTATGAGTGATTATGTTTTATTTATTTTTTAATTTTTTTAATGCTCAAAATATATTACCAGAAAACAACGTCAATACTCTAATCACTGAAATCAATTAAATGTATTTCTTTCGAAAAAGAACTATCTAACATGATTTTTGAAGCATACAATATTACAACGCTTGTTTCATCATTTTTAAAATATATATAATTATATTTGTGAAATAAGTTGGAAAAAAATAAGAATGGGCGGAGTGTCGATAAAATTTTATCAAAATACCCCCTTCACTACGCTGAATTGCATATTTGTAAAACAAAATTGGATTTTTTCGCTAATCTAAAATTTTCGTTAAACATTGTGTGTGAACAATTATTAATGGTATAACACGTTTTTTGTTTTTATTCATCCTTTAATGATACTTAAATTGGCCAATTACAAACGCTACAGTAAGGCGTGGTTTTCATTAATTAGGTGTGTTTTTATAGATCATTAGAAAATTTCATATTTTATTTCTGTAGAAAGAGCTATCGAGGGCAAATAATTTAGGCATAAAAATACACATTTATACATTTTCTTTCACTTTCTGTTTACTTGGATTTTTTAAAATTTTACTGCAAGGCGTGGTTTTCCAGTTGGCATGATCGGGTTTCGAATTATTTACAAAACTAAAATTAAATATTCACAGCGGAAAAACTTTTACTGAGGCCTGAAATAGCGATAGCAATTTAAGGATGTATTTCAGAAAATGCTTCAGCAGTCAAACGGTTAAATATTTCCTTATGAATTTATTGACATACTTAGGAAAAAAGAAAAAAAAAAAAAAGAGAGAGAGAGAGAGAAAGTCATGTCTGTTTTAAAATTAACACAGAGTGTCTATCTTTGTTCGTGCTCT
Source organism: Salticus scenicus (assembly GCA_963930645.1). NCBI lineage: Eukaryota > Metazoa > Arthropoda > Arachnida > Araneae > Salticidae > Salticus > Salticus scenicus. Next base: position 187,074,404 of record OZ005659.1, read on the forward strand.
ACGTGATTACCTTTAATATTCCCTTTACTTTCTTACACTGTAAGGTAACAACAAACAGTTAAAAAAGACAGTTTCACTTTTAAACCAATGAGCATACTCGTGTTATATAATCGGTACGAAAAATCACGATTTGCAAATATCGGGACAAATTCATCAAACCTGCAAACTAATATGAGTTTATTATATGATTGATTTAAACCACCTATTAAAACACAATCTGCAAGAGCTATCCCTTTCAGTGCTTATAATTTCACGAAAAAACAATCTGGTGTAGCTTATTTAAATTTTCTGTATAACAAAAATATTCTTTTCATAGTCGTCAACATTTTAATTTTTTGCGGAGCATATTTAGCCCCGTCTTTTCTCGCACCACTTTTTTAATAGAAAAATTTCTTCATTATGTAACTACGATAAAATCATAGACCCCTAAACTAGAAGCCTTCTGCGTGGTTCGGAAACTTGGCAGCAGACAGCGCCACCTGAGAAAAAGTGAGCGACTTATTTATTCAGCAACAACCAAAATTTTTTTTAAGACGGATTGATATTTATAAAAGTCGAATAGAATCGAAGAACCGTCGATTATATATAGCATATGTCGCTTCTTAAAATTATTGGTGCTAGCTGAATGAAAAAGAGCGCAATCTGTATCAGGTGACGCTGTCTACCGCTTGAACTGTTGCCAAGTTTTCGAGCCAAGCTGAAGGCATCTATGTTATGAGGCTATGAATAAAATAACTAAAAATTACACTGAAATTGAAACTTATGAAATGATGGCAGGGTTAATAATGCTCCGGAATAAATTAAAATGTTATCAACTCTGTTTTTATGAAAGGTTGTGAGTTACTGATAGACAGCCGAAATGTAGAGAATTCCTCTTTAGTAAAAAAAAGTTAAATTTTTACGCATTTTTCTAAGTCATTGCATTTTTAAAAGAAAGAGTTTGCTCATTTGTTTCATCTTTTACATATACGCTTCTAATATGCGCACCGTGAACGGTTATCGCTTCTATTACAGAGGATTCCGCTGGTTTAAACACGTATATCTAAAAGTATTTCGCTTATTTAAAATAAAAATAAATAAATAAATAAATGTACAATAATAATTATAAATGCATACTCAAATTCCCCTGAAGACAAGTTTCTAACATAACACAAGTTCAATATTAACAACAATATTTACTTATTCGTATGTATGTACTAGAATTAAATAACTAAATTTAAGGAGTCAGGTAACTTTGACAGAGGAAAAACAAAAATAAATGACCATAACTTTATATACAATAATTAAAAAAATATTTAATTTGATAACTCGTAAATTTCAACAGGTGCTAGGAAAAGGTTTATCTAGGTGCTAGGAAAAGGTCAATTTCAGCCTTTAAAATAATTCTAGGAATTTTACTTCTTTATTTTTATAAAAATGGCAGAACGAATTGTTTGACGATGTATAATCCTGCGCGCATAATATCTCTGGCATGGAAGCTAAAATTTAAATAAATTTAGAAGCTTTTATGTGAAATATGAATGTATGAAACGGCGAGCAATCAGCTAATTAACGTTAAATATTTTGTAATTATAAGCAAAATTGCGCCGAACACAATGATGTATTATTTTAAATAATAATAATAATAATAATAATAATTCACAAAAGAAAGCTTTCCAGCAAAATCAATTTTCGTCATTTTAAATATACAGTATTTATTTTTATTTATTTATTTATATGTACAATTATTTTATTTTCTTCTTCTTTTTTTTTTTTTTTTTTAGGTTCATATGGAGTATTATGCCCATGTAGTTCTGTGCGCAAAGATGACATCGACAAAAAATTATGTCTGATAATTTTAGAAAAATAAACAAAATAAAAAATTCACAATTAATGTAACAGTTGTTATGTACAAATAACTTCTTTCATAACACACATTAAAAATTACAAGCTTTAAAAATAATTATTTTTCGTGTTATATCATATATGCCAACATTTTAATCTATTACGAAGTATTTTTAGCCCAGTCTTTTTTACATATCACTTATTTTTAGAGATTTTTTTTCCTCAAATTTATGTATTGAAGAAAAATTTTCTATAAATAAAGTGGTTTGAAATAAGGAGGAGCTAAAACTTCTCTGGAATAAATTAAAATATCCTTATGTATTGTTATTTTTGCGTAGCCGCGAACACCCTAATTAATAATGCATTATATTGTTAGTACCTATCTTTTTTTCTTAAAACCAGACTATTTTAGTGTATTTTTTTCTTCTTCCATCGTAAATACATTTGAAGTGAATTTCTGTAAACATTAAGTGATGTGGGAAAAGGGTGGTTACTAATAAAGCTTCAAATAAAAAAAAAAAAAAAAAAAAACAAGATTTACGCATAATTGCTAACATTTTTATTTATTAACGAGCGTTTTAATTCACGCCACTTTATTTGTAAAATATTTTTCTGCGTTATATAACTACGATAAAATTAGAAAAAAATTCCCTCCCTTAACCCTTTCAGTCGCAGTGTTCCTTATGATGGAACACCTAATTTTAATTCTCAAGTGCAAAAACTCATCCCAGAATTTGTTTAACAACAATTTACACTTATACCATAGCAGAAAAGGTCCTCTGTTTTAACGTGAAAATTTAAAATTTCTTCTACTTTAATTATGTTCGTAAATTCCGGTAGCAATGTAATTTAAATGGTCAGAATTACTTTGCACCGCAAAAGGTTAAAATACCCCGGAATAAATTAAAATGTTGGGATCTATGCAACTTTTACGAGATTTTGTTGCCGATAATGTTTACTTATAAAGTGATTTATTGATTAAATTAAATATTATTTGAATTTAATAAGGTTTACTTACAGATGTTTCAAACCGAAAATGTCTCGAAAACGAACAATGCTATTTTTTTTATTTTTTTAATATTTATGATCAGCTATGTGTCTAAAAGCCGTTTTTAAAATTAGTTTAGTAATTTTAAAAATAAATTAAGTAGCGGACGTTAAAGGGTTAAGGAAAAATTGGTATGAAATAAAGGCGGGCTAAAAATGCTCTGGGAAAATTAGAACTTTATAATCTCTGCTTACATATGTGCCAAGTAGTGCGGTTTTTCAACACCAATTTATAATATTTTTCGTATACTATTTCTCTGTTAAAAAAAAAAAAAAAAACATCAAATTTAATTGCAGAAAATTTGCTAAAAATATTTTAAAACTTTCTATGAAATATTTTCAGTTGAAAAAGAAAAAAAAAAAATGGCAGATATGGACTTGTGAAAATTTTTTTAAGTTACATTTTTTTAATGATTATTTAATGAAAGGTTTTATTTCTTTCTACCAGACAATTTAAATTTCTAACTTAACAGAATTTCACTAGTTGTTAAAATTTTAATTATTCATTCATTTATTAACACTTTTCAACGAGGTTGAAAAGTATTAATGACATCGGTTTGTCTGTCTGTCTGTCTCTAACTCTCATAAAAATTTATGGAATTTCTTGAAACATATATGTTATTCGATTTCACTATCGGTTATGTTCCCCATTGCAAATGAAGTTTATACCTCCACTGGTTTGTGTACAGGGACAACCGAAAGTGTTTCAAAGCATTGTGTTACAGGGACACCCGAAAGTATTTAAAGCATTGTGTTCTCTGAGAGGCATTTCTATAAACCATATTTTCATGCCTTTACTGTAAACAAAACTTAATGAAATTGAATTATGTTATTCAAGTTCATTATTGGATGTTTCCTGAGTAAAATGGGGAAATACCACTATCGGTTTATGTACAGGGATACTCGAAAGTATTCCAAAGCATTGCGTTCTATGAGAGAGATTTCTATATATAAAATTTTAATAACTTTACTTTCCACGAAGTTTTAGGAAATTGAAATACGTTATTTCTATGCACAAAAAAATATCTTGCTTGGAATATAGCATAATTAGCATTAGAATTACAGGGTGGCACAAAAATATCCAGTTATATTAAGAGCTGTTAATAAAAAATTGCTAGAATTGCACTTTCGTTAACGTTAAGCGTTATAGACACTTTCTAGCATTTTTTAAGTGTGAATATAATTTCAGGTTTGTGTATCTGCCTGTATGTCACCCTGTCTGTCTTTCCGAGCTCTTACTCCCGTAAATATTGATGGAATTTCTTGAAACTGATATATGTTATTCAAGTTCACTATCGGATGTTACCTATTGAAAATGAAGTTTATACCTCTATTGGTTTGTATATAGGAAGTCCCGAAAGTATTTCAAAGCATTGTGTTCGTTAAGAGGTATTTCTATAAACCATATTTTCATACCTTTAGTGTAGACATATCTTAATGAAATTAAAATATGTTATTCAAATGCCCTATTGGATGTTTCCTGTAAAAAATGGAGGAAATGACACCACCGATTTATATGTAGGAACACTCAGAAGTATTCCAAAGCATTGCGTTCTATGAGAGATATTTCTATAAATCAAATTTTAATAACTCTACTTACTACGAAGTTTTAGGAAATTGAAATATGTTATTTATATGCCCCAAAAATGCTTTGCATAGAATATAGCATGATTAGCATTAGTTTTACAGGGTGACACAAAAATATCCATTTATATTAAGAGCTATTAATAAAAAACTGTAAGAATTGTAATTTCGTTTACATTAAGTGTTTTTAAAACACTTTCTAACACTTTTAAGAGGGAATATGATTTCATTTTGTGTATCTGTCCATCTGTTTCTCTGTCTGTCTGCCTGCACTCTAACTCCTATAAATATTTATGGAATTTATCGAAACTGACATATTTTATTGAAGTTCACTATCGAATGTTCCATATTGAAAATGGAGTGAATATTTCTTCTGGTTTGTGTACAGGGACACCCAAAAGCATTCGAAAGTATTGTGTTCTATGAGTGTTATTTTTATAAATATTTTCCCTATAGAATGTTCCCCATATAAAATGACATTAATAGGTCCTGTACAACTTGTTTGTTTACAGGGACAAAAAAAAAAAAAATAAAAATAAATAAATAAATAAATAAATAAAAAAAAAAAATAATGCAAATGCATTACGTTTTAAGACAGAATTTTTAAAATATTATATTTAAAAGTCTTTCTACTTTAAAAATCATATAAATATTGAAATGTATTGTTAATATTCTAAAATAATGTTTTGTATAAAATATGACATGATTAACTTTCTGATTTACAGGGCTACACTAAAATATTCAGTGAGATCAAAATCTGTAATTATAATCTAATGGCTGCATTTCATTTTGCGTTAAGCTTTTTTAACACTTTCCAAAATGCCTAAGAGTAATTTTTAAATCAATTAGTCTGTATATTTTTCAGTCCTTCTGTCTGTTTTGTGATAACGTAGGCAAAGAATATTAAAAGTTATTCGATACAACAATTACGTACAGTTGGAAAGTGTTAGTAATAAATGCGTACTGCATGATTTTTCTTTCTTGTTTATTATATAATACTTCTGTAATATATTTCAACGACTAATTAAGTTAAATAATACCATATGAATTTATTGACAGTCTCAAAAAAAAAAAAAAAAAAAAAGAAATCTATAATAATAAATGGAAAGGTTTGTCTGTCTGTCTGTCTGTCTGTCCGTCTGTCTGTGTGTTTTTTTATACGTTCAGCCCCTATTGAACGCAGAAATACAAGAATTGACATACGGATGCTCTGGAGCCTTTCCGAGGTCCTCTTCAAAACAGAATTTAAAAATTTTAATTAGTTGTGGATATATTAATTAAAATGTAGAATCATGCCTAATTAGAAAGCTATCTCAATGACTGAGAATTTACCGCCATTGCATAAAAAAAGATATTTTAACAGAGTTAAAATTAGAAAAAGTGGAAAATAAATTAGAAATATCTGTCCGATCGTTACGATTTTGGTACCAAATGAAAGGGGATTTTTTTCTGAATTTAAGTGTGCAAGCGGCTTATCGGTACAACAAGTATATTTTTAAAAATTAACTAAAGTATTAATTTTTTGTGGCAATATCATTTCAACATCATTTCATCATCACCGTCTGCCATGACAAAGGAAATGATAGTAACCGATCAAGATGTCACGTGTTTTACAGTGGGGATAAAAATTGCAATTTTCATTTTTTTTCAAATTTTCATTCACGTTACATTTGAAATAATATTCGGCTTAGACAGCATATTATAAAGCTACTGTTCAATTTTCATGAAAATAATCGGATAAACAAAAAAATTAGATTAAATTTTGTTTTATATTTTGCAGTATATATTTTAAATTGAGATATGCCGTTGAAATTTTGTAATTTTTGGTTTTAACGCCCGATAATTCGATTCTGAATATTTTTGAAAGTGTAGAATTATTAGGAAGGCCTTGAGGGGGAGAGGGGGGGGGCGAAGGGAAATAAAAAAGTGTTAGCGTTTGAAATTGGTATTATTAGGTTCTAAAGAAAGATACATCGATTGCGAATAAATCGATGGCGAGTGTAAAATTATTAGAAGGGATGGAAAGGGGGGGGGTGGGGAGGGGCAAAAACGTAGAAAAGGAACAGTTGTTTCGGAGAAAACAACGGAAAACCCTGAACGCCTTTATTCTTTTATATTTTGCAGAGTTTCGAAATCTGATACTCCTTTCACATTTCATACTATTGATTTTAACAGTATTTAGCCCGGAATTACGCAAGTTTCGGAGAATACCACGAAAAAGTCAGACATAAGTCGTTTTATAATAGTGTTTATATCATTTTTGTATCTAAGCTTCTAATTAGCATAATTTCATAAGTAATATGTCATTTTGAAACTTATTTGAATTGAATTTCAAGAGTAGACGTCACAAATTTCTGTCACCTTCCATTAACCGACTACCGTAAGTAGTGGAATTCGAGATTTCACGTGATTTACGCGTTTTAAGGTGTCCTGATTAGGTTTTCTTTTGTATCTCAGCTACTAATTAAAATATTTTACAAGAAATACATTATTTGAAAGCTTTGTAGATTTAGAATTGAACAGTAGATTACAGAATTTTCTACCGCCAGGTGGCGCTGTAAAATTTTTTTATTTCAATATTTCGAATTCTGAATATGATTAAATTATTTTTAATGCATCTTTCGAAAGATATTTTAAAGTACTTTTATATTATCGAAAGTGGGATTCGAGATTTCACCTGATTTACACGTTTTGAGGTCTCCTGAATCGGTTTTATTTTGTATCTCAGCTACTAATTAAAATAATTTCTTAAGTAATACATCATTTGAAAGCTTTGTTGATTTGGAATCGAACAGTAGATTACAAAAATTTCTACCGCCAGATGGCGTTGTAATATTTTAAAATTTCAATATTTCAAATTCTAATTATTATTAAATTATTTTTAATATATCATTCGAAAGATATTTTAAAGTTCTTTTATATTATCGAAAGTGTAATTCGAGATTTTACCTGATTTACAATTTTAAGGTGTTCTGATTAGGTTTTCTTTTGCATCTCAGCTAAATGAGTTAGACCGTTCAAAATTGGTATATGTAGGTTAATTAGGAGGGCCTGGAATAGTGGGGAAGGAATAGGCGCACGCAGCGAGCACGAGACTGCGCTGCCGGTGCAACTTTTTACCTGATGAGAAATGATTTTTTAAATTTTCTTTTCTTAAGAATAAAAGTTTGATTTCAGAATATGTGGGCGCACCGCACGTTATGTTAACACGCAGCGCGCATGCGTTTGGGATCCGGTGTGAGTTTTTACCCGATGATAATTTATTTATTTTTTTATTTTTTTAATTTCTTTTTCTTAATAATAAAAGTTTGAGTTGAGAAGAAATTTTCGTGCACAGAGCACGTATATCCTCACACGTGCACGCGCATGTTTCTCCCCTGCCTAAGGCAGTGGGGTCCCGGTGTGAGTTTTTACACGATGCTAAATGATAGATTTTTTTTAATTCCTTTTCTTAAGAACGATAGTTTATGAGTAATAACATGGAATTTTTAGAAGTCATAAGTATGGTGAAGGGATACGCGCGCGCAGCACACTTTTCTACGCTGCCGAGGGCAGTGGGGACCCGGTGCGACATTTTTCCCGATCAGAATTTTTTTTTTTCTCTTTTTAACAACATGATAAAAAATTAATGCAATTTTGAGAATTCATTAACTACTGTGATTCCTTTAAAAATAGTGACCAGCGAAGCGGGCGTAGCCTGCTAGTAAGAAAAAAAAAAGGCAAGTCTGTTTCAAACCTAAGACAGGGTGTTTAAGTTTATTTGTGCTTTACATGATGTTCTCTATTTTTTCCTCTATTTTACTTACACAATAAGGTAACAACTTGCAGAAACGGTAAAGCTCCAATTTTGCACCATTGTGCGTTCACGTATCATATGACCTCTACCATGAAACACATCTATATTCAGCTCTTCGGAACCAGCTCTTCATAGTTTGGATCTAACCCTTCAAACCCGCAAGTTTATGCAAGTTTGTTGCGTGATACATATGGAATTAAGTCCAAGAACCCAGAAGATGTCATCAGCTGGAGTTATTCCTTTTAGTGCTTAAACATTTACGAATATATAATCTGGTGTAGCTTATTTAAATTTCTAGGAATAACAAAAAAAAAAAAAAAATATTTTCATAGTTGCCAACATTCTAAGTTTTTTTGTAACCGCTGACGTAGATTCACGTCATTTGAAAATCTGTAACTGAACCAGTGGGCGTTTCTTTCTCAATTTATATGTTATTTATTTCTTATGTGTATAGGGGAGCGTAGGGCGATGTTGTCACAGGTGTAAGGAGTAACATGCAATTTACGAAATAATTTGTAACATTTGTGATTAAATATTTTATAAACATAATTCTTATTACGTGCTCTATAATGTAAGCACAATCGGTGCTCCACAAAAATGGTTAATGAGAGGTTCTGTAGACGTACTTCATTTTAGCCAGTTAGTGAAAAAAAAATATTTCGTAAATTTTGATTAATCCTTTAACGTCCACTACTTAATTTATTTTAAAAATTATTAAACTAATTTTAAAAAGGGCTTTTAGACACATAGCTGATCATAATATTTAAAAAATAAAAAATTGGCATTGTTCCTTTAAACCTTATTAAATTCAAATAATATTTAATTTAATAAATAAATCACTTTATAAGTAAACATTATCGATAACAAAAACTCGTAAAAGTTGCATAGATTCCAAAATTTCAATTTATTCAGGAGTATTTTAACCCTTTGCTGCGCACGGTAATTCTGATCATTTAAATTACACTGCCACCGGAATTTACGAACATAATTGAAGTACAAGAAATTTTAAATTTTCTCGTTAAAAAAATTGTCTTTTGTGCTATGTTATAAATGTAAATTTTTGCTAAAAAATTCCGGGATGAGTTTTTACACTTAAGAATTTAAATTAGGTGTTCCATCAGCGGGAACACTGCGACTGAAAGGATTAAAGCATACTTGCCAACCATCTCGTTAATAACCGTACAATTGTTAACGACCCTGAAAAAACGAACTTTTCTCACACCACTACATTTTTAGAGTAATTCTCTCCAAATGTTGTTACAATTAAATAAGACTAAAATTACACTAAAAAATTATTGGTGTGAAAAAAAGGCGGGTATTAAAAATTGTACGGTTCATAATGAGATGGTTGGCAAGTATGTTTAAGGTATGTTAATGTATATTCTAACGGAATATTTATAGCTATTTATTTAGTCTCTGTTTTGAGTTATAAAATGCATGTTTAATTTTTTGTATAAATCGTTATATATTTTTATAAAAAAACAAAATGTCCAAAATCATACGATGGGGCAATTTGAAACCAAAATTTGGGGAAAGCCTACTTTTGTGGAGATGCCTACAGCCAGAGCTTGAAGTCTCTGCCCATTTTCAGAAAACTGTTAGAAATGGAAATTTTTTTCTTCTTCTCTCAATATTTATACAGAAATATTTTCTGTGTTTTTATATTATAGTACCGCGATTATTTAACCACGAATTAGAATCACGATTTAACCACGAATTAAAGAATATTGCATAAAAAATAGCAATAAAAAAAAAGTATAAACTTCTCATCAATGAGAGTGTCCTGAAAAAAGGGCAGAGAATTCGATCTCTGCTAAACGCTCTCTGTGGCATAAGAATGCGTATAATGCTTAATTTGCATAGTATGTGCACACATTAAATACATAAGAGGGAATAAAATAACATTTGCTTCAATTAATTTAAATTTTCACTAAGATTGACTTCTATGTTGATTTTATCTTTAATTTTCTCTTGAGTTTACTGTAACACATTTGATATAATTCATTGTTACTATACCAAGAAAGTTATAATTTAATATTAGTTATAAATTGTCTTTTTTATTAAATTAGTAAATGATAACAAAAAATAAATAAATAAATTGATACAAAAATTGATTAAAAAATCAAATTGATAACAAAACACATTTTAAAATTCTATCCTTTTTACTGTTAGTGTCCCCTTTGTATCCGTAACAATTTGCCCCACGTGTGTTACAATTTTCCCCAAATCCGGGGCAAATTGTAAAAGGCGAATAATTTAAAAAAAAAGCATTTTTTATGCTAAAATTAGCATAATTAACGGGAGGTTTTTTTTTTCTTTTTTTTTTTTTTTCTTTTTTATGAATATGATAGATGAATATGCATGCTATGGAAAACAGCAATTATAAACAAGAAAACCTAAATATATTTCAAAATATACTTAATTTTCCAAAAACTGTTACAACCTGCCACATGCTACACTACACAATATTCATATTTTTACAATGAAACGTACTATGGATTCAAATATTTGTAATGCATATCCATTTATAATATACATGCGAATTCAGAACATTTTGTTCCGAAATATTGTAAATTGGAAGAATAACGCCCACAGGCGGCACATACTGTCAAAGAGCCAAAATCATGCGGTCACGAAAGTGTTAATTTATTGCGGAGCAGGTTTAGCCCCGCCTTTTTTCGCACCATTTTTTTAAATAGGATGTAACTGCGATAAAATAAGTAAAAATTACTCTTAAAGTACTCTTATGTAATAAAAGCGAGGCTAAAAAGGCTCCGGAATAAATTAAAATCTTGGCAACTCTGTTTTTATGTAAGATTGTGAATTATTGATGCACAGCCGAAATACAGAGGATTCCTCTTTTGCAGAAAAAGTTCCACGTTTAAGCATTTTTCAAAGTCATTATGTTTTTTTAAAGAAAGATTATGTTCATTCTGTTCATTCGTGTTCCCCTCACTTACCAGCTTACAATATGGATATTCTGCGTGTATATTCTGCGCGCATAATATCTCCGTGATGGTTTTCAAAATTTAATTTAAGTTAGCAGCTTTAACGTAAAATACAAAATATAAAATGACGAGCAATTAACTCTTTAGCATAAGAAGTTTTGTAATTAAGCATAATTGCGCCAAACATAATGATATATTATTTTACAGGATAATTCAAAAATAAAATTCACAAAAATGAAGTTTTCCAGAAAAATTAATTTTCTTCATGTTAATTGTAGTATATTTTTACATGTGCACTTTTTTTTTTTTTTTTTTTAGATTCATATGGAGTATTATTTCCATGTAATCCTGTGTGAAAAGCTGACATCGAAAAAAAACAGCTCTGACATTTTTTAAGAAAAAAAAAAGTGAAATTCATTGTACAATTATTCTAACAGTTGAAATAGACAGGTAACTTCTTTCTTAACACATCCTAAAAATTACAAGCTTTAAAATTAATTATTTTTCCTGTTATTGCATAGCTGCGATAGTTGTAATTAACCCTTATCGCTCATATCCCTTTTCTGAAGAGACATTAAAAAATCGAGCCACGCCTTAAGGAGTTCCTCTAGAAATGAAATGTTATTTTTCTGAAACGTGTAACTATATTAATTGAAATATTATTTTTCCGACTGAGTGAAAATAATGCCTGGATAAAAAAATAAAAATATATAAAAAAAATTATAAAAAAATTGTGTAACGATAAGCCACATTTCGGCTACCGGAAAATTTTAACAGAAAGATTTATTTTATTTAATGATGAAGTAAAGTAAAAAAAATTATTACAATTTTTCTGTAGCCAAATGTAGTAAATTGGAAACTATACGTGTGACGTTTTAAAGGAACGCCAAAAGGCGTGTCTTACTGTTCAAAATAGGAGAATATGCCGAGCGTTAAGGGTTAATAATACATAATACCAGGGATCGTACTCTCCGCGTTTCAAAGATAAGAAACATCCACCTTTTTTTGAGACCACTAATTTTATTCACATATATTTCTGGTACATTTATTGTAATGTGCTATGATTTTATAGGTGATAGAAAATTTTATAAAAATATTGGTCGGAATGAATTTGAACATTTGCCATTCAAGAGAGTGTCCTGAAAAGGGCGAAGAGTACGATCCCTGATAATAAATACTGTTTGTATCCCCCCCCCCTTTTTTTTTCATGTGTAAACTATAACAAACGGCTGCTGTCTTAAAAAATCCTTTTAAAAAGTCGGACACTTAATAAAAGCACCATACATACGTTATTTAAAAAGTTTTTAATTAAAACACGTTAGGAGTATTAACTATTGTTTTGCTGTTGAAATCTCCTACAAATAGAAGCTTAATTATATATATACATGTATATATATAGCTACGAATATGTAAATAATATTAGTTATTTTTTATGTAATTTCATTCAAAGGGAAATAGTAAGGTTTTAAAATATTAACTATGTGCATTTCTAGCTTATTTCGGCGTTAAATTAGCTCATTAAAAAAAAAAAAAAAAAAAAAAAAAGTTAAAAAGTTTCACTGTGGCAGATAATGGCACTGGCGAATTTATCGCTCCTTAGAGACTTTATCGCTCCTTGCCGAAATGTTTGCGATATTTTATAGAGAAATATGTATTCGGGTACATTGAAAATGCGATTCAAGGACATTAAAAAATATAAAGATATAAAATTCTGAATTTTTCTTTAGTTTACATTAATAAATAAATGAAACGACTATAAAAGTTCAAAGAATATTCACATATCCAGCCGAACATTTTTGTTTAAATGGAACAGAATATTATGCATTCTAAAATTAATTATCTACAAATAACTTCATTATAAGTTCTTTTTTTTAATTGTATTGAAAATAGTTATATGATACAAACATTTTTTTTTTTTTTTTTTTTTTTTTTGAAATTTATATAGCATTTAAACGGATTTGTTTTTTAAGGAAAACACATTGATTAATAATAAAATATATATTATATAATATTTGATATATGTATATTATGTTTAAACACACTAAAAATTTAAGAGTAATATATGTAATCAGATGTACTTAGAACGTTTACGTAATCTGAAATTTTTATAACAAGAAATGAATTTGTTTTAAATTTACCGGAAATGATGTTTTCAAGGTGAAGTAAATATAAAAAAAATACGGGTTCATTATATTTGAAATAAAAAATATGTCATTAAATAAATTTTCATAAAAATATTAACAGCACTTATTTTCATTTTAAGAAGTGATATGGTAATTATCTAATGCATATTAACGATAAACTTCAAAAAAATATATTAAAATTATATTATAAAATATTGCATTCAATTCAATTTTAGAGGGATATATCTAGTGGAATATTATAGACATTTTTTAAATTTTAATGTTTATCTAATATAGTATATTTTCTAAACATTGTAAATTACATATGTATTACACTGAGCTTTTGAATAATCAATCAAATTCTGAAATGTTTTTACATATACTCATGTGAATTAGTCAATATTATTTTATAATGATTTCTTGAATATTACAGCGATAAATAAAGTTATATGCACATTTCTATAAAAATGAAATTAGAGAAATTCACAATATATACTAAATATAATTAGAAAAAATTGTTTCTAATTAAACGAGTCATGATTTTTTTTTAATCATCTCCTTAAATAACAGACATATGAAGTAATGATACTTAGTCTAAATTTACTGTATAAAAAATTACACTGCTCTAAAAAAAAAAAAAAAAAAAAAAAAAAAAAATGAAATCGAGATTTTATACCATTCTTCCTGATTGTTATATAAAATAGCATTCCCAATCCGAATATGACTCCCATTTTCCCCAGTCACCCACAGTTTTGTAGATACACCAACCCCTCCCTCAATTTTTTTCTATGTTCGATAATTTTATAATCATGAATTTGATTTGAAGAAAGAAAAATAATTAATTTAACACCTAAAAACAAAAATATATAAAGTTTAAAAAATAACATTAATAACAGATTAAAAAAAATATATAAGATATGAAATGTATAATTTCAGTGGCAAATTCCCCCCAAAAATTTTTCGTTGTCCCAAATGTCCATGTTTCAGAATTTTCTAACTCTGTAGCTCCTCAGAAGATATTTAAGATTTAAAATAATCCTCCCCTTCCTAAAAATCATATTTATAATCATAAAATCTCCGAAAAGTGATAAAAATAGGGGTCCATCCCTAAATAACAGTGGGTGATAGGACAAAATGGGCGTCATATTGGAATTCAGGTGGTCATTTTCTAGTCGAAAAATGCATTTTATTTAAAGAATATTCAGCCCTTAAATAGAGCCCGTAATATAACTCACATTACTCTAAAACGGTTGGACGTAGAACGTTGCAAATTGGTATATACGTTTGGTGTAACATCTAGTTGTGCACTTCCTTTTTTGCATTTTATTTGATTTTCCGTTTTCGAGATATTTAGGAAAATTTTAAAAATGGTGACCAAAATTACAAAGCTTTTGGCCAATGTGTATGACATACTATCATATAGTTTTCAAAAGAAGCTAATGATAGAGCTAGTAATGATATTGTTATGAAAGTTGAGGATATTTTTCCGAGTAGAATGTTATTTTTAAAGAGATAAACAGGTTCTTGTCTACGAAATTATTTTATTTAATGAATATAAAACCTTTAGATAAAGCCCATAATTTTATTGTTGTGAAAGTTGTCGATATTTTAGAGTGTAGTAATCAATTCTTTAAGACAGAAGTAGGTTCTAGTCGACGAATGTATTTTATTTAATGAATATTCAACCCGTAGACAGAGCTTGTAATTATATTGATAAAACGATTTGTCGACATTTTTGCGTATAGAAGGTAATTCTTCAACAAATAGGCAAGTTCTAGTCGATGAAAGCACTTTATTTGATTAATATTCAGTTAACAATTGAAGAAATCTATTTTTTGAGCAAAAATTTATATGCTGAAAACAACGCAATAAAATGATCCGTTTTACTACAGAAATCAAATAAACATTGTTAAATACACCGCAGAAAATAAATTTCGCTAAATCAGGAACAACCAAAGGGAATTTGATTTCATCGAAGCGAATTTGTGTCTGAACCAAAGGGAATTTTATTTCATCGAAAGTATAGTGAAAATTTTAAGGAACTTTCAAGGTAGTTCTGCGCGAGAACCAATGTGTCATTACAAAATTTCCAGAACTAGTTTCCTGATGACGTAAAGTTTCCAAATTTTGTAAATATTTTATTAACATTTTTCGCCATATTTGAATGCGTAATATGACGCTAAGCGAAACCCCACTTCGTGAAAATGAAAAATTTCCATCCGTTTCCACTTTCACTGTAATATTGAGTAGAAAGTAATACGTAAAGATATAGGCAAGTTCTAGTCTACAATCCTCAACAATCACTCTTTATTTTTACTTCTGTAATATACATCAACGACTAATTAAGTTAAATATTACCATACGCATTTGCTGACACGCTCAGGAAGGAAGAAAAAAAAACTCATGTCCGTTTCAATTTTAACACAGAGTGACAATGTTTATTTTTGCTCTACATGAATACCTTTAATTTTCCATCTAATTTCTTTATACTATAAGAAAATAACTATTAGAAAAATACGTTTCACTTCTATACCAAGGAGCACACACGTTTAATATGATCTGTACCAATAATCACGTTTATAATTTCACCCAGAGGATTTCAGAATCAGCATTCTTGCTTAGTATTACACATATCTGGACATTCTCATCAAACTTGCAAATTAATGCGAGTTTGCTACGTGAATGAAATCGACCATTTATTTCAGAACAAAAGATATTCGAGCTATTCCTTTGAATGGTTAAAAATTTACGAACAAATAATCTGGTGTAGCTTATTTAAATTTCTCAGACTAACAAAAAAGTTCTTTTCATAGTTGTCAACTTTTTAACACTTTCATGACCGCGGACGTAGATTCCCGTCATTTGTAAATTTGTAACTTCAACAGTGGGAGTTTTTTTTTTTTGCAATTTTTATGTAATTTGTTTCTTAAAAATATACACAATTTTCATATTTGTACAATCAATATACTACGGATACAAATACTTGATTAGACAGAGTATGATTACAATGTATATCTATCTGTAATATAAACTTGAATTCAGTAAATTTTGTTCTGAAAAATTGTAACTTTGGAGAATAGCGCCCACGTTCGGACCTTACTGTCAAAAAGACAAAACATACGGTCGTGTAAGTGCTAATTTAATGCGGAGCATTTTTAGCCCCGCCTGTTTTCGCACAGCATTTTTAATAGTAAAATTTAATCATTATGTAACTATGATAAAATAAGTAAAAATTACTATGAAAGTCTGAAATAAAGGTGGGGCTAAAAATGTTCTTAATAAATAAAAAGGAATTAAAATGTTGCAACTGTTTTTTATGTAAGTTTATGTGTTACAGATACACAGCCGAATACAGAGAATTCCTATTTAATAGAATAAAAGTCGCATTTTTACGCATTTTTTGAAACCATTACGTCTTTTTAAGAAATAGTTTGCTCATTTGTTTTTTCTTTGACGTACCCGCTTTCAATATGCGCACCTTGAGCGTTTACCTATTTGATTACAGAGGATTCAATTGGTTTTAACACGTATCCCTAAAAGTATTTCACTTATTTAAAATAAAAAAATAAATACATAAATAAACAATTATAATTATAAATGCATACTTAAATTCCCCTGAAGAGTAGTTTATAACATAAGACAAGACAATATTAACAATTATAATTATAAAAATTATAATAAAAATAATAACAATTATAATAAAAATAATAAATAAATAAATAAAAGAACAAAAATCATGAGACGCGGCAATGTCTCCGTAACGCAGCAAAGCTCAAACGAAGCTTACCTGCGACACTAAATGTACAGCTAATTTAACAACAAAGGAATTTGGAAAAGCCAGCATTTAATATCTCAGTAAGTAGGAGATTTTTTGATCTGATGTTTTGAGAATAATCTTTTATCTTCTGCCTGACACTATCCTTAATGTTTCACACTTCAACATTCTATATATTTTGAGATCTGAAATTGCCATTTAAGACTTCAAAGGAAAAATTGCAATGGTGTAACTTTTTTTTCTCGATAAGGGCTCGGACGAATTTTATGAAATTGATATATGATATTAATTTCTTTTGTCTGAGAAGCATGACGTGCCGCGTTTTTCTAAAAAGATTCTTGTTTTTTTATATATTTCACTTTAAAAATGGTACTATATTACCTAGCGGATTACACTCTTTTCTTTCGCATTGCTCAAAAGAAAAAAATGTAATCCGGTTTGAAATGTTCACGAACGCATACAGGCTTCACTTCCATTTGAAATATTCAATCTCAGATAGGTAATTTGGCTCCCTCTATCGGCAGTTAGTGTGAAAGGTAAACTTACAAATATAAAATATATTTTCTTTCCTTAATATATTTATATTAAATGAGTTATTTATTTAAGTATTTGTATTTTATATTAGGTCGATTCATAAATAATTTCCGATACAGTTTAGTTAAAATTTACACCAGAAAAATTATACAATGAATATAAAGCTTCAAAGATAGGCTCCTCCCCTGCATTCGTCACGTAGTGTGTTTGGGCGTTACTTGCATTAAACTAATGGTCAAAGCATGCATACTGCAAATATTAATAAAATTCTTCGAAGGTGTGTAATTTTGCATATTATGTTCATTTTTAACCAATCAGAATAACGATCCCCTTTTATTTTAATGAAATTATGCAAATATTTGGAATCATTAGCTTTCAGCCGTCACTGGCATTACTGTACTCATTGGTCTGATTTCATTGGGCGTGTGTCATCTGTCTTAGTATATAATCTGTGGTTCAATTATTCTTCTAACAATCGTTTTGTCTGGGGTATGCTTGATTAAACTTTTACTCCAATTCCTAAAATGGAGAATGAAAAAGTGCATATTCGTTATGAATTCAGAGAAGGGGGAATTCAGACAAGAACATGGGAATTCAGACAAGGCAATAGTGCTAAAGCGACAGCTGAAAAAATATGCAGTGTATACGGTGAAGGACTAACATTTGTTCCGACAGTTACAGATTGGTTTAAAAATTCCGTCTGGAAATACGACTTTAAAGGACGAACTGAAGACGGGACGTCCTTCCGATTTTGATGACAAACTTTTAAAGACTATATTGGAACAAAACCCACGCCAATCAACTAGAGACATAGCAAAACGTTTGAATGCACCACACTCAACTATTTTCGCCACCTGAAGAAATTAGGTCAACAAATTAGGAGTATGGGTACCACACAGTCTCAGTGAACAGAATAAAGAAGGTCGCCTGTCTATCGCTACAAGTCTGCTCTCACGAAAAAAAAAAAAAAAAGCCTTTTTTAGATAGGATAATAACTGGCGATGAAAAATGGATTATTTATGATAATATCATCTGTAAAAAACGGCGGCTTTATAAGGAACAAAAACCCTTACCAGATTCGAAAGCTGACATCCATGGAAAAAAGATTTTATTATATGTATAGTGGGATTGTCGAAGACTAATCCATCACGAGTTATTAAAGTCAAATTTAGCAATTACTGCACACATATATGTTCAACAACTGCAAAGAGTGAAAGAGAAACTGCAGGAAAAACGTCCTAAACTCGCCAATAGCAAAAACGCCTTTATTTTACATGATAATCCAAGAGCACATACAGCAAGGGTGATTCATGAAAAAATTCTAGAGCTCGAGTGGTCTGTTTTACCGCACCCACTTTACTCCCCGCACCTTGCTCCGACAGATTTTCACCTTTTCTGTTCCTTACAAAACATTAAAATCTGAAGAACAAGTCACGCAGACTGTTGAAAATTTCTTCCAATCGAAACCAACCACATTTTACAAGGAAGGAATATACAAACTGCCAAGAAAATGGAAAACGTCATACCTAATAATGGTGAATACATAATAAATTGATATAATTTTGTAACTAAATGAAAGCAAAATAAAAGCGTGGGCAAAAGGAAGTTAAAAACAAAGGAAGTTATTTAAGACTCCACCTACAAAGACGTAACATGATTAAATGTGGGAGGGGCTTATTCTCGGGCAGGAAATAATACCTAATATACATTATTATATTCGTTGTATAATGTTATTGGTGTGTATTCTATTTTAACTGCATCGGAAATTATTTATGAATCAACCTAATATATATTTTTTTATCAAAAATATTCATTCAACTCGCATTATTTTCTAGTTGATACGTTGTTAACTTTCAAAATTGGTTTTATTTTAAAAAATGATTGCAACAACAAAAACTTTTTTCTTTACTTTCATAAAAAGGATAGAAAATATAATCATATGCAAATATTTGTATTTTTTTTAATTAACTAATAAATCATTTAAGCTATGGATAGAAAAAATCCTGAAAAAATTATTAATAATAATTAATTAATTTGCTCATTAAATTTCTATAATATAGTACGTAAATGAAATATTTTACAAAGAATATAATAATTATAATAGATCAAATCCAAATCTAAAATTTCCTTTTTTCCGTTATTTATTTTACTTTTATAAAATAATATTGTATTAAAAAAAAAAAAAAAAAATCTCGGTCACCAAAAACTTAATTGCATTGGAAAAACTCTGAAAACAGAATTAAAATTAGTAAATTAAGTAATAAAATTAAATGAAGTAAAATACATCTTTATTTGACTTTAATTTAAACTCATAACATATTTTTAAAAATATTAATTAATTAATTAATTTTTTTTCGCATTATAATACTTTATTTTATGAAATAATATGTTACTTAAATATTTACTACTTAAATATTTACCAGTATAAACGTTGCACATTTTAAAGATTTTTCTATTTTTATTTATTTTTCTCTTTTAAATCAAATCTATACTTAAAAATAATAATTCTTTCTTTCTTTCTTTCTTAAATTTAACAGTAGGGAGCAGGCATGAATATAACAATAAAAGCTACTCTAGACACACACACACACACAAAAAAAAAAAAAAAAAAAAAGAAAGAAAAATCCTCCTTAACTTAGTAGACTTATTTTTTACATGTAATATTGATATAAAAGAAAATTACCATGCATCTGCAACCTTTAAATTAGAAATTAATAATACAAATTTTGTATTATTTTGTTTCAAATTTTGTATTATTTTGCAAATTTTGTTTATTGCCTTAACCTCAGATATTGCCTTTATTCAGATATTGCAGTTTATTGCCTTCCCTTAGTATATGTTTATTGCCTTCAGAACATCATTTTTTCCCCCACAAAATGGGTATTTTTGAAATAGTGATTGCTGATATCAAACGGTACAGCTCGGACTTCCTTGTTTAATCGATTTTAGAAAAGTGTGTTTCTGAAGTACATACAAAATCTTAAAAAACAGTGTCGAATATGAATTATTCAATTTGTTTTTCTATATCCAGTAATTTTCGGAATTTCTAAAAACTGTAAAACACGTCTTCGACATTTTTTACGGGATTTTGTTTAGTTAAGAAGAAAACAAATATGTATTGTGGGAGAAGGGGGTGGGGGGGGGGCACAAGGAGTCAGACATGGACAAATTTTAATTTTGTAAATGTGAAAATTGGGGGAAGGTGGGAATATTCAGTTACTTTGATGGAAAGACCTTTTCAAAACAACATTTTAACAAATAATGATTTTCTCCCTAATTATTCGTTAGAAAAATATGAAAAAAAAAAAAAAATCGTTTAAATTCTTCATCCCGTGTCTCGAGAATACCATGGAAAATCTATAAACCTAAAAAAAAAGGGGGGGGGGAGCTTAATCAGTTTGAATAATTTTTTTTTTTTTTGGAAATTTAAAAAAAAAAAAAAATTGAAATTTCGAGAACAGGGGGCAGCGAAAGGCGCATCTTTGAAATTTAAACAAAAGTAGTTCTTTTTTTTAGTTTGTCGAAAATGTCTTCTATAAACAAAAACAATTTCTTAAAAAAAAAAAAAAAAAAAAAAAAAAAAAGAAAGAAAAGAAAAGTAACTGAAGCTGTATTGCGATAGGGGGAACCTTAGAAAGCAAACAGTAAAATTTCGAGGGGAATTAGGGAAGTTAAGAGCTCATTTAAAATTCTTACTTACAGACTCATATTCAATTTGCATGTTTTTTACAATTTTCAAAAATTCCGAGTCGTTTTCAGTAGATTTGGGGGGGAAGATGGGACTTTAAATATATATATATACTAGCAGGCTTTGCCCGCTTCGCTGGACATTAAATTTAAATGAGTTGTCAAAACCCCATATTTTTATTAATAACCTAAGTTCTTGCTGTGATTGGTAGAGGTTTAATCGCTCGCAACGTGAGGAGTCTGGGGACCCAGACTCCCAGACTGTCTTCGGCACAACTTACCCACTTCTTACTTCCCCACCCTCAGCGGGTGAGCTCGAAGTTTTGCAAAATCCCACTAATGTGCATAATGCGTGCACTTAATCAATATCCACACACGAAAATTCGCCATTCTAAGATAATTCAAAGTGAATTCAAACTGAAAAACATGTTTTTACACATGTTTATTGCCCTCCGACTCCGAGAAGGTGGGGGGGGGGGGGGATTTCGATTTTCGTGAAATCCAATTACAATAAGTGCCGGATGCATACAAACAATTTACGCACCAAATTTCGTGACCACAGAAGTCTTTAATAGAAAATGTTATAAATAAATAAATACAAAAAGCACAGCGTTAGTATGGGAAACCTTTGGTGACTTTAAATATTTTAAGCCATTTTTGCGATGAACTGAATTGGCTATCTCAATTGTGTAATTAAAGATCTTGGCGAGAAATGTCCGAGCTACTTCGGTGCCGAATTTCAAATTTTGCCAAAGGGATCCAATACTAAAGCTGCTCCATATCGAATCTGGGTTGAAAACGGAAAAAGGGTAAAATAAATTAGAAATATCAGACCTATATTTATAAATCTGATACCGAATGAAAGGGGCGATTTTTCTGAATCCAGGGGTGCAAACAGTTTTTCGATGCGACAATTAGACTTTTAAAAAATAACTAAAGTATGAAATGTAAGTGGCAACGGAAAAACGGAAAAAGGGAAAAATAAATTAGAAATATCAGACCTATCATTACAAATTCAGTACCAAATGAAAGAAGTGATTTTTCTGAATACTGGGGTGTAAACAGTTTTTCGATACGACAATTAGATTTTTTAAAATTAACTAAAGTACGAAACTTAGATGGCAACACTTCATTTCAATCTTTTCATAATTTGTAGTGCGAATCACGCGAATACAAAAGTCTTTAACTTAAAAATTTATTTTTATATTTTATTTTTCCATTCAAAGCATTTTAGTGAAAAAATATTTATGGCGCATGCGCAGGTGTTTTTTACCCACAATTTAAACACTAATCATAATGTTGAGAATTTCTATAGATATAATTTCAAGTTGGGTGAATACCTAAATTCCTGCCAAGCGCCGTTGAATTCCGTCCAGCTGCTCTCAAGTGATGCCCGGACAAAAAAAGCGGCATTCGGACACGATGACACACACACACACACACACACACACACACACACACACACACACACACACACACACACACAGGCAAAATTTTCTGAAGTCATTTTCGGCATTCATGGGGTGTAAAACGTGAAGATATCGCAAAATTTTTTGATTCCGACAAATTTACAGACAAAACTCTGATTTTATTAATATAGATATATATTTATAAGTTCCTTAAAAATGCCCCACCAGTGGCCGAGCGGTGGATAAGAGATGCCGGATTCTATCCCATCCGGCACTCTCTGACCTAGCCGTTCCTTCCGTGTTTTTCTCCGAAACTCGCTTAAATACGGGCTTCGACCCCTTAGAAAGACCTCATGGAGGCCTTTCTACCTATATGCCTAGGGCCCTAGCGTAGTCAGTTGGACTTAAAACCTACTACCAACCAACCTTAAAAAAGTATCTCTGAAGTGATTGTATCGAGAAGATTTGTCGAAGTGCTAAAAAATCCTTATTTAAAATTTTAATATTAGATCTCTTAGTACTCTTTTTACCCCTATAACCCAATTTTAGAAAATGAGGCAATGTCCAAAATCCCTTCACTACGTTTTAGAACATTTACAGGAATTCTAGCGTGATTACGAAATAATAGGAAGAATGTTGGAACTATGTACAGTATATTTAACCAGATCGAATAAAACTAGATTCAAGAAAATATTTTCTAAAAAACTTTTTCCCGATTAAAATTTCAAAGTAGTCTAACTGATTGCCCCCCGCCTATTTTCCTCATCTGAATTAATTTTAAACCAAACAAAATCTCCCTCAAATTGATTAAGCATCTTTTTTAGAATTATCAGAGTTACCAAGGGAGGATCTGAACCCCACCCCCATTGTGTTAGGTATTTTGGAACATTACTGTCAAATCCTTACAACATTTTACTTTAAACATCTCCAATTAAAAAAATAACAAAATATTAATATTTTGTTCATTCGATTGGACCATTTAAAAACTTGTGTTTCATTTTTCTTACCTAACTAAAATCTATACGGTGAATGGAGCTCTTTAAAAAGTTAGTCATAACACTTTTTTACAAAAACTTTCGTACACAAATTATTTTTTAAACATTTATTTTAAATATTCTGTTTAACTATTTAAGACACAGATGAACCGTTGAACCAAAGAAATTGAATATTAAATAAAAAATCTCTCTCTCTCTCTCTCTCTTTTTTTTTTTTTTTTTTTTTTTTTTTTGTAGAAATTGTTTGTCATTTTTAAAATATACCATATTATGTCTTTGTAATGTTGCGTGTTTCCATTACACAACGAATATTCTTTCTAAATTTTTTTTATATATCACTTTTTATAAATTTTTAAAATTTCATTTAGTTTGTTATTTTGTTCGAGGTAAAATTTAATGTGGTATGACCTATGAAATTGCACTTTTTACACAGGGTTATAAACTCATTTACATGCTCCTTTAATTTTACATTTTAATCATTAACCCCTAAAAAGTAATGATATCAATACAAAAAACTCTTAACGGGTTAAAAGTTTGTGACGCAGCACTGTAATTTATGGCTATAAGAATTAGAAATAACGGGTCTTAAAAATAATGATATCAAATTTTCAGTGACGCTTCGCTATTAATTAAAAAATACAGAGATTTTCTTATTTTAATTCGCTTTTTACTTCTATTTATTTTTACAGAGTAAACGTTGTTTTTAACAGAAAATAATATATAACATTTACTCACCGATACCTTTTCATTCACATCTCTTATAATATCAAAATATGTATTTAAAAAAAAAAAAAAATGATATGAAATTCCAGCAACGCAGTGATGTTACACTAAATGATTTGTTTTTAAATTCCACTACAATTATTTAGTTTTGCATATTAAAGTATATTTGTACATTGAAATATTTCTTTTAATTTTCAAATACGCAGTCAAATATATCACTTTCATTAAGTTCCAAAAAAATAAAAATAGTGTCAGATGGTTTACAATCGGTACATAGAGGTTTTCGATACTTACAAATCAATTGCGGATATTTTTGAATTTGTAAAATTATTAGGAGGGGCGGGTAGGGGGTGGGGCAGTAAGGGGGGCTATGGGGCAAAAACAAATAGAAATACAGTTAGGCCTTTTAAATTTGGTACAGATAGATTTTAGAGGCCTGCAAATCGAATGGGGATATTTTTGAACGTGTAAAGTTATTAGAAGGGCCGGGGAGGGGGGGACAGAGTGACAAAAAAAAAAAAATAGAGTTAGATCATTCAAAATTGGTACATCGAGGTTTTCGATACCTACAAATCGACTGTGGATATTTTTGAATTTTTAAAATTATTGGGAGGGGCGGGAAGGAGGGGGGGGGGGAAGCAGATAGGTAAAAAAAAAAAATAGAGATAGATTGTTCAAAACTGGTGCATAAAGGTTTTTTATACTTACAAATCGATTGCGGATATTTTCGAATTTGTAAAATTATTAGGGCGCTCATATATATGCATTCGCGCGTCTACGCTGCCGAAGGCAGTGGGGACCCGGTGCGACATTTTTCCCGATCAGTTTTTTTTCTTTCTTTTTTTTCACATGATAAAAATTAATGGAATTTTGAGAATCCATTAATTATAATGATTCATTTAAAAATAGTAAAAAGCGAAGCGGGCGTAGCCTGCTAGTATATATATATATATATATATATTTAACTACATTATTCCCAGTACATACATACAAACACACACACAGACACACGTACACCGTGATTAATAAGTTCTCATACACTTTCAAATTTTTATTACAGTAACACAAAATAAAAAAACTTTTTACACCAAATTAAAGTAGCATTAATTGAGTATCTTTACAACGAATGCTTTGGAATAGTTTCGCCTTTTATTTTCTTACCGAGCTTAAGTCTCTTTTAAAATCCATCACAAGCGGCAAGCATGACTTCCATTGACATTTCCTGCCATATCTTTTAAATTGTAATTTTTGAATTTGCTCAAATCGGTGTTTTTATAGTCATTCAGTTGAGAGAGTATATATGTCCACACAAAATAACCAATCGGGTTCAAATTGCGGGAGTTGGGAGGCCATTCGTTCTTTGTCAAAAAGTCAGCTAAAGTTTGACTACACCACTCCTGAACCACACATGCGGCATGAGAAGGGGCACCATCTTGTTGGAAGCAAAAATATTCCACCCCATACATTCTCTGGCTATTTGGGAGTAAAACGTTTTCCAAAACTTCAGTTTTATAATTTTGGGTATTCAGTTTTACTCCCTTATCAATAAAGACTAACGGGAGTTTTCCTCTTTTGGAAATAGCGGCCCAAACCATCAGAGACGAAGCATTTTGATAACGCGGAACGTAATGCTGGCTCTCAGGGATGTTATCAATAGAAACTGACCATACTCTGTCATTTTAGGGGTTGAGACTTTGCTGTAAAATGAATAGTTTCTCGAGAAAGAATGAATAGTTTCTCGTGAAAAGACAAATTCATCCCCAGCGTGCCAAGCAAGAATTTCTTCCACCCTTTGCTTTCTTTTTCATCTTAGCAGACTCCGAAACTCCATGAATTTTACGTTTTCTATAAGCCTTGCATACTAGGTCTTTTTTTTTTTTTTGGATGTTTAACATTGATCACATCGATATTTCGAGCTCTCGTGCTAGTTTTCTAGCAGATCTTTATCCGTTTCATCGTATCATTTCCCTGACCCTTTTGACAGCCTCTTTTGTCCGGACGGACCTCGGTCTGCCGGATCTTTTTCTGTCATCGACAGAGGACGTCTCATTATACTTTCTGATAGTTCTGTAAATGAAATCTCTCTTCAGCTCCAGGGCTTTCAAGTCTCTGAAAATTTCACCCGGCTGCTCTCCTTTGATGAATTTATCTGTCACAATTTCTCACAATTTCTTCATTCTACCTAGGCTTAGAAAAATTATACATAGTGTTGCGTACTTGAGGGTTCGTGAGTTGTCCGGGAATGAAAGGCCAAACTTACAAAAATTCGTAATTTATTCACAGAAAGTTCCAGAAAAATACAGGTCAATAAACCAAATATCAGCTTCAATTCAAGCAGTAACCACAACTTAAACAACAGCTGTCAATAGCAAATCCACAGTACAAACTGCATAGCAATAACACTTGCAGCAAGTCTCTCTCAAAGAGGCTCAAGAGCAATGCAAGCACTAGCGAAGCTGGCTGAGATCTGAACTGAACTAACTGCCTTGGCGAGGAAGCGCTCCTTATATGCTGTTCCATGGAACCCAGATTTTTCGAGAAAACTCCAGAAAGTGGTCAACCAATCAACTTACAGCTTCCATATTTGGTATATCCCATATAAGGATTTTTTCACCAAGGTCACCAAAAAAATCGCAAGGTGGGAAAAAGTCGCCAAATTTGGTGCCAAATCCATTACCTGCATTACTGGGGCTTTTTAATGCGTTTTCAAGGGAAAATAAGGCTTTTTCAACGCTAAAACGACTAGAAATGCACAAAATTAGCACTTTATCAACTTACTAAGCCTCTTTGAAAGAATTTATACAAAAATAAACACAATTATTTACAATTTCGTAACACTGCCCCCCTCCCAAGGCTGCACGTCCCGGGCAGTGCAACCCTTGGTCAAGAGGCGAAGTTAAACAAATTTACACAATCTAAAACATAAAAACTAAGTTGCATATAACGATAAAATAGAAATACAAATCAAGTGAGAAATATTTACAAAATTCACAAATATGTTCAAATATTTATATACAAATATTTACAAAATTCACAAATATGTACAAATATTTATATACAAATATTTACATTACGCATGCGCAAATTTTACCAGTACTTACATTTTTAATTTTTAGTATTACCGTTACTTGTGGTACTTGGCTAGCCTATTATAGTGCACCACCTTCAGTTTTGAGGAAGGTGTTTTAGTGATCCGCACCACTACATCATTCAGCCTTTTTAAGACTGTGTATGGTCCGTCCCAGTTGCACTGTAACTTGGGAGAGAGTCCTTTGCGTCGAACAGGATTCCACAACCAGACCTTCTCTCCTTCCTGAAACTCATGTTGCGTAGCCTTTAGATCGTACCTTGTCTTCATTTTCTGCGATGCAATGTGAATTCGCTCCCGAGCAAAGTTGTGAACGTCCTCAAATCGTGCCTGGAGATCTTGGATGTACTCCTCGGGCAATGAAGGCGCATCGGGTGGACAACCAAACAGGAGATCACAAGGGAGACGAAGTTCACGTCCAAACAGCATCTGGGCTGGAGTATAGCAAAGCTTCCTAGATCTACTATCAAGCCTGAAGGTCCCCTTCGTCACGTCACAATCAGGGTCCTTCCCCATCCTTTACTTTCGCCTGAAACCTCTTAAGATCTTCTCTTAAAGCTTCATTTCTTCTTCATAAAAACTGATTTCTTATTAATATTCCGTTACAAAATATCATTTGGCATTTATCTACCCTTTTTATTATATATATATGTATATGATTCCCCCCCCCCATAGTTTCAGTTAAAATAGATATATTTTCCCTTTCATTTATGTTTATACGTGTATAAATCATTAAGTATTTTTTTTAAATCAAATAGTTGATGTTGTAAAACTATGATTGTACATGTTATTTTAATAAACGAGGGAAATACACCGAATTCCATTGGAATTAATTTATTTTATAACTATTACACCAAGGAAATTAAAATATTTAAATAATAATAATAATAAATTTTGACACACGTTCTTTAATTTTAAATTTCCAAATTTTAGCATATAAAGATTTAAATGTGAGTTAAAACAACAAAAATGACATTTAATATTGCTCATTTGAAAATTAATATGAATGAAAATCTTTATTATACATATTTTACCAAATATTTATTTTATTTTTAATTATATTCACATATATAAGTGTATTTTAAAATCAAATATATAATGCAAAAAATCAAGCTTTCTATATTTTTACATTATTTAAAAAAGCGTTATGATATATTCAGAATTTCATGAAGATCATTCAACTTCGAAGTTTTGTACAAAGCGTATTAAATTAATATTTAAAAAATAAGTATTAATAATTTTTAGATATACATGCATTCACTCTTTCTAAATTTCCAAACTGTGACTTATAAAAATTGAAATATTAATCTAAATTCAATCTTTAAAAGTAAAAAAAAAATATATATATATTTTAAATCCTCTATTTTTGGCTATGTAACATATTTGAAAATGTTAAGTATGCACATTTTTCATCATTTTTATACATGAATTTGAAAGTTTATTTTCTGAAATGTAGTTACAACAACTCTTAGTAAATGCTGATTTGTAAATTTTGAAAAAAATTTCGAGTTATAATAAATACAAGATGTTTGAATTAATATTTCAAATTAGTCTGTATTGGGCAATATTAAAATCATTCAGTTTATAGGTAATATCGAATAAATTTGAAATAATGTTTGCCAAAAGAATAATGAATTTTTAACATGCATACAGTCGGCTGCAAAATTATTCGAGCACTAGCAATAATCCCTGTCTAAAAAAAGTACACTTAATACTGCTTTGTTAAATAAATCCTTATCGAGTCGTGTTCTTAGTCAGTCTAAGAACATGATTCGACAAGGATTTATTTAACAAAACAGTCTTAAGTGTACATTTTTCATATAGGAATTATTGGCTAGTGCTCGAAGAATTATGCAGCCGACTGTACATACATGCAGTACTTTTAAATTTCCAATTTTTAACATATGAAGATCGAAATTTGAATGTTAAATTTATATTTTAAGAACATTAAAAATTTATATTTAAAATTATCCCCTATTTGCAAAGCACAATAATTCAAAATGTTTTACATACATATTTTACGAAATTTTTATTGATGATGGCTTTCGAAGATTACTTCATAAAGCATAAATACATCATTTGAGTTATTATAATTGTTTTGCAAACATTTAAAGTAAACAATTTGAAGTCATAAATATAAGATGTTTAAAAATATTTCACATTAATATATAAGAAAATTTTGGATCATTCAATTTAAAATTATATGAGCCGAAAAAAAAAAAAAATAAATAAAATAAAAAATCTGTTTCAGATAAATTTATAATTCCTAAACCAATTCACGCAATACAAACTACTTATCAAAATTAATTTCCACAATGAATAGAGACAACTTTCATATCAGAGAAGTACAATACTAAATTTCGAAAAAATAATTTTGTGCTCTACATTCGAGATTGTAGGAAGTGTTTCTTCCTTTCTTTTTAAATTTTTTTTTCTTTTTTTTATGGAGGAAAAAATATTCGATAACTTCGTTTGAAATTATCGAAGATACATGATTCAACTATTAGTTTTAAAGCTATTTATTATTTCTTTTAAAAATATTTATATTGAAAGTTTACAACATTCGGGGGGATTTTCCTCCAAGGATGCAAAGATGCTCCTATATATACAAATTTTTCCTAAAAGTATTTCGGCCCACCAGCGGTCGAGCGGTTTTGCGCTCAAAGCTGGTAGACGTGTAGTGCCGGGTTCAATTCCAGGTCGCACTCGTCGGCCTAGCCGTTCGAAATTTTTCGTGGTTTTCTCCAAAATTGTGTAATTACGGGATAGGAACCCTTAGAAACCCCCCCCCACGGAGGGCATTCCCCTCAGGCCTAGGATCCTAGTGCACTCCTCACAATCCAACCCAACTGTGAAGGTGTTCACACATATTGTTAACTTTTAATTTAATTTTAAATAAAACAAAAAACTGAATAATAAATTAATGCATTATCGTATTAAATAATAATAATAATAAAAGAAAGATTAATTACATTTCAAATTATAAGCATTTCTTTTTGATTCGTTAAAAATAATCGTAGTTGTGCTCATTTATACAAATTTTTCTCTTATACCGCAATATTAATAATTATCATAAAACGTTGTGGTATCTCCACCTGTTGGAGATTTTCACCAAAAGTTGAAGGACATTTATAAATCAAGAAGCAACTTAAACTTTTATGAAATTCTGTTCATTAGTTCCTGAGATACAGACTGGCCCTGATTACCCAATAAGCAGGAGAAGCATGTGCTTCCCCTGGAAAATTTTGAAAAGGCCCCAAATTAGCAAAAAAAATGGGCCCCGAATTAGCTCGTGGTCTAAAAGCATTGTCTGATACACCTGACTGCACAACTATCATTTCTAGATTATATAGGAAATATGCTAATGAGCTTTTACACATTCATTTATAGTGGAATAATTTCATATATTGTGGTGAATATAGGTTGCACCAGTTTATATTTTGGTACAAAAATTAAGTGAATTCAATTGTTTACATTTTAAGCGAATTTACTTGTCCTCAATTCCAGGTAACTACAAAATTTAATGAAAAATTTATAAATTTTTTGAGATGTCTTTAGACCAAGCAGTCAATGGGGGCCTCAGGGGAAGCACAAATGGATTTGTGCTTCCCCTCAGTTGTAAGGTTAATTGGGCCCTGGATACAGATACCACAATATTTTGTCACACACACACACATATATTGACATTTTCTAAAACTGATCAGATCGTGTTTGTCCCTTTCAAAACGTGTAAATCCATCGAAAACCAGAAATAGAAAATCTTTACGAATCCAAAACGCTTTTCTATTGAATTCAGAAGAAAGAGAAAAATAAATAAAAATGAAACAAAAATGAAACAAAAATTTGAAAATTAAAATCTTTTAACGAGTGGTGTTGCCATTCCGCTTTTTATAATTTTTAATGTGCCCGTATAGGACAAAGTTTCGTACAAATGAGAATAATTTTTAATGAATTATTGTAAAATTAAGAAATAATTATTCATAACACTAACAGTCAATCAAGATAACAGTCAACCTTGCGTGGGTGGGTGTGTAAATTTTTAATATGTATATCTTTTAAAAGAACTCGTCAATACCTTTAAAACGAATGATTGAACAACGATCTCTGGTAATTAAAACAAAGTTGTGTCCTTTTTTTTTTTTTTTTTTTTTTTCTTTTTTCATTTGGAGAAAGTGTCTTCCGTTGGGGTCACTTTACGGGGTCCTAGCCCTATATTTAAACGTTTCGAGGAAAAACAATGAGAACTCCGAAAGGATAGGTTGACATGTGTAACCTAGGATCGAAACCTGCACCTAATGTCTTTGCGAGCAGAACCTTTTGACCACTGGTGAGAAGCTTTAGTAATTTTTAAAGAATTTTTACGTAATTTCTATCATTTCTAAAGAAATATTTAATTTTTTTAGAAATATTACAAAAATTTAAAAGAAATTAATTGACGCTTTTTAAAATATCTGTTTGACTTTTTTTTTTAAATCTATTATTTACAGTTGCTAATTTTCTGTAGGATTTACTGTGAAATTAATCATTTCTTGTCTTCGTATAATTATTCAAAAGAATGTTACACATTGTTTTTATACATTCATTAATTAACTGAGTTAGTGATTTACCACAATTACAAATTCCTTCAATTTCTAATCTGCCATCCATTTGTTTTTCTTTAAACAATTCACATAATAGAAATCATTGATTTTCACATTTCAAAAAAATTTCCTCATATTCTGCAGTAATACAATGTAAATGAAAATTAACTCAATTGATGTTTATTAAATGATAGAATCTAAAAATTCATTCATGAAAAATGTAATTTAAATGTATGTGAGGTGTGAGGTGAAAACAAACATTGTTTGCTACATGCATTCCAAGCTGAAGATAAGATAGTAAAACATAATAAACGGACCCGCCGATGGACATCAGTTTCTTACAGATAAGGGACCCCGGTTGTGACGTCACACGCTGTCCGCAGTGATACCTTCAGGCTTGATAGTAGATCTAGGAAGCTTTGAGTATAGCCGGTGGTTTCATGGACAGCACTTCGATAAGCCAGCAGGAACAATGGCAACTTCAAGTCCCAATCTTGCTGGTTCCTTGATACTAGAAGGGAGAGGTTATTCAGGATGGTACGATTGAACCTCTCGACCATGCCGTCCGACTGGGGATGTAAGGGTGTTGTCCGGGTTTTGTGTATGCCAAATAGTTCACACAGTCCTTTGAAAACATCAGAGGTAAAGTTCCTACCTTGGTCGGTATGAAGTTGTAGGGGCGTGCCGTACCTTGACACCCATTGCTGCACTAGAAATTCTGCGACTGTGCATGCCTCTTGATTGGAAATGGGATATGCCTCAGGCCACTTGGTGAAATAGTCCATCACGACGAGAATGTATTCATTTCCACTGGAGGTCCGTGGCAAAGGACCCAAGATGTCGATTGCAATCCGTTCAAATGGTGCTCCCACGTTATACCGTTGCAGTCTTCCTCGACTTCGTTTCTGCGGGCCTTTACGTGCCGCACAAGCATCACAGGATTTACACCATTTCTCCACATCCTCCTTTGCCTTGCACCAGTAGAAGCGTTCCCGAACTTTCTGTAGAGTCTTCATTACCCCAAAATGGCCTCCGGTAGAGCTACTATGTTGTTGTTATAAAACAGCTGGAATTTTTTATCTTGGTAATAAAATCTGCCATCTGAAGCTGTTCCCATCATCAGATTCCCACTTTCTGTATAATACGCCGTTTCTGATATGAAGAGAGTCCCAAAGTGCCCAATAACTTTTCGTAATGGGACTAACTCTGGAAATGTCTTGCCAGATAGGTCTGTTGCTGGTCGTCTCCTTCAGCTGTAATATTGGCTTTATGTCAGGATCTTCCAACTGGGATTTTCTAAGTTCTTCGTCACTCCATGGATCGGGATCTTGATCTGATGGTGTTGAGACAGTAACTTGGCAGGCAACCGGATCTATCGGCAGGTATTTCTGTTCGGCTCTAGAGCAATACTTGCAGCTTTCCGAGCAGGGCTTCCTTGACAAGGCATCTGCATTACCATGTAGAGTTCCTTTACGATGACGTATCTCGAAGTCATATTCCTGCAGGCGTTGTATCCACCTGGCAATCTGTCCTTCCGGGTTCTTGAACTGGAGCAACCACGTTAAAGATGCATGGTCAGTCCGGAGCAGGAATCTTCTGCCATAGAGGTAATGATGGAAATGTTCTATGGCTTTCACGATGGCGAGTAGCTCTTTGCTGGTGGTACAGTAATTTCGCTCCGGTTTAGACAGGCATTTACTCCAATAGGCAATGACATGTTCTTGACCATCAATTTACTGCGACAGAACAGCACCGACACTCTCATGGCTGGCATCTGTATCAAGTATGAACTGCCTGTCGGGCTGTGGATATGTCAAGATAGGCGATGATGTTAAGGCCTCTTTAAGTCGCTTGAACGCTTTTTCACATTCATCTGTCCACAGGAACTTCTGTTTGGCTTCCGTCAGCTTGTACAGTGGTCTGGCAATATTTGAGAAACCCTTGACAAACTTCCTGTAGTAAGTGCATAACCCCAGGAAACTTCGTAGTTGGTGTACATTTCCAGGGCGACTCCAGTTTTCGACTGCAGAGATCTTTTCAGGATCAGTTCTCACACCTTCTGCAGAGATGATATGGCCGAGGTAGCTCACTTCACGACGGAACAAGTTACACTTGCCTGGATTCAATTTGAGGTTAGCCATTCTGAGTTTCTCCAGCACCTTTCGGATGTTTCGTAGATGGTCTTCAAAGGTGCGCCCCACAATGATAATATCATCCAAATACACCAGACAGGCTTCATAGGATAGTCCTTTTAGCACTGTCTCCATCAGACGTTCAAAGGTGGCAGGAGCATTACATAATCCGAACGGCATAACTGTAAATTGCCACAGTCCTTGTCCCGTGGTGAATGCAGTCTTCTCACGATCATCAGGATGTAATTCTACTTTCCAGTAACCGCTCTTCAGATCCAACGTCGAGAACCATTTATTGCCAGCAAGTGTGTCTAATGTGTCGTCAATTCTGGGAAGAGGGTAACTGTCTTTCTTCGTGATGTCATTCAAACGACGATAATCCACACAAAATCTTGTTGAACCATCCTTTTTCCGCACCAGTACTATGGGAGAGGCCCAAGGACTCGTTGATGGCTGGATGACATCATTGTGCTGCATTTCACTTAGAAGTTCAGTGACCTCTTCCTGTTTAGCAAAGGGAAGTCTTCTTGGATGTTGTTTGATTGGAGGATGATTTCCTGTATCAATTCTGTGCTAGGTGATGTTCGTTCTCCCGACGTCTTCAGGTGTTCGAGATAAAAGGTCTTTAAATTCTTGGAGTAGCTTATCCGCAGCACATCTCCGTTCCTTTCCTAACTCTGCATTCTTGAGTAATTCCGTTATTAATTGTTCAGAAGACTTGGATTCAGTTGATTGCGTGGGGCGGTTGATGCATGTTACAGGAGTGCAGGCTGCTAATACCTCATCCTTCTTCACTGTTCGGACCTTATCGCTGATGTTTGCGACTCTCACAGGAATAGTACTCTTTGAGAGATGAAGCTACCAGAACTCCTCTTGGGCTATTGTCTGTATTCGGGTATTCAATCCGTTCATAGCGGAAGTATTGCTTTGTAGGTGGTGTTCCTGAAACTATTGTCTCTGTGTGTGGAGGGATGGAAATTTCAGACTTGGCTGTTATCTGGCAAATTGTCTGAATGTCTTGATTTTCAGTGTTGAACACAGCGATGTCTTCCGAACTCGAATGCAGTTCATTATTCTTGAAGTCCAATTGAAAGTTAAATTTTCTCAGGAAATCAATTCCAATGATTAAAGGATCTCTTATATCAGCCACATATGCCATATGATGGTAACTGGCATTCCCAAAAGTGATGGCCAAGTTCATTTTTCCATATATTTTGATTTCGTCTCCGGTCACAGTCTCTAATTTAACGCAGGGCGGCGTCCAGATGATCTTCTCTTTTAGTTCTTGAGCCAAATCCGTTCTAATGATGGTCACGTTGGCTCCCGTGTCCAGAATCATCCGGCAGGTGGCGTTGTTGACTTGGCCATAGACGTGAAGTCCATTATCGCCGCCACTTATCGATGAAACATGAAATACTGTAAATTGGGGCTCTTTAATTTTAGGCAACCTCCGCCCCGCGAGATGGCCTCCTCTTAGTTTCCCTGCAGTGATGGTGAAGCCGGATAATTTCCTATAGTTGGTTGTACGGGGCAGTTCCTCTTCACATGACCATCCCCATCCACAGCCCCAGCACTTTATCTTCCGATCCTTTATTTCCTTTTTATTCTCCAGGCTGCGCAATCTCTTTAAGATCTCTTCGATACTTCTCTTCATTTCATTTTCACCAGCAGGGGTATCGTTTAATGAGACTGCTCTTATGGTATGGCGATCTTTACGGGAGGCTTGTTGGGCTGCCTCTATCCTAAGTGCATAGCCTAAAGCTGATTCTACGTCTCTGATGTTGGAGAGTCTTAGCGCTTTTTGAATTTCTGGATCACGAACAGCATCGATAAAGTACTGAAGAGCTAAATCGTTCCGCGTGTCAGCATGACAGTCTGAGAATGCTAGATGTGACAATTTCTGAATGTCCGCTGGCAGCTCTTGCAAACTTTCGCCCGTTTTCTGGTAACGGGATTTTAGCTGGAGGCGACTATAGTCCTTAGAACACTTCTCTCCGAAGCGTAGCTCCAGTGCTCTAGTCAGGGCCTCGAAGTCGTTCCTTTCTTCTTTAGAAACATTTCTCAGTATCTCGGCTGCATCTCCCCGTAATGCTGCTGCTAAGTGGACTGACTTGGCGGTAGAGTCCCAGCCGTTAGCTTCAGCTACGATGGAAAACTGGGTCTTATATACATGCCAGGAGGAACTGCCGTCGTAGGTAGATAGCTTAATAGATTCCTGATTCTGACTTCTTTTACCTCTCTTTTCCGTTTCCTGGGGCAAGGAGATCAATTTCTCTTCTACTTTTCTCTCAAGATGTTCCTCTACTTTCTTCATGACTTTCTTCTCGAAGTTCTCTTCTATCTTCATAAATCTCTCTTCAAAATTCCTTTCTACTTTCACAACATTTTCTTCTATCTTCACAGCTTTCTCTTCAAAACTCTCTTCAATTTTCAAAACTTTCTCTTCAAAATTTTCTTCTATCTTTATAACTTTCTCTTCAAAATTTTCTTCTATCTTTATAACTTTCTCTTCTATTCCATCCATTCTATTTTCCATCACCGTTAATTTACCCTCGATTGATTCTTTCACCGTTGAAAGCTCTCTCTTCATCTCATCTTGATTAGATTTAATTTCTTCCTGATCTTCACCCAAAGTGCTTTTCATATGCTTCATTTCTTCAGTCAAACCGTCTTTCAATTCTCTTTGCGATGTTTCCATTTTCTCTTGTGCTACTTTCATTTCTTCAGTCAAACCGTCTTTCAACTCTCTTTGCGATGTATCCATTTTCTCATGTGCTACCTTCATTTCTTTCATCTCTTGACTCAGGCTATCTTTCATCTCTCTTTGCGATGCTTCCATACTTTCTTTCATCTACCTTTGCCCTTTTTTCATTTCATTCATCTGGGTAGCTAGGCTTTCTAGAAGTTTCTTCATCTGTTCCTCCATAGCTCTAGTTATAACCATTCACAGACAATCCCACTTCTGACACCAGAAATGTTGCGTACTTGAGGGTTCGTGAGTTGTCCGGGAATGAAAGGCCAAACTTACAAAAATTCAGTAATTTATTCACAGAAAGTTACAGAAAAATACAGGCCAATAAACCAATTATCAGCTTCAATTCAAGCAGTAACCACAGCTTAAACAACAGCTGTCAATAGCAAATCCACAGATAGTAAAGCATTTACACTTTCGATAGCTTTATGCCTTACTCTAAATTGCCTGCAAAGTAATTGGGACTACAGTAACACATATGCACATCTTTTTAATATGCTTCAAAAGTTGTATGAGAACTTCATGGTCACGGTGTATATATATATATATATATATTCCCTGTGGCAGAATTTAGGTAATACAGTGACGTTGTTGTAGAGAAGAAATTGTCACATGCAGAAAGATTTGCTCATAAAAATTAAAGATAGAATTATTGCAGAGAACCTGCAGAATGTAATAAAGCTAAAAGCTAAAAAACACAAAACTTGTTAAACTTAAACGCAACATATTATAACAGAAAACGCACTTCCAACAATAATCGCTCATAGATAATATTTCGAACACAGTACTGTATTCAAAATCTTTTGTATATCTCTGTTAAAAATAAATAGATAAATAAATAATAAATTCTATAAATGATAATTATTATATATCAGATAGATAATTTATATGTACCCCTATATTCCACAGAATTCAGGTCACTAGTACACGTCGTTGATGTACAGTCAGCCAAAAAAAAAAAAAAAAAAAAAAAAAAAAAAAACGCCCCCCCCCCACCTAATTTTGCCGTAAATTATCGTAGAAACATGTGGTTGGTACCAATCGATTTGTAATAACGTCTAGTTTATAATGATATAGTTAGATTTTGCTTAAGGGGTCGTCTACATATTAAAACTGGCATCAACTTCATTTTTTTCAATAGTAACCCCCATTTTTTATAATTTATTTGAATTCTTTGGACAAAATCATCGCGGAAAATGGTATAGTTTATATATTTCGCTCAATTCTTCACAGAGTTATAAGCTGTCAAATTATGAGGGGGCTAATGTTAAATGAATGTGACAAACATTAATTCATATTTTCCAAAATAATTATGATATTCAACTTCTGTTTCTTTTTATATGATAGAATGAAGTTACCCAAACATATTCCATGCATATTTTTGACATTTTTTTTTTTTTTTTGAAATACGAAAGTTATTAATAATTTCATATTTGAAAAAATTATGAATTATGACCTATGTCAATTTTTGCATAAATAGAACGGGCATCATCAAAACCATGGGTTTCCAAATTTACAGCTCATTGTTAACATTATTTTTTGAGTTACAGTGTTATTTCATTTTTTACTGTTGTTAGGGGGCCGTCAATTATAATAATTTATATCCTCTGTGAGTATATATCTGTATATATTTTGACGAAAAACTATTTTAATTTACCTTTATGTTATTCTAATTGTTTTCTAAGCAACATTTCAATGTTTATGATACAAATTGGATCATTTTTATAAAATTATCGCAATGCAAGCTAGAGATTGTGAAAAAATTCCAAAAGAAATGTAGCCCCGCCTCTATATTGCGGAAACAATATTAAAAAAACTAGTTTCTGTATTCGTGTATGACTCTCTATGTGACGCTGGTATGCATAAATGTGAATGGCATTTACTACATCGAATGCTGAAGACAAAATTTAAATGATTTAATTGGAAGTATGTAAAATAATTTTGTTTTATAATGTAAAAGTGTAGAAAAACTGTGTAAAGGCGTGGATTCCGTTGCAAAGAGGTTTATACTCGATTCTGAAATGTTAATTCTTTGTTCTTAAATATTACATAACGTTTCCCAGTTTTCTCACTGCTAAAATTCAGTTTTGGCCCTTTTGTCTTTTGTTTCTAACTTGAATATTCTACGATTCGTGCACCTCGAGTTAAGTATCATAACGGTAAATAAACGCGGTAAGACGAGGACTATTATTTGAAAGAGCAATACGCAGTGAACAATACTTTTGTTTTTTCCTTTTTTAAAATTAATATAATTGATTTTTATTAATTTTTATCAGATTTTTTAAAACAAATTTCCTGTTATAATCTTGTTGTGACATTTTCGCATTCGCTTACTCTACCGTTTATGCTATTTAAATTTTACCACATGATGTATTATAATAAAATATAAAAATGTTATTAAATGTTTTTTTAATACTGAATAATAAAGTGTTTTTTTTTTCTTTTTTTTTTTGTTTTTTTTTTAAGTTTTTAATATCTATTATTGAAACAAAGCGCAATATTATTTATTTTCTATTATTCTAATCACGGCGTAAAACTGGCGTCACATTTATCACGGAAAAAGAATTTAAAACAAAGTAATATGTCTTATTACTTTTAAAGATATAGATTTTACACATTTAAAATTAAGAATTCAAGTACAGTAGACGACTGCAGAACGGGGAATACTCGTTCTAGGCAATAGAAAACCGTTTCTTCTATATCCATATTTCTTTTCATATGGATATACATAATAATTATACTCTTTCCAGTGAAAGTATTTGTATTCATACTATTTTGTTCATATATATATGAATAGAAGGAATATTCTTAAGAAATATCGTAACACACAAATTGTGAAAGAAACGCCCACTGAAGGAGTAACAGATTTCAAAATGACGTGAAACTACGTCAGTGGTCGCGAAAATGTTAAATATCCTTTCTCAGATTTTAGTTTAAATATTGTTATCTATATTTTTGTATATTATCTATTGTTGGTTTGTACGCCTAAAATTAAATGTAAATCTTTATAGTAACATTTTCATGCGAGGCGTACTGTATAAAATAAAAATATACCCAACAAGAAGTAGATAATAATTGTTAGTTAGTAGATTTTAATTGTTTTTATATATATATTTTATAATATATGTATTTTAACTTAAATTTTTGTCTCTTAAATAAAACAGTTTTTGCTTTTAAGAAGTAGATAATTCTTTTTCTTAAATACTAAACACTTTTTTTTTAACCGCTATTAATATTATTATCATTATTACTACTGTTCTTTTACCTTGGTATCTAGATTTTTGTAATTGAACATTGTGGGGTTCATATAATTCAAACTATTTAATTTTCTTTATATGAAGTGTTGTATTTAACTATTCGATGTTTAATAAATTGAAACCAATAAAAATCTTTTAATTCATAAGCTAACACAGAAAGTTCTGCGAATTTGAATCGTTTTTTTATTATATAAGTAACATGTCTGAACTTTTTTTCCGGTGTGAAATTTAATAAATAATGTATATTGGGTGGTAGATCACGATTTATTTTTTCTAAATGTATAGACGGTCCCCTAACACATTTTCACGTGTAACTCTGTTTAGAATTGATTTAAAGTATATAAATTTGTAGGTTTTCCGAACTGCCTTGATCTCAGAAATCTGAATATGAAAAATCGGGGTATATCAAAAATAGGGGTCTTCATTGAAAAAAATGAAGTTTATACGTGTTTTAATATTTAGATGACCCCTTAAGCAAAATCTGACTACAGCATTAAAACCTAGACGTTATTACAGATCGATAGGTACCAGCCGCATGTTTCTACGATAATTTACGGCGAAATTAGGTTGGGGGGGTGGCTTTTTTTTTTTTTTTTTGGCTGACTGTACATCAGTTTTACGCAAGGAATGACAGTACGCCATAAAAATGTACCTTTTTTTTTTCTATTCTTTGTATTGCAACAATTTTTATGGCTGTCTCTGTTAATAAACTAGAAATACTACATGCTACATTTTAAATTAGGATCCTGTTGTAGAAAATAAGGTTCTTAAAACTTTTATCTTATTTGAAAGTATTAGAAAACTTGTGAGGAACAAAAGGTTGTCATGCTTATTTAACTTTGATTAATGCTTTACTTAATTGCTTAATGAAGTTATGAGCACGAGACTTGAATTATATTATGAACTAATGACAGAGTCAGATTTATAAAATAAATATAGAGCTTTTATTTTGAGCTTAATAGAAAGGTGGGCGTTGGACTATAATCACATTTAATAACTTATAAACTTAAGAGGGCAGCCTTCATAAATACTTTTAGCTTTACTTAATTAACCACAATTAATCTAAACTACTTCTTTTAACGCCTTTACCGCTCGCGACTTAGAAATCTTTCGATAGTGGGAGGATTCCCTTACGCCACTATCTACGCGTCTTACTATCTCCTACTATAGCCGCTCGCTAACTACTTGAGCCTCCTACTACTTCTCCCTAAGCTGCTAATAACTAACTCGGCTACCTCCGTCTCTTGGCTACCTCTTCTAAGCCGCACGCAACTAACTTACTTCCAACTAACCTCCAAAAGCAATCGTCCTTCTCCTTTTATACAATTCACTTTCGAAAATATTAACGTATTACAATTTAATTTAGCATAGGAACTAACTCCATTCATCAACTGAATCCTAAATTCTTCACATTCACGTGTTGTTCATAAAGTGCGAACTTCGTTTGTAGCGTTACGCTAATATAGCTATACCTCACAAACTCTTATGTAGTCAAATGCCATTACAAAATTACAATACTGAGACACCATGAAGTTTTGAGTATTTTCCCTAGTAAAGTACATTGAAAAATGGATAAACTCCCTATTTCACGACTCAAACAAGTAACTAAAATCCATACAAAATCGAAGGGAGAAAGAAATCCAATGTAACATCATGGAATAAGGATGTTTTCCCATGCGGTTTCATATTATTTTCCCTTTAAGGTGCTATCCTTTCATACTCCGAGCACCTTAGACTAAGGGTACCATTAATCTAATCTGTGATGCCATCTTTCACATTTTAAGACAGCCTTAGCTAGAGGTTCTTTTTTCACCCTCTTTAAGGATGCTATTTGGCACCAAAAAGGGTGTCACCAGTGAGACAACCTTTTCATCCCCAGAGGGTGCCATGTGTCACCTGTAGTTTTAACAGTGTAGATTAATTTGCAATTAAAAAGGCTATATATAACACACACGTCCCCAATCTTTCTCTCTATCGAACTGTTTCACTGCTCTGAACTATTCACGTGCTCCCAGCAATTCCACTGTTTCGAGGTTCTGAATTCCTCCGAACTGTTCTTCTGCTCCCAACAGTCTGTCTATTTCAAAATGTTCAGCTACTTTGAACTTTTCCGACTTGTTCCGCAAACTAAGATTTGTTTTCTGAATATTTTTTAAATAAACAGATTTTCTATCCCCGTATCGCCAATCAATTGATATTCATTTTTTTTCTGGCGCTCCATAGTTTATAATAAAGACAGCCTATTTGTCTGGTAACCTTCGTCTTTAGCTTAAAACTAACATGTGAAGCCATCGTACACAAGTGGAAAATAAACGTTCTTTGTTGGTTTGCTAAAGTAAACAGGTAATTTTGGCGAAAGTGAACAGTTACTTTGGTTTTTGCCCAAAACTGTTCTGATGAACTGTTCCTCATTCTTTGACCGACCCTTAGTTTCGAGTTCTTGAATTTAAAGTGCTTATTTAAAGTTTTGTACTTATTAATATGATTTTTCAGAACGTAAAATTTAGATATTGTTTCGAATTTTTCGTCATGTATTGAGATTTTTTTTTTTTTTACTTAATAAATATTTATTCTTCAATATTTTTTTTTCTGAATATTTCAGAAATGAATATTTCAGTTTTGTGAGAATGGATTTTTATTTTTATTTATTTATTTATTTATTTAATTCTGTAATTCTTAAAATAACACGCGAACGATGAAACATGGAAAAGACAGTTTTATACTGCCTGTAACTTCGAGAATGAAATTTACCTATTTTATTTTTTATAAATTATTATAATTCTGTAATATATTTCAACGACTAAT
Organism: Salticus scenicus; assembly: GCA_963930645.1. Taxonomy (NCBI): domain Eukaryota; kingdom Metazoa; phylum Arthropoda; class Arachnida; order Araneae; family Salticidae; genus Salticus; species Salticus scenicus. Next base: position 187,117,463 of record OZ005659.1, read on the forward strand.
AAAGTTAAATATTACCTTGTGATTTTATTGACACGCTAAGGAAGAAAGAAAGGAAGAAAAAAAAAAGGCATATCTGTTTCAAATTTAACACAGAGTGACTATCTTCGTGCTCTACAAGATTACCTTTAATAATTCCTTTGCTTTCTTTACACTATAAGGTAACAACAACCAGTTAAAAAAGAACAGTTTCTCTTTTATACCAATGAGCATTCTCGTTTCATATAATCGGTACCGAAAATCACGTTTTGAATCTGAACCAGAATCGGCACTCTTCGGTGTAGTTTTGCAAATACCTGGACAAACGCATCAAACATGCTATTTAATGCGAGTTTGTTATGTGATTGAATTAGACCACCTGTTAAAAGTCAATCTGCAAGAGCTATTCCATTCAGTGCTTAAAATTTTACGAACAAATAATCTGATGTAGCTTATTTAAAATTATCAGAATAGCAAAAATGTTCTTTTCATAGTCGTCAACATTTTAATTTTTTTGCGGAGAATATTTTGCCCACCTTTTTTCGCACTATTTTTTAATAGAAAAATTTCTTGATTATGTAAATACGATAAAATCATAAACTCCTAAACTAGAAGCCTTCCGCGTGGTTCTGAAATTTGGAGGTAGAGAGCGCCACCTGGTACAGATTGCAAGACTTTTTCATTCAGTAGCCAAAAAAAATTTTTAAAGTGGGAACTTCAAAACTTATATTAAAACTTCACGTAACTTATATTAAATTTAATTAAACTTATAAGTTAACAGAATTTCATTAGTTGTTAAAATTTTAATTATTTTTTCATTAATTTATTATATAACACTTCTGTAATATATTTCAACTACTAGTTAAGTTAAATTTTACCATATGAATTTATTGACACCGTCAGAAAAAAAAAAAAAAAAAAAAAAAGGAAAGTCTGTTACAAACTTAAGACAGAGTGTTTAAGTTTATTTGTGCTTTACAGGATTTCCTCTAATTTTCCTTCTATTTTATTTACACAAAGTGTAACAACTTGCAGAAACAGTAAAGCTTCAATTTTGTACCATTGGTCATACTCGTATCATATGATCGCTACCATGAAGCACATTCAGAAACTGCTCTCTGCGCAGAAAAAACCTTAATTGATCAAACCTGCAAGTTAACGCAAGTTTGTTGCTTGATAAACATGAACATAGGAAAAACGACAATAATCAGCACGAGGTATTCCTTTTAGTGCTTAAAAATTTACAAATATATAATCTGGTGTAGCCTATTTAAATATCTAGGAATATCAAAAAAAAAAAAAAAAAAAAAAATTCAGAGTTGTCAACATTTAAATTTTTTCGCAACCGCTGACGTAGATTCACGTCATTTGAAAATCTGCAATTCCATTAGTGGGTTTTCTTTCTCAATTTGTATGTGTATTCAGAATATTTTGTTCTGAAATATTGTAAATTGGAAGAATAACGCCCACAGGCGGAATTTACTGTCAAAAAGCCAAAATCACGCGGTCACGAAAGTGTTAATTTATTGCGGATCAGCTGTAGCCTCGCCTTTTTTCGCAGCATTTTTTTAATAGGAAAATTTCTTCATTATGTAATTGCGATAAAATAAGTAAAACTTACTCTTAAAGTACTCTTATGAAATAAAGGCGAGGCTGAAAATGGCTCCGGAATGAATTAAAATCTTGGCAACTCTGTTTTTATGTAAGATTGTGAATTACTGATACACAGCCGAAATACAGAGGATTCCTCTTTTGTTGAAAAAAAGTTCCACTTTTAAGCATTTTTCTATATCATGAAGTCTTTTTTTTTTTTTTTTTAAATTATGTTCATTCTGTTCATTCGTGTTTCCCTTACTTACCCGCTTCGAATATGCGTGGATAGCCTGCGCGCATAATATCTCCGTGATGGTTTGTCAAAATTTAATTAAAGTTAGCAGTTTTTACGTGAAATACAAATATATGAAATGACGAGAAATTAACTCATTAACATTAAATGTCTTGTAAATAAGCATAATTGCGCGAAACATAATTATATATAATTGTACAGGATAATTAAAAAAAAAAAAAATCACAAGAATGAAGCTTTCCAGAAAAATTAATTTTCTTCATTTTCATTGTAGGATATTTTTACATGTGCACTTTTTTTTATTTTTTTTAAATATATAGATTTTTATGGAGTATCATTTCCATGTAATCCTGTGCGTAAAGCTGACATCGAAAAAAAATTAGCTCTGACATTTTTAAGAAAAATAGTAAAATTAAAAATTTACAATTATTCTAACAGTTGAAATAGACAGGTAACTTCTTTTTTTAAAATTATCTTAAAAATTACAAGCTTTAAAATTGGTTATTTTTTATGTTGTTACGTAGCTGCGATCATTGTAATTAACCCTTATCGCTCGTATACCCCTTCTGAGAGGACATTAAAAAATCGAGCCACGCCTTAAGGTGTTCCTTTCTAAATGAAATGTTATTTTTACATTAATAAATAAATGAAATGATTACAAATGGAAAAACAATATTCACCTATCAATAAGTGTAAAAGGTGTAAAAGGAACTTTTTTGTGTAAAAGGAACACAATATTATGCATTCTAAAATCAATTATCTACAAATAAGTTCAATATAAGTTTTTTTTTTTTTTTTTTTTTTTTTTTGTATTGAAAATAGTTATATAATACATTTTTTTTTTTTTTTTGTATTGAAAATAGTTATATAATACATTTTTTTTTTTTTTCAAATTTATATAGAAATTAAACGGATTTGTTTTTAAAAGAACATAATTTTATTTTTTATTGATTAATAATAAAATTTATATTATTTAATATTTGATAAATTTACATTATGTTTAAACACACTAAAAATGTAAGAGTGATATATGTAATCAGATGTACTTAGAAAGTTTACGTAGTCTAAAATCAGGGCGCGAAATTTCCGCTCGCCAGCTCGCCATTGGCGAGTGGAACTTTGCCTGTGGCGAGTAAAAATTTGATCTAGTTATAGTTGAATTTTTACACGACACGGTGCCAGAAAACACTCTTTTTATAGATTTGAATATGGCAAAATATTGCCATCTTATAACATCATATTCAACCTCTCCCTTTTCTCTTCTTGGAGTGCCAAGCCTGCGTGCGCTGCCCGACAATCGGCCCATCCTGGGACTGGAAAAATGCTAAATGCATGCATAAAAGTTTTAATCTTTTCGGCAGTTTCGTTTCTCTGACTGTGTTTTTTCCAAGCAGAGTGAGAATAGACGAGCAGAGAGTCTCTTTGCCCCTCGCCCACTATCCAAGAGAAAATAAATGCGAAAGTTTGCCTATGCGGTATTGGCCCATGAATACGAGCCCGAGCCCTTTTAAAGATACTGCCTTTGTTTATTTTGTTGAATAATGATAAAAAAAACAGTTCACACTTTCCAGTGTTTCACTAAAACGCGAAGAATTTGCGCTTGTAATGATTTATAAGCAAAGATTTTATCGAAAATGTTATTCCGAAATGGCTTTTTCAAATGACAACAATTAACAAATTTAACGTATCGTGTTTCTGTTTGATTTCAAAAATAAAATGGACGAAAAAGACATTTCCGGTGTAAAAATTTAAATAAAAAAATAGGTAAATAATGAAGGTTAATCTTTCATAACAAAAAGATTTTTAAGAGATATTGTTTGACAAAGTGTTTTTTTTTTTTTTTTTTTTCTTTGTTTAATGACTCTCTGCATTTATGTTATTAGATATTTTACCTTTTTCCAAATTTCAAATGCAATACATTATAGTGAATTTTAATTATAGATGATTATGAGATATGATGTATGACACAATTTTACTATATACTATTTTAGGCATATTTGTAAAAGCATTTCAAATAGTTACGAAAATTAAAAAAACCCAAATGCGTAAAAAAGAAAAGAAAAACAACCCTATTTTGTGGCGAGTAAAACTTTTTTTTCGGCGAGTGTAATCTGAGTTGAAATTTCGGGCCTTGCTAAAATGTTATAACAAGAAATGAATTAGATTTAAATTTACCAGAAATGAAGTTTGCAAGGTGAAGTAAATATAAAAAATACGGGTTCATTATTTTTGAATTAAAAATTTGTCACTAAATAAATTTTCATAAAAATATTAACAGCATTCATTTTTATTTTCAGAAATGATATGGTAATTATCTAATGCATATTAATGAGAAACTTGTATGAAATATATTAAAATTATGTTATAAAATATTTCATTCAATTCAATTTTAGAGAGATATATCTAGTGGAATATTATACACTTTTTTAAATTTTAATGTTTAACTAATATAGTATATTTTCTAAACATTGTAAATTACATAGGTATTACACTAAGTTTGTGAGTAATCAATCACATTTCGAAATGATTTTACATATACTCATGTGAATTAGTTAATAATTTTTTATAATGATATATTGAATATTACCGCGATAAATAACGTTATATGCACATTTCTATAAAAATAAAATTAGAGAAATTCACAAGAAATATTAAATATAGTTAGAAAAATATGTTTCTAATTAAACAATCCATGATTTTTTTCTATCATCTCCTTAAATAACACCCGTATGAAGTAATTATACTTAGCTTAACTTTACTGTATAAAAAAATTACACTGCTCTGAAAAAAAAAAAAAAAAAAAAAAAAAAAAAAATCGAGATTTGATACCATTCTTGCTGATTGTTATGTAAAATGGCATCCTGAATCCGAATATGACTCCCATTTTGCCCAGTCACCCAACGTTTTCTACATACACTACTCCCTCCCTCATTTTTTTTCCCTGTACGATAATTTTATAACCATGAATTTGGTTTGAAGAAAGAAATATAAACATTACAAACATTATAAAAATTTAACACCTAAAAGTAACAAAATATAAAGTATAAAAAATAACATTAATAATAGATTAAAAAAAATATAAGAAATGAAATGTATAATTTCAGTGGCAAATCCCCCCAAAAAATTTCCCGTTGTCGCAAATGTCCATGTTTCAAAATTTGCCAACTCTATAGCCCCTCAGAAGATATTTAACGGTTAAATTATTCCTCTCCCTCCTAAAAATCAAATTTATAACCATAAAATCACCGAAAAGCTATAAAAATAGGGGTCCATTCCTCAAAAACAGTGGGTGATAGGGCAAAATGGGCGTCATATTCGGATTCAGGAGGTCATTTTACATAAGAATATACTGAAGTGGTGTCAGAGGCAATTTTCATGTCGAGCAGTGCTATTTGACTGAAATTTTATTGCTATTAAACATTATAAAAATTTAATAATAAACGGATTTATTTTTATTTTAAAAAAGTGTAGAAATAAGGAAAATTTCTAAAATTATTAACGGCATTTTTTAAATAAAAAATTGTGCAAACAGATAAGGAAATTATATTTATATTAAAAGAATATACATTTTATTTAATTAACGTAATTTTAAACAGGGATATAGATTCATGTAACATTATATATCGCCATGGAGGTCGGTGATGTATATTTTTGGTTTCCAATTTTATACCTTTTTGGCTACCGGAAATTTGTAATAGAAATTGTTAACCAGAAAGTGTTAAAATTGCAAAATATGTAAATAACATTGCGATTAATTTCAATTCCCAACTGCGAAAATTATCTCGGATATTTTCACTAAAATACCAGATATATCTATATATATATAAGGCAATGTTACAGTGTGTGTCAGTGTAAACTTTATCATTTTTTTTCATTCAATTCAATTTCAGTGGATATATCTTGTGGAATATTATAGTCATTTTCAAAATTTTAATGTTTATCTAAAATAATATATTCTCTAAACATTATAAATTACATACGTATTACACTGAGCTTTAAATAATCAATCAAATTTCGAAGTATATTTTATATATATATTCATGTGAATTAGTTAATATTATTTTATAATGATTTCTTAAATATTACCTGGATAAATAATGTTATATGAATCTTTCTATAAAACGAAAATTAGAGAAATCCTTAATAAGTATTAAATATACTTAAAAAAAAAAAGAAATTGTCTCTAATTAAACGGTTCAAGAATTTTTAAAATGATATCCTTAAATTAAAGACGTATGAAGTAATTATACTCAGTTTAAAATTTCTATGTAAAAAATTGTTAGACTGAAATTTTATTGTTATGGAACATTACAAAAATTTAATAATATATGGATTTATTTTTATTTTAAAAAGTGTAAAAATAAGTAGAATTTCCAAAATTATTAACGGCATTTTTTAAAGAAATAAATTGTGCAAACAGATAAGGAAATTATATTTATATTAAAAGAATATACATTTTATTTAGTTAACGTAAATTCAAATTGGGATATAGATTCAAGTAACATTATATATCGCTTTGGAGTCCGATAATGCATATTCTTGGTTGCAAATTTTACACTATTTGGCTACCGGATTTTTTTAATAGAAATTGTTAGCCCAAAAGTGTTACAATTGGCAAATATGTAAATAACATAACCATTAATTTAAATTCCTAACTGCGAAAATCATCTCGGAAATTTTCACTAAAATACCAGATATATTATGTATATAAATTAACGACGATATCTTTATATATATATATTGTTAAATACATTATGCTCACACACACACATATACATATATATATATATATATACAAACGTGCATACAACCACACACACACACACACACACACACACATATATATATATATATGTGTGTGTGTGTGTATATATATATATATATATATACCCTGTTGCAGAATTTAGGCGATGCAATGTCGTTGTTGCAGAGAAAAAAAAATGTCACTTACAGAAATATTTGCTTATAAAAATTGAAGATACCTTAAATCTCAGTAGAAAATAAAAACTTATATTTAAAACTCCATCGCCATTGTATTAATAATATTCATATCTTCATAACTGTATGTACATGTTGCATTTAAATTAGAAAATATCTTGCACAAAACTTTTGCATGAAGAAGGTTTGTTGTAGAAAACACAAAAATTTTCTGTCACAGGTTATATATATATATATAGATATGAGCTCTTTTGTGCATACACAGAGAAATATTTATTTAAAAACAATCCTTAAATATACACCAAAAAAAAATATATAATAATAAATATAAATATAACATTCATTTGATCAATATACATATAAATAATAAAATTATCTCAATACAGCTTGGGTAAAAAAAATAAATGAATAAATAAAACCCATGTTCATATTAAGAATAATTACATATATCTCTTATATTCTTTGTAAATATAAAAAATTATAGAAAACAAAATCTCTCGAAAATAACAAATGTTATGAGAATTTTTATATTTTGTAAAATTATAATGAAATTTCAACTCTTATGAAATTTCAACTCTTATATATATATTTTTTTTCAAACCAAGTTGTTTACTAATCATCTTCTGTCGAATGGCTATCATTTTAAAAATGAGTTTTCAAAGTTTTATGTGCATCAGCATACAAATAAAAATTTTCTTTTTATAGAAATTCGTGGTGAGAAATCTTGTTTCAGCGTTAAGTTTAATAAATAATCTTTGAAGTGCACTTTAAAGTGCAGTAAAATTATTATTTATTTTATTTATTTTTATTTCTTCGCACTGAGTTTTACAGAGTGTGTTCTAATTGATATAAAAAATTTTAGCAAAGTAGGAGCGTAATTAACCTATATGTTCATCTTTTACATTTTTTCGAAACTGAGAAAAAATAGTGCTTTTATTTTTAATATACTTTTCTCTTTTTCTTTCACAATAAGGTAAAAAAAAAAGGATGTATAATATTAAATATTGAACAACAATAAAATAATTATTAGTAGTAGTAGCTGTAGTAGTAGTAATAGTAGTAAAATATGACTCCTTCAGTGTGCATATATTTTCCTTGCAATTTTCCATGCTTTATTTCTTTTATTAGCGCGTAATATTACGAAATACTGCGCTGATTAAGTATAGAAAAACATTTTTTTTTTTCCAAAATTCAGTAAGGATTTTATTAATGAAGAACAAAAATGCCCTTTATATCATAATATTATGTAGTCAGTACACAATAGTATGATCATAATACATAGTATAATCATAATACTATGTATAAGTATGCATATGTGTTAGAATACCAATTAATGCTTACGCTGGAAACATTACTAATGCTTACACTGCAAAAATGCTTAAAATGCTTTCGTAGTTTGCCACTTTAACTGCAAAGGACGGTGAAATAACGTAAAAGGTAGGTTTTATTAACATTAACGGTAGGATGGTAAGGATTTACTTTTGTGTAGTACTTATATCCTGTATATATATACATACATATATATATATATATATATATATTTATTTATATATAAGAAATGATGCCACATTTAAAACAGGAAGAGTTTGAAAAATAAGACAAATAATTGTAATTCTTACATTGCCGGCATACCACAATGTAATTCATTGGCCCTAAATATACATATATAGAGATACTATATACTTTGTAAATTTCTAATACGTATATAATAATAAGTAGATCACCGAATATCGCAATATTTTAATAGTAAATGAAGGTTTGAAACCAACATTTTTTTTTTTTTTTTTTTTTTTTTTTAGAAAACTCTGTAAAGAGGCAGTTTACACAAACACTTTTTGTACTGAAATATTTAAGAGCATTAAAATTTAATAATAATAAACATTTCAAAATAGTACATGTCACAAAAGGCTACAAATTTTTCTTTATCGTTTGAAATAAGCTCACCCCCCTCCACCCCCCCCCCAAAAAAAAAACTTTAACTTTTGTTTTTTAGCTTCTGTTTTTGTAGAGACAGAGCAAGGTTTCATTATTTCTTTAAGACGAATTTAGTCTTAAAATGTTTTCGTTTATTTTTTTATTTTTTAATTTTTTTCATATTCGTGTAATATTTTTGAAAGTTTAACTATTGATATTTAATTTTGATTCACTTTTGGTGAAGTTTCGCATTAATTTTCCTTACTCTCCCACAACCATGTTTATGATGTGAATTTATGAAGTATATGTTTACATACCTATTTAAGAAAAAAATGCTGTAAAGATATAGTGATGAAAATGTCACAATAAACGGCAGAATAGGGCCATAATCTTATGTGTGTGCATGTGCGACAATAGATTCGAAAAGTATCTGAAAACGAGGAGAGAATCCGTGAAAATGAAACAGAAAAATAACAAAGGAGAAGCATAGACCCAAAGACATTAACCTTGTTATATATAATAGACATATTTTCTAATACCAGGAAATTTCTCAATGCATGTTAAAAAATTAATAAATAATTTTAGTACTAGAAAATGAACAATAAAAAAAACTGAATCTTTTAAAAACATAATCTCTGAATTTATGTTTATTAAGCTTGCATTAATTATCAACACAAATTTTACCCAGTAATAAAAATTTCATTGTTGATCTAATGCTAAACAAAGCACTTTCATGCTAATAAATGCTCAATTAACGCAATGTTTTAACGAATTTTATGTCTGTAATTGTTGTAATGCTTATAAATTATTTTGATATACTTTCACAACTTTCTGCTTAAATCAGTATTTTTTCAATAATTATAATGAAACCTGTAGTTCAGAATATTTATTAAAATTAAAAGATTCAAATAGATTTTTCTCACATACAAGATTACTATTAAAAAATAAGCAAACATAGCATATTACGTCTTAAAATATTTATTTTATAGTATTAGTAATAGTTTTAATTCAAAAATATATTACGATGTGATTTTTTTCTTCTTTTTTGGTGTACTAAAAAGTAAAAATGAATATTTTAGCATAAATTGTAAAATAATATGCAAAAATGTGTATAAAGTACAGGAAAATTATTTATAACGTGAACATATTATTAAACTGTAAAACACGTATCCAAATATATATATATATATATCAGAGCTGCCAACCTAATCCGGTAAATTGTTTGTACCGCCCAGTTTTCTACACCACTTAAATTTTAGAGTAATTCTCTTCAAATATATTTACGATGAATTAAGAAAACAAATACTCTAAAAATTATGTGGTGTAGAAAAATGGGCGGTACTAACAATTTGCCGGATTAGGTTGGCAGATCTCTCTCTCTCTATATATATATCTATATATATATATCTATATATATATAAATATCTATATCTATCTATCTATCTATATATATATATATATATATATATATATATACATTTATTTATTTATTTAATAATGTATTTTTAGAGATACGTTCATCTTACCCATATAGTTTAGTCATTCTTTACAGGAAAATAGGTTTGCGGATACAGGTTGAGGATAACTAAATTCATATAAATGTTTTTCATACGCATTTTTATAAACCTTACCTTTCTTCCATAAAGGGTACGTTAAATGAAAAACAAATCAGTTTTATTTAGCAATCTGTAATAATGGTACGTTTTTGTTTCCTTTTATATTTTTAATGGTATTGATGGATTTAGTTTAAAAAGTTGGGTAATTTAGCAACAGAAATTTTGTAAAGTACTATACTAACTTATATATATATAAATTTTACACTTCAGGAGAACTAAGGGAAACCATATTTTCAACTGTGCAAATAAATAATATTGTGAATAATGCTTATTATTAAAGAAAAGAAAATATACGAAAATATTAATACCTGGAATTAGTCTATACATTCTAATAATAATAATAATAATAATAATAATAAGAAAACATCATTATTTACTTCGGTACACATCTTAATTCTGTACATATAATTATTTAATTATTGTATTATAACTAAGGGAAAGAAGTATCGTAAAAATAATGCGTTTCTTTTACACATATCTTGTCATTTAAATTAACAAATTCACTGGCGAAGTAATCATATATATAATGAAAGGTATCATTTCAAGAAAAAATATAATAACGTACATTATTCACAGAAGATATGTACAGCCTCATAAATATTCATTGAACAACAGCTAGGTTGATATTTGGGTGGGAAATGCTCATGCTACGTGTGAAAAGTAATTCACACTTAATTTTATACGATGTTGCTTAGCAAGGGAATTAGTGATATTAAAGCAGAATAATCTTTTTAAGTACATTAAACGGATTCTAAAAACACATGCTTTCATCTCTTCATTAAATGTATTTCTTTAATTTCTATTGACTGTATTTAGTGCATAATATAGTGGGGTGTGTTTCTGATTAACCTCATTAATATTTGCAAAGAAATTATGGTATAATCGAGTAATTGCTTGAGTTTATTATTATTGTGTTTATTATCATATTGAGTTTTTTTTAAAGAGTTCTAAATAAATTTTATTTATTATTAGTTAGCTATTTTATACACAGAAAAATGAATAATTGTATTAAAGGGTTGAGGGCGGTTTGAATTCGTTATGTAATTTACTTTAAATTTAAGAAAATTTGCTAGCATATGCTTTGAAACTGAACGATATTAAATTGCTTTCAAAACAATTTGAATTAAAAAAATAATAAAATAAAAATAAAAAGATAAAAATCAATTTAAAAAGTAATTAAATAGTCTAATAATCTCGCGTAACTTAGCAACTCACATTATTGGTTGCACACCCACTCCCAATTCAAGTGTAACCTGATATAATGCATCCTTACGCGTTTTATCTAATTCTGACATTTTTTTTTTTTTATCTTATTAAAACCCCAAAGGAACAAATCAAAAACATCTAGCAGGATTATTTTATAAAAAAGAAGACGCCCACGAAACCCATGAAAGTTATTTACACAATTTCTAAGTAAAGAAAACATATAAATACCACACATTTTTAAGCAACTTTACAAAATATTAAAATTTAATCCACATAGCCTTTACCCTTAAACGATAAAATTATTCAAACAGCGATAAAACAAAAACATTTACCTTAATAATAATGATGAAAAACATTTACCGACATAAAAATATTTCAAAATGTCAAGTAAAATTAAATTTATTTAGAGACAAAAAATATTTTTATTTATTCTCTTATAAACCAAATAAAACAGGAAAAACAAAAAGATACTTTGCTCTTATATTCTAAAAAAGAACTGTTCTCTGTTTTTTCTCTTTTGACACATTTACTATAAATCAATAGGAGATTACTGAAATTACAGTATATATGATTGTTAGAGCACGGCCAGATGGCTAAATAAGACAAGGTCCTTAACACTTTTATCTTATTTGAAAGTATTAGAAAAACTCTTTTGCAGTCATGTGCCATTACAAAATTACAATTCTGACATACCATCAAGTTTTGAGTATTTTCCGTAGTAAAGTCAATGGAAAAATGGATAAACCTCCTTGTATTTCACGATTCAAACCGTTAAATCAAGTCCAAACAGAACCGAAGCGAGAAGGACAGAAAATCCTAAGTAGCATGATGGAATAAGGATGCTTTTCTATGTGGGGTGACATTATTCTCCCTTTAGGGTGCCATTCTTTCATACACGGAACACCTTAGACTAAGGGTACCATTAATCTAATATATGATGGCATCTTTCACCCTTTAAGACACCCTTAATTAGAGGTGCCTTTTCTCGCCCTTTTAAAGGATGCTTATTCTTACCCCTATAGCTGTCAACAGTGAGACACGTTTTTCACCCCAGAGGGTGCCATGTGTCACCTGTAGTTTTAACAGTGTAGATTAATTTGCAATTAAAATATATATATAACACACACGTCCCCAATCTTTTTTCTATTCCTAACTGTTCTACTGCTCTGGAGTACTCACCTGTTCCCAGCAATTCCACTGTTTCGAGGTCCTGAGTTGCTCCGGACATCTGCTCCCAACAATCTGCCTATTCCTAAATGTTCAGATGCTTTGAACATTTCCAACTTGATCCGCAAAGTAAGATTTGCTTTCTGAACATTTTTTTAAATAAACTGATCTTCGATCACTATATCACTAATAAAGTGATAATTTTTTTTTTTTTCTGGAGCTCCGTAGTTTATAAAAATGATAGCCTATTTGACTCGTAACCTTCGAATTTAGCTTAAAACGAACATGTGAAGCCATCGTATGTAAGTAGGAAATAAACATTCTTTGTTGGATTGTGAAAGTAAACATTTCATTTTGGAGAAAGTAAACAGTTAATTTGGCGAACGTGATGAGTAGAGGTTGATCTTTTGCTACTCGAGAATGAAAAAGATTGATTGACGGAGCGTTTGTTTGTAAACATGCCCTTTCCTTATGCTATAAGGTAACAACAACCAGTAGAAAATGAACTTTTCATTTTTATACCAATGAGCTTCTTCACTTCATACGGTCTGTACCAAAAATCAGGTTTTTAATTTAAACCAGAATCTTTCAGAATCCGCACTCTTGCGTAGTTTAGCACATACCTGGCCAAATTATCAAACCTACAATTTAATGCGAGTTTGTTGCGTGAATGAACCTGATCGTTTAATCTGTATCTTACTGCACGACCTTTTCCATTCAATGCTTTAAAATTTACGGACAAATAATCTGGTGTAGTTTATTTAAATTTTCCGGTATACCAAAAAAGTGCTTTTCATATATGTCAACATTTTAACACTTTCGCGTTCGCTGACGTAGATTCACGCCATTTGTAAATTTGTAACTCCACAAGTGAGCGTTTCTTTTGCAATTTGTATGTTATTTATTTCTTAAAAATATACCCAATATTCATATTTGTACAGTCACCCCCCCCCCCTTAAAAAAAAACGCCACCCCCACCTAATTTCGCCGTAAATTATCGTAGAAACATTTGACTGGTACCGATCGATTTGTAATAACATCTAGTTTATAACGGTATAGTTACATTTTGCCTATGGGGTCGTCTACATATTAAAACTGGCATTAACTTCATTTTTTTCAATATCAACCCCTATTTTTAACTTCATATTCAGATTTCTGAGATCAAGGCAGTTCGAAAAACATACCTATCTATATACCTTAAATCAATTTTAAATAGAGTTACACGTGAAAATGCATTAGGGGTCCGTCTAAACATTAAGAATATATAAATCATGATCTACCACCCAATATACATTATTTATTAAGTTTCACACCGGAAAAAAATTTAAGAAATGCTAATTATAAAATAAAAAAAAATTACTAATTCACAGAACTTTCTGAGTTAGTTTCTGAATTAAAAGATTTTTTTGGTTTCTATTGGTTAAACATCAGGTTGTTCACTTCATACGAAGAAAATTAAATAGCTTGAATAGATATTAAAATATCTATCAAAAGAGAAAAAAAAAACAGGTGAATGGTTTTAAATTTGTTTGAAAATTCAAAATTATTTTAACTCAAGCTGCCGTATAATTGTCTGAAACGGCGGCACTCAACCTGGTTACCACGGCCGTTTCACAGTGACAATGGGAGTTTGTTCTGATACTGCAGTACTTTTATTTTCTTTAATTTAATTGACTTTTTAAAAATATTAAAACAGATTTTTTTTTTATTTTTTTATTTTTATTATTATTTTTTTTTTTTTTTGATGACATTATCAAAAAGTTATGCATAAATCTCCACGATATTCTTTTGCTTTTATATTTTATAATGTGTAACAAATTAATATGCAAAATAATAAATCCTACTACTTAATGGGATGTTCTAAAATTCTACTCTTTAACACAGATACCGAAGTGGACGGTGGGTGTAGAAAGGCTGACTACCCTTAATCTAAATCTTCACTTGAAAAGGTCAAAATGTTACATAACTCTTTTTTCTTAAGGAAAAAAGAAGATAAGGAGGAGAAGGAAAGATCAAAACGAATGGAAAACATATTAAACGTTAATACCCTTTAAACACTGGAAAAGGGCGGGGTTTCGTATTGTGTGTCATTTGGGAGCTGTAGAGTGCCAGAAAATTACTTTATGTAATAAAACTTTTCATTTAAAGGGTATTTAAAGCAGCATTATGTTTAATACATAGACTATTCAGAAAAAAAGTACCATTCATCTGGTTCATGAAAAATAAAGAACATTTTCTGGCATTGCTCTAAGTATATACATCAGGGCGCGAAATTTCCGCTCGCCAGCTCGCCATTGTCGAGTGGAACTTTGCCTGTGGCGAGTAAAAATTTGATCTAGTTATAGTTGAATTTTTACACGACACGGTGCCAGAAAACACTCTTTTTATAGATTTGAATATGGCAAAATATTGCCATCTTATAACATCATATTCAACCTCTCCCTTTTCTCTTCTTGGAGTGCCAAGCCTGCGTGCGCTGCCCGACAATCGGCCCATCCTGGGACTGGAAAAATGCTAAATGCATGCATAAAAGTTTTAATCTTTTCGGCAGTTTCGTTTCTCTGACTGTGTTTTTTCCAAGCAGAGTGAGAATAGACGAGCAGAGAGTCTCTTTGCCCCTCGCCCACTATCCAAGAGAAAATAAATGCGAAAGTTTGCCTATGCGGTATTGGCCCATGAATACGAGCCCGAGCCCTTTTAAAGATACTGCCTTTGTTTATTTTGTTGAATAATGATAAAAAAAACAGTTCACACTTTCCAGTGTTTCACTAAAACGCGAAGAATTTGCGCTTGTAATGATTTATAAGCAAAGATTTTATCGAAAATGTTATTCCGAAATGGCTTTTTCAAATGACAACAATTAACAAATTTAACGTATCGTGTTTCTGTTTGATTTCAAAAATAAAATGGACGAAAAAGACATTTCCGGTGTAAAAATTTAAATAAAAAAATAGGTAAATAATGAAGGTTAATCTTTCATAACAAAAAGATTTTTAAGAGATATTGTTTGACAAAGTGTTTTTTTTTTTTTTTTCTTTGTTTAATGACTCTCTGCATTTATGTTATTAGATATTTTACCTTTTTCCAAATTTCAAATGCAATACATTATAGTGAATTTTAATTATAGATGATTATGAGATATGATGTATGACACAATTTTACTATATACTATTTTAGGCATATTTGTAAAAGCATTTCAAATAGTTACGAAAATTAAAAAAACCCAAATGCGTAAAAAAGAAAAGAAAAACAACCCTATTTTGTGGCGAGTAAAACTTTTTTTTCGGCGAGTGTAATCTGAGTTGAAATTTCGGGCCTTGATATACATTGTTGTCAACCTAACCCGGAAGATTACTGGTCCCGTCCCTTTCCGTACATTTTTTTCACATCAGTCTTTTTAGCGCCATGTCAGCCATCGGTGGCTGACACTGATCTTTCCATTTAGGCCAAGTCAGCCGGCAGTGTAAAATATGATATAAAACTACAGAACTTACATAGTTTTAAGTAATTACTGACACTTTATTTAAAATTTACTTCATGGTTCTTTTTTTTTTTTTTTTATAGGATTTTTATAGGATTATATCGTTAAGGCCTAATGGGGTTTATTGAAACTCGATAAACATAACACGCTTCTAAGCAGCACGTGTGGCCTGAATGGTATTTCCATAAGAATTCGCGTGGCGCTCAATGAGTTAATCGTAAATGTATTTGAAGTTAATTACTCTAAAAATTAAATTGTGTACACACAGGGGCAGGAACTAACAATGTTGTGGGTTAGGTTGGCAAGTATGCATATATATTTTACTTGAATTATAAAAATTTATAACACATTTTCTTCTTTTTTTTAGTATTTTGTGTTTATATGTCTCATTAAAAATAAATACAATATTCATATATAAACATTTCCACACAGTAATGTATATAAACATATTGATTAAAGAAGTTTTGTTGATATTATATAATTATTCTTCTATCTGTATAGTATATTAACACAAATATATTTTGTTAATTTCGCAGCATCGAAAAACAGTAACATAGCTTCCATATCAAAGCTTAATGTAAATAGGATGTAAGCGTACTGTAGCTAGTGTTCGAGTTTCAAAAAAAAAAAAAAAAAAAGAATAACAGTGGGCTAAAAATATCCCGGAAGAAATTAAAATGTTGTTTATTCTGGTTTTAGTCAGGTAATATCACTCGTGCTAAATAGCTGGATCCGCCCTCTCTTAAGCTCAGGTTCAGCTCATCATCAAAATATTGTTTTTAATATCTGCCGCACCAAAAAGTTCAAAACACAAATGCCAATTTTCATATATTTTGAAATCTTCCCGTTTCAACTTTAAAAGCATTTAGATTAATTTATTTTATTTTGAATTTTTAAATTTAGACGTTTAAAGTCTTTTAAATGAAATTTCAGGATTCTGTAAGATCAATATCTATATATTTGAAAGTAATAAGACAATTCCTTTGTTTTAAATTTTTATTCCATAATAACTGTGACTTTGATTTCGTGATTAGGAAATTGAAAATAGATACTGTTGAGCTATGTTCCAATAATAGATCTTATAAACTTAAAAAAAAAATATATATATATAAATAATAAACCAATTTTTCACTATTTGATTCTGTATTAAAAAACTTTTAATAGAAATTTGATATTTTATTATGTTACATTATGGGATAAATTTTAAATAACACAAAGCTTACAAACGGTACAGTAACCAAATGCAAATATGTCACAACAAAATTTAAACAGAAAATTCATGGTAAAAAATCTTTTTTAAATTATTAAATATTCATAATAATAATAATAAAATGGTTGTCGAATGCATAATTGCTGTTTCATGCAATCAGTTTCGCTGTACCGTGTTTTCTAAAACATGATATTTAACTGGAGGTGTACGTACTCTTGAATATTGAAATGCGAAAAAAAGTGTAACAGGGTTAAAACAGAAGTTTAGCAGCGAAAAACTAGAAAAAGATATTTAATACTTATGAAGAAAGACTTAACATATTAGGATCGGATATATTCCTCTCTTGTACCGTAAGCCACGCTTTTTCACAATTTTTCTAAAACATTATAATATAAAACAAAATAATTTTGCATATTTGTAATTAAATCATTTAAGTTTTGTCTTCAATAATCGATGTAGTAAATACCATTGTGATTTATGCATACCAGCGTCACATATAGAGTCAAATAGGAATATGCAAATTAGTCTTTTTTTTTTAAAATAGTGTTTCAGCGAATCTGAGGTGGGGCTTCTTTTCTTTTGAAATTATTTTACAATCCCTCACCTACATTGTGATAACTTTACAAAAATATGCAAATTTGTATAATAAACATCGAAATATTGCTTAGGAAACAAAAAAAATAACATAAAGGTAAATTAAAATAGCTTTCCGTCAAATTATATACAAACATTTACTTATAGAGGATACAGATTATAACAAGTGACGGCCCCCTAACAGGAATAAAAAGTGAAATATCACTGTAACTCAAAAAATAATGTTAGGAACGAGCTGTAAATTTGGAAACCCATGTTTTTGATGATGCCCGTTCTATTCGTGCAAAAATTAACATAGGTCATAATTCATATTTTTTTCAAATTTGAATTTATTAATAATTTTCATAATTAAAAAAATGTTTTTTTAGCAAAAATGTGCATGGAATATGTTTGGGTCACTTCATTCTAACGAATAAAAAAAAAACAGAATTTAAATATCATAATTATTTCGGAAGATATGATTTAATGTTTGTCACATTCATTTAACATTAACATCCCCAAACTTTGACAGCTTATAACTCTATGAAAAATTGAGCGAAATATATAAACTATACCATTTTCCGTGATGATTTGATCCAAATTATAAAAAAATGGGGGTTACCATTGAAAAAAATGAAGTTGATGTCAGTTTTAATATGTAATCAACCCCTAAGTCAAATCTAACTATAACATTATAAACTAGACGTTATTACAAACTGATTGGCACCAGTCGCATGTTTCTACGATAATTTATGGCAAAATTAGGTGGGGGGGGGGCGTTTTTTTTTTGGGTGACTGTACAATCAATATACAATGGATATAAATACTTTGATTAGAGAGAGTAATATTATATGTATATCTATTTATAATATAAATGTGAATTCAGTAAATTTTGTTCTGAAATATAGAATAACAATGCCCTCAGGTGGATCTTGCTATCAAAAATACAAAAAAGTGCGGTCGCGAATGTGTTAATTTAATACTGAGCATTTTTATCCCCGCCTTTTTTCGCACCACTTTTTTAATAGAATAATTTCTTCAATATGTAACTAGAAAAAAAAAAAAAAAGTAAAAGTTACTCTTAAATTGAAAGTCTTATAAAATAATGGCGGGGATAAAAATGCTCCGGAATAAATTAAAATGTTGTCAATTCTGATTTTACGTAAGGTTGTGCATTACAGATAATATACTGAAATATAGAGAATTCTTCTTTAGTAGAAAAAAAAGGCGCATTTTTAAATCATTGCATATTTTTAAAGAAAGGTTTTGTTTATTTTTTTATTTTTTTTCGTACTCGTTTTGAATATGTGCACCTTGAGCGTTTACCGCTTCGATTACAGAGGATTCAATTGATTTAAACACATACGTTTAAAAGTATTTCGCTTATTTTCAATAATAAGTAAATAAACAAGAGAACAATATTCATTATAAATGCATACTCAAATTCCCTAAAGACGAGTTTATAACATAAAACAAGCCCAATATTAGAGATTAAAATTACTCATTCGTTTGCATGCAATTGACTAACTAAATTTAAGGTGTCAAGTACCTTTGACAGAGAAAAATAATAAAAATAAATGGCTCATTAACATTAAATGTCTCAAAATTAAAGGAATAATTTTGCAGAATAAAATGATATATTATTTTAAATAATATCAATAATTCGCAAAAAGGAAGCTTTCCAGTGAAATTAATTTTCTTTATTTTAATTATAAGGTTTTTTTTCTACGTGCACATTTTTTTTAACGTTTTTATGGAGTATGATTTTCATGTAGTCCTATATACATAGCTGACATCGGCAAAAAAATCAGATCTGACATTTTTAGAAAAATAAATATAATTAAAAAAGAAATAACTTCTTTCTTAACACACATTAAAAATTACAAGCTTTTAAAGTAATTATTTTTCGTGTTATTGCATAGATGCCAACATTTTAATTTATTTCAGCCACGTCTTTTTTACGTATCGCTTATTTTTTAGATATATACAGGGATGGAACACGGGCGCAGAATTCATACCGGAATCCGTTGAAGAAATTTCTGTACCTATAATATCGCTGATTTAAGAAGTAGAAAATTTTCTTACATTGATAGTGGTATGAATTCTGCGCCCGTGTTCCATCCCTGTATATATATATATATATATATATATATATATATATATATATATATATCGAATTTATGTATTGAAGATTTTTTTTTTTTTTTTTTTTTTTTTTTTTATAAATAAATAAAGTGGGGCGAAATAAGGCGGTGCTAAAAATATTCCGGAATAAATTAAAGTACCGTTATCTATTGCAGGCCTCGCAGCGTTACTAAATTTTTACTCTGATTTTATTATATTGATACCACTATCGTAACCAAAAGAAATTTCTTGGTAGTTTTAGCGCTAAAACATGTCTAATCACTAAACAAAAAAGTGTTATTTTACAATAGTGGTGCGAGTATAACTAAATGAGTGTAAAATTTTAGGAACGCTGCGAGGCCTGCTATTGATGTTATTGCATAGCCGTGAACATCCTAATTAATAATACATAGAATTGTTAGTACCTACTTATTTTTTTTTTTTTTAAACACCAGTCTTTTTTAGAATATTTTCTTCTTCTTTCATCGTCAATATTACATTTGAAGTGAATTAATGTAAACATTATGTGACGTGGAAAAAAGGGCGGTTACTAATAATGTTCGAAATTAAAAAAGTCTTACTCATAATTACTAACTTTTTATTTATTCCCAAGCATTTTTAGCCTCGCCATTAATTTACACAACTTTATTTATAAAATATTTTTCTAAGCTATATAACTACGATAAAATTAGAAACAATTACTCTTAAGAAAAAAGTGGTATGAATTAAAAGCGGTGCTAAAAGTGCTCTAGAATAAATTTAAATTTTATCATCTCTGCTTATATATGTTCCAACATGTGCGGTCTTTTAACTCCAATATTTTTCGTTAAATATATTTCGTATTCTACTTCTCAATATAAAAATAAAAAAAAATAAAAATAAAAAAAAATAAGTTTAATCGCAGAAAATTGCTAAAAATATTCTTAAAATTTCTAATAAATATTTCCGGTAGCAAAAATGTAAAAGTTGGCAGATATGGACTTATGAATAGTGAGACACAGCCGTGTCTCCGTGACCTAGCAAAGCTCAAACGAAGATTACCTGCGACACTATATGTACAGCTAGTTTAAATAGAAAGGAATTTGGAAACACCGACATTTAATACCTCAGTAAATATGAGATATTTTGATCTGATGTTTTCGGAATAAAGTTTTATCTTCTGCTTGATGCTATCCTGAAAGTTTCACACTTCAACATTCTATATATTTTGAGATCTGGAATTGCAATTTAAGACTTCAAAAGAAAATTGTAATGTTGTAACTTTTTTTTTCTCGATAACGGCTCGGAGAAATTTTATGAAATTGATATATGATATTAATTTCTTTTGTCTGAGAAGCATGAAGTGCCCCGTTTCTCCCAAAAACTCTTGTTTTTTATATATTTCACTTTAAAAATAGAATTATACTACCTCGCGTTTTCGCATCACTCAAAAGAAAAGAATGTTATCCGGTTTGGAATGATCGCGGACTCATACAGACTTCGCTTCCATTTGAATTATTCAATCTCAGATAGGTAATCTGGTTCCATCTATCGGCAGCTAGTGTCAAAATCAAACTTACAAAAATAAAATATTTTTCTTTCCGTAAGATATATATTAAATGAGTAATTTACTTAGGTATTTGTATTTTATTTATTTATTTTTTTTTTTAAATAAAAAATAATCATTCAATTCACATTGTTTTCAAGTTGATATGTTGTTAACTTTCAAAACTGGTTTTACATTAAAAAGTGATTGCAACAACTAAAACTTCTTTCTTTACATTCATAAAAATGATAGATAATATCATAATCATATGCAAATATTTGTATATATTTTTTTTTAACTAATTCATAAATCAATTTTTAATAAAATCACACAATCAACTGTGGAAGAAAACCATATTTATTGAAATTTAATTTTTCCGACTGAGTAAAAATAATGCCTGGACCGGGACTCGAACCCCGGATCTTTGACTTACAAGGTCAAGGCTCTACCAATTGAGCTATCCAGGCCGACATCGCTGTCAGCATTACTCACTCAGACAACCTTTTTGGCAGAAACAATCTGGTCTATCATTTAGATAGCTCAACAGAAATAAGCCGCAGGAAATGAAAAACACCATTAAACAATGGGAGAATGAAATACAATTTTTAATAAATTGTATTTGTGATTTTTTGATTGTGTGATTTTATTAAAAATTGTATTTCATTCTCCCATTGTTTAATGGTGTTTTCCATTTCCTGCGGCTTATTTCTGTTGGGCTGTCTAAATTATAGACCAGATTGTTTCTGCCTAAAAGGTTGTCTGAGTGAGTAATGCTGACCGGGATGTCGGCCTGGATAGCTCAGTTGGTAGAGCCTTGACCTTGTAAGTCAAAGATCCGGGGTTCAAGTCCCGGTCCAGGCATTATTTTCACTCAGTCGGAAAAATTAAATTTCAATAAATAATTCATAAATCACTTACGCTATGGACAGAAAATATTCTGAAAAAATAAAAAAAAAATAATAATAATTAATTGATTAATTTGCTCATTAAATTTCTATAATATAGTATGTAAATGAAATATTTTACAAAGATTATAATAATTATAATATATCAAATCCAAATCTATAATTTCATGTTCTCTGTTATTTATTTTACTTTTATAAAATAATATTGTAATAATAATAATAATATTAAAATCGGTTACCAAACACTTAAATGCACTGGGAAAACTCTGAAAACAGAATTAAAATTAGTAAAATAAGTAAAATAAGTAATAAAATAAAATGAAGTAAAATACATCTTTATTTGACATTAATTTAAACCCATAATATATTTTTTTAAATATTAATTAATTAATTA
The DNA here is from genome assembly GCA_963930645.1 of Salticus scenicus. Classification (NCBI taxonomy): domain Eukaryota; kingdom Metazoa; phylum Arthropoda; class Arachnida; order Araneae; family Salticidae; genus Salticus; species Salticus scenicus. The sequence continues at coordinate 187,140,338 of OZ005659.1, forward strand.
ATTTTTTCGCAATATAATACTTAATTTTACGAAATAATATTTTTCTGCAAAGCATGCTGGTAAAATAAATAAGAATTATATAGTCTATTATTTTATAAATTACTTTTTTCATTAAATTTCTAGTAAAAAACTATACTACTTAAATATTTACCATTAGGAAAGTTTCACATTTTAAAGACTTTTATATTTTTATTTTTTTTTTCTCTTTTAAATCAAATCTATACTTAAAAAATAATAATTGTTTTCTTCTTTCTTTCTTAAATTTAAAAAAAGGGAGCAGGCATGAATATAACAATAAAAGCTACTCTAGAAAAAAAAAAATTCTCCTTAACTTGTATAGTCTTATTTTTTACATATAATATTGATATAAAATGAAATTACCATGCATCTTCAACCTTTAAATTAGAAATTAATAATACATTTCAAATTTTGTATTATTTTGCATTATTATTTTGTATTATTTTTTTGTTTATTGCTTCTCTTCAGATATTCCCTTTATTCGGATTTGCCTTCAGATATTGCAGTTTATTGCCTTCCCTTAGAATATGTTTTTTTTTTCTCCCACAAAATGGGTATTTTTTAAATTGTGATTGCTGGTACCAAACGGTACCGCTCGGATTTTCCTGGTTAATCGATTTTAGAAAAGTGTGTTTCTGAAGTTCATACAAAATCTTGAAAAACAGTGTCGAATACGAATTATTCAATTTGTTTTCTATATCCAGTAATTTTCGGAATTTCTAAAAACTGTAAAACACGTCTTCGACATTTTTTACGGGATTTTGTTTAGTTAAGAAGAAAACAAATATGTATGGTGGGGGAAGGGGGTGGGGGTGGCACAAGGAGTCAGACATGGGCAAATTTTAATTATTTTTATTTTGTGAAAATTGGGGGAAAGGGGGAATCTTCTGTTACTTTCATGGAAAGACCTTTTCAAAATAAAAAAAAATTGTTTTTCTCTATAATTATTCGTTAGAAAAACATGAAAGAAAATTTTTCGTTTAAAGTCTCCCCTCCCTCCCCGTGTCTCGAGAACACCTTGGAAATTCTAAAAACCTAAAAAAAAAGGGGGGGGGGAAGGGCTTAACCAGTTTGAAAGATCATTCTTTTGTTTGGAATGCTTAAAAAAAAAATGAAATTTCGAAAACAGGGGGCAGCGAAAGGCACATCTTCGAAATTTTAAACAAATGTAGTTATTTTTTTAGTTTGTCGAAAATGTCTTCTATAAACATAAACAATTTTCTAAAAAGAAAAAAAAAGAAACTGAAGCTTTTTTGCGATAGGGGGATCCTTAGAAAGCAAACAGTAAAATTTGGAGGGGAATTAGGGGAATTAAGAGCTGATTTAAAGTTCTTATTTACAGACTCATATTAAATTTGCACGTTTTCAAGGGTGTTTGCGTTCCGGGTTTTTTATTTCTTTTCCCAACATAAATAATGAATTGTATTTTTGGTTATATTAATTGCTAAACTTCGCTAGAAAACTACCATTAACAGCACTATTAAAAAATACTGGTAGCAATTTCCGGTAACGCAAACACCCCTGCGTTTTTTACAATTTTCAAAAATTACGAGTCATTTCCAATAGAATTGAGGAGGAAGATGGGACTTTTAGAAAAAAAAAATATTTATCCTTAAAAATGCCCCACCAGTGAGATTTGCCGGATTCGATCCCATTCCGCACTCTTTGGTTTAACCGTTCCTTCCGTGTTTTTCTCCGAAACTCGCTTAAATACGGTCGTCATCCCTTAGAAAGACCTCGTGGAGGCCATTCTGCTTATATGCCTAGGACCCTACCGTAGTCAGTTTGTGGAGTTTGCGTTCCTGGAAACTCCATCTTAACTTAAATACTTATTTAGATTACTAAGAAAACCAGAGACTTGAACAAACAAAAAGAGTTTATTTGAACCAGATTAATGGGAGGGCGGCCTGGTAATAAAGCTTAGCTCAGTCAGCGTATTACTAAATCAAAATATATAAATCAACAATTTAATTATCTTAAATATCTCACCCCAGCAGATAGTCGAAGGTGTAGAGACGGTCGCACTCGTACTCCGTTACCACGACTTCACTATGGATCAGAGGATTCCCTTCGGACCCAACTTGACCTTTCCGAATGCTAGTAGTTGCGCACACCAACACTCATCACTACTTAACTTCACACAACTAAATCTCCACGACTCTACTTTCCGATATTTACCAAAATATGATTCATCACATCCACTATACTATCCTCCAACATCCACACCATCTACTAAAACCATCTCTCATTTTATACTTTTTCCTACACCCTCCTTTCACTACATTTCAATCCGTTCTTTTAAAAATCACTTCTAATTTATCTAATATTCAAAATCTAAGTCTTTTATTGCAGCCCCCTGCCGACACAACACTAACTGGACCTCAACCTTCATCGAGTCACTGGCGACGAAGCGATTTTAACCGTCCCCACTTTCTACTTTGCTGGATCCAGCTTAATTAAAACAACTGTGGTGACGTTCTGACATCTCAACCTCACAAGTTGACCTTAAAACCTACTACCAACCAACCTTAAAAAAGTATCTCTGAAGTGATTGTATCGAGAAGATTTATCGAAGTGCTAAAAAATACTTATCATTTAAAATTTTATACCCAAATTTATATAACTCTTAGTACACTTTCTACGCCCATCACCCAATTTTAGAAAATGAGGCAATGTCCAAAATCCCTTCACCACGTTTTAGAAAATTTTCAGGAATTCTAGCGTGATTACGAAATAATAGGAAGAATGTGGGAACTATGTACAGTATATATAACCAGATCAAATAAAACTAGATTCAACAAAATATTTTCTAAAAAAACGTTTTCCCGATTAAAATTTGAAAGTTGTGTAACTGATTGCCCCCTCATATTTTACCCATCTGAATTAATTTTAAACCGAACAAAATCTCCCTCAAATTATTAAACATCATTTTTAGAATTATCAGAGTTTCCAAAGAAGGATCTGAACCCCACCCCCATGGTGTTAGGTATTGTGGAAGATTATTTGCAAATCCTTACAACGTTTTACTTTAAACATCTCCAATTAAAAAAATAATAACAATAATAATAATAATATTTTGTTCATACGATTGGACCATTTAAAAACTTGTGTTTAATTTTTCTTATCTAACCAAAATCTATGCTGTGAAAGGAGCTCTTTAAAAACTTATTCATAACACTTTTTTACAAAAACTTTCGTACACAAACTATTTTTTGAACATTTATTTTAAATATTCTGTTGAACTATTTAAGAAACAGATGAACCGTTGAACCAAAGAAATTGAATATTAAATAAAATACAATCTCTCTCTCTCTCTTTTTTTTTTTGGTAGAAATTGTTTGTCATTTTTAAAATATACTATAATATGAATTTGTAATGTTTCCATCACACAACAAATATTCTTTCTTAAAGTTTTTTATATATCACTTGCTATAAATTTTTAAAATTTCATTTAGTTTGTTTATATTTTTTTTAGTTTCATTTATTCTGTTATTTTGTACGAAGTAAAATTTAATGTGGTATGGCTTATGAAACTGCACGTTTTATACAGAGTTATAAACTCATTGCCATGCTCCTTTAATTTTACATTTTAATCATCAACCCCTAAAAAGTAATGATATCAATACAAAAAACCCTTAGCGGGTTAAATTTTTGTGACGCCGCACTGTACTTTATGGCTATAAGAATTAAAAATACGGGACTTAAAAATAATGGTATCAAATTTTCAGTGACGCTTCGCTATTAATTAAAAAATGCAGAGATTTTCTTATTTGAATTCACTTTATCCTTCTATTTAATTTTACAGAGTAAACGTTTATTTTCAACATAAAATAATATATAACATTTACTCACCGATACCTTTTCATTCACATCTCTTATAATATCAAAATATGTGTTTTAAAAGAAATCATATAAAATTCCTGCAAAGCTGTGATGTTACACTAAATGATTTGTTTTTAGATTACACTGAAATTACTTTGTTTTGTATATTAAAGTATATTTGCATATTTGCATATTGCATTTAATTTTCAAATACGCAGTCAAATGTATCATTTTCATTAAGTTTATTTTATGTACTAAATGAATTATTTTATCTTTTGCCATCTAAAACAACAATTAAAAATTTCGCAAACTTTTTTTTTTCGAAGCACATTAGCACATTATCTATTTCCATGCGTTTTCAATTAATTTGGATACGATGGCACAAAATAAACATTTCCATAAATTTTACTTACAGTTTTGCATAGCGTGACGCGAAAGATAAAATAACTCATTGAAATAAATACATTTCAGTACATAATATAAACTTAATGAAAGTGATACATTTGTCTGCGTATTTGAAAATTCAAAACAATATTTCAATGTGCAAACATGCTTTAATATGCAAAACAAAATAATTGCAGTGGAATTTAAAAACAAATCATTTAGTGTAACATCACTGCGTTGCTGGAATTTCATATCATTTCTTTTAAAACACATATTTTGATATTATAAGAGATGTGAATGAAAATGTATTGGTGAGTAAGTCTAATATATTATTTTATGTTTAAAATAACGTTTACACTGTAAAAATAAATAGAAGAAAAAAGCAAATTCAAATAAGAAAATCTCTGTATTTTTTAATTAATAACGAAGCGTCACTGAAAATTTGATATCATTATTTTTAAGACCCGTATTTCTAATTCTTACAGCCATAAAGTACAGTGCTACGTCACGAACTTTTAACCCGTTAAGGGTTTTTGTATTCCTATTTTTTACAGTTAAATTTTTCAGTCACCATGTAATGAAATGTATCATTTTTTCTGAGGTATCAGACCTTTTAAATTTTTAAGATAAATCAGAATTTCATTAGCTGTTAAAATTTTACTTATTTATTCATCTATTTACTATTTTATACTTCTGATATATATTTCAGTGACTAATTAGGTTAAGTATTACTATATGAATGTATTGACACGCTCAGAAAAAAGAAATAAAATTGCAAGTCTGTTTCAAACTTAAGACAGAGTTATTATGTTAATTTGCTCTTTACAGGATTTCCCCTAACTTCCCTTCTACTTTACTTATACAGTAACGTTCCAATTTTATAATATTCAGCGTACTGGTACTTAAAATCTGCACCATGAAGCACATTCCAAGGTTCTTCTATTATAAGGTTGGGCCATTTGAAGAGTAGCCAATCAGAAGCAAGCAGAAGTGAAACGTCACGTGGCGAAAGATAGAAACAAATTACGATACAAGATACACGGCTGTTCGCCCAGAGCTAGCTATTACTTACTAAAAAATATATCCTATAATCTGGTATAAATATTACCCAAAAACGAAAATCATGTACGGTATTACATGAAATAAAAGTACATTCGTTAAAATATTTATTTTAAATGCATATAAGTTCATAAAAAATTATAAAGCTTTCGCGTTTTCGGCAACATTGCTATGCATATGTTTACATTTATAATACTTCAATAAAACGATGAATTTCAATTATATTAAAATGAAATGAAATAAAAATGCAGTTATTTAATTGTTTTACTCAAAAGAAAGCACATATATATATTTTAAAGAATGTAAAATATATACATTTTACTGTACGATCGCGATATGTTTGTTTACATTTCAGATATTTCAGTAAAATTATGAATTTTAGTTTTATGAGTAAAAATAAAACATAAGTACATTTTTAAAAATATTTGTTCAAAATAAAACACTTATATTTTTCAATTTAAAATACACAATATATGAAGTTATTGTTTGTTTTCGTTAGCTGTGACCCTGCTCACCTATGCGCATGCGTGAGGTCTGCATTGATTTTGTTAAAATAGGGTAGAAGCGTAGAAGATGAGAGAATGTTTACATTTTACGAGTGAGAGATAAGTTGCGGTTTCTTTTTTCTTTTTTTTTTCTTTTCAGGCCATTATTGAATTTTGAGGCGATACTTCTTCGTTATATTCGTATAAAAGGCAAAATGCTGATTTTTCCCCCTTGTAATTTTTAAATAAGTGTAGAAGATCAGTTTTATTCTTCGATGCAAAATAAAATCCGTAAACTTAAAAGTAAATGCCTGTTTTCTTTCTTCTTCTTCTTTTTTTTTTTTCAGTTAAAATTATTTTTATTTGCTTACTTGATCTCTAAATTCGTACTATATCTGTCATACCTGAACACTTGTTTCATGCACTGATTATAGTAGTAAATTAATTAAAAATGACTTAAATTAGGTAAAATTTACATAATTCATTAATAAAAGAAGAGAAAAAGAACAACGTTTACAGTAGACTTTACCTGCAGTAAAAGTAATATATTTTTTTCTTTTAAATTATACTGCTAAAATAAAAATACCATATTTTTGGATCTCTATTTTACAGAAATTTATAGAAAATCGAAACAGAAAAGAAATTTACTAAATTAATTGAATAAACTTTAAATTCGCGTAAAAAGGTAAAATAAATATTGAAGACTCATAAAAAGAAAACGAACACGTGTAGAACGAAAAGCGCATTTGGCTAAGTGCCCATCTCATTCAACGCATCACCCCTTTTCCGAGTAGGATCGTTCCGCGAGAGGTAGACATGGTTTACGAAAACGGACAGTATCTGTAATATTGATATGTTTGTTTACCTTTTAAATACTTCAGTATTGTCATGAATTACTTCAATAAGACGATGAATTTAAATTATATTAAAATGAAATAAAAATGCAGTTGTTATTTAAATGTTTTGCTCAAAAGAAAGCGCACGTATTTGTTTAAAAAAAATCTAAAATATATAAATTTTGCTGTACTAGCGTGATTTGTTTGTTTACATTTCAGATATTTCAGTAAAATCATGAATTTTAATTTTATGAGTAAAAATGAAATAAAAATACATTCTTTAAAATAGTTTGTTCAAAATAAAACACTTATAATTTTCAATTTAAAAAGAAATACATAATATATTCAGTTATCTGTAATATTATGATACGTTTGTTTACCTTTTAAATACTTCAATATTATGAATTTTAATATTAAAAATAAACTAAATATTGGAAATAGAAGAATTTAATATTTATGTCAGACTTTAAACTCATATTAAATTTATTATTTCCCCATTTAAAAAAAGTTTCAGCATAATAATATATTTCAAAATAATTATTAGTATCAGTTTACAAATAAAATAGGTTCCTTAATAGCAGAAATTAGATGGGTACTAAAATCACTTACCGAATTTTTAGTTGTTAAATTCCAAGTGTATGAAGAATTCAAGAAGAAATGTATGAAATTTTGTACTGCAGCAATCAATAATATGCATATATGTATTTATGTAATCAGTAATATGCTTCATGTACATGAAAACAAGACCTTCGGATACAGCTAACTTGTCTTGCATGAAAATCTGTACTGTAGCGGAAAGCAATATGAATATACAAAAAAGTCTGATATGAGAATGGACTGATGATCACTTTTTTCATTCTTGCACCGAAAAAGAGGGAAGGGCAGTAGGAAAAAAAAATTATACGTGGTGGTGGGTCTAACATTATGATAGCACAGTTTAAAAACAAAGCAAAATGATTTTGGGATTTCATGTTTAAGTTACAAATGAAAATTTATAGTAGTACTGAAAATTATTTCAACTGAATTATTCATTTGAGTAGTCACTTGCTGTATAAATACAAATTTTTGAGTAAAATTTGATAGCATATCAAATATGAAAGAAACGCCTCTAGAAAAGAAACGCCTCTCACTCATTGAAATCCGAGCCGGACACTTGGGTGATGTTCCTTGTAAGTAAAAGAAATCAATGGTATCCAAAGAATTAATTAACTTTCGAAAAAGCTAAAATAGTGCTAGCCTATTTTCACTAAAATGCTAAAGTAATTTTTTTGCCAGGTTAAACCCTGTCAGTAAATATACTCCAAATTAATAAATATAAAACTTCGAATAAACACCATAAAATGCAAGAACTTGCAACATTTGTTTCAGGTTAAAAGAAAACACAACACTTCATCAAGGCGAATAAAGTAGGTAAGAGTGCTGCCAAGAAAGCGCTGCCGAAGGGTCATGTTTTCTTTTCACCTGAAACAATTATTGTGAACTCTTGCATTTTATGGTGTTTATTCAAAGTTTTGTACTTATTACTTTTAAACCTCAGTTCTGTGGTTTTATATATATATATATATATATAATACTCCAAAATGTTTAAGAAATGATCAACAATTTTTTACAAAAGAAAAATTATATTCATTGTTTAAATATGGTATGACAGAAATAGTTTCAAAACATTTTGCTCATGTTGGCATTTTTAAAACTATTTTCATTGGAAAACATGTGCTACTACTGACACTTTTAACATGTTATTACAAAAGCTACATTGAAATGTGTTACTACATAAAAACAATTTCATAAAATTTTCAATTATCCAGAGGATTAAAGAAAAAAAAAAAAAAAAAAAAAGTACCTAAGATTTTTTTTTTTTCTACGCACAAGTTTATTTCATTTTAATTGTATTAACTGCAAATTTAATTTTGAACTGCAGGAATATTTTTGTGTGTACTCATTTTTAACAACTACATAACTTAAACATTTTGTTTATTATGAGATACCACAATTTGTTTCATGTTTCATAAAGATAATAAATTTTAACAAAATCTTAATTTCTCGTATGTCCCTATTTGAATGAAAAAAAAGGTCACTTTTGGCAGCAGACAGCAGGCATTGGCTACTGTCTGCTTTCAAAAGAGTATACTTGAAAATCGAAGGGAAGTAGCATAAACATTTAACAAACATACTTATTACATGATTAGTGCTAATTTAATATCTCTTTGATTTATTACTTCTGATCTTGAAAATGTATGATATAATATACACGATGATATATTACTTACATGATTTGATTTTATGAGCAATCTATCTATTGCTATTATACATCACAGTTTTTCATCAATGTTCTATCACTTTCAATAATCTATTCTTTAAAAAAATTATGTGCTCTAATACGGAGTATGTCAAGGAAGCAACAAAAGACGTAGATTAAGATTATCACACGGTACATTTAAGCAAATTCGATTAAAAGAAAAGAAAAAAAATTAAATCATAAAAACGCAATTTAAACACAGTTATTTCAAATGTAAACAAGATTTGATCCATCCTCCTTATGACGTAGTGCGCGAGAAATCTCAAATAGCTAAAAATTCGCGCATCTATGAAATGGCACCCCCCTGGCACATTCAAATTCCAACTAGAAACCAGGACTCCGCGCAGTTTTGCGATATAGTCCAGTCAAGTAGCGATATAGTCCAGTATAGTCCATTCTACCTTGCAAAAGGTGGGGTAGAAGATTTTATTTTTTTAATTTGTACATATTAGTACTAATATGCGAAAAACGAGTTATCCAACATGGTCGGACCCGATAGAATTTTTGTCGGCTGAAAAACCTCGAAAATTTACTACTTTTTTGGCTTTTTTTGAAATATCTCAGAAATGGCTAAATTTAGCGATATTTTTCTATTATAAAGTTTAAAGAAGATTAAATTTCCTACAATTTTCTTCATTACACCTTTTTTGTAGTACTAATAGCAAGCGCGTAACAGCTTCTTGAAAATAAACAGATTTCTCAACTTCGTAGAAAAAGCGCATTACTCCTTATAAATAATGTACAGTAATATTAGAATTAGAAGCTTTATTTACAGAAAGCTTAACAACTTTTAATGGTATAGCTGTGATATCTGTCGTCCTTGAGATTTTTGGATTTGGTGATCAAAAACGTAATACGGAAATATACACGCCAGATGTATTTTTTTACAATAAATATTGTAAGAAATACTGTTTTATATTCTTGATTGTTTTCTTAACATATGCCTTGTTAAAATAATCGTGATTTTTGAAAGGAATTAAATCTGTTCGCCAAATAAATTGGAGATTCTTTCTTTTCTTTTTTTTTTTCACTAAGGACGACAGATAACAAATCTGCTCCCTTTTAATTTTTCCCTTCCCCTTTTTACTAACTCTCTCTCTCCCCCCGGCCACGCACTGACAATTCTGGCCTAACAACAGTAGTCATCATCAGACTCCAATAACTACCAATGTATAGTATTGTATCACTGCAACACATAATACACACACACACACACACATATACAAAGAAAAATAAATAAAATAAAAAATATTTGTACATAAATGTAAATGAATAAATATTAGGGGGCTAATAAGCAAAATCTCAATGCATTGATACATAAATATTTTAATTCTACTATTTATTAAATTATAAAACGTTAATGATATTTTGATATAATACATAATGTTGTAATAAACATTCATTACTGCTATATTAATATTGATTATAATAACAAGATACAATCTTAATTTTAAATGAACTTCATAAATAGGCAAACTTGTTTGAAGAACAATAGCAAATAATTACAAAAGTGAATTGTAGAAATTTAACTTTATATGTAAATTATAGGGAGATTCATTTAACCTTTAAACAAATAAAAAAACGTATATTAATGTATAATATACATGTTCATTTTCTTCGTGGTTACTTTGAAAGCCCGGGTTCTTAAATTTCAATAGTCATCAGAGGTAGAAGGAAGGTGTGTTGTCCTCAAATTGCTCCTCTCCGTCTTGCAGTAATTATAAAAGCTCTTAGAATAGCTTATCTTCTTCAGCCTCGTCAAATGATGAAATTTGTACAACACTTTCCTGTTGAGGATTAGAGTCCTTGTTACTATACCACTTTCACTGAGTATTTTATAGCCAACATTTTGGAAGCAAACTGTTTTTTTGTTGGCAGTTTCGGTTTTTAAAACATCTTCACCATATTTTTTGCAAAGGCGTGATGTAACCGTTCTGATGCCAGGACGAAAATCACCCTCTATTTTATTCATCAAATACTTTATGCGACTGGCACTCCTCCGAGTCGTTTTAAGGTTAGGAGTAAATTGATTCCATTGCCTCATCAGTGTTACTTGCAGGGTAGTATCCTAGTTTAATCTCACTTTTTGACCTCCCATGCAGTTTTTGATGACAAAACCTGTGATACCCAGCATTTATAGCAACTAAACCTTTTACATTTCCGATTCATTCGAGTATTTTTTTTCTTCTCTCATCCCCACGATTTTCGGCACCATTTACATGTGTTTCTTTCACACCAGTTTCATAGCATGGTGGATAGAATTTCTTTCATGCTCAGGAAGTCGTTCCTGTTTTAAAAAGAAATCTTCAAGTATCCCCTCTCCACACAAGAAACAGTGATCTTTAAAACTGAAACCTTCAGTTCTTGATGGAAGATATGGAGCCACACAGTTTGGACCAGCTCCATCACCAGTTGTATGACGCCGTACATATGCTGCAACCATTCGCTCATTGATGTATCGTTTGTGACAGGCATTGTGAATTCTTACTTATTTTAGGTTCTTCAAAAAACACTAATGTTCTTCATTTTGACACTTTGCATTGCACTTTTACAGATTTTTTGTATACCTTTCTCCTTCAGAATCTTTATTTCACATTTATTCAAACTGATTTCGAAAATAAAACAAACACTCCACTTATTGTAATAGAAAAAGCTCACAAGTTGAAACAGTACGTTCGCACTGAACTGAATAACATAGATGTTCAGCCGAGGCAGCGTACTACAGAATGAGAAGAGGCAGGAGGAAAATGAGAGCTTTTTGTGTGAAGGGGGGAGGGGCAGTTTTTTTTTATATACCTTCTTTACTACGAAGCAGATGTCATTTTTTAAGGTCAGACAGCTGAATATGTCCCTTCCTTTCTTTCCGTTTTCTAAAAAACAATCATGCACCAACCCATTTCTTTAAGTTGAATTTTATTAGCTTGAGAAAAAATGCCGACTTTCAAGAGGCTGTAACACGCTTGCTATTAGTACTACAAAAAAGTTGTAATGAAGAAAATTGTAGGAAATTTAATCTTCTTTAAATTTTATAATAGAAAAATATCGCTAAATTTAGCCATTTCTGAGATATTTCAAAAAAAGCCAAAAAAGTAGTAAATTTTCGAGGTTTTTCAGCCGACAAAAATTCTCCCGGGGTCGCTCATGTTGGATAACTCGTTTTTTTCATATCGACACTCATATGTACAAATTAAAAAAGAAAAATCTTCTACCCCACCTTTTGCTAGGTAAGCCCTTTTTTACATACCTATTGACTGGACTAATACATCGAACCTGCAAACTAATGCAGATTCGTTAAGTGATGGATATCAAAACCAGTTTAATAAGGATACTAACAGCAAAAGCTAGTCCATTATATAATTAAAAATTCACGAATAAATAATCTGGTGTAGCTTATTTAAATTTCTAGTAATAACAAAAAAGTTCTTTTCATAGTTTTTTCATAGTTTCACATTTTAACACTTTCTCAACCGCTGACGTAGATTCACGTCATTTGAAAATCTCTAACTCCAACAGTGGGCGTTTGTTTCTTAATTTGTATGTTATTTATTTCTTAAGTATATACACAATATTCATACATTTACAATGAATTGTACTATGGATTCAAATATTTTGATTACAAAAATTGCAATTGTAATGTATATCCATTTATAATATACGTGTGAATTCAGAATATTTTGTTCTGAAATATTGTAAATTGGGGGAGTAACGCCCAAAGGCAGACCTCACTGCCAAAGAGACAAAATCATGTGGTCACGAAAGTGTTATTTTACTGCGGAGCATTTTTAGTCCCGTCTTATTTCACAATTTTTTTTTAATTGAAATTTTTTTTCCCCTTGTAACTACGATAAAATAAGTATAAATTACTCTTAAAGTAAAAGTCTTACGAAATAAAGGCGCGGCTAAAAATACTCCGGAATAAATTAAAATTTTGGGAACTTATTTTAGTAAGGTTCTGACTTATAGATACACAGCCGAAATATAGAGGATTCATCTGTAGTAGCAAAAAAGTCCCACACTTTTAAGGATTTTTCTAAATCATTACATCTTTTTAAAGGAATATTTTGCTCATTCGTGTTTCCCTTATTTACCCGTTTCGAATGTGCGTGGTTATCCTGCGCGCATAATATCTCCGTGATGGTTTGCCAAAATTTAATTAAAGTTAGCAGCTTTTACGGAATGTCTAATTAAGACCGAGAAACACATTAATTTCACTTACACCATTATTTTGTAACAAATACTTTTGTGTTAAAATAAATGGACATTTCTCATCAATATAGGGAGACCATTTTTTAAAAAATATTCGTGTCTAACTAACGATAAATAAATCTGATTGTTATACATCGTTCATTTTTTATAAAATAATTTAACAGTTAAAGTGTGGAATTTCTATGATATAAAGTTAAAAATTTTCGTAAAGTAACTCCGGTGAGCGAGTGCCCGGTCTTAATCAGGCTCTGCTTTTACGTGAAATACAAATATATGAAATGACGAGTAACTAACTCATTAACATTAAAAGCTTTTTAAATATAAGCATAATTGCGCCAAACATAATTATATATTGTTTTAAATAATAATTTTTATAAAAATCACAAGAGTTATGCATTCCAGCAAAATTAGTTTACGTCTTTTTGAGTACTTTTCCTTGTGTACATTTTTTTTTTTTTTTTTTAAAGTTTATATGGAGTGTTATTTCCATGTAATCCTGTGCGAAAAGCTGACATCGGCAAAAAATTAGATCTGGTATTTTTAAGAAAAATAAATAAAATAATATATAAATAAATAATAAATAAATAAAATAAATAAATGAAATCTAATAAATAAATAAATAATAAAATGCAGAATTCTTCTAACAATTTTAATAGACAGGTAACATTTTTCTTAACACATCTTAAAATTTAAAAGTCTCAAAAGAGATTATTTTTGTGTTATTGCGTAGCCGTCAACATTTTAATTTATTCCGGAGTATTTTTAGCCCGTCTTTTTTTACATATCACATATCTTTTAGACATTTTTCTTCATTTTTTTTATCGAATTTATGTATTAAAGAAGATTTTTCTATAAATAAAGTGGCTGTGCTAAAAATGCACCGGAATAAATTAAAATATTGTCATGTATGGTGGATATTACATAGCCGCGAACAACCTAATTAATAATACATAGCGTTGTTAGTAACTGCTTTTTTTTTTTTTTTTTTTTTTTTTTTTTTTAGCACATAATTGCTAATCCTTTTATTCATGTTATTGCATAGCTGCGAACATTCTAATTAATAAGACTAAATACTGCTAGTAACAACTTTATTTTAAATTATTATTTTATTTTATTTTATTTTTTTGAACACCAATCTTTTTTTTTTTTTTTTTTTTTTTTTTTTTTCAGTACATTTTTCTTATTTCATCGCAAATACATATGAAGCGAATTGCTCTAAAAATTATGTAATGTAGAGCTGTTAACTATGCTAGTTTATCTGTAATGTTATTAAGCCCCGCCTATTTTTCCCACCAGGATAGTTGTAGAGCTATAGAGTTCTTATTTAATCATGAGAACACATTGCTGAATATTACTCTAGAACTACTCTGGCGTAAAAAAAGAAAGCGGGGTGTAACACCATTTCGGATAAACTAGCATCGTTAACAGGTCTATGCAATGTGGAAAAAAGGCGGGTACTAACAATACGCAGGATTGAGAAAGACATGCATATATGTTAACTTTTTTTTTTTTTTTTTTTTTTTTTTTACACCACTGTATCTCTGAAAAAATGAAGAAAAAAATCATGTGGTTTATCCACAGAAAACTGCTAAAAATGTTTAAAATTTTTCTAATCGAAGTTTCCGGCAGCAAAAAATAAAACGTATAATTTGGCATGAACTCTAATAGACCATTAATCAAAATTCTCTTAAATATTTATTAAAAAGAGCAAGAGAAAATAAGTAATGTCGCACATTTTCTTTCTTTTTTTTTTTTTCTTCATATTTCTTAAAAAATCCTATTAAAAAATCGGACAGTTTAAAAAAACACCATACAGACGGTACATAAAAAGTTATTAAATAAAACACGTTAGGAGGATTAACTGTTGTTTTGCTGATGAAATCCTCTACAAATGGAAGCTTAATTATATATATATATATATATATATATATATATATATATAGTTACGAATATGTAAATAATAGCAGTTATTTTTTATGTAATTTCATTCAAAGTGGATTAATAAGGTTATGAAATATTAACTATGAGTTTTTCCAGCTTGTTCCGGCGTTAAATTAGCTCATGAAAGAAAAAAAAGAAAAATTAAAAAGCTTCACTGTGCCAGATAATGGCACTTGCAACTTTTTCCCTCCTTGGCGACTTTTTTGCGATATTTTGTAGAGAAATATGTATTTGGGTGCATTGAAAAGAGATTCAACGGCATTAAAAAATATAATGATATAAAAGTCTGAATTTTACTTTAGTTTACATAATGAAAAGTTTATAAACGTTCAAACAATATTCACCTATCAAGTCGAATTTTTCTGTATGAAAGGAACAGAATATTATGTATTCAAAATCAATTATTTAAAAATAAGTTCAATATAAGTTATTTGTATATATATTGAAAATAGTTATATAATACGAAAATTTTTATTTTCAGCTTTATATAGCATTTAAACGAATTTGTTTTTGAAAGAACAAAATTTACTTTTTTATTGATAAACAATAAATATATATTATTTTATATTTAATGTAATTATATTCTGTTTGTACACACTAAAAATATGAGTAATATATATAATCAGATGTACTTAGAAAAATTAAGTAAACTGAAATATTCATAACAAGAAATGAATTAGATTTAAATTCAAAGGAAAGGAAGTTTGCAAGATGCATTACATTTCAAAAACACGGGTTCAAAATTTTTGAATTAAAAATATGCCATGAAATAAGTTTCCATAAAAATATCAATGACAGTCCCCTTCATTTTAAGAAATGATATGATAAGTTAATTATCTAATGCATATTAATGAAATATTTGCATTTGTATGAAATATCTTTATAACATTTTTCATTCAATTCGATTTTAGAAGGTTATATCTAGTGGAATATTATAGTCATTTTCAAAATTTTAATGTTAAACAAATATTTTTTAAACATTATAAATTACATACGTATTACACTGAGCTTTTGAATAATCAATCATATTTTGAAATGATTTTTACATATATTCATGTGAATTAGTGAATATTCTTTTATAATGATTTCTTGAATATTTCCGCGATAAATAACGTTATATGCTCATTTCTATAAAAACAAATTAGGGAAATTAACAAGAAATATTAAATATAATTTTAAAAAGTGTTACTAATTGAATGGTTCATGATTTTTTTAAAATCATCTCCTTAAACTATAGACATATGAATTAATTATACTCAGCTTAAATTTTCTGAATAAAAAAAATTGTTATACTAAAATTATATTGTTATCAAACATTATGAAAATTTAATAATAAATGGAAAATAGACTTCAAAAAGTGTAAAAATAAGTAAAATTCATGAAACTATTAAATTCATAAAAGTATAATTTTTTAAAGAAAAATTTAGCAATCAGATAAAGAAATTCTATTTATACTAAAAATATCTACATTTTTTTAGTTAACGTCATTTTAAACAGGGATATATATATTCAAGTAACATTATATATCGCCTTGGAGTCCGGTAATGTATATTCTTGGTTGCCAATTTTACTTTTTTTACTACTTTTTTTGGCCAAAAAGTGTTAAAAGTGGAAAATTTGTAAATAACATAACCATTAATTTCACTTCCCAACTGCGATAATCATCTCGGAAATTTTCACAAAAATACCATACATATTATGTATACAAAACAAGGGTGATATCATTAATATATATATATAACTACATTATTCCCAGTACATACATACAAACACACACACAGAAACATGTACACCGTGACTAATAAGTTCTCATACACTTTCAAATTTTTATTACAGCAACACAAAATAAATCATAGAAAAACTTTTTGAATCAAATTAAAGTAGCATTAATTGAGTATCTTTACAACGAATGCTTTGGAATAATTTCGCCTTTTATTTACTTAACGAGCTTAAGTCTCTTTTAAAATCCATCACAAGCGGCACGCATGGCTTCCATTGACATTTCCTGCCATATCTTTTTAATTACATTTTTAAATTTGCTCAAATCGGTGTTTTTATAGTCATTCAGTTGAGAGAGTATACATGACCACACAAAATAACCAAGCGGGTTCAAATTGGGTGAGTTGGGAGGCCATTCGTTCTTTGTCAAAAAGTCAGCTAAATTTTTACTACACCACTCCTGAACCACACATGCGGCATGAGCAGGGACTGATTTAGACCGGGGCACACATTATTTACACTTACACCATTATTTTTTAAGCAATACTTTCCTCTTATAATAAACAAAAAATTCTCATTAAAAATTATTTTAAAAGAATTCTGGTGTCTAATAATCATGAGTAAATTCGATTGTTTTACACCGTTCATTTTTTATAAAAATAATTTCCTAGTCAAAACGTGGAATTCTTATTATATGCAGTAAAACATAATTGTAAAAGTATTCCGGTGAGAGAGTGCCCCGGCCTAAATCAGGCTCTGGGCATGAGAAGGGGCACCATCTTGTTGGAAGCAAAAATATTCCACCCCATACATTCTCTGATATTTGGGAGTAAAACGTTTTCCAAAACTTCAGTTTTATAATATTGGGTATTGATTTTTACTCCCTTATCAATGAAGACTAACGGGAGTTTTCCTCTTTTGGAAATAGCGGCCCAAACCATCAGAGACGAAGCATTTTCATAACGCGGAACGTAATGCTGGCTCTCAGGGATGTTATCAATAGAAACTGACCCTACTCTGTCATTTTAGGGGTTGAGACCTTGCTGTAAAATGAATAGTTTTTAGACTGAAAAGACAAATTAATCCCCAGCGTGAAAAGCAAAAATTTCTTCCACCCTTTGCTTCCTTTTCATCTTAGCAGACTCCGAAACTCCATGAATTTTACGTTTTCTATAAGCCTTGCATCCAAGGTCTTTTTTTAGGATTTTTAACATTGATCACATCGATATTTCGAGCTCTCGTGCTAGTTTTCTAGCAGATCTTTATAAGTTTCATCGTATCATTTCTCTCACCCTTTTCACGGCCTCTTTTTTACGGACGGACCTCGGTCTGCCGGATCTTTTTCTGTCGTCGACAGAGGACGTCTCATTATACTTTCTGATAGTTCTGTAACTGAAATCTCACTTCAGCCCCGCGGCTTTCAAGTCTCTGAAAATTTCACCCGGCTGCTCTCCTTTGATGAATTTATCTGTCACAATTTCTTACAATTTCTTCATTCTACCTAGGCTTAGAAAAATTATAAATAGTAAAGCATTTACACTTGCAATAGCTTTATGCCTTACTCTAAATTGCCTGCAAAGTAATTGGGACTACAGTAACACATATGCACAACATTTTAATGTACTTCTAAAGTTGTATGAAAACTTTATTGTCACGGTGTATATATATATATATATATCTGTACTGGTAAGTATAAAGGATTTAAGTCCATATTCTTGATTTTTCAGGAGACAAAAAATAAAGTTAAACTAACTGAAAACAAATCAGAAGAATCGATTAGGAAAAAGGAATTTCGTTGACTTATACCTTTTATAACATTCAGTGGTTGTCAACCTACATTTAATAACGGGAAAAAATTTAATTAAATATTTTATACTATACATGAATGGTAAATTTCTGACTTGAACCTTTTTTTACCAATGGATTTTCTGAAAGACTAAATGACATGGATTTAAATCCTTTATACCAATCGATAGAAAATTTTTTTCTGGGTCTGACTGTACTTAACTCAAAATCGACATTTTTGGACTTGAATCCTTTATTATACTTATCAGTACAGATATATTCCCTGTCGCAGAAATTAGGTAATACAGTGACGTTGTTGTAGAGAAGGAATTGTCACTTATAAAAAGATTTGCTCATAAAAAATTAAAGATAGAATTATTGCAGGGAACCTGCAGAATGTAATAAAGCTAAAATCTAAAAAAAAAAAAAAAAAAACTTGTTAAACTTAAAACGTATCATATTAAAACAGAAAACGCACTTCCAACAATTATCGCTCATAGATAATACTTCGGACACAGTACTGTATCCAAAATCTTTTGTAGATCTCTGTTAAAAATAAATAGATAAATAAATAAAAAATTCTATAAATGATAATTATTATATATCAGATATATAATTTATTTGTATCCCTATATTCCACAGAATTCAGGTCACTAGTACACGTTATTGATGTACATCAGTTTTACGCTAGAAATGACAGTACGCCATAAAAATGTTTTTATATTCTTTGTATTGTAACAATACTTATGGCTGTCTCTGTTAATAAACTAGAAATACTACATGCTACATTTTAAATTAGGATCCCGTTGTAAAAATAAGGTCCTTAAAACTTTTATCTTATTTGAAAGTATTAGAAAATTTTTGAGGAACGAAAGGTTGCCATGCTTATTTAACTTTGATTAATGCTTTACTTAATTGCTTAATGAAGTTATGAGCACGAGACTTGAATTATATTATGAAGTAATGACAGAGTCAGATTTATAAAATAAATACAGAGCTTTTATTTTGAGCTTAATAGAAAGGTAGGCGTTGGACTTTAATCACAATTAATAACTTATAAACTTAAGATGGCAGCCTTCATAAATACTTTTAACTTTACTTAATTAACCTCAATTAATCTCAACTACTTCTTTTAATGCCTTTACCGCTCGCGACTTACAAATCTTTCGATAGTGGGTTCGATAAATTATTATTTTATTTTATTTTTATTTTTTTTTTGAACATCAATCTTTTTTTTTTTTTTTTTTTTTTTTTCAGTACATTTTTCTTATTTTATCGCAAATACATATGAAGCGAATTGCTCTAAAAATTATGTAATGTAGAGCTGTTAACTATGCTAGTTTATCTGTAATGTTATTAAGCCCCGCCTATTTTTCCCACCAGGATAGTTGTAGAGCTATAGAGTTCTTATTTAATCATGAGAACATATTGCTGAATATTACTCTACAACTACTCTGGCGTAAAAAAAGAAAGCGGGGTGTAACACCATTTCGGATAAACTAGCATCGTTAACAGGTCTATGCAATGTGGAAAAAAGGCGGGTACTAACAATACGCAGGATTGAGAAAGACATGCATATATGTTAACTTTTTTTTTTTTTTTTTTTTTTTACACCACTGTATCTCTGAAAAAATGAAGAAAAAAATCATGTGGTTTATCCACAGAAAACTGCTAAAAATGTTTACAATTTTTCTAATCGAAGTTTCCGGCAGCAAAAAATAAAACGTATAATTTGGCATGAACTCTAATAGACCATTAATCAAAATTCTCTTAAATATTTATTAAAAAGAGCAAGAGAAAATAAGTAATGTCGCACATTTTCTTTCTTTCTTTCTTTTTTTTTTTTTTTTTCTTCATATTTCTTAAAAAATCCTATTAAAAAATCGGACAGTTTAAAAAAACACCATACAGACGGTACATAAAAAGTTATTAAATAAAACACGTTAGGAGGATTAACTGTTGTTTTGCTGATGAAATCCTCTACAAATGGAAGCTTAATTATATATATATATATATATATATTTAGTTACGAATATGTAAATAATAGCAGTTATTTTTTATGTAATTTCATTCAAAGTGGATTAATAAGGTTATGAAATATTAACTATGAGTTTTTCCAGCTTGTTCCGGCGTTAAATTAGCTCATGAAAGAAAAAAAAGAAAAAATAAAAAGCTTCACTGTGCCAGATAATGGCACTTGCAACTTTTTCCCTCCTTGGCGACTTTTTTGCGATATTTTGTAGAGAAATATGTATTTGGGTGCATTGAAAAGAGATTCAACGGCATTAAAAAATATAATGATATAAAAGTCTGAATTTTTCTTTAGTTTACATAATGAAAAGGTTATAAACGTTCAAACAATATTCACCTATCAAGTCGAATTTTTCTGTATGAAAGGAACAGAATATTATGTATTCAAAATCAATTATTTAAAAATAAGTTCAATATAAGTTATTTGTATATATATTGAAAATAGTTATATAATACGAAAATTTTTATTTTCAGCTTTATATAGCATTTAAACGGATTTCTTTTTGAAAGAACAAAATTTACTTTTTTATTGATAAACAATAAATATATATTATTTTATGTTTAATGTAATTATATTCTGTTTGTACACACTAAAAATATGAGTAATATATATAATCAGATGTACTTAGAAAAATTAAGTAAACTGAAATATTCATAACAAGAAATGAATTAGATTTAAATTCAAAGGAAAGGAAGTTTGCAAGATGCATTACATTTCAAAAAATTTAATTAAATATTTTATACTATACATGAATGGTAAATTTCTGACTTGAACCTTTTTTTACCAATGGATTTTCTGAAAGACTAAATGACATGGATTTAAATCCTTTATACCAATCGATAGAAAATTTTTTTCTGGGTCTGACTGTACTTAACTCAAAATCGACATTTTTGGACTTAAATCCTTTATTATACTTATCAGTACAGATATATTCCCTGTGGCAGAAATTAGGTAATACAGTGACGTTGTTGTAGAGAAGGAATTGTCACTTATAAAAAGATTTGCTCATAAAAATTAAAGATAGAATTATTGCAGGGAACCTGCAGAATGTAATAAAGCTAAAATCTAAAAAAAAAAAAAAAAAAAAAAAACTTGTTAAACTTAAAACGTATCATATTAAAACAGAAAACGCACTTCCAACAATTATCGCTCATAGATAATACTTCGGACACAGTACTGTATCCAAAATCTTTTGTAGATCTCTGTTAAAAATAAATAGATAAATAAATAAAAAATTCTATAAATGATAATTATTATATATCAGATATATAATTTATTTGTACCCCTATATTCCACAGAATTCAGGTCACTAGTACACGTTATTGATGTACATCAGTTTTACGCTAGAAATGACAGTACGCCATAAAAATGTTTTTATATTCTTTGTATTGTAACAATACTTATGGCTGTCTCTGTTAATAAACTAGAAATACTACATGCTAAATTTTAAATTAGGATCCCGTTGTAGAAAATAAGGTCCTTAAAACTTTTATCTTATTTGAAAGTATTAGAAAATTTTTGAGGAACGAAAGGTTGCCATGCTTATTTAACTTTGATTAATGCTTTACTTAATTGCTTAATGAAGTTATGAGCACGAGACTTGAATTATATTATGAAGTAATGACAGAGTCAGATTTATAAAATAAATACAGAGCTTTTATTTTGAGCTTAATAGAAAGGTAGGCGTTGGACTTTAATCACAATTAATAACTTATAAACTTAAGAAGTCAGCCTTCATAAATACTTTTAACTTTACTTAATTAACCTCAATTAATCTCAACTACTTCTTTTAATGCCTTTACCGCTCGCGACTTACAAATCTTTCGATAGTGGGAGGATTCCCTTACTCCACTATCTACTCGACTTACTATATCCTACTATAGCCGCTCTAACTACTTTAGCCTCCTACTACTTCTCCCTAAGCCGCTAACAACTAACTAGGCTATCTCCGTCTCTTGGCTACCTCTTCTAAGCCGCACGCAACTAACTTACTTCCAACTAACCTCCAAAAGCAATCTTCCTTCTCCTATTATACAATTCATTTTCGAAAATATTAACATATTACAATTTAATTTAGCATAGGAACTTACCCCATTCATCAACTGAATCCTAAATTCTTCACATTCACGTGCTGTTCATAAAGTGCGAACTTCGTTTGTAATGTTGCACCTTACCGTTCCTCCCAAAAAGAAAAAAATTCACGTAAAAATCCCCAACGGGTATTTACCCGTGAAAATTTTAATGGATTACTATGCAAATAAAAATTAGTTGCAGTAACTTACTGTTTAAAATTAAACTCCATAATACTTGAGAAAAAGAGGGGGGAAACTTAAACTCCATAATACCTTAGAAAAAGAGAGGGGAAATCGTAAATTAAACTGCCCAACAATAACTATTGGCTTTTAAAATCTAATAAGGGGAAAAAAATTTAAGAGCACCGGGCTAAAAAAACGTTCAATTAGGAAAAAATTATAAGAATTTTAAGCTCACTCAGCCTAAGGTGGTTTACGACGGAAAACCACCGAATTAAGGTCACTAGTACTCCACAGAATACAGGTCACCAGTACACGTCATTGATGTACATCAGTTTTACGCTAGAAATGACAGTACGCCATAAAAATGTACCTGGGTTTTTTTTTTCTATTCTTTGTATTGTAACAATACTTATGGCTGTCTCATTTAATAAACTAGAAATACTACATGCTACATTTTAAATTAGGATCCCGTTGTAGAAAATAAGGTCCTTAAAACTTTTATCTTATTTGAAAGTATTAGAAAACTTTTGAGGAACGAAAGGTTGTCATGCTTATTTAACTTTGATTAATGCTTTACTTAATTGCTTAATGAAGTTATGAGCACGAGACTTGAATTATATTATGAAGTAATGACAGAGTCAGATTTATAAAATAAATACAGAGCTTTTATTTTGAGCTTAATAGAAAGGTAGGCGTTGGACTTTAATCACAATTAATAACTTATAAACTTAAGAAGGCAGCCTTCATAAATACTTTTAACTTTACTTAATTAACCTCAATTAATCTCAACTACTTCTTTTAACGCCTTTACCGCTCGCGACTTAGAAATCTTTCGATAGTGGGAGGATTCCCTTACTCCACTATCTACTCGACTTACTATATCCTACTATAGCCGCTCTAACTACTTTAGCCTCCTACTACTTCTCCCTAAGCCGCTAACAACTAACTCGGCTATCTCCGTCTCTTTGCTACCTCTTCTAAGCCGCACGCAACTAACTTACTTCCAACTAACCTCCAAAAGCAATCTTCCTTCTCCTATTATACAATTCATTTTCGAAAATATTAACATATTACAATTTAATTTAGCATAGGAACTAACCCCATTCATCAACTGAATCCTAAATTCTTCACATTCACGTGCTGTTCATAAAGTGCGAACTTCGTTTGTAATGTTGCACCTTACCGTTCCTCCCAAAAAGAAAAAAATTCACGTAAAAATCCCCAACGGGTATTTACCCGTGAAAATTTTAATGGATTACTATGCAAATAAAAATTAGTTGCAGTAACTTACTGTTTAAAATTAAACTCCATAATACTTGAGAAAAAGAGGGGGGAAACTTAAACTCCATAATACCTTAGAAAAAGAGAGGGGAAATCGTAAATTAAACTGCCCAACAATAACTATTGGCTTTTAAAATCTAATAAGGGGAAAAAAATTTAAGAGCACCGGGCTAAAAAAACGTTCAATTAGGAAAAAAGTATAAGAATTTTAAGCTCACTCAGCCTAAGGTGGTTTACGACGGAAAATCACCGAATTAAGGTCACTAGTACTCCACAGAATACAGGTCACTAGTACACGTCATTGATGTACATCATTTTTACGCTAGAAATGACAGTACGCCATAAAAATGTACCTGGGTTTTTTTTTTTCTATTCTTTGTATTGTAACAATACTTATGGCTGTCTCTGTTAATAAACTAGAAATACTACATGCTACATTTTAAATTAGGATCCCGTTGTAGAAAATAAGGTCCTTAAAACTTTTATCTTATTTGAAAGTATTAGAAACGTTTGAGGAACGAAAGATTGTCATGCTTATTTAACTTTGATTAATGCTTTACTTAATTGCTTAATGAAGTTATGAGCACGAGACTTGAATTATATTATGAAGTAATGACAGAGTCAGATTTATAAAATAAATATAGAGCTTTTATTTTGAGCCTTATAGAAAAGTAGGCGTTGGACTTTAATCACATTTAATAACTTATAAACTTAAGAAGGCAGCCTTCATAAATACTTTTAACTTTACTTAATTAACCGCAATTAATCTCAACTACTTCTTTTAACGCCTTTACCGCTCGCGACTTAGAAATCTTTCGATAGTGGGAGGATTCCATTACTCCACTATCTACTCGACTTACTATCTCCTGCTATAGCCACTCGCTAACTACTTTAGCCTCCTACTACTTCTCCCTAAGCCGCTAACAACTAACTCGGCTACCTCCGTCTCTTGGCTACCTCTTCTAAGCCGCACGCAACTAATTTACTTCCAACTAACCTCCAAAAGCAATCTTCCTTCTCCTATTATACAATTCACTTTCGAAAATATTAACATATTACAATTTAATTTAGCATAGGAACTAACCCCATTTATCAACTGAATCCTAAATTCTTCACATTCACGTGTTGTTCATAAAGTGCGAACTTCGTTTGTAGCGTTGCACCTCACCGTTCCTCCCAAAAAGAAAAAAAAAAATCACGTAAAAATCCCCAACGGGTTTTTACCCGTGAAAATTTTATTGGATTACTATGCAAATAAAAATTAGTTGCAGTAACTTACTGTTTAAAATTAAACTCCATAATACTTGAGAAAAAGAGGGGGGAAACTTAAACTCCATAATACCTTAGAAAAAGAGAGGGGAAATCGTAAATTAAACTGCCCAACAATAACTATTGGCTTTTAAAATCTAATAAGGGGAAAAAAATTAAGAGCGCCGGGCTAAAAAAACGTCCAATTAGGAAAAAATTATAAGAATTTTAAGCTCACTCAGCCTAAGGTGGTTTACGACGGAAAACTCTAGCGCTCACAATTAGTTAAATAGTCCAACGTTTTACAGCGGGGAATACAAAACGTCTTTCTTTAAATGGAAAGGAGAAAAATTCATAAATTGAAAAAAAAAATTAGTACAAAAAGGATCGCCTAAACAAAAAATGCGATCATTAATTTTTCAAATTTAAATTGTGCAAAATGATAGCAAAAAAAGGAAGTCTTTATATTGTAGAGTCCATCAAAAAAAAATCAGTTTTCTATCAGATTTATCTTAAAAGGGTCCACTGCTGGCATGCGTCCTAAAAAACTTTCTGCTTCCAAAATCCAAAGTCTTTGCCAAATGTCCAAAAATACCTCTTTCTGCATTTCAAAAGTAACAATTTGAAGAAATCAGCAGATTGGGTTTTGAGATGAACGGCTGGACACCAGAATCATAGTATTTCTAAAATTAAAACTTTTTCACAGTGTAAATCAAAAATAGACGTGAACTACAACTTGTATATAGATAAATGACATTAATTTTATAGATAAGCAATATTCCCACCTAGCTATTTGCATACGGAAAAAACTAAATTGTTAGTTTATTAAAGTTAGTCGTTAAGCACGAATTTATATGCAAGATAGCGAAAAAAAATTCTTTTTACCCCATACTAATAATGCATACATAGAACTCTTAATAAGAATGCAAGAGTTTAAAAATAAGAAATATTCATTTTATACAATTTATACAACAGTTAGAAAAACATAGATAAGGAATATATATACAAAATTGTTCAAAAAAGTTTTTTTCAAAACGGCCGTTGATGACTGTGAATAAAAAAAAAAACATTAGAGTACATACATATAGATCATCTAAAAAACTAGAGGGGGGAAATTTTATATACAGAGGTAAGGAAAAAATTTTATCGTTCCAATCTCTGTGGGTGATGGCTACGAATAAAAAACACATTAAATAACAGTCAACCAAAAAGAAAAAAAAAAGCCACCTCTCACCTTATTTCGCCGTAAATTATCGTAGCAACATATGGTTGGTACCAATCGATTTGTAATAACGTCTAGTTTATAATGATATAGTTAGATTTTGCTTAAGGGGTCGTCTACACATTAAAACTGGCATTAACTTCATTTTTTTTGAATGGTAACCCACCTTTTTTCATAATTTATTTGAATTATTTGGACAAAATCATCGCGGAAAATGGCATAGTTTATATATTTTGCTCAATTCTTCACAGAGTTATAAGCTGTCAAACTATGAGGGCGCTAATGTTAAATGAATGTGACAAACATTAATTCATATCTTCCAAAATAATTATGATATTCAAATTCTGTTTATTTTATATGATAGAATGTAGTGACCCAAACATATTCCATGCATATTTTTTAATTTTTTTTTTTTTTTTTTTTTTTTGAAATATGAAAATTATTAATAATTTCATATTTGAAAAAATTATGAATTATGACCTATGTTATTTTTTGCTTAAATAGAACGGGCATCATCAAATACATGGGTTTCCAAATTTACAGCACGTTCTTAACATTATTCTTTGAGTTAACATTATTCTTTGAGTTAATTTAAAACAAAGTAATATGTCTTATTACTTTTAAAGATATAGATTTTACATATTTAAAATTAAGAATTCAAGTACAGTAGACGACTGCAGAACGGGGAATACTCGTTCTAGGCAAAAGGAAACCGTTTCTTCTATATCCATATTTTTTTTCATATGGATATACATAATAATTATACTTTTTCTAGTGAATGTATTTGTATTCATACTATTTTGTTTATATATATGTGAATATAAGGAATATTCTTAAGATATATCGTAACACACAAATTGTGTAAGAAACGCCCACTGAAGGAGTTACAGATTTCAAAATGACGTGAAACTACGTCAGTGGTCGCGAAAATGTTAAATATCCTTTCTCAGATTTTAGTTTAAATCTTGTTATCTATATTTTTGTATATTATCTATTGTTGGTTTGTACGCCTAAAATTAAATGTAAATCTTTATAGTAATACTTTCATGCGAGGCTTACTGTATAAAATAAAAATATACCCAACAAGAAGTAGATAATAATTGTTAGTTAGTAGATTTTAATTGTTTTTATATATATATTTTATAATATATGTATTTTAACTTAAATTATTGTCTCTTAAATAAAACAGTTTTTGCTTTTAAGAAGTAGATAATCCTTTTTCTTAAATATTAAACATTTTTTTTTAACCGCTATTAATATTATTATCATTATTATCATTATTACTATTGTTCTTTTACCTTCGTATCTAGATTTTTGTAATTCAACATTGTAGGGTTCATATGCTTTAAGCTATTTAGTTTTCTTTGAATGAATTGTTGTATTTAACTATTCAATGTTTAATAGATTGAAACCAATAAAAATCTTTTAATTCATAAGCTAACACAGAAAGATCTGCGAATTTGAATCGTTTTTTTATTTGAAAACTAACATTTCTTAACTTTTTTCCGGTTTGAAGTTTAATAAATAATGTATATTGGGTGGTAGATCACGATTTATTTTTTCTAAATGTATAGACGGTTCCCTAACACATTTTCACGTGTAACTTTGTTTAGAATTGATTCAAGGTATATAAACAGGTTAGTTTCCGAACTGCCTTGATCTCAGAAATCTGAATATGAGGTCAAAAATAGGGGTCGTCATTGAAAAAAATGAAGTTTATACGTGTTTTAATATGTAGATGACCCCTTAAGCAAAATCTGACTACACCATTAAAACTAGACGTAACCAGCCGCATAGGTACCAGCCGCATGTTTCTACGATAATTTACGGCGAAATTAAGTGGGGGGGTGGCGTTTTTTTTTTGGCTGACTGTACATACATTAATACATTATATACAGAAAAAATATTATGACATGTAAACAAAACATGAAATTTCCGGAGTTGAAAGTTCATGCTTAACGTTTAAATTTTGATTTTTGAAATTTTAGAAAGTTCATGTCTTTCAGATAATGGTTGAAAGTCCAAAAGGCTTCATAAATGTCCTAGATTTTATGATGACACTGCTAGAAATACAGTTTATAACGTAAAAAATATTAAACCATAGCACCTGACATATAGATTCCTTTATATCAGCAAAATAAGACATGAGGGTCAGACTGGCCTGTAGAGTTGCTGTAGAGATTTCAGTGCTGGTGGCTTGCAGATTCAGGTCGGACGTTGCAAGGTTGCTGCCCTGAGGAGACTTCGAACCTGGCGCCTGGTCACTCTCCGGAGGGGGTGTTGCACCCGGAGCCTCTTCACTGTTCGGAGGAGATTGTAAACTCGGAATCTGGTCGCTACGTTGAGGGGGTTTCGAACTCGGCACCTTGTCACTGTTCACAGTCTCAGCAGCCGAAGACTGTCGCTCCGTACTTTCGAATGCATTGCTGCTAGACTGCCTAGAAACCTCAGAAGAGGTTAGTTGTACTTTTGAAATTTCATTCGTTAAAATAACATCATTTTCTTTTACTTTAGGCGGCGGGTCATTTTGACCATTTAGGTGGAGTTCGCATTTTCTTTTACCACATTTTCTGTGAAAATAAACGAATCGGTCAACTTGACTGTTTTTAAATGTAAATTATCAGGAGAGGCATGTAAACCAATAGAAAAGTTTTGTGACTTAACAGTTTCAGAACAGAAATTCGACGTATTGGCGAAAGGATTATCCGCAACATTTAATGATTTGACACTTTCACTTAGTTTAACGGTTTCAGCCGCCACATTTATTTTAATTGTAATATCCTTTACAACCTCTGTCGCAACATTAGATATTTCTCGGATTTATTTCCCGTAGCCAAAGGTTGCATAACAGACTTAAATTGGTCTGTAGTGTTGGTTGAAAGCGAAGTTTGCTTGGTTGTTTCAATTTGCTTTTGACTTTTGTCACAAGAATTAACGTTTTTATCGTCAGTTTTAGGTTGATTTAGAGTATTCGAGCTTACTTTCCGTGACTGAATAACTTGTGGTTTTTCCACATCCCTTATAACTACTTTCCACTGCCTTTCTTGAGGGGGGGTGGAACGTTCATGCTTTATTCTTAATTTATCATACCGAGTGGCAAAGAGGTTGATGACCCGACTTTTTAAATCCTCGTGGGTTGGATTTGGGCCAAGTGAATGGAAGGCGATTAAATAATGCCACCGCCGTGGTTCACCTTTTAAGGAACAATTTAACCAAGTATATTTTTTTGCAATATCAATTTTATAAAAGTCAAAAAAATATTCAAGCTCATCAAAGAATTGAAGCACACTAGTAGTGCCGTCAAAAAATACTTGCTCGGGAAGGGGGGGGGGATTCGAGCGAAGATGGGCGCAGGTGTGAGGAACGAAAGGTTTTAATGCTTATTTAACTTTAATTAATGCTTTACTTATTGCTTAATGAAGTTATGAGCACGAGACTTGAATTATATTATGAAGTAATGACAGAGTCAGATTTATAAAATAAATATAAAGCTTTTATTTTGAGCTTAATAGAAAGGTGGGCGTTGGACTATAATCACATTTAATAACTTATAAACTTAAGAGGACAGCCTTCATAAATACTTTTAACTTTACTTAATTAACCGCAATTAATCTCAACTACTTCTTTTAACGCCTTTACCGCTCGCGACTTAGAAATCTTTCGATAGTGGGAGGATTCCCTTACGCCACTATCTACTCGACTTACTATCTCCCACTATAGCCGCTCGCTAACTACTTTAGCCTCCTACTACTCCTCCCTAAGCCTCTAACAACTAACTCGGCTACCTCTGTCTCTTGGCTACCTCTTCTAAGCCGCACGCAACTAACTTACTTCCAACTAACCTCCAAAAGCAATGTTCCTTCTCCTTTTATACAATTCACTTTCCAAAATATTAACATATTACAATTTAATTTAGCATAGGAACTAACTCCATTCTGAATCCTAAATTCTTCACATTCACGTGTTGTTCATAAAGTGCGAACTTTGTTTGTAGCGTTACGCTAATATTGCTATACCTCAAAAACTCTTATGTAGTCAAATGACATTACAAAATTACAGTACTGAGACACCATGAAGTTTTGAGTATTTTCCCTAGTAAAGTAAATTGAAAAATGGATAAACTCCCTATTTCACGACTCAAACAAATAACTAAAATCCATACGGAATCGAAGGGAGAAAAAATCCAACGTAACATCATGGAATAAGGATGTTTTCCCATGCGGTTTCATATTATTTTCCCTTTAAGGTGCCATCCTTTCATACTCCGAGCACCTTAGACTAAGGGTACCATTAATCTAATCTGTGATCTTTCACATTTTAAGACAGCCTTAATTAGAGGTGCTTTTTTCACCCTTTTTAAGGATGCTATTTGGCACCAGTGAGACAACCTTTTAACCCCTAGAGGGTGCCATGTGTCAACTGTAGTTTTAACAGTGTAGATTAATTTGCAATTAAAAAGGCTATATATAACACACACGTCCCCAATCTTTCTCTCTATCGAAATGTTCCACTGCTCTCAACTATTCACGTGCTCCCAGCAATTCCACTGTTTCGAGGTTCTGAGTTGCTCCGAACTGTCCTTCTGCTCTCAACAGTCTGCCTATTCCAAAATGTTCAGGTGCTTTGAACTTTTCCGACTTGTTCTTCAAACTAAGATTTGTTTTCTGAATATTTTTTAAATAAATAGATTTTCTATCCCCGTATCGCCAGTCAATTGATATTCATTTTTTTTCTGGAGCTCCATAGTTTATAATAAAGACAGCCTATTTTTCTGGTAACCTTCGTCTTTAGCTTAAAACTAACATGTGAAGCCATCGTACACAAGTGGAAAATAAACGTTCTTTGTTGGGTTGCTAAAGTAAACATTTCATTTTGGAGAGAGAAAACATGTAATTTTGGCGAAAGTGAACAGTTACTTTGGTTTTTGCCCAAAACTGTTCTGATGAACTGTTCCTCATTCTTTGACCGACCCTTAGTTTCGAGTTATTGAATTTAAAGTGCTTATTGAAAGTTTTGTACTTATTAATATGATTTTTCAGCACGTAAAATTTAGATATTGTTTCGAATTTTTCGTCATTTATTGAGATTTTTTTTTTTTATTATTATTACTTAATAAATATTTATTCTTCAATTTTTTTTTTTTTTTTTTTTTTTTTTTTTAATTCTGTAATTCTTAAAAGAACACGCGAACGATGAAACATGGAAAAGACAGGTTTATACTGCCTGTAACTTCGAGAATGAGTTTTACCTACTTTATTTTTTATTATTTATTATAATTCTGTAATATATTTCAACGACTAATAAAGTTAAATATTACCTTATGATTTTATTGACACGCTCAGGAAGAAAGAAAGAAAAAAGAAAAAAAAAAAAAATGAAAGGCATATCTGTTTTAAATTTAACAAAGAGTGACTATCTTTCTTCATGCTCTGCAAGATTACCTTTAATAATCCCTTTGCTTTCTTTACACTATAAGGTAACAACAACCAGTTAAAAAAGAACAGTTTATCTTTCATACCAATGAACATACTCGTTTCATATAATCGTTACCGAAAATCACGTTGCGAATTTCAACCAGAATCGGCACTCTTGCAAATACCTGGACAAACGCAACAAACCTGCTATTCAATGCGAGTTTGTTACATGATTGAATTAGACCACCTGTTAAAAGACAATCTGCAAGAGCTATTTCTTTCAGTGTTTAAAATTTTACGAACAAAATATCAGGTGTAGCTTATTTAATTTTCTCAGAATAACAAAAATGTTCTTTTCATAGTCGTCAACATTTTAATTTTTTTGCGAAGCATTTTTTGCCCCACCTTTTTTCGCACCACTTTTTTAACAGAAGAATTTCTTCATTATGTAACTACGATAAAACCATAGACTCCTAAACTAGAAGTCTTCCGCGTGGTTCTTAAATTTGGAGGTAGACAACGCCACCTGGTACAGATTGCGCGACTTTTTTATTCAGCAGCCACAAAAAATTTTTTATACAGTGGGAACTTCAAAACTTATATTAAAAGTTATATTAAAACGCAACTAAAATTAAACTTATAAATTAACAGAATTTGATTAGTTGCTAAAATTTTAATTATTTATTCATTAATTTATCATATAACACTTCTGTAATATATTTCAACTACTAATTAAGTTAAATAATACCATGTGAATTTATTGACACCGTCAGAAAATAGAAATAAATTAATAAAGAGGAAAGTCTGTTTCAAACTTAAGACCGAGTGTTTAAGTTTATTTGTGCTTTACAGAATTTCCTCTAATTTCCCTTCTTCTTTATTTACACAAAATGTAACAACTTGCAGAAACAGTAAAGCTCCAATTTTGTACCATTGGGCGTTCCCGTATCATATGATCACTACCATGAAAAACATTCAGAAACAGCTCTCTGTGTAAAAAAACCTTAATTGATCAAACTTGCAAGTTATTGCAAGTTTGCTGCATGATAAATATGGAAGTTGGAAGAACCACAATTGTCAGGACGAGATATTCCTTTTAGTCCTTAAAAATTTACGAATAAATAATCTGGTGTAGCTTATTTAAATTTCTAGGAATAACGAAAAAAACAAAAAATCATAGTTGTCAACATTTAAATTTTTTCGTAACCGCTGACGTAGATCCACGTCATTTGAAAATCTGCAACTCCACTAGTGGGTGTTTCTTTCTCAATTTGTATGTGAATTCAGAATATTTTGTTCTGAAATATTTTAAATTGGAAGAATAACGCCCACAGGTGGACCTTACTGTCAAAGAGCCAAAATGATGCGGTCACGAAATTGTTGATTTATTGCGGATCAGCTTTAGCCCTGCCTTTTTTCGCATTATTTTTTTAATAAGAACATTTCTTCATTATGTAACTGCGATAAAAAAAAGTAAAAATTACTCTTATGAAAATGTACGTAAGTAAGTAAAAAGTACTCCGGAATAAATTAAAATCTTGGCAACTCTGTTTTTATGTAAGATAGTGAATTATTGATACACAGCCGAAATACAGAGGATTCCTCTTTTGTAGAAAAAAAGTTACACATTTGAGCATTTTTCTAAATCATTACGTCTTTTTAAAGAAAAATTATGTTCATTGTGTTCATTCGTGTTCCCCTTACTTACCAGCTTGGAAAATGCCTGGATATTCTGCGCGCATTATATCTCCGTGATGGTTTGTCAAAATTTAATTAAAGTTAGCAGCTTTTACGTGAAATACAAATATATGAAATGAGGAGCAATTAACTCATTAACATTAAAAGTTTTGTAAAAAAAGCATAATTGCGCCAAACATAATGATATATTATTGTACAGGGTAATTAAAAAAAAAAATCACAAGAATGAAGCTTTCCAGAAAAATTAATTTTCTTCATTTTAATTGTAGGATATTTTTACACGTGCACTTTTTTTTTTTTTAAAAAAGATTCATATAGAGTATCAATTCCATGTAATCCTGTGCGAAAAGCGGACATCGAAAAAAAAAATTCGTTCTGACATTTTTAAGAAAAAAGAGTAAAATTAAAAATTTACAATTATTCTAACAGTTGAAATAGACAGGAAACTTCTTTTTTAACACTTCTTAAAAATTACAATCTTTAAAATTAATTATTTTTTATGTTGTTACGTAGCTGCGATCATTGTAATTACCCCTTATCGCTCGTATGCCCCTTCTGAGAGGACATTAAAAAATCGAGCCACGTCTTAAGGTGTTCCTTTCCAAATGAAATATTATTTTTACATTAATAAATAAATGGAATGATTATAAATGGAAAAACAATATTCACCTATCAATCCGAACTTTTTTGTGTAAAAGGAACACAATATTCTGCATTCTAAAATCAATTATCTACAAATAAGTTAAATATAAGTTTTTTTTTCTTTTTCAAATTGTATTGAAAATAGTTATATAATACAAACATTTTTTTTTTTTTTTTCGAATTTATATAGCATTTAAACGGTCTTGTTTTTAAAAGAACATAATTTTCTTTTTTATTGATTAATAATAAAATTTATATTATTTAATATTTGATATATTTACATTTTAAATACACTAATAATGTAAGAGTAATATATGTAATCAGATGTACTTAAAAAGTTTACGTTATCTAAAATTTTTATAACAAGAAATGAATTAGATTTAAATTTACCGGAAATGAAGTTTGCAAGGTGAAGTAAATATAAAAAGTACGGGTTCATTAATTTGAATTAAAAAATATGTCATTGAATAAATATTCATAAAAATATTAACAGCATTCATTTTCATTTTCAGAAAAGATATGTTAAGTTAACTATCTTATGCGTGTTAATGAGAAACTTGTATGAGATATATTAAAAGTATATTATAAAATATTTCATTCAATTCAATTTTAGAGGGATATATCTAGTGGAATATTATACACATTTTTTTTTTTTTTTTTTTTTTTTATGTTTAACTAATATAGTATATTTTCTAAACATTGTAAATTACATAGGTATTACACTGAGCTTTTGAATAATCAATCAAACTTCTAAATAATTTTTACATATATTCATGTGAATTAGTTAATATTATTTTATAATGATTTCTTGAATATTACCGCGATAAATAACGTTATACGCACATTTCTATAAAAATAAAATTAGAAAAGTTCTCAATAAATATTAAATATAATTTTAAAAAAAATTGTTTCTAGTTAAACAATTCATGATTTTTTTTTAATTATCTCCATAAATAACAGGCGTATGAAGTAAATATACATAAAAAACTACACTGCTCAAAAAAAAAAAAAAAAAAAAAAAAAAAAAAAATCGAGATTTGATACCATTTTTGTTTATTATTATGTAAAATGACATTCTGAATCCGAATATGACTCCCATTTTCCCCAGTCACCCACAGTTTTCTAGATGCACTACCCCCTCATTTTTTTTTTCCTGTTCGATAATTTTATGACCATGAATTTGATTTGAAGAAAAAAAAATAATTAATTTAACACCTAAAAACAAATATATATTATATATATATGAAGTTTAAAAAGTAACATTAATAACAGATTAATATATATATATATATATATATATAAGATATGAAATGCATAATTTCAGTGGCAAATTCCCGCCAAAATTTTTCCGCTGTCACAAATGTCCATGCTTCAAACTTTTCCAACTCTGTATCCTCCCAGAAGTTATTTAACTGTTAAAATATTCCTCCCCATCCTAAAAATCAAATTTATAACCATAAAATCACCGAAAAGTGATAGAAAATAGGGGTCCATTCCTAAAAAACAGTGGGTGGTAGGGCAAAATGTGTGTCACATTCGGATTCAGGCGGTCATTTTACATAAGAATATGCTGAAGTGGTGTCAGAGGCAATTTACATGCCGAGCAATGCTATTTGAATGAAATTTTATAGTTTTTAAACATTATAAAAATTTAATAATAAATAGATTTATTTTTATTTTAAAAAGTGGAAAAACATGTAATATACCTGAAATTATCAACGGAAGAAATAAATTGTGCAAACAGATAAGGAAATTATATTTATATTAAAATAATATACATTTTATTTAGTTAACGTAATTTTAAACAGGGATATAGATTCAACTAACATTATATATCGCCATGGAGGGTGGTGATGCATATTCTTGGTTGTCAGTTTTATCCCTTTTTGTCTACCGGAAATTTTTAATAGAAACTGTTAGCCAAAAAGTGTTAAAATAGGCAAATATGTAAATAACATAACCATTAATTTCAATTCCCAACTTCGAAAATCATCTCGAAATTTTTCACTGAAATACCAGATATATTATGTATATAAATTAAAGATAATATCATTAAATGTATATATATATATATATATATGTATTGTTAAATACATTATTCACATATATTTACAATTTGACACAGTCTGCGAAACGAAAGGAGGTGATAGAACATCCCATGAGGAGCATGACACACCATAGAAACCCTGTCCTATCTCTAACCGTTTCTGAGTTATGGTAGATAGAAAAAAAATCTGTTTTTTTTTTCCATCCCGTCAGAAAAAAACCGAATTTGTGAGCTTTCTGAAAGACTTACACTCAAAATAAGCACATATTTGCTAAGAGCATCAAAAATCCTATCGGGTGACATCGTTTACATGAGGATACCTTAATTTGACAGTTAGCTACAAGCGCTAAAACATTGGCGAAGTTTAAAATCGAGTTGTCATCAAATTCTTTAACCGGCAATTCTGCAAACACCGTTCAAGCTACAATCGGTCAAATTTACCAAAAACAAGCTTTAGAATGAGCCCACAGTAAACCATATCGGTGTTCTTGTTCAGGAGAAATTTAGCCTTTTGTTTGAAATACATTCATCTCTGAACTCCACATCGTCGAGAAGGAGACTCACGGGGTGCCATTGTCGTTCCTGATTTCATGTCCGCCTTCAGCCCGTTGTTATGTCAGATGTAAAAAAGAAAGTTTTGAAGACAAAAAAGAAAAGTAGCAGTTGTATTATGTTTACATATACAATGGGATGGGAAAAAAAAGAAGTATGACGTTTCTCACGTCTTTCACAAAGGAGTATGCAAAAAAACAAAAAAAAAAAAAAAAAACGACGCATCTCTCGTCTTTCACAAAGAAATATGTAAAAAAAAAAAAAAAAAAATGACGTATCTCACGTTTATGATTAAAGCACATATGCATTCGAATGGATGCGTGAAATTTAGTGCCGCTGCTGAAATTGGTCAACCCCACACCTCTTACATGCCCTTGCCCGCTAACGAACGGAAACCACAGTAGCTCTTAGCGAAAGCTCATCCCTCAGTTTTACTATTGCGTCATCGAGCCGGCTGCTTAAATCTTGAAAACTGGCAACTTCTGTTCGGTAAAGTACTTGCTTCAGGAAACCCCAAACATAGAAGTCCAATGGAGTCAGATCTGGCGATCTAGGTGGCCAAGGAATCGGTCTATTACGAACAATCCATCGCGGGATTCAAGAAGTCTCGAACGGCATTGGAAGAATGTGCAGGGGCCCAATTGTGCTGGAAAATGATTTCCGCTCGTTGGGGTACAGGAACGACATTAAGTAATCCTGGAAGATGATGTTCCAGAAACTCCAAATATGTATTGTTTGCCAGATGACCTTGCAACACATGTGAACCTATCAAGCGATCGCCAACCACTCCAAGCCAAACATTTAAGCTGAATCGTGTCTGGAACGATGAGTTTCGTGTTACAAATTTATTTTGTTGAGCGTAATGATGCCAGTTATGTAAATTTAACATGCCATCCCGAGGGAAAAGTGACTCATCTGTCCACAGCATCGTTCTAAGGAAATGGTGTTCCTCAATATCTTGCTCTAAAAGCCAGCGGCAGAATGTTACCCGCTTTTGGAAATCTGAGCGGCGTAATTCTTGTATCGGTGTGAAGTGGTATGGTGTATACTCGTTTTTGCGCAAAACATTCATCACTTTACTTTGGGAGATTCCACCTTCTCTCGCAAGTATGCGTGAACTCATATTTGGATTTTCCTCCACTCAGTCGACTACGGACTCTTTAGCTGTGGTGGAGTGGCGACCATGGCCCCTTTCGTACACCCTACCGAACGACCCACTCTCCCTTAGCCGTTGATGAATTGCGGCAAATACAGCACGGTTGGGCGCACGACGATGTGGATCACGTAAACTGTACTCTTCTTTGGCTCTCTGAGAGTTACCATCGCAAAATCCATACACAAAATGCATATCCGCGTACTCTTCATTTGTAAAACTAGGCATATCTGTTTACAGGTTGGAAAGTATGACAATTTGATCCCTGTGATAATTTCAATTGAAAATAAAATTCAGAAGGGTAAAAAAAAAGGGATAAAATTTCAATATTAATTTACAAATGTAGAAGAAAAAAAGTGCTACGGAATAAGAACCAACTTGGATAATTTGTACCAATGTAGGAAAACATACTAAGTATGAACTAAGAGAGAGCAAGTAGACGTGAGAGCAGCGTGAAATGAATCGACCGAGCTCAGGCAAAGTCCAGAAAATGCTAAAGCAATAAGCAGCATAAAACGTAAAAGAAGCTGACGAGCTGATGAGCTGTTACTGATTGACTCGCCTTTTGTACCCGCGAGTGGGATGCGCGCGCAGGAAGGTTGGAATACATCTGCATATCACTAGGAGTCCATATGCAGATAGTCACGAATTTGCATACATTCCATTTACTCACCATCGTTTCGTTTGCCGAATTTTGACGAACGCCCTTTTCAGTGATGTATTTTAAACAAAAGGCTAAATTTCTCCTGAACTAGAACACCGATATAGTTTGTTGTGGGCTCATTCTAAAGCTTGTGGAATGGAGAAATCTTTGGTAAATTTGACCGATTGTAGCTTGAACGGTGTTTGCAGAATTGCCGGTTAAAGAATTTGGTGACAACTCGATTTTAAACTTCGCCAATGTTTTAACGCTTGTAGCTCGCCGTCAAATTAAGTTATCCTGATGTAAATGTTGCCACCTGATAGGATTCGTTCTGCTGTTTCCAAATATGTACTTATTTTGCGGGTAAATCTTTAAATAAGCTCACAAATTTGGGTTTTTTCAGACGGGATGAAAAAAAACAGATTTTTCTTCATCTACCATAATTCGGAAACGGTTAGATATAGGACAGGGTTTCTATGGTGTTTTATGCTCCCCATGGGCTGTTCTATCCCCTCCTTTCGTTTGGCAGATTATGTCAGACTCACCCTGTATATATATTCAACATTGTGGCGACACGCACGTACATTCCAATTGACTACGAATGTGCGTGTCGAGCTGTAGTACCATGAGTCAGCCGAGGTATTCTCACGACAGTTACTGGACATTTTGAACGGACAGCTGCCAGTTAACGAGACATCAAAACGAATATAATTTCCTGATATTTTTTGTAATTTATTGGCATCGAATAAAGAACTGATCGAAAAAGTATTTTCTAATATTCAAGTTTATTATAGGAATCGCGATTGGCTCCGTGAACGAGCTATCCTTGCCGCGAAGAATAAATATGTCTATCAACTTAATAATGTTATTCAATCCAGCATTCAAAGTGAGGAAATTACATATATGTCGATAGACACTGTTGTTGAAGCAGATAAAGTAGTTAATTATCCTTCGGAATTTTTTAACTTACTTGATCTGCCACCACACATATTAAAATTGAAAATAGGTGTGCCAGTTATCATGTTGCGGAATATTAATCAACCAAAACTCTGCAACGGCACGCGACTCGCAGTTAAGAAAGTAATGAACAACATAGTGGAAGATTTTAACGGTTCCATTCAAAGGTGAAGATGTCCTCATTCATCGAATTCCCATGATTCCGACCGATACACCATTTAAATTTAAAAGATTGCAATTTCCAATTCGATTGACGTTCGCAATCACAATCAATAAATTTCAAGGTTAGTATTTAGAAATGTGTGGTTTAGATTTAGATGCGGAATGCTTCTCACATGGGAAACTGTATGTTTGCTTTGTTTTGTTTCTCATTTCTCATCCATGCAACCACAATGTGCCACAGCAAAAGCGAGGCAGAGTACAGCTAGTATATACAGGGTGGGTGAAAAGTTCTGCAACAATATAAAAAAAGTGCATTTTCCCTTATAGAACTTGTGGATTGTTAAATAATTATGTGTAATTCATCGATAAATAAATATTCTTACTAAAAATATCTGTTTTTCACGTAGGTCTTTATTTATGGCTAAAGAAAATACAAGAAAAGCGATAATATCATTCCATAAGGCAGGCTGGAGGCATATAGACGCCGTTAACAGCTGCAAACAACTTTTTACAATGTATCACGAACGATATCACGGTTCTGTGTGGTACGCACCACTAGTGATCGACCTCGTAGTGGAAGACATAGAACCATAAACATACCACGAATTCGTGATATTATCCGAAAAATTATATCCAGTAATCCTCGAAGACCAATGAGGAAGATGTCCTCCGAGATCAACGTTAGTACTGAAAGAATCCGTCAAATTCTTAAAAATGAACTAAGACTTTGCCCTTATAAACTGTAAAAAGTTCATTATCTAACTCAGAAAAGAAAAACAACTAGACTCAAAATATTTCGCAAGCTGCTGAGTCGAGTTGCTCGAAATGCTCATAGAACATTCTTTTTCAGCGATGAAACTCTTTTCACGATACAGCAAGTTGTGAACAAACAAAATGACAGAATAATTATCCCAGATGTCCGAACTTCAAATGAGAGAGGGAGAATCCTTTCAAAGCAAGCCAATCCTCAATCTGTGATGGTTAGGGTAGGAGTTTCTTCCTAATGGAATACTCCTCTCGTTTTCATGCCTCAATATGTAAAAGTGAATGCTGAGAGAAAAAAAAAATTATCGAACCTCTCCGAGATCACTGAGCTCCTGCACTCTTCCCAGGACAGTCCTGGACATTTCAGCAGGATTCTGCATCAGCACATAAGGCATGAAACAATCAGAAATTTTTTGCAGACCTTTCCCCTTCATTTATTGCAGCCCACAGACTGGCCTCCGTATTCACCAGATTTAACCCCTATGGATTACTGTATCTGTTCAGTTTTGAAGAGGGAAGCTTGTTAAAAAATACGCAGTAGTTTGATATTGTTCAAACAATCACTAAAGGCTGCGTAGGAAAAATTAGATGTAAATATGTTGCGGCTTGCTGTTGATAAACTCCCGGAAAGATTAAGAGCCTGCATTAAAGTCAAGGTGACTATTTTGAAGTTGCTTAAGTTTTTTTTTTTTTTTTTTTTTTTTGATCATTAGTAGAAAATAAAGTTTATTTTTTACCTATTGCTTCGATCTAGTTTTTTATTCAATGCCTTTTATTTGTTGCAGAACTTTTCACCCACCTTGTATATTTGTAGTTTTGGGTTAAGGATGTTCTACAAGAACATACATTTATTTGGATTTTGTCCTATCTTAAGAAATAATAACGATAAATTGCTTTTTAATTTTGATGTGTTTTGACGTATTAATTTGAACTGCATACGCTTTAAACTGTAAAAATAATAATAAAACTATTTTACGCGTATTTTATAATGATAATCACATTGCTAAATTTCTCTAAGTCTTACATTATCTACAAGTAAATATTTGGTCATTTTTGTAATTTAGACGTTTTGCAATATATTTAGAAAAGTTTTGTAGAAATTATATATATATCTTAAAACTGGTGCATTTTAAAGAAAATGTAATTCCTCATGTAATTTCAGAGAAAGATTTGTTTTGAAAAAGAAATTAAGACCAGTAACTTAAGCAAAAGACAAAATATTTTGGATCACCTGTAAAAAGTAATGTGTGAAATGCAGTTTGGTTGCAGCATGTCATTACGAGGATCCTTTAACTTATTGGTATAAATATGTATGATGCTACATATTAGTGGAGATATAACGGTTTCTTTAAAAAATTGAATAAAAAATCACATTTAAATTATAGCACAAAGGGTATTAGACCCAGTGCAAGGACATTTTACATACTACAAGGAAACGCGGCATACTACATTGAACATCGCATACTGGAATCAGAATGCAAAGTGTTAACCCTACAAGGCTCAATTTTTTTTTAGTGCGCGACAAAAATATATAGGTTGTAATTAGTGATCAGAAGATAGAGAAAACTAAAAATAAAAATAAAACCATATTTTACGGAAAAATCAACTTTTTAGCTCAACGTACCGTATGTGGAACATACATAAAAATATGATTTACTAATACGTTTACTATTGTAATAAAAAAAAAAAAAAAAAAAAAAAAAAAAAAAAAACCCTTACCTCTGCAAAATATACGGTATTCTTTATAACACACAGTATTTTTTTTTTCGAGTCAAAACTGTTCAATAACTATTCTTTTTTTTATTTTTGAATTCAGATAAACGACTAACGTATCACTTTCATTCAAATTTCATACTGAGTGCACTGTAACAAAAACACGAAACACATCTTTAAGTAAAGATTCGTATTAATACTTTGCTAAATGTCAGTAGCTTCTATCAAGATGTCAAGAGACGCCGCTACTAATAGTTTTATAACTATAGGTACGATTAAAGTCGGTGTTCCACATATGGAACTTGGTGCCTTGTAGGGTTAAATTACTTAATATGAAAAATTTTACTAAATAATTTTAGATATTTTACTAAATAATTTTTTAAGTACGTACGCGCAAGCTTTTCAAAAATATTATTTGCATAATTTAATAGCCAACATTATTGAGTTACCTATATGAAAACACCAAAATTCGAAAAAGTAAATTCGAAAAGTTATGAGAGATAGAATGAACATAATTTCAATTATAAGCAACTATCGCAAAAAATATGCTTCGATTATAAATAATTAAATAAGATCCACTATGACACAAAGAGGAAGACGCGTAAGAATAATTTGAAAGTATGAAAAAATGTGCAGCAACCACGCCTCATTTTAGTTTAAAGTTAAAATATCATTCTTCGTTTCTTCAACACAAATAAAATGTTGTTAGAATTTATTATTATTGTTATTACCAGTTTTTTTTTTTCTAATTTTCTATTCATTATTTTTCAATTCATTAACTCTTTGTATTTTACTTTCACAAAACATGTATAAAACTGAAATGGTATAATTACACCGGTCAAGGAAAAAAAAAATAATCTCGTGTGCCACTCACACGATTTTCTCTTACCTGCATTTCAATATTATAAAGATTAATTGCATATTAAGTATTAAAATGAATAATGTAAGATAATAAATTCCAATGTTATTTAAAAATAATCTAAGTTAGATTCATGAACAAATTTACTTGACGTATCATTCTGTGTGAATGTGGCTACCACTTCCTGCACAACTCGTTTAATTATAGTACCCACATTTATTTATTAAAAAAAAAAAAAAAAAAAAAAAAGAGGATGCTATTAATTTGCCTTAAAAATTCCCAGTCTCAATTAAATGCTTCAAAAAGCAACTTCCAAATACCAAATTTGAATTTCTTGTAGTTGTTTGTTGTTAAGTTATCCTGATAATAGATTTACATAAAGATCAAAAGTTTAACATCCGTAATGAAGGCACTTGAAAATGTCATATTATTCAAAGAATCACAGATGAAAATTAACACAGTGAAATATAGCAAATAATTCGCATCAACTACATTCACTAGAAAAGAAAGTTTAGCTCAATTTTTGGGTAGCCCTGAATAATGTCTATAATCAATTTGCGGTATAAACAATATTCTGTACTTAATTTTGGTTTTATATGGAAAACATATAAC
Organism: Salticus scenicus; assembly: GCA_963930645.1. NCBI lineage: Eukaryota > Metazoa > Arthropoda > Arachnida > Araneae > Salticidae > Salticus > Salticus scenicus. The sequence continues at coordinate 187,184,147 of OZ005659.1, forward strand.
ACAAAATGAATTATAATATCAGCCATTTTCAAGTATAGCCCTAATGCACTATCTACCAATAAGTATATTGACAGTTGGTAGACATAATTTATTTCTGTCATCTTGGATGTTCCTGTTAACGAACCATTTTTCTTTCTCTACGAAAAATTTAGTGTAGTATCCCTACACGATACGCATATGAATTCCAAGTTTTTGTTTTTTACAGCTTTTATTTATTTATTTATTTATTTATTTTTTAAGATATGCTGCGCAACACACAGAGAGACAGACAGATACCCATAGATACACACACCCACACCAACCACTAAAAACATGATAATTGCATTCTACGGAATCACGCTATGATAAGACAACAAGTAAACATTATATAAATGTCTACTTTGTGTCACATTATCTACACTAAGCGGACATGTTTGTAAATAGAGAATGTGACGAAAATAAGACATTAATATAAATTTTACTTGCCGTTTTGGATAGCATTACGCAAAAGATACATTAATTCATTGAAATAAATTCTTTTCAATACATAATATAAGCCCAAGAAGAAGTGCGATGTAATTGACAGTGTATTTGAAAATTGATAGCGTAATTTTAATGTATAAATATACTTTATTAGCCAGAACCAAAGAGTGTTCGATGAAATTTGAATACAAATCTCTTAAAGTAACTTCAAAGCATCACTGGCGTTTTGATATAATTTCTTTTAAAACCCATCTTTTGAAATCATGAGAGATGTGAATGGAAATGGATCAGACACTAAATTTTATATATTTTGTTTCATGTAGAAAATAATATTTATACTGTGAATATAAACAGAACAAAAAAAGCAAATAAGGAAATAAGGAAGTAATATATATATATATATATATATATATTAATTAATAGCACTTAGTCACCTAAAATTCGTTATTATTATTTTTAAAGCCCATATTTCAAATTCATAGAGATATAAAGTCAAGTGCTGCATCAGCAACTTTTAACCCGTTAAGGTATTTTGCATTGATATTTTCCTAACAAATTCACTCAGTAAAAATCATTTATTAAAGTTACCTATTATTTATTAAAAATATCTTCCATGATGAATGCAGACGATTTTCACTCTAGGGAAGAATAACAAAGTTATTGTGATGCTTATCTAGATAAAACTAAATATCCGAAAAAAGGTCAATTTCATTCTCTATATAACATCCTTAAATGAGGGGGAAGGGGTTGTGATATGCTCCAACATACATAAAACGATTTCCAGTTAAATATGACTATTATAAACAAATCTTTCAATTTCATAATGATTCTTTATAAATAATAATAATAATAATTTTCTTATGCACATTTATACAAAATTTGCCCTGTATCATATTTTAAAATTTTTAGAAATAGCTGGATGACAACGCCCTTTCTTGAACAAATTTCACCAAAATTTTGACAGACACTAATTTATATCAAGACATTACTACATATTTTAATAATGACGCAAAATATATACTATGCGTTAGAATATATTTTCTCAATTAAATATTATTTAAAAAAAAATGCACAAGCATAAATGTTTACAAAGTGCTTTTTTACGTAACTTAATGGCGAAATTTTTATGTGTATATATAGTATATATATCAAAAATGTTTAGTGGGGATATTATATTTTAGTGGGGAATTTTCATGCTAAAGGTCAAAAGAAGTTACCCTTAACTTTACCCGACGTTGCTTAGCAATGAATTAATTGCGCTAAATTAGAATAGTAGTTTACGTCCAATAATGTATGTATATATATATATACACACTGTGACCAATAAATTCTCATACAACTTTTGAAGCACGTTAAAAAGATGTACACATGTGTTACTACAGTCCCAATTATTTTGCAGGCAATTTAGCGCTAGGTATAAAGCTGTTGCAATTGTAAATGTTGTATTTATTATAATTTTTCTTTACCTAGGTAGAATGAAAAAAATGTGATAAATAAATTCATCAAAGGAGTGTAGTCGATTGAAATTTTCAGAGACTTGAAAGCCCTGAGGGTGAAGAGAGATTTCATTTGCTGAACTATCAGAAGGTGTAATGAGACGTCATATGTCGATGACAGAAAAAGATTTGGCAGACCGAAGTCCGTTAGGACAAAAGAAGCTGTGAAAATGGTCAGGGAAAGGATACGACGAATCGGACAAAAATCTGCTAGAAAACTAGCACGAGAGCTCAAAACATTGAGGGGATCAATGGTAAACATTCTGAAAAAGGACCTTGGGTGAAAGGATTATAGAAAACGTAAAATTCACGGAGTTTCGTATTCTGATAAGATGAAAAGGAAGCAAAGGTTGGAAGAAATTCTTGGTTGGCACGCTTGGGATGAATTTGTCTTTTAGACGAGAAACTATTCATTTTACAGCAAAGTCTGAACGGAAAATGACAGAGTAGGGTCAGTTTCTATTGATAACATCTCGGAGTGACAGCATTAAGGATCCTTCAGAGACTGGCTTCAAGTTCGGTTTCTTTTGATATCCCTTTGATGTGGGGATCGAATTGACGCGAAGCAGCAGAGAGATTTTCTTCGCTGACAAACCTCCTACTGCGATTGAAATTGGGTCACTTTTGTAAAAGAGCAGTAAAAAGTAATGTCCTTCATTGTAAATGTGTGCAAAATGTCAACGGTCGATTTCGGACAATGGATAATTTAGGGGTTTTGAAGCGCTGCATCGTTGCTAGTATCTGAAGGATCCTTTACGTTCCGCGTTATCAAAATGCTTCGTCTCGGATGATTAAGGCCGCTATTTCCAAAAGCGGAAAACTCCAGTTAGTCTTCATTGATAAAGGGATAAAATTCAATGCCCAATATTATAAAACTGATGTTTTGGAAAAAGGTTTTACCACCTAATGTCCAGAGTATGTATGGGGTGGAATATTTCTGCTTCCGACAAGATGATACCTCTTCTCATACAGCACGTTTGGTTCTGGGGTGGTGCAGTGAAAATTTAGCTGACTTTTTGCCAAAGAACGAATGACCTCCCAACTCCACCGATCTTAACCCGCTTGATTATTTTGTGTGGTCATATATGCTCTCTCAACTGAATAACTATAAAATTACCGATTTCAGCAAATTCAAAAATGTAATTCAAACGATATGACAGGAAATGTCAATGGAAGCCGTGCGTGCCGAATGTGATGGATTTGAAAAGAGACTTAAGCTCGTTACGAAACTAAAGGCGGATTTATTCCAAAGCATTTATTGTAAAGATACTCAATGAATACTACTTTAATTCTATGCAAATAGTTTTTTTATAATTTACTTTGTGTTAATGTAATAAAAAATTGAATGTGTATGAAAACTTATTGGTCATGGTGCATATGTATTAAATAAATATTGTAATATCCAAATACATATCCTTTACAAATTGAACTGTATTTCTGTTGATCTCAAAAAAGTGATATTTTGCTCGTAACTGTAAAACAGTGTTAGGTAAAGTGATGTGGTTTTTAAGAACGTATTTTGAATGTAACGCATAATTGGTTTTAAGCATTCAAATTCCGTATAATAAATTGTGCACTTTTACAAACATATTATTCGATATATAAGTTAAAATTTGATACAATTTTAAACGATATGTTAATTAAAGTGTAATATCTGAGTGCGATTACGTTCGATGTATTTAATGCAATTTTAAATAAATTATTGATTTATGTTTACAAACTAATGCAGCGTTTCTCGATTTTTACGTATACGCTTCACAGTCACAAACACAGTGTGCCATGCTACTCATAAGTGTATAAATATCACTGTAAATGTATATTCATTTATTTTTATTTTTATTTTTATTTTTATCTTTATTATTATTATTTTTTAATTTATGCCAGAATGAGTTTTGATTTGCTTGACAATTAGTAATTACAAATATATATATATATATATATATATATATATATATATATATATATATATGTGGGAAGTTCCTTGCACAGCCAACAGATGGCGCTGCCTCCGATGCTTATCTTTGAACGAGATGACGAACGGGAGTTAGTTTTAGATCTGACTGCAGTGGAAAGCGGTTGAGACCGTCAGCGCGAAGGCTGATGTGGTCATTTAGTCCTAATTTGAGCACAGAATGCTCATAATAGTTGTGTAGAGCCATGGAGGGCTCAATGCATCCATCTCACATATTTGATAAAGTGCGCGAAGGTACTTTTGTGAATTCTAAGTGTGAGCAAGTGCTTAAATGTTACTTTGTTACGGTTATACTGATGAAGAGAGCTTATTGTGTGCTAAGCCTCGAAACCAGCAGTTGGTTAATTATTAAAATTCTGCTATTATCATTTTTTCTTTGTGTATCTTGTGTTGTATGTGTGTTACGTAATAAATGTTTAGTCATCTAAGTCGCAACTCATCATTGCCCCACCTCTAGACGCCCAGCCAAGATTCTACAAGTGGGGGCTCTGCCGCGATATTATGGCAGCAACAAGTTATAAAAGGTAACTTTTATATATTTATCATTCTGTTTGATAATAGGAAATAATGATTAATGCATGTATTGAGCAAAAAGAGTTTGAGTTACTATTTTGAATTAGAAATTAATGGTGAAATATTTTTTTTGAGAACAGTTTTGGTTTCACTGTGTGATGAAATAATATAAATACATTACTTGAGAAGAATGAATAGAAATAAGAATTATGATTGAAAAGATATTCTGAATAATCATTTCGTATTTTGCTTATTGTTGTTTTTAATATTATTTTAACAATATTATAACAATATTATTTTAAAACGAAAGTGATAAAAATTATTAAATAGAGAACAATAATGGTAATATTATGTGTATATAATAATAATTAAGAAATATATAAGATGTTCTAAATATTCTGTTGCATAATACAAATTGCTCTGAATGTTCTTATTTAAAAATCATGATAATTTTGATTTGAGAACAAAAAGCATAGAATCATTTTTAAGAAAAATGTTCCAATATTATTTTGTTTCTATTTAAGTATGATATTAATTTGGTAGAAATATTGAAACATTTTCTGGTATAAGTAATTATTTAGAGTTATAATGGCCCAAAACGTGTTACAAGGTATTAGAAACGCCGATTATGAACAATTGCTGAAGAATTAGGCCTAACTGTTTCGGCAGAAGCTAAGGTAGTTGAAATCAAAACTTTGATTGAGAGTTCTGATATTTATAAAAATGATTTAGAATTTGTTAGAGGTGTTATTAAAATGTTAGTAGAAGAACAAAAATTGAAATCTGTAGAAGAACAAACCAAAATTGAGATAGAAAGAATTAAATTATCCCAGTTAGAAAAAGAAATAGAGCTTCAAAATTTAAAGTTACAGGCTGCAGCAAATAATTCTAGTAATAATGTTGAGCAATCAAATTCAGAAACTACTTCACAATCATTAGAAAATTTAATTAGAAGTATTCGAACATTAACCATCTCAGTACCTGAGAAACCGGAAGCTTTCCACTTATTTTTTCAATCCCTTGAAAAAGCATTCGTTTCTAAAAATGTACCGTCTAAATTCAAATCGGAAATATTGATTAATTTATTGGGAGATAAATTTAATCAGGTTTTTGCGTATGTAACCACAAAGAAATTAACGATTATGAAAAAGTTAAGGAATTAATTTTAAGACAATTTCAACCAACGCCGCGTGAATGTTTAAGTAATTTTAAAAATGCGCTGCGTAATCCGTCAGAATCTCATGTCCAGTTCGCTTCCCGTCTAAGCGCTTCTTTTGATTACTATGGTAGATTGAGAGGGGTTAACGACGTTAAGCAATTGTGTGATCTTATAGTTTCTGATAAATTATATGAAACGTTGGATTCTAGAACTAGGGAACATATTAGTGTTCGAGAAGGTCAAAATTGGTTTAAACCCAACGAATTAGGTCGGGAGTGTGATTTATTCTACTCTTCTAGAGGAAAATCATTAATTAAAGCTAATAATACGCGAAACGAAAGTTCAGAAAATAAGCGGTTTGTAAACAAAACTCTTTTTAGAAAGACACATTATAATAATAAAGATCCCATAGTACGTAATTCGGTATCTAATCAAACTCACGAAAAGCATGAAAGAATGTGTTACATTTGTGGTGCAAAAGGGAAAACATTTCATTTTGCTAGAGTCTGCCCTAAACGTATTTCAGAAAAAAAAAAGAATTCCGTGAAAATCTTCCAACGAATTCAGTAGTTCAATCCGAAACAAGTCCGAGTAACCTAATTGTTAATGAGCTCGAATATGTTGATATTTTAGTGGATGATATTCCACTTAAAGGGTTAAAAGATTCAGGTTTTTCGATTCTAATTGTAAATAAAAATAGCATTCCACAGACTAAAAATGTTATTTCTTCAACCACTCTAGTTAACTGCTTTAATGAAAAGAAAGATGCAAATCTGACTGAATTTAAAATATCTTTACCTAATCATGATTCAATAAATGTAATCGGGGCTTTTTGCAACAATTTGTCATGTGACGTATTTCTCCCTGGTAATGTCTTTCATATTTTGAAACAACAAAATAAAGAGGAAACACATGTTTCGAATTCTACCGACATAGGGGGGGGGGAATTTTCTGAGTTCGGGGGAAAGCGATTTCGATGGAGCAAGTGAGTGTACTTTTTCTTTATTTGATCGAAGAGAAAATGAAATAGATTCTTTTTTTTTCAAATATGTGTAATTTTTCAGAAGAAGCAAAATTCGATGTCACTCACATTTTAGATAAGTCGTTAAAAGAGAGATTAAGCGAGTTAATAAAAAGTTATAAGCCAGTTAAAACAAAAAGTACTAATTTAAAAATGTCCATTATTTTATCTGATGATACACCAGTATGTTTACGCTCTCGCAGATTATCATTTGTAGAGAAATCAGAGGTGGACAGACAAATTGACCAGTGGTTAAAAGATGGTATAATTAGAGAAAGTACGTCAAATTATGCTTCGCCAATAGTGGTGTGTAGGAAAAAAGATGGATGAATAAGGTTATGCTGTGATTATCGTGCTTTAAATAAGAAAATTATTAAAGATAAATACCCGTTGCCAAATATTGAGGATTTATTTGATAGATTAGGGAAGGGTAAAGTTTTTTCGACACTAGATTTAAAGAATGCGTTTTTACAAGTTGAAGTAGAGGAAAAAAGTAGGAAATATACAGCTTTTGTGACCGATAATGCCCAGTATGAGTTTCTAAAAGTTCCCTATGGATTACGTAATAGCCCCTTAGTATTTCAAAGATATGTAAATTATGTGTTTAAAGACCTATTAAAAGATGGTACTGTAATTATTTATTTAGATGATATAATTATTCCATCTAAAGATGAGAATGAAGGGTTAGATAAATTAAAACGTGTGTTAGAAACGGCATCAAAATTTGGTCTAGAGTTAAATTTAAAGAAATGTCAGTTTTTGAAACGAAAGATCGATTTCTTAGGTCACATAATTGAGAATGGCACGATTAAACCCTCAGTAGAAAAAACTCTTGCAGTACAAAATTTCCCAGAACCCCGTAATGGTAGGGAAGTGCAGAGTTTCTTAGGTTTAACGGGTTACTTTAGAAAATATATTCGTTCATATGCCAACATAGCAAGACCACTTAGTGACTTATTACGTGCTTCCACTCCATTTAAATTCGAGCAAGAGCAGAAATTGGCTTTTCAAAAGCTGAAAGACATTTTATCTAATACGCCTGTCTTACACCTTTTTAAACAAGGCTATAAGTTAGAAGTTCATACAGATGCATCTAAATTAGGATTCGGTGCAATCTTATTACAACAAGATGACGACGGACAAAACTATCCAATCCATTATATGAGTAAAAAGACCTCTGTACAAGAAGAAAAATACTGTAGTTATGAGTTAGAAGTGTTAGCGATAGTAGAAGCCCTTAAAAAATTTAGGAACTATTTATTAGGTAGTAAATTTAAAATTTATACTGACTGTCAAGCGTTCACTAAAACTTTAGATAAACGTGAATTGACACCTAAGGTAGCCAGGTGGTCTTTCCTGCTACAGGAATTCGATTACGAAGTAGAACATCGTCCAGGGAAACAAATGCAGCATGTTGACGCGCTTAGCAGACACCCTGTAATGACTGTAACATCTGATACTCTCACTCATCGTATTGCTACTGCTCAAGAAAATGATGAGTTTATCAACACTATGAAATCTCTTTTACAACAAAACCAAAATGACGGAATATGTGTTAAAAAATAATATTTTATATAAAGTGTTAAATGATAGGGATGTACTAATTGTCCCAGAGACCATGCAACTTGAGGTCATAAAGAAATGCAATGCCTTAGGACATTTTTCGGTTAATAAAACTGAAGAGTTAGTTAAACGCGACTATTACTTTTCTAATATGAAAAAATGCGTAGATAATGTTGTAAAAAGTTGTGTAGAATGTATACTTGTAAATAAGAAACAGGGAAAAGGAGAAGGTTTTTTGAACCCTATCCCTAAAGGAGATATACCATTATCTACGTATCATATCGATTTTGTGGGTCCTTTACCGACCACTAATAAAAAGTATAATCACATTTTCACTGTCATCGATGGATTTAGTAAATTTTCGTGGCTATATCCGGTGAAATCAACTTCTTCAGCAGACGCCTTGCAAAAATTAAAACAGCAAGCTGCTATTTTCGGTAACCGCGCAAGAATAATATCTGATCGTGGACCTGCGTTCATATCGAAGGAGTTTGCAGGTTACTGTGTATCCGAGGGAACCGAACATGACACCATCACAACCGGAATCCCAAGAGGGAATGGTCAAATTGAGAGACTTCATTGAACAATCATTCCTGTATTATCCAAGTTATGTATAAATGACCCTAACAAGTGGTACAAGTTTGTTGAGGTTGTCCAGAGAACTATTAATTCCACCGTATCAAGAAGTACCAAAAGAACTCCGTTCGAATTGCTCACTGGAGTAACAATGAGAAAGAAATAAGATAAGAGAATACTTGAACTCCTCGAAGAGGAAAGGATAAATTCCATGCTTGATAATCTTAACACAATTCGTGAAGAAGCAAGAAAAAACATTCTTAAGATTCAAGAAGAAAATCGCCGATGTTACAACAAGAAGAGAAAGAAAGCCCATGTGTATAAAATTAATGATCTAGTTGCCATCCAGCGAACTCAGTTTGGAACCGGCATGAAACTAAGACCAAAATTCTTAGGTCCTTATAAAGTTGTACGAGTAAAGACCAAAGACAGATATGAAGTCGAGAAGATAGGTGATCACGAAGGACCGATACATACTAGTACTTCTGCAGACCATATAAAATTATGGTCCACAAACTAAACTAAAATCCAATAATATGGACTGATAACTGTGTAAGTTAACTGTGAATTTTTATGTACATAATTTTTTTTTAATGTCTGTTTCTCTTTTTTGTTTTTTCTTTTAATGGTATTTTGCAGATATCCTTTAGTACCCCAGGCTGGCTCGACGGTGAGGTCACCGCACATCAGAATGGCAGAGCGTTGTGGGAAGTTCCTTGCACAGCCAACAGATGGCGCTGCCTCCGATGCTTATCTTTGAACGAGATGACGAACGGGAGTTAGTTCTAGATCTGGCTGCAGTGGAAAGCGGTTGAGACCGTCAGCGCGAAGGCTGATGTGGTCATTTAGTCCTAATTTGAGCACAGAATGCTCATAATAGTTGTGTAGAGCCATGGAGGGCTCAATGCATCCATCTCACATATTTGATAAAGTGCGCGAAGGTACTTTTGTGAATTCTAAGTGTGAGCAAGTGCTTAAATGTTACTTTGTTACGGTTATACTGATAAAGAGAGCTTATTGTATGCTAAGCCTCGAAACCAGCAGTTGGTTAATTATTCAAATTCTGCTATTATCATTTTTTCTTTGTGTATCTTGTGTTGTATGTGTGTTACGTAATAAATGTTTAGTCATCTAAGTCGCAACTCATCATTGCCCCACCCCTAGACGCCCAGCCAAGATTCTACATATATATATATATATATACCCAAGTTAAAATTCATGCTAGTACCAGCAACAAAAATAGGCTAGTTATTGCTATGTATTGCTATGTCTGCTAGATTTTCATACTATTATATGCTTTATAATGCTAGCCAGCATCTAATGCTATATTAGCTAGCTAACACAGCAAAAGCATGGCAAGCTATGTACAAGCATGTTATGCTTATTTGCTGTTTAAGCTTCTTCCAAAGCATGGAGAGGTATGTACCTTAACAAGCTATTATATGCTTTTTCATGCTTGCCAGCATAACATGCTATGTAGGTAGCTTAGGTAGAAATAGCATGGCATGCTGTATCCCAGTAAGAAGTGCTAACTTGCTGCACAAGCTTCTTCCAATCATGGCAAGGTATGCACCTTAATAAGCTATTATATGCTTTTTTTATGCTTGCTAGCATAATATGCTATGTAGGCAGCTTAGGCAGAAATAGCATGGCATGCTATATCCCAGTAAGAAGTGCTAACTTGCTGCACAAGCTTCTTCCAATCATGGCAAGGTATGTACCTTAACAAGCTATTATGTATACTTTTTTATGCTTGCCAGCATAATGTGCTATATAGGCAGCTTAAGTAGAAATAGCATGGTATGCTATATCCCAGTAAGAAGTGCTAACTTGCTACACAAGCTTCTTTCAATCATAGCAAGGTATGTACCTTAATAAGCTATTACATGCTTTTTTTTTGCTTGCCAGCATAATATGCTAAGTAGGCAGCTTAGGTAGAAAATAGCATGGCATGCTATATGCCAGTAAGAAGTGCTAATTTGCTGCACAAGCTTCTTACAGTCATGACAAGGTAGGTACCACAATGAACAATTGTGTGCTTGTTTATGCTTACCAGCTTCAAATGCTATGTAGGCAGCTTATGTAGAAGCAACCTGAGGTGCTATGTGCCAGTAAGATGTGCTAATTTGCTACACAAGCTTCTTCCAATCATGGCAAGGTAGATATCACATCACAATGAACCATTTTATTCCTTTTTAATGCTTGCAAATATCATATGCAATGTACCAAAGTTAAGCAGCAAGATGCATTAATTTGCTTTTTATGATTGGAACAAGCCCTGTAGCATAGATATATTTCCCAACGTTGGCGAATTACGCCGTTTATTGATCATTCTTTATCAATATTGGCCAATATCTGTAATGCAAAATTGAAAGTTCATAAAAGTTTTTATATTTAGGATTTTAGCTCATGTTTTTCTTTTTATTAATTTTATAAAGTATGGAAAACTGGTAATTAATGCTTTAAATTTTGGGAGTGCACCTGAAAAAATTTACCAATACTGATAAACATCACACCGAAGAATGGCAATTACGATTCAGCCAATCAGAGACAAGCCGCCATCTTGCCTTAGAATTGTAAATAAACAATCTACTGTTTCTTCCATGGATGTACTTTACCCAAACTTTTGCGATAAAAGATAAGTAATATTTAATTGATTTCTTTATATATATCGTAGCATTTTTTTTTTTTTTTTTTAATCATAGCCTATTTAAATTTATATAACGTTAAATTTGATTACAGCGTGGAAGAATTCTTTCCGCAATGTAGGCTTAAATAGAATAAGCAATTTATTTTTTTCCTTTTATAAACAAATTAATATAAGACTTCGTATTATTTTGCTTGCCATTATTTTGATTTTCTCAAATATCAATATTCCGAATAATAATAGTATGACTAGTTTGAAATGATCTGCTGTATTTGTTTTATTATTTAATCAACACTGTTTGCTTTATTTACGCATGTTAAATATAATCGTAGTACTAACAACGGCGATATTGGAAATTAAAATATTAGAAAGACTAAGTTTGCTTTTCATAAGTATTGTAATGTGAGTGATATGTTAAATCTGCTTTGATATATTCATATCAGTTATATGTTGTATGAGTGCTGACATTAATTCAGTAAGGTGGAAAATGTACATATTTCAGTAAAAATACCTTTTTCTTGTAATATTTAAGTAGATTTTCATGTTATTACTTAAATTTACTCTATAGTATGTAAAATTTGTAATAACTTTTTAGATACCAAAAAAAATTCTAATTTTTATAAACAACTAAGAAAAGCATTTACTTTGTTCATCAACTATGTGTTATTGCCTGATACTTTTTTTTTTCAGATATGTTGGTAAAAATAACACAGCAAACGCTGAGCTTTCATGTCGCATGTGACAGTTATTATTATTATTAGTAGTAGTAGTATTTTTTTTTTTTTTTTTTGTATTTACGTTGAAAGAGGTCATCAATTGATAATTCTACAGACAAAAATAGTGTTATTCAATACAAAAGTTACTTATCATTACAGATGTAAACATATAGTAATCACATATGAAATAGCATAACTATACACAATTTGTGACTTTAAAATTTGTTAATTATAATTTATTATACTTATTAAATGTATGAAGAATAGGAAGCATTTGCATATGATATTGATTTTTAAAATTTAAAGAGAGGCGTATTTAAATATTATATGTTTAAATAAAAAAATATGCTTTTGAGTCTTTTCATATCAGGCATAGGTTACTAACACCCTCCTCTTCCTTGAACTCTCTCTGAAAAAATTTTTAATTTTTGAAATTTAGGGTAATACTTTTACAGTGAAACATCGATAATCTAAAACCCTATAAATCGTCACTGATGACCTTTTTTACACATACCCTTTTTTCTTCTTCACCCATAATCATAAACCGTAATATTCAAGTTACTTTGACCTTGGCACAGCATAATGCTGACTATTATGTATTGTCAGTAAAGTTTATGGATTTCCATTTAATTTTACAGATCTACGTATCAATATGTTTTTTTCATGTATTGATCAAAATGTTGATAAAAATTCTAAAAAAGAAAACTAATTTTTTTGGCTAAGCTTTACTATACGGCACCCGTTGCTTATTGCCGTTGTTTTGATCACGTGATATGATGGTGATTCGAGACCCGAATCAGAGTATCGATACTTTTTTCTGTTGTATCGAAACTTTTTTTATAGCCGCCGTGGTATATGTAAGTAAGATTAATTCTAGATTTTACTGTTTTTAAATGATTTTACAAAGTTTAAAACAAAATTTTTTCAGTGTATTTTTATATTTTTGAAAATGAATTTATGAAGAAAAAAAAAGGGTAGGGCATATAATAGTCATTGCTTCAGTAGATTTTTTTCATGCATCGTGATTTAATTAGGTGCATTCAGTGATTATTTATTTATTTATAATGCTTGCGTAGCGATCTACCATCGGAATACTCACAGTTACAGTATATATTTCATGCATTTTCTGATTCATGCTCCTCAAAATAGGGGTGTCCAGTGATGTTTGTTTTTGGTTTTAATGCTTGCGAAGCAAGCATGCAGCAGCTAGTGTACTGATCGCGGCTTATACAAATTTTCATGCATTTACTGATTCATGCATCGCTAATTAGGGGTATCCAGTGATGTTTTTTTTTTTTTTGTTTTAATGCTCGCAAAGCGAGCAAACAGCAGAAAACATAGTGACCGCGGCTCCATGAATTTTCATGCTTTTACTGATTCATGCTCCACCTCCACGAATTAGGGGCGTCCAGTGATGTTTTTTTTTGGTTTTAATGCTTGCGAAGCGAGCAAACAGCAGAAAACATAGTGAAACATAAAAAAAGTGTTTCATGACCGTTTTGATTAGATTCACGACGTTGTGAAACAATTCGCAGTACCGACTCCCAAGCCGAATCAAAACACCATCATACCACGTGATCAAAACATCGGCAACGGCAATGAGCAATGGGTGCCGTATAGTAAAGCTGTTCCATTTTTTTTTGCCTCAGTATTTAGTATTGCAAATCTAAAAGTTATATATTTAAAAGAAAAAGAAATTGTTCCTGTCTTTGATTAGGCTGCTATTCAAACTATCGGTTCAATTAGTGTGGAGGCTATTTGGACTTCTTCCTTGTTGCACTGGTAGCACCACGGCCCTACTAGATCACTCCTCAGCGCCAACATCGTGAAAGCGGCCATAACAATTGACGATTTTTCTGAAATCAAATGCATTGGAAGTTAGGGTTGGCGCACAGCGTCACCACGGCAGAACTAACTTAGTTTTGTATATGAAGCTGCATAAGTTTTTTTCTGTTTGCAGAGCATTTAAATTGATTTAATTAAATTTAAAATGCAGTCTTCCAATACGCAAAAATATATGAATCATAAAAATAATTGTGGCAATAATTTAAACCAATTCATTGAAAAATAATAAATGATATTAGTCGTTTTCTTCTAAATAAAATATACTCTTCTTCAAGTTTTTGTTTTTCATGAAAGAAATGAAATAAGGACCAGAAAGAAAGAAAACAATTATTTAACAATTTTTTTAAAGGAAGAAACAAATTAAGAGGAGGCAGATCCGTACCCCTTCTTGATGAAATTGAAAATAGCAAGGTACGCAATAGTACACCATTTTACAAGATACAATGCTTATTTTCACATTTGTTTACAATTGGAATCGATAACACAAACTGATTTTCAGGGATGGCAGCGAGCGCCATCTACTTTATTCCGCAGCATGCATTGATCTTTGCAGTTTTGTTACGGCCACTTACGACGTTGGCGCCGAAGACTGATCTAGTAAGGCCGTGGTAGTGCTTACTTGGACCGTATCTGAATATAATCTCAATGCAAACATCAGAATATGAAAATCTCTGTTTCATACTAATGATTTTGCTTGTTTCAACTGCAAATTCAAACATTTAACATTTTGAAAGTGTGTAATGTGACTGATCTGCAATCTATGTTATAAACATTGCCATTAGAAATCATTGCAAAATAAATACTAAAGTCATTTTCAGAAAAATCATGCATATATTTGTATAGAAAATTGGGTTTGATTTGTATCGAATTATATTTAAATGGTTTAATTGTTAAAGAAATAGAAAAATGAATACATCTATGTAGCTGAATATACAGATTTATTTATACATATTCATAAACAGGCATATTGCGAAGTTTTTTTTTTCATAGATTGAAAATACTCATACTACGATCTGTTTTCATGTAGCATTTTTTGGTTTTACTATTGAATTTTTGAAAGCTTTATTATTTTCCTTTTTGCTTTTTTAAAATTATTTTGAGTTATTGCCCTTTTATGAAGAAGTTTAGCATCATTTAGAGTACAAAATTTCTGTGAAAATAATTAATCTCTACCCCACCCACAAAAAAAAAAAAAAGAGAAAAGATAAATTTTTATACATGTTGATGAGACATGCATTCTTTCTAAATTTTACTCCTTTATCAGTGCTAACTTATTCTCCTTGGGAAAGATTGTCTAAATAGCCTGTACCCTAATCACACCAATGGTCCGATTAGCCACTTCGTTTTGATAATGATGTTGAAATCAAAATAAACAAGAACACTGGAAATCTGTTTTTCTTTGTAAAACCAGCCCTGTAAGACAAACTATATGAAGATTTTTTTTTTTTTTTTTGGGGGGGGGGGTACAAAAGAAAAATGAGTGATGGTAAAGAATCAAACAGTTTTTACATGGACTTGAAAAGTATGTTTTCATCATTAACAGTACACTGATATGTTAATTAACAATAACAGATATATCTTAATATGTTATTGAACATGCATGCCATCAATCAAATACAAACTGAAAATAAGAAAACAAATGAAATTGAATGACATTTGATAGAATATATGTAGCACTTTGCAAATTCTTGATCTTATATGCTATGAAATTAGTATTAATTTTAATTTATTATTTGACCAGAACTTTGTGAACTTTATTGCTGTTTTATAGATTATTAATTAAAAATTTTTAACTAATTTCAAACATTATTTTAATTATTTAAGTTTTTGATAGGGATTTGTATACAGTTTTTAAAATTATTAAGAAAAAACTGATAATCTGGCAGGGTTGGCAAGTTTCTTCCAAGGTGGAAAAAACCGCGGAAAAAACCGCGGAAAAAACCATTGAAAAAACTGGCCGGAAGAAATAGGTTTCTTCCAAGTGGAAGAAATGGAAGAAACTGTTTTTCTTAAAAATTTATCCTATAAATAGCAGATTTGTAAGATACAGTGGATTCATTTATCTTATAAACAAGTTTAAGTAACTTTAATTATACCTATAAAGAATTTAATACATATTTAATTAATAATTATGAGATTTTAAGTGATCTTCGGTATCTGATGATCACGTTCCAAAATACTCAAAATCCAGTAAGGGAAAAAAAAA
Source organism: Salticus scenicus (assembly GCA_963930645.1). Taxonomy (NCBI): domain Eukaryota; kingdom Metazoa; phylum Arthropoda; class Arachnida; order Araneae; family Salticidae; genus Salticus; species Salticus scenicus. Next base: position 187,200,323 of record OZ005659.1, read on the forward strand.
AATCAGTTTCAATTTAAACAGTGTAAAGTTTTATAATCTAGGCAATTTTATTTCTTTAACTGGTAATAAATAATAGTTTGGATCATTTGCTTATACTTTCTGATAAAACAGCTCTTAACAAACATCCAGTTAATTAAGAGTACTAATATTCAATAATTACTGTCATAAAATTTTTTATATTCCTGATAGTCATATACAGTACAGTCAACTCCCTTTAATCCACAGATTTATAATCTGCAAATCCTTCTAATCCGTAATTGATTTTTTAATGAAAAAGAAATTTACATATCATATTTTTAAAAAAAATCACATTTTTAATTTTTTTAAATGAATTTTTAGCTTAATCCTTACTTTGAAACACAATTGGGGAGGAGGGGGAGTAACATTCTTGTATTTATTATCCTGCAATTCATGCAGACTAGTGCTTAAAACAAATCACTATTGCATCAACATTTAACAAAATTAATCAGTGATGAATATTATTTCCGAACTTTCAAAAATATTTTGTTTCGTATTTTTTTAATTTCTTTGTTTACATTTTATGTGTGCCGATTATTTGAATATGCTTAAATTATTTACCATCATATATGAATTGTGATAGATTAGTTTTATTAATATTGAAGAAATATTTTATCCTAAAATTATTAGAAATCGTCTTTCCATTTTGATGTCTATTTATGAATTAATAATAACTGACTCTGTATCTGCAAAAAAAACTGTAAACAAAGGCAATGATCTCTAATCTGCAAATTCCTGTGATCCGCACAACCTTTGGACAAAACTTTTGAGAGTTAGAGGGAGTTGACTGTAAATGAAATGAAAAAATTTTTAGTAGTTCAATACTGCAATTTATTTTTCAATTTAAAATAGATAAATACAAACTATCATTTTTTTTTTTTTTAATCCTAGAGAATGTGCAGGAAAGTTTAATAATAGGTATCTTAGTACTTATTGATACAGTTCATTGAGTACCAGCTTCGAGTTTATGCAAAAAAATGTATCCTCAAAAAAAAAATTGCAAATATTATGGCTAATTCCGTAATTATCACTTGCACTGTTTGAAGGTATAATATGAGATAGTATCTATACAAAAAATTCTAAAAATATTAACATTGAAAAGTAAAAACCCATCCCCTGTATATATTTAGTGTTTGTTATCAAATAACTTATTTTTCTAAAAATATTTTTAATATTAATTGGATTATAGTTTAGATTTGACATTATATTTATGCTTTGAGTGTATATAGTCCATAAATTTTAATTTTGAACATTTGTTTTTGTCTTCTGGTTGGTTTCTTCCATTTCTTCCGCTTTCTTCCACTTTCTTCCGGTTTTTTCCAGTTTCTTCCGGAAGAAACCCAACCCTGTAATCTGGCAACGTTTATTTCCCCTCGTTGCTGGATTATCAATTCTTTACTGTATTTAAATGTAATCTGTGAATATATACAGTGAAACTTGAATAATTCGAACTTGTTTAATTCGAAATTTTGGATAATTCAAATATTTTACACGGTCCCTTGAATTTTGTATTAAAATAATGTTAAAAAATCGTGGATAATTCGAATTCTATTTTGGATAATTCGAATTTTTCTTACGATTACCTTCAAAATATTACAGTAAAATGTGTTCCCGAGATTTTACTCATCTGAAGTGCATTATCAGTTTTTATAGTCTTTCAAAAGAAGGATAAAGAAATACAATAGAAGTCCCTAGCTAGTGCACCAGAAGATATGGTGCATATGTATGAACTTCGAGGTTTTTGTGAATTGAAAGTCATGTGTAATGTAGAAGATTCTATTTTTGTATCAGGTCATATGCTATGACACAAAGATTCTACCTAAAAAAGAAATAAAAATTACTTGACTATTTTTTTAAAAAGTGTTGAATAATTAAGCTCGTAAAAAATATTGATTTAATAGAGGGAGGGTGAAAGGGGTAATGTAGCGGTATTCTTAGATATAAAGTTTATGTGTTAAATCTCTCATCGTAGAGTTTTAACTTTTAATTTACCACTTTTTTTGACAAAATAGTATATGTAATTCGAATTTTTGGATATTTCGAATTTTTTTCTGGCCCCTTCAACTTCGAATTATCCAAGTTCTACTGTATATATATATATATATTTTATTTATTTTCAGGACTCAGATAACTTGTTTAAACCTTCTGTGGACCTCAGATGCAGAAATGTTTGCAGTTTTTGAAAAAGATTGAGGATATGAAGTTAATAATGTAAGTACCTTATTGTTTTTCTAAAATATTTTTTTTAGTTATAGTGAAGTGTAAGGTTGATTTTTTTTTTTTTTTTTTTTATGAACTACCGTAATTTTGGGAGTAAGCGCCACGGCACTTATGAGTTATTAAATAGCCGATGTGGCACTTCTACCGGGTGCGACGCATATAATAGATAATTTATGAACAATAGATAATTTAGATACAAAATGAAAATTTATAGTAGTACTGAAAATTATTTCAACTGAATTATTCATTTGAGTATTCACTTGCTGTATAAATACAAATTTTTCGCATATTTTTGAGTAAAATTTGATAACATATTAAATATGAAAGAAACGCCTCTCTCTCATTGAAATCCGAGCCGGACGCTTAGGTGATGTTCCTTGTAAGTAAAAGAAATCAATGGTATCCAAAGAATTAATTAACTTTCGAAAAAGCTAAAATAGTGCTTGCCTATTTTCGCTAAAATGCTAAAGTAAATTTTTTGCCAGGTTAAACCCTGGCTTGTTGCAGGGACGTATCCAGAGGGGGGCTCTGGGGGCTCGAGCCCCCTCCCCCCTGAAATTTTCTGAGATAACATTTTTCATGTTCTACTGACCGGAAAAAAATATGTAAAAATAATATTTTTTTTCTCCACAATACCTTTTTTTTTTTTGTTGTTGTTAATTTGTTTGGTTGTGAAACCTTATTTATCAGCAATTTTCTGTCTTGTAAAGTCCATATTAGTTTTTTGTAAAATACACTAAAAGGAGAACTTTATGGTACTTATTGTTGAACACTGTATGTGTCTCCTTTCTTTTAAACACTTCTCTTGTCAGAAATAGCGTTTTAATTCCTTGTGAGACAAAAGATTCGTCATTAACAAAGATCACAGTTGCATTGGAACTTTTGGTTTTGTCAGTTATGCACGTAGTATACCTTCCATATCTTCCATTCCATAGTATACCTTCCTTCCTTCATTCCTTTCTAACATAAAACAGCCAATATAAAGTCTACTTTACAGAAAGACATGTGATGAAAGATAGTACTATCTAATCCAACTGAAAGCAAAAATGCCTGTCATCACATTAGAGTACAGCATTCAATATTCACATTTGTAGCGAGGCAGAATTTCAGACGAATGTCCAGATTCCCAAACCAGACTGAGCTCTCACTGGACCAGACTCAGTGGGTACATACGGTCCACAGGTTCTGTCAAAGAAATTCTGTATCAATTTTCCTTGTTTTCCAAAAGGAAACCGAAGTGTTAAACCCACTTGCGGAAAAAGCCACCATCTGCTGCCATGCGTCATTAGCATCGTTCAAACTATCACACCACTATCGTCATCCATCGCCATGCACCTATAACTAAATAACATTCGCATAATTAATCAGAAGTATTACCACAACGAATCTCTCAGTGAGAAAAATCAATCGCATGAGATTGTATAGCCCCAAGCAATACAACAATTATTGGTCAACAAAAAGTCAGAAAAGTAACTGTAGCTCCCTGAGTTCTAAAGAAGAAGTAAGGTATTGTACCTACATTGGTATGAACCACAGCTCGCACCCTAGGTCAAGTGAAAGGGAAGAGGGAAAACTTAATATATATATATATATATATATATATATATACATAATGTTGGAGCTAAGTCTCTCTAGTTCGACAAACATCTGAAGAGATCTAAGATGGTCGTAAAACAAAAGTGGGTGCGAGCTGTGATGCAAATAGAATAAGTGGCTGTGCTATCTACTGCCCTGAAAGGCCTTAAAAAAACCAACATGTTATGTAAACATCTTTGTTACGATCGTCACAAAGTAGACATATCTGAGTCTGATGTAGAACGCCCTTCACTGTTCACTTTTCAAACGATAACCAATAATGACGTGCAGCCACAGTTGAAGATACGCTGTGTCACATGAGACACTTGGTTGATACACACCCTGGGTATATATAGAAACGTTAGATAGTTCGATACATACGCCATGCCAGAAAATTTTCAGCAACTACAATGCGTATAACCATGGCCCCAGGATCTGTAGAAGACACGATGAACAGTAAACCATATAAGAAGACCTCAATGTGTTCGCTAAACATAGACATGTAATATGTCTAGGTTCAGGAGACGCTAGCACACAGGTCCTCATACTTCTGATATGATTTAAAGCAATCAATGTTATCTAATTAGAAAACCACATACATGTATTATTTTCTTCTGCACACAAAACAAGAGAAAAAGTATTGGATTCGGAAACTTTTAGACTTCCAGTTTTCAATGTATTTACATGTTTTTAGATGCATTGAACACCATAAGACTATTTTGGAAACTTAGATATAAATTTTTTGATTAGATTTTTGGGTATATCGCCCAGCAGATAGCGTAGCTGCACTAGATTTCCCTTTTTATGGAAAAGATATATCTCGGCTGTATTAAAAAGAAGCTATATCTAAAAAAAAACTGAAAAGTATTTGAAACATGGTTGTGCATGGCACATAAATCATGCGCCATACCACTGAATTACGACGTCAGCCAGTTTTTCGTATGTTAAATTTGAATGGACTTAACACTGCACTAAAGCTAGACAAACAGCATATCATCGATCTAGAATTCATTTCTAGGGTAATCCGGAATCGTACCATCACAATTTAAAACCTCCACGGAGAAGATGTTTCCCCAATTTCAGTATACCCGAGCTATTACATTTACAAAACATGGAGGACACAACGAATTTTACGTGCAACTGACACGATTAATCTACATGACAGTATTTGGAGTGCGCTATTATCGATCACTCAAACCTTCAATTACGAGCTCGACTCCTTATTAACCGGACTAATTAGCTTCCAGTTTTTGGTGATTTTCTCCGTTTGTCAGTGGTTTACAACATCACGGATTTAAAAAACTCCCTAGAAGAGACTTATTCATTTTAAAGGATTAGTTCCATCAGTTCTAGGCCTAAGACTCTTTTTAGAATTATTGTTATCATTAAATCTTTTCTTGCCATTTCCGATTTTAGGAACATTAATTCCATTGTTTACCGACATGCGGCGTTGTAACTGATCTTATTTAAGCGCATAACCATTTTACTATGCCTAGATACGAAACTTAAGGTAATAACTTATATTTTTCTTAAAGTTAAGGTGATTGGGGGGGGAGGAGGGGGCAAACTTTAGCGCACACGCTCTTGGTGTGCACATGTGCGGGTGTACGACCAACATCTTAGTGAAAGTTGGGCCCCCTCCGAAATTTTTTTCTGGATACGCCCTTGGCTTGTTGTATACTATTATATACTAAAAATTCTTTCAGTTCAATGAATTTATCAAATTTTGTAATTATATTCAATAAATCTAAATGTTTTGTATGCCATATATTCGTCTTTCGTATTCATAATTAAAGTAGTTCATGCAATTATTTATTTATCAAGAATAAATCATTTTAATACACTTTCCAAAGCATAGCTGAATTATATTGTTCATTTAATATATCTGTACTGATAAGTATAAAGGATTTAAGTCCATATTCTTGATTTTTCAGGAGACGAAAAATAAAGTTAAACTAATTAAAAACTAATGAGCAGAATCGATTAAGAAAAAGGGATTATGTTGGTTTATCCGTTTTATACCATTCAGTGATTGTCAATCTTCAGTTAATAAAGGGAAAAATTGAATTAAATATTTTATACCAAAGATTAATGTTAAATTTCTGACTTGAATCTTTTTTTACCAATGGATTTTCTCAAAGATTAAATGACATGCATTTAAATCCTTTATACCAATTGATAGAAAAAAAATTTTTGAGTCTGACTATGTACTTAACTCAAAATCGACATTTTTGGACTTAAATCCTTTATACTTATCAGTACTGATATATGCTGTCAAAAAAAGTCCTTTGTTGACAGTGTATATATGATTTGTATACTTAGAAATTCTGATTCAAAAACAGGACTTAAGTACTAAACTAAATTCTACTTGGGCGTTCTTCCTCCCCCCCCCCCTTTCCTTTAATATATTATAATTTAATAGTTGTCTTTCCATTTAAATATACCAGAAGCAGGGGGGAGGGGAGCTTCTTTACTTTAAAATAGGAAGTTAATTCCTTAGCAATAGTATATTAATTTAAATGAAAACTAAACTCACTGTATATTGGAATATATATTTATATACACACACATTCTGCTTTTATGATTAGTATATAGTTTTTCCATTATATCACATTACTTCGTGAATAAGAATCAGGGTTGGCACGGTTTAAACCAACTGGTTTTTTTGGGTTTTTTTCCTTTTCAAAAAATTCAAAATTTTTATTCTGTTGTCCCTTTTTTTAAATGAAATTTATAAATTAATTTTATGAAAATGATGTTTACTTTTAATTCAATTTATTTCACTTGTAATATTGCTTCAGAGAAGGTTTTAGTTATGTGTTTTAAGTGTGACTGGCTGGCTGTATTAAAAGTTATGTGTGTAATGTACAACAATAACAACAAAGATCTAGAAATTGTAAAAGAAAAATTTCTATATTAATTATCTTAAAAAAATATAAATGAAATTGTCTAAGGCTAAATGCAGTAAAGTAAAATAAAATAAATAACAGTGGAAAGTACACTTATTTTATACAAGACATAAGGTGAAAATTGTATAATTAAAAAAACTGCTCTATCTTTGTTCCATTCAAAACTGAACAAAGTTGTCTTTAACTGGGTATTTGTTATAATACGGTAATCAATAGCAGCCCATTTTCTTAACTATATAGTAAATCTAAAAGCAACATATGCTGATTTTGAACTATCAAAAAAAAAAAATGTTGCATTAGAATATGTCCAGGCAGTTAAGAAAAAAAAAAAAAAAAAAAAAAAAACACTTTGATTTTAAAATTTCAAACAAAAAGTTCTCCATTCAAAGACATTTTGTGCATTATTTTATTAAAATGTGACAGTAGTAGAATTAAGAAAATGACAGTAAAAATTTTAATATCTAACTAAGTATAGAAAAATGTTGAAATAATTCTAATCGCAAAAGATTCTACAACTGGTTGTAGTGTGAAAAAAGTTTAATTTGAAAAAAGCTATAAAACTTGTAATTTTATTTGCAATATTAAATGTAAATTCTATTCAATAATTAATTTTCAAATGGATCACAATATTCCATTACATAATCAAAAATTGCACCTGTGAGGGGTGTACGTGTGCTGTGCACGTATATTCCTTCCCAACTCAAACTTTTATTATTAAGAAATTAAAATTAAAAAAAAAAAAATCTATTATCATTGAGTAAAAACTTGTACCGGATCCCAAACCCATGTGCGCTGCATGCACACGTGTTAAGATATACGTGCGGTGCATGCACATATTCTGAAATCAAACTTTTATTCTTAAGAAAAGAAAATTTAAAAAATCATTATGATGTATTACTTATGAAATTATTTTTATTAGTAGCTGAGAAACAAAAGAAAACCTAATCAGGACACCTCAAAACATGTAAATCGGGTGAAATCTCGAATTCCACTTTCGATAATATAAAAGTACTTTAAAATATCTTTTGAATGATGTATTAAAAATAATTTAATCATAATTAGAATTAGAAATATTGAAATTTTAAAGTATTACAGCAGCATCTGGTGGTAGAAATTTCTGTAATCTACTGTTCGATTCCAAATCAACAAAGCTTTCAAATGATGTATTACTTATGAAATTATTTTAATTAGTTGCTGAGATACAAAAGATAACCGATTCAGGACACCTCAAAACGTATAAATCAGGTTAAATCTCGAATCCCACTTTCGATAATATAAAAGTACTTTAAAATATCTTTCGAATGATGTATTAAAAATAATTTAATTAGAATTTTAAATTTTAAAATATTACAGCACCATATGGCGGTAGAAATTTCTGTAATCTACTGTTCAATTCCAAATCAACAAAGCTTTCAAATGATGTATTACTTATGAAATTATTTTAATTAGTAGCTGAGATACAAAAGAAAACCTAATCAGGACATTCTAAAACATGTAAATCACGTGAAATCTCTAATTCCATTATCTACGGTAGTCGGTTAATGGAAGTAAAAAGAAAAAATAATATTTTTAAGTCCCTAAAACCTATATTTTCCACAGTAGTCGGGTAATGGAAGTAAAAAGAAAAAGTATTTTTTTAGTACCTTCAAATGTATTTTGTTGCTATGGGAACTCCTATCGTCTATTGAAAGATAGAATACTTGTTAGAATAAAATTTAATTTGCAATTAAAATGTAACTGCTTTAAATACATTTTAAATAAAAAACCCAGTTATTTACTTCGTGCATCGTTTTAGATCTTTCGAAACCAGGCACCCGGTCCTCTTCAGAAACGAACTTCTGTGCTTGAAACTTGAAACTGGGGAGTGTTCCTCTGTTGATTTCTCAGCAGATGGTTCCGTGCTTCATTTGGGGCTACTGCGCCGCTGTCGTTGCATACGTCATAATTCGTAGATATTTCAATCGATTCGCGATACATCGCATAATTATAATTATCATAATCGGCAATTTTAGTAGTTTTGTCAAAGTCTATTTTAATATTTTGTTTATTGTGTGTTTTAGCTATAGCGGTATTATATTTTCCGGTTTTTATGTTCGTTAATCCTAGTTTTAATCTTACGCTTAGTGACACCAATATATGAGCCGGGTTTATTGTTTTCATCTGTAAAAAGGATTTTATAAATGCCCGCGGTTTCTAAAGGGGGGATCGGGTCTTTGTCACTTCTGATCAATTGAAAAATATTCATGTTGGGTTTAATAGGGATATTTACATTATATTTACTAGCAATATTTTTGATTTTACAGGCGGCCCCGCGTTTGTATGGGATAGAATATGTAAAATTAGGGGGCGGTTTTTGATAGCTAGGGATTTTGTCGAGAGTTTTAATTTTGTTTTTAATTAATTTATTGACTATTTTGTCTGGATAATCTGCTTTTCTAGTAAAATTTTTGATTAGGTTTAATTCATTTTCAAGATCATCCGGTTCATAGCAAATTAAAAAGGCACGATTGATATAAGAACGAATGGTGTTGGTTTTATAGCGAAAAGGTGTTTTACTTTTGAAGTGTATAATTTCGTTGCTATTAGTGGGTTTTCTGTAAACGGTGGTTTTAAATTTATTATTGGTACGGGTAATTTTAACATCTAGGAAATTGATTTGCGAGTTATTTTCTTTTTCATAGGTAAATTGGATATTAGGATCATGGCTATTAATAATATTGAGTATTTCGTTAACATCAAAACTTTTTTCGACGGCGGCGAAAACGTCGTCGATGTAGCGATACCAATGTATAATTTGGTTTTTTAAACTTTCTAAAATTTGGACTTCTAGTTTCCTTAATTTAAACTCTGCAACGAAACGAAACCTGAAATAGGCGACCCCATTGGGACGCCTTGTAACTGCTTTGTTTATTAACCAAGATTGATGAAATTTGAACTGCAGGTTGGTTTTGTGCTGCATAGGTTGTATATTAAGTGTTGTGTACGAAAAAGAAATTTTGAAGCATTTTGAAATTTGCAATTTTTAACCCCAGTTCAAGATCATTTGACATTAATGACTTCCAGATGTTTCCGTTCCAGACAGCGGTTAAAATCGTCTGCTGATAGAATGCCTCTTTTTAAGCAATAAGCTGTAGATTTTTGGTCATTTTTTGATCGACATGGGTTGACGATTTAATTAATATCTCCAAAACTAATTAAAAATTTTAAATTATGTTTTCAGGAGCCCCTTTGGAAGGCTCCTGAGCATCCGTATGTCAATTTTTCTACTTCTGCGTTCAATAGGGGCTGAACGTATAGAAGAACAGACAGACAAACCTTTCCTTTTATTATTATAGATAATTATTTTTATTGTGTTGTGTCAAACATTGCTATAAAATATTTAATTGAATGAGTTAATTTTATTATTTTATAATTGTTTATACTATATTGTTCTGTAGTAAAATTGTATTGTGCATTGTTGCACGAGATCACCACTGTTTTACAACAGCCCCCCCCCCCCCCAGATTGCTGCTATCATCTTTCAGGCTTTTTGAGTGTAAGCCATTTTCATCCCTGACTACATGCAAATTTCGCAGACAGAGTATGAAATTTTAAAAACCTGTCGCAGACATCTACAAAATTTTCTGTCACTGGGTGTAGGACCAAGCCACTGGCTGACATATGAAGCTTTTCTTAATTTATTAGGGTGTTATCCAACTGCACTTGTTAGTCTTAATCCCCCTCCCCCTTTCACTTACTCTCTTGCGAGTTTCTATCTTACCACCCCTTCGCTCTGAATAGGAAGAACCCAAGTCTTGGGATGTTTTCCCATAACATCTTTTGTTATGGGTTTCTATTTCATTACTTTCAGTGGAAGGATCTAAATTCATAACGGGGGTGTTTCAGGTAGCAGGAAGCATTTGCATATCCGAGGGCAGTTGGTACTATTTTATTAAAGTGGGTGAAAAATAAGTGAGTGCAGTTGGTAGTCGCCCATTTATTATACAGTCCTTAAATTAGCATCTTTTACAAATATTTTATGATAAACGATGAATACATGACATGATTTAATTTAGAATTTATAGCTTTGAGGACATCAAAATTGATTATTTTCAGAAAGTCATTCTTTAGTCTTTAATTTTAGGGTTATTTTTGTTTTATTGTTTTAAGGGAAAAGCAACAGACCTATCGTCACTTGTAAACTTCCTAATCAAACATCTTTAAAACAAATGATCCAATATGTCGTTGCAAAAGTTTGTGTGGTTTTTTATTGCTTCATTTCATAAAAATACATCAAATCAAATGACAATTTTTAATCAAAATACTCTCCATTACTTTCTACAACCTTTGCCCATTTTTCGGGTAACAAATGTATACCACAGCGATAGAAGCTCTCGTCTTTGGAGGCAATAAAATGATCCGCGTCCGCACGAACTTTTTCAGTGACCTAATATATGGTGTTTACACAAAAAACTAATAGTTTTGAAAGTTCTTTTCAAAAAAGTATAAATTATGTGCATCGTTTTTGCTTTTTAAACCACTATTTTTATACTAAAAAAAGCTGACAATATTTTAACATATTCACTTTCGACCATTTACTCACTGTGATTGGTCAGTTAATATTTGAAGATGAAACTCACAATTTGACTTCTGCTCACGGCTTCCGATCAGTTCATTGTAGGGCCAAAAGATGAGATCTTGCAAATTCAATATAGAGAAATTATCACTTTGAAAACATTACGACTTCATTGTACGACCCCAGATCTGTTTTGAACTAAAGCAACATTTTTTTTTATCGGTTTCTTCATCTCCTATTTCTAGGTTACTGTCACTGGTAATGTAATTAGTTAGTGTAACACTATTAGTCACATTTTGTTTTCCAGATTTAATGTGTCCCAAAGAAAACTGTCCTGAGGATCAGCTGTCTTTTTCTCTTTTTAACAGTAGGAACTCTGATTCAGTACAAGGTTTAAACAAAGTTGCTGGATTATCTTCATCCTGTGTTTCCCTTTGATACAGTTTATTACGCCCTTATCTCAAGGTTGAATTTTTGATAGGCATTTGATGGAAAATGATATAATGTAATGTTTTTAATCTGAATGCTTGTGTTATGGACAGCACAGTTATCAAACACTTTCTCTTTTCACGTGTTATTGAACACTCCAAAAAAAAAAATAATAATTTTTCAATACTTGCATCGAAGAGAAACTGTGACTAATGACAGCTTACTAATACATTTCCAGTGTCAAAGTAATCATCACACAAGCCAGCAAAATGCACATGCTCTAAAGTAGAAAGAGCAGGTGTTTCTGAATGATGATAGAGGAAAAGACAGAAATATATCTCCCATTGTGCATTTATTCAAAGAAAATACATAGGAAAAGTGAAATTTTACTTTTCAATTCAAATGGGAAAACTCGGCAATATCCGATGCTAATGTTTTTAGTTGGTTATTGTAACCAGTCTCAGACTTTATTAAAGCATTGTAGATTCAAAGGGAGCAATAAAAGTTTGTACTAACCTATACTTTGTAACATCCGATCTCATTTTAAGAGGGCATTTTTTGGAATTATTTATTTTTGGATGGGGAGGGGGTGGTGTTTGTTTTAAAGTGTGCCAACACTGTTTAAAGAATGTTGTTTAATGATTGAAGCTTTGGATATATAGCACTTAATTTACAAACTGTAAATTTCAAATATACTTTTTCAGTCATTTTTTCTTTTTATATATAGTGGGTAATCAAATTATAATAATAATAATTTATTTATTTATTTATTTATTTATTTATTTATTTATTTTTTTTTTGGGGGGGGGACTTTTTTTAATTTTAATTTTATTTTATTTTTTTAATACTAGATTTACACACACACACACATATATATGTATATTCATTTCTTGTGTCATTTTTATTTCGGGTCAAATGAGAGAATATCTGCTTAAAAGAGGGAAGGACATGTCTGGAAGTGAGGCTGAAATGAAAAAAATTGCAATCAATATGTACCTGATAAAATGCAAGATAGATGTAATTTGTTAAAATATTGCAATAGCTGAAGCTCACTCACGATAAATTTGCTTAAAGTGTTTTTTGACTTTTCTTAATAAATAAAAAAAAAGAAATCGTAATAAATCTTTTTTAAATAATTTGCTTTGTTCTTTTCTGATATAAATACTGCAAAGAGAAAAAGTGACTACTGATAGAAATATAATGCTGTAATAGCAAAAATTAAAAGCAACAGACAGTAGAAAGGTCATTGCTGGTATTAGTAATGTAAAATATCCAGTTTTTTTTTTTTTTTTTTTTTTTTTTTTTTTTAAAGGATTTATGTATACTTTGGTAAATACCCATCGGTACTTACCTTGGTATTTATTTTTCAGTGAGTTCTATTCATATAAAGTGTCTATGATTAGTGTATAGTATGATATTATATATATATATTGAGTTTTAAGGTAAATTTAAGAAAAAAATGAAAGTTTTTACAGTTTTTTTTTTAAATTTTTATAAAGGCTTAAAATGTATATTAATCTGGAAAAAAAAAATGCAGTGTTTCAGCATACATTTTTTGTTAATTATTTGATTTAAATAACAGTACTTTAAAAAAAAAATCTTCAAATATATTATTCAAAAGTCATTTTAATTAAATTAATAAAAATTTTCTTTTTCAATATGAGAAAGAGCTGATAATGATTACAAAAATTAAGATGCAATAGTACTAGTAGGGTTGATTGATACCAATTTAAATATCTTAAAACTTATTGCAATAATGTTTGCTACACATTTCTAAAATAACATTCAAGAAAAGAAACATTTTGGTTAAAACTTAAAATGGTTATAATTACCTTTGAAAGTAATATAAATATAAAAAAAAAAATCTCCAAATGTTCAAAACCAACTTAATATAAAATATTCTTTTACCATGCCATTGTACAACACTTATTTATTTATTTTTTGTTAATTCTTCGAAAAGTAATTCTAAGAATCCTTGAGACTGCTCTCAAATAAAAACTCACGATTTTTTGACATGATATAAAGGCTGTTTTCAATGATTGAACAAAAGAAAAAAAAATGTAGATATCATTTTTAAACAGTAGGAAATAGATTAATGTTTGATGTTTTTAGAAGTTTTTTTTTTAAATCTAAATAACCTTCTGGTATTGCTTTGTACCATTTTAATTTGTGAACTCGTAATAATTGAGATATTATTTACATACTACAAAATTAAAATCTTTTCATTTTTGTAGTAATAAAGAAATACATTATATATTTATATACCGTAAAATTCCGATAGTAACCCCCCACACAAATACACCTTCCTCTGTAATTTTTAGATGTTTCCCTTTCCCCAAAACCTTTCTTTCTTTCGGCTATTATCTGAAGTTTTTCCTAAAATTTCAGCTTTTTAAAAGTTTACAATAATAAATATCACACCTTCGGATTTTAATGATTTTTATTTATAAAGGAAAGGGGAATTATAATCGGAATTTTACAGTATATATATATTATATATATAAATTTTAAAAGTACATCAAAGTTTGCGATTTAGCTGATGATTTTCATCCCTTTTTTGTGATGCGGAAGTTTACAAATTACGGTTTTGAGAATTATTGTATTTAGAAAATAAAAACTTATTTCCCTTTTTAGGAACTTCAATGGTAATGTCAGTAAAAGGCATACATTTTCATAAAAAATTAGTTCTGTGACTCTGTTGAAAATTTTACATTATTGACCATAATGTTATCCATTTAAAAACAGCTTTAAAAATGCTTCTCACCATTTCCCATCAGTTTCAGAATATCGTGTTAATGAGTGGGTAAGGTAAAAGTAAGATAACTAATCTTCCATTTTAACATCCTTGCAGCATAAAATTTACTTATAGAAATATTCGCATAAAAATTCAATGTTAATTGTTCACTAGTCATGATCAGGGTTCCCACGGGTCAGGGAGAACAGGGAATTTGAAATTACGAAAAAAAGTAAGGGAAATATCAAGAACCTGGAAAAAGGATGATACAAACCTGGAAAAGGCTGTTTGAGCATTCATTTTATATTGTAAGTCACATTACTATGTTGTCTTTTATGTTGCGAGCTATGTTCTGTTTCATATCGTGAGCTATTTTTTACGTCACGAACCAAATTTTGTGACTGGAATTCTCGAAAAATAGATCTGGAAAACCTAGAAAATTCAGGGAATTTTATTTTTGAAATTAAGTGGGAACCCTTCAAGATAAGAATTCATTTACAGCATAACATTCTAAGAAATCACTATTAGAAACTTCGCAGGTGCGATCTATACGATAAAACAGAGTTAATAATTTGTATTCCATTATAAGTACCATTCCTTACATCCCTTTTTAGTATTGGAATATATATATATATAGATAAAAATTGATTACTACTGATTTAACTTTGAAAAATACCTAGTTTTGTGGTATTCACCCAAGCCGTAGGTAGCTACCCCAAATCTGGCTAGTATAAATAAAAGTACAAGCAGCTGCTGGTAGAAAAGTAATGTTATAATAGCAAAAATTAAAAGTAACAGATGGTAGGAAAGTACTGCTATAATAGCAAAAATTAAAAGCAACTGATGGTAGATAAGTAATGCTAGAATAGCAATAAAAAAGCATCTGTTGGTTGTGAATTACTGCTAGAATAGCCAAAAGTTCAAGAAGTGGTGGTCTTGATTGCTGCTAGGCCAGCAACTTTTTCAAGCGACAGAAGTTGGATTATGTATGCTGGACAAGCAATAAAAGGGGGGCGATACACACCATGACATGCTGGTAATTCTCATAGAACCAGCAAATGTTAATGCTAGTTTTATGCTATTTTACTTGCTGGGATATAGCATTTAATGCTAGTCCAGCAAACAAATACCAGCATGAAAAGCTTGATTATGTATGCTGGCAAGCAATAAAAATGGGCCAAAACACACCATGACAAACTGGTAATTCTGGTGCAACCAGCAAATATTAATGCTAGTTTTATCCTTTTTTTTTTTTTTTCTGGGATACAGCATTTAATGCTAGTCTAGCAAAAAAAAAAGCATCTGTTGGTTGTGAATTTCTGCTAGAATAGCAAAAAGTGCAAGCAAGTAGTGGTCGTGATGGCTGCTAGACCAGCAAAATATTCAAGCTACGCAAGCTGGAATATATATGCTGGACAAGCATATAAAGTGTGCCAAAACACACCATGACTTGCTGATAGATATGGTGGAACTAGCAAATATTTATGGTAGTTTTATGCTATTTTACTAGCTGGAATGAAGCATGTAGTGCTTGCCTAGCAAACAAATACCAGCATGAATTTCGACTTGGGTATATATATATATATATATTAATAATGTATTTTTAAAGATACACGTTCGTCTTACCCATATACTTTAGTCATTCTTTACAGGAAAATAGGTTTGAGGATACAGTTTGAGGATAACTGAATTCATATAAATGTTTTAATACGTATTTTTATAAACCTAACCTTTCTTCCATAAATGGTGTTTTAAATGAAAAATAAATCAGCTTTATTTAGTAATCTGTAATAATGGTAAGTTTCTTTTTTTTCCATTTATATTTTTAATTGTATTAATGGATTTCTTTTAAAAATTTGGGTAATTTATAAACAGAAATTTTGTAAAACATGATACTAACTAATATATATATATATGTATATATATATAAATTTTAAACTTCATGAGAACTAAGGAAAACTATACCTTCAAGAGTGCAAATAAATAATATTGTGAATAGTGCTTATTATTAAAAAAAAAAAAAAAAAAAAAAAAAAAAAAAAGGTACGAACATCAAAATATGTAGAATGAGTCTATATATTCTAATAATAATAATAATAATAAAACATCATTATTTATTTCGGTACACGTCTTAATTCTATACATATAATTATTAAATTATTGTATTATAACTAAGGCAAAGAAGTATCGTAAAAATAGTGCGTTTCTTTTACACATATCTTGTCATTTACATTAACAAATTCACTCTAGAAATAATCATATATTTAATGAAAGATAACATTTCAAGATAAAAATATAAAAACGTACATTACTCACAAAAGATATGTACAGACTCATAAATATTCATTGAACAACAGCTAGGTTGATATTTTGATGGGAAATACTCATCCTACGTGTCAAACGTAATTAACGCTTAATTTTATACGATGTAGCTTAGCAAGGGAATTAGTTACGTTAAAATAGAATAATCTTTTTAAGTACAATTTTTAAACAATTTGAATTAAAAAAATAAATAAATAAATAAAAGATAAGTATCAATTCAAAAAACACATAAATAAATATTTTTTGTAACCACATTCTTTTTATTTTTTTACCTTGATTTTCAATCCTCATTATTAAATAATATATAAATTACTAGCAGACCCGGCCACGCGTTGCTGTGACTAAGTTATACGTTGAATTATACGGCTGTAAACTATTTAGTACAGTCAAATTATTATTTACGAACAAAGACGAAAACGTGGTAGCCGATGTAAAAACCCACAGGGTTGAGATTTGAAACTTAGGTCAAAATCTGGAAGCGATTGATAAAAATTTTTGTAGTGGTGATATTAAGCACAAATTAATTTTATTGTAGGGTCCTATAAATTTTAATGGAGAAGTGATATATATTATTTCTAATGCTACTTTGGATAAAATTGCTAAAATGACTAATATATAAATTAAATTCTATTAAAATTCTATTAAAATAAAAGTATAAAAGAAACAGACGATTTTAAAATCAATTTTTATGGAGGAGTGAAATATAATATATGTTATAATGGATAATTTTACTATAAAATGACCTCATCATTTTAAATATTTTAAAGAGGGCAACAGCTGTAGTTATAAAAAGGAAAACAATAACGCTAAACCAGAAAAATAAGTAAATTTGATAAATATTTTAAAACTTTAAAATTGGAAATCTTATGAAATATTGGACATTTAAAGTAAATACATGTATCATTTTAAAGAGAAAAAGATTTTGGAAAAGTTTAGTTTTAACGAAGTGATGAGAAGTTTTTGAGTATGTTAAAATTTTAATAGTAAATTCAAGTTAATAAAGATGGGAAACATTGGAGATTAAGATAAGAATAATTATAAGATTAAAAAAAAAAAAAAAAAAACTTTTTATATACCATGCTTTTAAATTTTAATATACTAATAATATACTAATTAAAAGGAAAATGATAAATATTCTATCATAGTTTGAAGTCAAATTTGTTTTCAAATGTCTAAATAAAATATCTGATGTAAGATACTAATATTTTGCAGCGGAATAGATTTCATTTCTGTCATCCTTGGCGAAAAAAAAAAGAATATCGCCAAATTATCTGGCGAAAATATTTAATTCCTTTCAAAAATCATGGTTATTTTAACAACTTATATTAAAAGAGTAATGAATAATATGAAACAATATTTCGTACAATACATATTACATGTCATACATACGTACAATGAATAATACATATTACATTTCGTACAATGCATACATCTGGCATGTATATTTTCGTGCTACGCTTTTGATCGCCAAATAATAATAATAATAATAAAAAAAGCCAAGGGCGACAGAGTTTTGAAATTTAAAATTAAAATTTTGTCAATTTGACAGCAAAATAATTCAATCTAACACCCGCGATAACTAATACATATCTATACCCAAATATAAGGATTAAAATCGGGAAATAAATTTCCTCGATTTTTAATAATTTCTTGCAAAAAACAGTGGGCAATTAACATAGGAAATCTTTTTCTTGGCTGCACAGACGGTCAGTGAGTCACACTTCGCTTGCGTATAGAACTCATAGATATAGTATAGCATATATAGAATAGAGTGATCATTGGGGAGAAAAAAGTTATTCCTTTTCATTTGGGAAAAGACGACGTTTTTACCTAAATATGGCCGTCTTTCCCCGAGTGAATACACACGGGAATACATACTAATTATTTTAGCAAATAAAATTTATGAATAATTTATTTGCTAAAGGGGAATGGAAGACTCCAGATACAGTTTCAAATTCATATTTCTTTCTTCTTTTCTTTTCTTTTCTTTTCTTTTTTTTTTTTTTTTTTTTCAATACCACTTAATGGCTGTTTCCAAAGCTTTTATTTATTTTTTTTTTTTTTTCGGCATCAAAAATCTTTGTACGATAACATGGGGATGAGAGATCTATATATATTACTATATCTATGATAGAACTACATTAGCACTTTATCAATGTGTATAAAATCTTTAAATTGATTATGACGTCAATTTTCGTGAGATGCATAATTTAACTTTTTATAATTTTTTAACGTTCACGTTTGATTTATTGTTTGTCACGTATTTATTTTTATGTCGAAAGAAAATGAACTCGTATTTTTTTTTTTTTTTTTTTTTTTTTGGCAACAATTAAATTAATGGAACTCACAGATATTTTGGAGCAACTTTAATAAAGGTCTATAATTAACAAATAATTGCAATAAAACAATATTGTGACAATAAATTGAGATAAAAACTATCCTATCTCTCAAGTTGGACCAAACTGCACACAGTGTGCAAAATTTCATTAAAATCGGTTCCTTAGTTTAGGAGTTTACCCCGGACAAACATCGTGACACGTAATTTATATATATATACAGATAATTACACCGTCCCAAAAAAATTACAGCGTCCAACATCCTTTTTTTGCCTGTGTGTGTGTGTGTGTGGTGGGTGTGTATCTCGCATAACGCAAAAACGGTTTGGACGTTGAACTTTGCAAATTGGTATGTTCGTTTATTATAACATTTAGTTGTGCACTTCTCTTTTTGGTCTTTCTATGATATTCCGTTTTCGAGATATTTACGAAAATTATATTCATAATGATCAAAAATACAAATGTTTTGGCCATTATTTATGAACTACCATCATAGAGATTTCAAAAGAAGCTAATGGTATAGCCAGTAATGATATTGTTATGACAGTTGAAGACATTTTTGCGTGTAGAAAGTTATGTTTAAAGACATAAGCAGGTTCTAGTCGAAAAACGCATTTTATTTAAAGAATATTCAGCCCTTAAATAGAGCCCTTAAATTAACTCACATTACTCTAAAACGGTTGGACGTAGAACGTTGCAAATTGGTATATACGTTTGGTATAACATCTAGTTGTGCACTTCCTTTTTTGCATTTTATTTGATTTTCCGTTTTCGAGATATTTAGGAAAATTTAAAAAATGGTGACCAAAAATACAAAGCTTTTGGCTAATGTGTATGACATACCATCATATAGTTTTCAAAAGAAGGTAATGATAGAGCTAGTAATGATATTGTTATGAAAGTTGAAGATATTTTTGCGAGTAGAATGTTATTCTTAAAGAGATAAACAGGTTCTTGTCTACGAAATTATTTTATTTAATGAATATAAAACCTTTAGATAAAGCCCATAATTTTATTGTTGTGAAAGTTGTCGATATTTTAGAGTGTAGAAATTGATTCTTTAAGACAGAAGTAGGTTCTAGTCGACGAATGTATTTTATTTAATGAATATTCAACCCGTAGACAGAGCGTGTAATGATATTGATAAAAAGATTTGTCGACATTTTTGCGTATAGAAAGTAATTCTTCAACAAATAAGCAAGTTCTAGTCGACGAAAGCACTTTATTTGATTAATATTTAGTTAACAATTGAATAAATCTATTTTTTGTACAAAAATTAATATCCTGAAAACAACGCAATAAAATGATCCGTTTTACTACAGAAATCAAATAAACATTGTTAAATACACTAAAGAAAATAAATTTCGCTAAATCAGGAACAACCAAAGGGAATTTGATTTCATCGAAGGTAATTTGAGTCTGAACCGAAGGGAATTTGATTTCATAGAAAGTATAGTGAAAATTTTAAGGAAATTTCAAGGCAGTTCTGCGAGAGAAACAATATGTCATTACAAAATTTCCAAAACTAGTTTCCTGATGAGGTAAAGTTTCCAAATTTTGTAAATAGTTTATTTACATTTTTCGCCATATTTGAATGCCTAGTATGACGCTAAGCAAAACCCCACTTCGTGAAAATGAAAATACTTCCATCTGTTTCCACTTTCACTGTAATATTCGTCTTGTGAGTCATTTATAGAACTTTCGAAAAATTTAGTTCAGCGCAATAAACCAATGATTTTTTTTTTCAGAATATTCCGGAACTCAGTTATTTTTTAAGTCAGAGCTTCCACACTTTGGCAAACCTAAACTACAAATTCTGTCCAAATTTGTTCGCCAAGTCGCCAAATTCGATGCCCAGACCAAAAATATACACTGGCTACTAACTTGCGGTAGGGCTAGATTAGCGATAAAACTTTTCGTCAAATGTTGTTTCAGGATAGCCAGAAACCGTTTCTAAATTTTAACTGAGTTAATTATTTTGATAATTTTTTTTTTATTTTCCGCCATTAAGTTTTCCCAAAAAGAAAAAAAAAAAAAAAAAAAAACTGGGCTAACTGTATTTGAATGATTTTCTATACTCCAAGCTGTAAGCCGCTGAGTACTGTCTCTGAAAGAACTAGTATATTTGTCTCGACGTCATGTATAATCGTATTATCGTGACTTTATTGGTTCGAGTAGCTGTTTTTTTTTTTTTTTTTTTTTTTTTTTTTTTTTTTTTTTACTTAAGGGATGTTTGTTGTTTGAAATGCGCCTGTTTATTTACGAATCAGTTAAAATACACAAAACCGTCCTTCTTTTTTATTATTTTTTTCCCATAAAACTATGTATATCCCTATTGTTGTATAAGGAAGTCATGTAGTGTCCACATCAGATTTTTTGAGGACACTCTTGGATATAAGACTTTCTGCCTTTTTTCCAGCAGTTACAATGTTTCGTAGTTCTGAGTCGCCCCGAACTGTTCTTCTGCTCCTGACAATATGCCTATTCCTAAATGTTCAGCTGCTTTGAAGTTTTCCCACTTCTTCCGCAAAGTAAGATTTTTTTTTTCCTGAATAATTTTCAAATAAACAGATTTTCTATCCCCGAATCACCAATCAATTGATATTCATTTATTTTCTGGAGCTCCATAGCTTATAATAAAGACAACCTATTTGTCTGGCAACCTTCGCCTTTAGCTTAATACCAAAATGTGAAGCCATCGTACGTAAGTGGAAGATAAACATTCTGTGTTGGATTGCGAAATTAAACATTTCATTTTGGAGAAAGCAAATAATTAATTTTAGTAAAAGTGATCAGCTCCTTTGGCTTTTGCCCGATATTGTTCTGCTGAACTGTTTCTCATTCTTTATCCCCCCCTCC
This sequence comes from Salticus scenicus, assembly GCA_963930645.1. Lineage (NCBI taxonomy): Eukaryota > Metazoa > Arthropoda > Arachnida > Araneae > Salticidae > Salticus > Salticus scenicus. The sequence continues at coordinate 187,222,280 of OZ005659.1, forward strand.
CCCCGTTTCAGTTCTTGAATTTTATGATACTTATTTAAAGTTTTGTGCTTATTAATATGATTTTCCCCTTTTCCTATTTTTCAGCACGTAAATTTTAGGCATTCTTTCGAAATTTGCGTCATCTATTGAAATTTTTCTCTTTTATTTCATAATAAATATTTATTTTTCAATAACGTTTTTTGAGAATTTCAGAAAATGAAGATTGTGAGAATCGAAATTTTTTCATTCTGTATATTCTTATAATAATAAACGGTTAGATATAGAAATTTTTGTATCTTCAAGAAGATGTTTTACTTATTTTATGTTTTATTTTACTTCTGTAATATACATCAACGACTAATTAAGTTAAATATTACCATACGAATTTGCTGACACGCTCAGGAAGGAAGAAAAAAAAAGAAAAAGTCTCGTCCGTTTCAATATTAACACAGAGTGACAATGTTTATTTTTGCTCTACATGAATACCTTTCATTTTCTATCTACTTTTTTTATACTATAAGAAAATAACGAGTAGAAAAATAAGTTTCACTTCTATACCAACAACCACACACGTTTAATATGATCTGTACTAATAATCATATTTTTAATTTCACCCAAAAAAATTTCAGAATCAGCATTTTTGCGTAGTGTTACACATACCTGGACAACTTCATCAAACTTGCAAATTAATGCGAGTTTGTTTCGTGAATGAAATACACCATCTATATTGAAGGATAAGTTGTTCGAGTTATTCCTTTGAATGGTTAAAAATTTACGAACAAATAATCTGGTGTAGCTTATTTAAATTTATCAGAATAACAAAAAAGTTCTTTTCATAGTTGTCAACTTTTTAACACTTTCATGACCGCTGACGTAGATTCCCGTCATTTGTAAATTTGTAACTTCAACAGTGGGAGTTTCTTTTGCAATTTTTATGTAATTTGTTTCTTAAAAATACACACAATATTCATATTTGTACAATCAATATACTATGGATATAAATACTTTGATTAGACAGAGTATCATTATAATGTATATCAATCTGTAATATAAATTTGAATTCAGTAAATTTTGTTCTGAAAAATTGTAACTTTGGAGAATAGCGCCCACGTGCGGACCTTACTTTAAAAAAGACAAAACATACGGTCGTGAAAGTGTTAATTTAATGCGGAGCATTTTTAGCCCTGCCTGTTTCGCACAACATTTTTGATAGTAAAACTTAATCATTATGTAACTATGATAAAATAAGTAAAAAATACTGTGAAAGTCTGAATTAATGGTGGGGCTAAAAATGTTCTAAATAAATAAAAAGGAATTAAAATATTGCAACTCTTTTTTATGTAAGTTTATGTGTTACAGATACACAGCCGAATACAGAGAATTCCTCTTTAATAGAATAATAGTCGCAATTTTACGCATTTTTTTAAACCATTACGACTTTTTAAGAAATAGTTTGCTATTTTGATTTTCTTTGTCGTACCCGCTTTCAATATGCGCACCTTCAGCGTTTACCTATTTGATTACAGAGGATTCAATCGGTTTTAACACGTATCCCTAAAAGTATTTCGTTTATTTAAAATAAAAAATAAATAAACAATAATAATTATAAATGCATACTTATATTCCCCTGAAGAGTAGTTTATAACATAAGACAAGTTCAATATTAACAATTATAATTATAAAAATTATAATAAAAATAAAAACAATTATAATAAAAATAATAAATAAATAAATAAAAGAACAAAAATCATGAGACGCTGCCGCGTCTTCTTAACCAGGGATGGAACACGGGCGCAGAATTCATACCACTATGAATGTAAGAAAATTTTTTACCTCTTAAATCAACGATATTATAGGTATAGAAATTTCTTAAACAGATTCCGGTATGAATTCTGCGCCCGTGTTCCATCCCTGCCTTAACACAGCAAAGCTCAAACAAAGCTTATCTGCGACACTAAATGTACAGCTTATTTAACAACAAAGGAATTTGGAAACGCCGGCATTTAATATCTCAGTAAATAGGAGATATTTTGATCTGATGTTTTAAGAGTAATGTTTTAGCTTCTGCCTTACACTATCCTTAACCGTTAAACTGCTAAGCAGCGCGATAGCGCTGCTATGTTAATTCTCGAAAACTGCTAAGCAGCGCTATCGCGCTGCGAGAGGCAAAGTTCAGATATCACCGGAATTTTAATTTAATTTTTTTACTTAAGCAAAATCAATCAGTTGATCGAAACTTCTCGATAACGTGAAACAGTTGGCCATGTTGCGTCGCGACAGTATTTTGGACGATGATTCGACTCATAATGATACGAAGAATGATGTGATATTGGAAGCAAATAATGAAGAAAGTGACGAAGAATGCGTCATAATGCATCGGAGAAAAAAATTTCGGATACTGAGTGATTCTTCATCTTCTTCAAAATTGGAAACGGAAGAGCTTGTGACAGCGGATATAAACAGCGAAGGTAGTGATAAAGAAAGAGTCATAATACATCGAAAGAAAAGATTACGAACAATGAGTGAATCTTCTTCTTCTTCTTCGGATGCAAAAGAGCTTACTTTTACCGTTATTTCCCCAACAAAATAATTTCCTAAATCAACAAATGTCTTTTTTGAAATACCTGGACCTAGACACTAGAGATGAGACGGGCTCAGCCCGAGCTCGTAAGCCCGAGCCCGAGCCCGATCGGGCTCAAATCTTACGCAAGTCTTCGGGTTCCGGCGGGCTCGGATTCAAGCTAAAAGTTCCGTTTATTTTATTCTTTACTAACTGGAAAATGTAAAAAAAAAAAAAAAAAAAAAAAAAAAAAAAAGATATTTTATTCATTTTGAGAGCACTTTTAGTAATGCCATAATAGTCATGATAGGTTATAAATCACAAAATAATCTTGCAAACCTTAGTAGCTTTGACTTTCCTTTTTCTAAATAGAACTTTTTTTTCAATCGGATGCATATTATGTCATAGTGTTATACATAGTAATCCTTCCTCCTTCGTTATATTGGGCCTCATTATATCACTCATTCTGATAAATTTTTTGACCCTCGATAGGCGGGTTATAAACAATGGGCTGCACAATAAATATATATTATATACATGTATACAGAGACTCAGACATTATAAATTGTTATAATAATATTTATAGTTATTTAAATTGAGGATTGATAATAAGAAAATTAATTTGAAAATGAAAACGGTATTTAATTTTACTATTGTGCATGCGTTGCATAGCGTACCACTTTCAATATCGGGCTCGGGCGGGCTCGGGATCTGATCACACAAAACTTTTCGGGCTCGGGCGAGCTCAGATCAAAAATGTGTCGGGCCCGGGCGGGCTCGGATTACCAAAATAGAGCCCGAACTCACCTCTACTAGACACGTACCTTCTTCAGATGCGAAACCTATAGCCTATTTCAACTTATTTTTTACTACATCACTGCTCGAAACTATCGCAAAAGAAACAAACAGGTATGCTTCCCAATTTTTTAATTCACGAATTTTATCGGAAAATTCTCGTGCAAAAAGGTGGACTCCAATAACAGTACAGGAAGTCAAAGCATTCATTGCTGTGTTACTGCAGATGGGTATAACAAGAAGACCAACAGTTGACAGTTATTGGAAAAAGGATTCTAGGCAGATACCATGGTTTGGGAAAATGTTTTCCAGAGATAGGTTCCTATTGATCTTGAAGTTTTTTCATTTGGTCGACAACAGACAATTAGCTGAACCAGGCCATCCAGAATATGACCCATGTGGCAGGTTTGATACTCTTGTCAAACATGCGAATTCTGTATTTCACCAGCACTATGTACCACACCAACAATTATCTATTGATGAGTCGTTAGTTGGTACTCACTGCCAGTCGTCAATAAAACAGTATCTCCCAAATAAAAAGCACCGGAAGTGGGGAATCAAATTTTGGATGTTGTGCGACTCCATTACAAAGTATTGCTTGGGATTTTTCTGCTACAAAGGCGCCAAAAATGCAGACGATAAAGCTTTGATTAAAAAATATGGTCTTGGATTTACAGTAGTTCAAAAATTGTTATCAGAGGGAAATTATTTAAACAAAAGCTACCATTTGTTTACGGATAATTTTTACACAAGCTTACGTTTGGCCAAAGCACTATTGAGAAAAAATACATACATAACTGGAACGATACGATGAAATAGAAAAGAAGTTCCTCTAGAAGCTAAGAAAGTAAATGTAGGAGAAGCTAAATATTTTGCATGTGAAAATGTTTTGATGTGTTCTTTCAAGGACAAGAAATCGAAACCACATCCTGTGATACTAATTTCATCAAATTCAGATACCAAGAACGTGACCATCAAAAAGAAGAGAGGAATTTTCGAATACGAAAAAGAAAAAACAAGCATGATCCACGACTACAATAAATTCATGGGAGGATTGGACGAATCAGATAAAATGTTATATGTGTACTTGGATGAGAGAAGGACCCTCAAATATTGGAAAAAGGTTGCTTTTAATATATTTGGAAGAATGGTATTGAACGCCTAAATTTTATATACATCGAATAGTACAGAGAAAAATATTAGTAGGCTTCAGTTTAGATCTCAAATAATTGAAGATATTGACAAAGAATGGATAGCTTTCAGAAATAGCGAATTAACACAAAAATCTCTTTCGAACAAAAAATTCGCCTTAGAAAAATTACCTGGACGAAATTTACGTCAATGTGTGGTCTGCAGTAACAAGCAGAGTGGAATAAAGCGTACCAACCTCATCTGCGCTCACTGTAAGAAAGGGCTACATGGTCTTTGTGCAGGAAAACACAATTGTTGAACATTATCTTTTCATTATTTTTCTTTTACATTTTCTTTTACAAGAAGTAATATATATATTTGTTTATTTATTTTCTAAAGTTCTTTGCATTATTTATTTGTAAACACAGACGGAATTAATAAATTAACTGATAATTGTATGAGTGATTGTGTTTTATTTCATAATATATATATATATATTTATTTATTATTCAAAAGATATCACCAGAAGACGACGTCAATAGTTTTATCAATTAAATGTAGTTCTTTCGAAAAAGAAATATCTGACGTGATTTTCGACGCATTAAATATTACGACGCTGATTTCATTATTTTTAAAATATATATAACTTTATTTTTGTGAAATAAGTTGGAAAAAAATAAGAATGGGCGGAGTATCGATAAAATCTTATCAAATTACAAACCTCTTCACTACACTGAATTGCATATTTGGAGAACTATATTAAAATTGGATTTTTTCACTGCTCTTAAATTTTCGTAAAACATTGTGTGTGAACAATTATTAATGTTAAACACGTTTTTTGTTTTTATTCATCCTTTAATGATACTTAAATTGGCCTTTTACATACGCTACAGCAAGGCGTGGCTTTCATTAATTAGGTGAGTTTTTATAGATCTTTAGAAAATTTCATATTTTATTTCTGTAGAAAGAGCTGTCGAGGGTAAATGATTTATCTATAAAAATACACATTTATATATAACATTTCGATTTCTGCTTACTTAGATTTATTATTTATTTATCTATTTATTTTTTTACTGCGCGGAGTAGTTTTCCAGCTGGCATGAGTGGGTTTCGAATTTTTTACAAAACTAAATATTCACACCGGAAAAACTTTTATTGAGGTCGAAAACAGCCATAGCAGTTTAGGCAAAGGTTTCAGAAAGTGCTTCAGCATTCAACCGGTTAAAGTTTCACACTTCAACATTCTGTATATTTTGAGATCTGAAATTGCCATTTAAGACTTCAAAGGAAAAATTGTAATGGTGTAACTTTTTTATTTTTTTTTCGATAACGGCTCTGACGAGTTTTATGAAACTGATATATGATATTAATTTCTTTTGTCTGAGAAGCATGACGTGCCGCGTTTTTCTCAAAAAACTCTTGTTTTTTATATATTTCACTTTAAAAATGGAACTATATTACCTAGCGGATTGCAATTTTTCGTTCGCATTGCTCAAAAGAAAAGAATGTAATCCGGTTTGGAATGTTCGCGAACGCATACAAACTTCACTTCCACTTCTCAGATAGGTAATTTGGCTCCATCTATCGGTAGTTAGTGTGAAAAGTAAACTGAAAAAAATAAAATATTTTTTTCCTTAATATATATATATTAAATGAGTTATTTATTTAGGTATTTGTATTTCATATATATTTTTTTATCAAAAATATTCATTCAATTCACATTATTTTCAAGTTGATACGCTGTTAACTTTCAAAATTGGTTTTATTTTAAAAATTGATTGCAACAACAAAAACTTTTTTTCTTTACTTTCATAAAAATGATAGAAAATATAATAATTTGCAAATATTTGAATTTTTTGTTTAATTAATTGATAAATTATTTAAACTATAGATAGAAAAAATCCTCAAAAAAAAAAAAATAATAATAAAAGAAATTAATTGGTTAATTTGCTCATTAAATTTCTATAATATAGTATGTAATATTTTACAAAGATTATAATAATTATATCAAATCCAAATTTAAAATTTCATGGTTTTTTTTTTCTTTACTTTTATTAAATAATATTGTAATAAAAAAAAAAAAATATCGGTTACCAAACACTTTAATGCATTGGAAAAATTCCGAAAACAGAATTAAAATTAGTAAAATAAGTAATAAAGTAAAATAAAGTAAAATACATTTTTATTTGACTTTAATTTAAACACATAATATATTTTTTTAAAATATTAACTAATTACTTTTTTCGCATTATAATACTTAATTTTACGAAATAATACATTTCTGCAAAGCGTACTGGTAAAATAATTAAGAATTATATAGTCTATTATTTTATAAATTATTTTGTTCATTAAATTTCTAGTAAAATAAAAATAAACTACTTAAACATTTACCAGTATAAAAGTTACACATTTTAAAGAGATTTTCTATTTTTATTTATTTTCCTATCTATACTTAAAAAATCTATACAAATCTATGCTAAAAAATAATAATTGTTTCTTTCTTTCTTTCTTAAATTTAACAATTTAGTCCTCCTTAACATGTATAGGCTTATTTCTTACATATAGTATTGATATAAAATGAAATTACCATGCATCTGCAACATTTAAATTAGAAATTAATAATACATTTAAAATTTTGTATTACTTTGCAAATTTTGTTTATTGCCTTCTCTTCAGATATTGCCTTTATTCAGATATTGCAGTTTATTGCTTTCCCTTTGTATATGTTTATTGCCTTCAGAACATCAGGTTTTTTTCCCCTGCAAAATGGGGATTTTTGAAATAGTGATTGCTGGTACCAAACGGTACCGCTATTACTTCCCTGGTTAATCGATTTTAGAAAAGTGTATTTGTGAAGTTCATACAAAATCTTGAAAAACAGTGTTGAATATGAATTATTCAATTTGTTTTTCTATAGCCAGTGATTTTCGGAATTTCTAAAAACTGTAAAACACGTCTTCGAAAATTTTTACGGGATTTTGGTTAGTTAAGAAGAAAACACATATGTATGAAGTGGGAAGGGGGTGGGGCTGGCACAAGGAGTCAGACATGGGCAAATTTTAATTTTGTAAATGTGAAAATTGGGGGAAGGGGGAAATCTCCTGTTACTTTGATGGAAAGACCTTTTCAAAACAACATTTTAACAGAAAAATGCTTTTCTCTATAGTTATTCGTTAGAAAAATATGAAAGAAATTTTTCGTTTAAAGTCTTCCCCCAGTGTCTCGAGAACACCTTGGAAATTTTAAAAACCTAAAAAAAATTTGAAATTTCGAAAACAAGGAGCAGCGAAAAGGGCATCTTTGAAATTTTAAACAAATGTTTTTTTTTTTTAAATTAAGTTCTTTTTTTAGTTTGTCGGAAATGTCCTCTAAACAATTTCTCAAAAAAAAAAAAAAAAAAGAGGAAAAAGAAAAGAAAAGTAATTGAAGCTGTATTGCGATAGGGGGAGCCTTAGAAAACATACAGAATTTTTTTAAATAGGAGGGAATTAGGGGGATTAAGAGCTCCTTTAAAATTCTTACTTACAGACTCATACTTAATTTGCTCGTTTTTTACAATTTTCAAAAATTCTGACACGTTTCCGATAGATTTGGGGACGAAGATGGGACACTTAGAAATATATATATATGTTCCTTAAAAATGCCCCACCAGCGGCCGAGCGGTAGATAAGAAGGGTCGGAATCGATCCCATCCAGCACTCTATGACCTAGCCGTTCCTTCCGTGTTTTTCTCCGAAACTTGCTTAAATACGGGCTTCGACCCCTTAGAAAAACCTCATGGAGGCCATTCTACCTATATGCCTAGAACCCTAACGAAGTCAGTTAGCCTTAAAACGTACTACCAACCAACCTTAAAAAAGTATCGCTGAAGCGATTGTATCTAGAAGATTTCTCGAAGTGCTAAAAAATCCTTATCATTTAAAATTTTAATGTTAGATCTCTTAGTACACTTTTTACCCCCCTTACCCAATTTTAGAAAATGAGGCAATGTCCAAAATCCCTTCACCATGTTTTAGAAAATTTTCAGGAATTCTAGCGTGACTCTAGGAAGAAAGTGGGAACTATGTACAGCAAATATAACCAGATCGAATAAAACTAGATTCAACAAAACGTGTTCTAAAAAACGTTTTCCCGATTAAAATTTCAAAGTGGTCTAACTGATTGCCCCCCCTCCTATTTTCCCCATCTGAATTAATTTTAAACTAAACAAAATCTCCCTCAAATTGATTAAGCATCTTTTTGTAGAATTATCAGAATTTCCAAAGTAGGATCTGAACCCCACACCCATGGTGTTAGGTATTTTGGAAAATTACTGTCAAATCCTTACAACATTTTACTTTAAAAATCTCCAATCAAAAAAATAGCAAAATATTAATCTTTTGTCCATTCGATTGGACCATTAAAAAATTCATGTTTAATTTTTCTTATATAACCAAAATCTATACGGTAAATGGAGATCTTTAGAAACTTATTAATAACACTTTTTTGCAAAAACACAAATTATTTTTTGAACATTTATTTTAAATATTCTGTTGAACTATTTAAGAAACAGATGAACCGTTGAACCAAAGAAATTGAATATTAAATAAAATAAAATAAATCTCTCTCTCTCTCTGTCCTTTTTTTTTTTTTTGTAGTAATTGTTTGTTTTTTTTTAAATATACTATATTATGCCTTTGTAATGTTGCGTGTTTTCATCACACAACAAATATTCTTTCTTAAAGTTTTTTTATATATCACTTTTCATATATATATATTTTTTTTTTTAATTTCATTTATTCTGTTATTTTGTTCGAGGTAAAATTTAATGTAGTAAGACCTATGAAACTGCACTTTTTATACAGTGTTCTAAACACATTGCCATGCTCATTTAATTTTACATTTTAATCATGAACCCCTAAAAAGTAATGATATCAATACAAAAATCCCTTAACAAGTTTGTGACGCAGCAACTGTACTTTACGGCGATTAGAATTAGAAATACGGGTCGTACAAATAATGATATTAAATTTTCAGTGACGCTTTGCCATTAATTAAAAAATGCATATATTTTCTTATTTGAATTTGTTTTTTTTTCTTCTATTTCGTTTTACAGTGTAAACGTTATTTTCAACATAAAATAATATATAACATTTATTCACCGATACCTTTTCATTCACATCTCGTATAATATCAAAATATTTGTTTTAAAAAGAAATGATATGAAATTCCAGAAACGCAGTGATGTTACACTAAATGATAAAGGCGAGGTTAAAGATGCTCCGGAATAAATTAAAATTTTTGCACCTGTGCATGTAAGATTGTGAATTATTGATATGTAGCCGAAATATAGAGGATTCCTCTTTTGTAGATAAAAATTCCCACATTTACGCATTTTTCTAAATCATTACGTCTTTTTAAAGAAAGATTTTGCTCATTCGTGTTCCCCTTACTTACCCGCTTCGAAAATGCGTGAGAATATGCGTGCCCTTTGCGCATAATATCTCCGGGATGGTTTGTCAAAATGTAATTAAAGTTAGCAGCTTTTATGTGAAATACAAATACATAAAATGACGAGCAATTAACTCATTAGCATTAAAATTTTGTAAATATAAGCATAATTACACCCCAAAATAACGATATAATATTTTAAATGACAATTAAAAAAATAAATAATTAAATAAATAAATAAATAAATAATAATTTCCTTCATTTTAATTGTAGGAATTTTTCCCTATGCATTTTTTTTTTTTTTTTTTTTTTTTTTTTTAGGATTCATATGAAGTATCATTTCCATGTAATCCTCTGCGAAAAACTGACATCGACAAAAACTTAGCTCTGATATTTTTAAGAAAAATAAGTAAAATTAAAATGTACAATTATTCTAACATTTGTTATATACATATAACTTCTTTCTTAACACACATAAAAAATTACAAGCTTTTAAAAATAATTATTTTTCGTGTTATATCATAGATGCCAACATTTTAATCTATTCCGGAGTATTTTTAGTCCCGTCATTTTTACATATCACTTATTTTTAGAGTTTTTTTTTTTTTTTTTTTATCGAATTAATGTATATAAAATTTTTCTATAAATAAAGTGGTGCGAAATAAGGCGGAGCTAAAACTACTCCGGAATAAATTAAAATATCCTCATCTATTGTGATTTTTGCATAGCCGCGAATATCCTAATTAATAATACATTATATTGTTAGTACCTATCTTTTATTATTTTTTTTTTTTCTTAACACCAGTCTTTTTTAGAGTACTTTTTTTCTTCTTTCATTGTAAACACATTTGAAGTTAATTACTGTAAACATTAAATGATGTGGGAAAAAGGGCGGTTACTTATAAAGATTCAAATTAAAAAAGATTTACGCATAATTGCTAATATTTTTATTTATTCCCGAGCATTTTTAGTCCTGCCTTTAATTCACACTACTTTATTTGTAAAACATTTTTCTCCGTGGTATAACTACGATAAAATTAGAAAAAAATGCTCTTAAGGAAAGAGGGGTATGAAATAAAAGCGGGCTAAAAATGCTCTGGAATAAATTAAAACTTTATAACCTCTGCTTACATATGTGACAACAAGTGCGTTTTTTTAACACCAATTTATAATATTTTTCGTTAAATATTTTTCGTATACTATTTCTCTGTTTAATAATAATAATAATCAATTTTAATCGTAGAAAAACTGCTAAAAATATTTTAAAAATTTCTACGAAATATTTCCGGAGGAAAAAAAAAAAAAAAAGAAAACGAACAAGTTGGCAGATACGGATTTATGAATATTTTTTAAAGTCACATTTTTTCAATCATTATGTTATGAAATGTATTCTTTTTTTAAGGTACTTTCCTTTAAATTTTTAAGTTAACAGAATTTTATTAGTTGTTAAAATTTTAATTATTTATTCATTTATTTATTATATTACACTTCTGTATATTACATTTCAACAACTACTTAAGTTAACCCTTAAATGCCTGATTATTTTTTAAATCAATTTAAAAAGGTTTTATTCTTACCTTTATTAAATAAATCACGGGAAAAATACTTTAAAAAATCATACATTATTTTAACTATGGTTTACAGCTAAAAAGCAGGTTATTGTCAGTTGGCAAACATGAGCATTAGAGCTTCAATATTATTCTAATAATACTTTAAAAGACAAAATTGGGTATGTTGCCGAAAGGCAACACACGGCATTTAAGGGTTAAATATTACCATATGAGATTATTGACACGCTCAGAAAAAGGAAATAAATAAATAAAAAGGCAAGTCTGTTTCAAACTTAAGACAGAATGATTATAATTATTAGTGCTTTACATTATTTCCTCTAACTTCCCTTCTTATTATTTACACATTAAAGTAATAACCTGTACAAACAGTACAGTTCCTATTTTATGCAATTGAACGTTTTCGTACCATATGATCTCTACCATGAAGCACATTCAAATTTCAACCACACCCCTTTAGATTCAGCGCTCTGCGCAGTTTGGCTCTAACTAATCAGGCCTGCAAGTTAATGCGAGTTTGTTGCGGACGTAGAAGTGGACAATGAAAATTAACGTCTATGCAGCACAGGGTTGCCAATTCCAAAAATTTTAAGCCCCTAAATTCAAATACAAAATTCCCTAAAAACCCCAAAACCCTTTGTAAAAATCCCCTAAAAAAGTCCCCAAATTTTTTGCTTGAAAACTGAAATACCTATGATTGTAAATACATAAAACAACACTTAATGAGTTTCTTCTCTTTAAAAAAAACATCTTTTATTTTTATTATTGTGCTACCAGCGACGCATTTTATTTTTAATAATCCATATTTTGACTGGACCAGTCAACTTGTAGGTAGAGTTCCAAAACATTGGTATTTTCAATTAAAAGGGGCAAAAAGCATTACTAACCTCTGGATCAGTCTCCCACTTCTTGGTATACTTCTGCATGCATTTTGTATCTATTAATTTAGACATTTTTAAGTGAATATTAGACTAATATCAGCACCCGCACTAAGTGCCAGTGTTAACATTCAGACCTGGGAAAAGAACAAACAACACTGGCTACTGGCTAATTTAATTTTTTATTTTTAATCTGTCTAATCAGAATCGAAGGGGGAGAGGGAAATGGGGTTGTAATTCTGACTTGACAAACGATTTCATTTCCTCCTCCTCCTCCTCTTCTTCTGTTTCTTTCTTTCTTTCTTTTTTTTTTTTTTTTTCCTCTTATTTTAACCAAAGTATATTTCGTATATTCCTAGTGCATAAGTTTCAATGGAGAGAAAAAAAAATAAATAGTAAGGTCTTTTTTATAAAAGATTTAGCCTGAGCACTTTATTATTATTATTTTATTTTTTTTAGCTATGTTAGTTTTCCAGTGATATCCTTTATAATTTATTTATACTACCAAAAACATTTTTCAGCTGCTTTGCGGAGGTATAGACGCCCAGCGCCAAGAATATGAAACAAAACATCTGTCTCTACTTTTCGAATATTTTATGATGAAATTGACACACGTGGACAGACTGAAACTATAAAATTTATCGATTTTTTTTTGTATTTGTGTTTATTCAGAATAAATGTTTTAATTTAGAAAGGCTATTTAAACAACCTCTCCTTTTTTTCTTTAAACTAAAAAAAAAAAAAAAAAAAAAAAAACTTTTGCTTGTTCATCTGGACGAAAATAAAAGTAAAAATGAGTGCATTTCCATTGTACATTTTTCCGAACATACACATATATAAGAAAATCAAACGGAATTGGAGATTTTTGTGTATGTATACGTTTTCAGCCCCCCCCCCCAAGTTCATTTTTGCCATATTTACGACTAGCAGGCTACGCCCGCCTCCCTGATCACTTTATTTAAATGAATTTTCAAAAGAACTGGATCAGTACTTATTTTTTACATCATATTATAAATTAAATAATAATAAACAGTAAAATTGCTCTAGACCTCGCTTCGGGTACCCGCTGCCTACGGCAGCCCTCTTTTCCGCCTGTACTGCATCAGGTCCAGGCTTCCACTGTCTGCAGAAAGGTCTTTCCCGGACACTTCAATCTGGATATTTATCGACGACATGTGGATCTTCTGTTATTTAAGAACTACGATTTTGAAGATGACTGTATCTCAGCATCTATTATACATTTTATCTTTTAAACCATGTGTTTTATAAAACCCCCGTTATTTACACTATATTACGATTTAATTCCTACCGGTATAATAAAATAAAATGGCAGATTTTCTTTTGAAAGGAATTAAATACATGAAAAACAAATAAATTTTAATCAGTTTAATCCTTTCATCTATATACTACCACCCCCCCCCTCCCAAAAAAAGGATTTTTATTTTAAAGGAATTAATTAAAATTAAAAAGTTGTTACACTGTAAAAATTTTACATAAGCATAACAATTTATTTCTGTTGCATTACCATTTGATTTTCAATAAATATAATAAATTTAATTTATAAAAAAAGAAAAAAAAAAAGATTTCTCCTTCGAATGAATGTATTAAATAAAAAGTAAATTGCGTAATAGCCGTTGCTAAGATACGCAGACGATTACAAAGGAAGAAAAAATTCATGAAAAATGAAACATAAAAGCCAATATTTAAAATCGAAAAACATTAATTTAAAAAATTCAAATTCGAAAAAATCTTGATGAGTGCAGGGTCTCAGGTACCTATATGTTAAATTTGGAAGCTCTGCGATCAGTAGTGTGATCACCAGAGCGCAGATAGACACACACGCAAACACTTCTCTTTATTTATATAGATGATGTATGCATGTGTTTAAGTCAACACGATAGCATAAGAAACGCCTTGTTCGAATGAGCTGAAAGTTGGTACGTATGTTAAATATCATCCTAGCACAAACTCTGTTGATTTTGGTGAATCTAGCACTTAATTTTTTTTTTCAGAGGCATAAAGAAAAATTCTTTATCATTATGGTCTATAAGGCCAAATTTTTCAAATTGTGATAACGTCTAAATGCCGTGTTCATCTGAACTAAAAATGTAAATACATGGAATGCTATAGGTCACCGTCGCACGAATAGTATAGATTTTTTCTCATCTGGAACTTATAGTTAAAAAACAAATAAAAAAAAAAAAAAAAAAAAAAAATAACATAATGACCTATGGGCTTAACAACTTATACAAGCACCAAACGTATACAAACATCAAAACATATACAAAAACCAAAATCTCCAAAGTCTGATTTTTGACATGATTACAATACTTTCCTTACATATGTATGTTCGGAAAGTAAAAAATATGATTTCGATTATTGAAATGATTTTGTCCTTTCATTAACAATCTTTCATGAATATAAAAATTTGCTTAAAAAAATAAAAAAAAAGGCGGGGGGGGGGGTCAATTGTTTAGGTGACGATTGCCGTCCATGTGTGTCATATAAGAAACCCGACATTTACCGCTTTGCATGTATGCTGGGGTGAACCTTTATTATTACCTAAATCAGAACAGTTGGCCGAGAAGCAAATATTTTGAACAGACACATACGTCATAAAATAAATTAATAATATAAAACTGTATTTGACAGATATTATCAAATTTAGTGCTAGAAGTCCATTGTTTTTGATCAGCAATTTGCCGATCTAGATGCATTTCATTGAAATGGTAAAAACAGTTTGGTTTTTGTGATTATTTTACCCGTTTGAAAAGTAGACTATTAAATAACTAATTTAAATTTTAACCCTGAACCCACTTTTGATTTAATCTGACTTCGTATAGTTTAAAAATATTTGGACAGTATAGTCAAGCTGAGAACGGAAACGTGAGGAGCGAAAGGAAAGTAAAACATAAAAACTCAGAAGTAAAAAATATATACAATGAGTCAAAGTAAAAGCTTAACAGGTGATATTTAAAAATACATTTGGTCAAAGCAATCAAATAATTATGCAGATTAAATTTTTGTACTTAAAAATTAAACCCACTGATGTAAATTAAAAATTAGTTTTTTTTTTTTTTTTTTTTTTTTTTTTTTTTTTTTTTTAGAGCACTGGGCAAACGAATAAACAAACAAAGCAAAAGTAAAACACCAAATAAAAAAATTTCAAAATGAAATCCTTAAAATGGGACTTCTTTAAGGCGTCTCGATTTAAGGATGTGTTGAGTTTTATTGGTTTATAGCAGACGAAATTGGAACGAACTGTCCACGCTTTGTGCAGAGGGTTGGGTTGGGAGATTAAGAGGGGACAATAGCTAATATTGCCGGCAGCCTTCGCCCATGTTATTCAATGGGAAATTTTGTTGCTACAATTACACATTACCTAATGAATATTTTTAAATTCTGTTTTCGCAGTCAGAAAATTCATAACCGTTAAATGAGTACTCATTTTTGAAAATTTCATTTTTTTTTTTAATTTTTACATTTTAATTTTGAGTTCAAAAATGCGATTTTTCACAAAATGCATTTTTCTCATTTTCTAATCGCAAAATGAAATACTAAAGTTTTAAAAAATCAATATTTTGAAAACAAGTACTACTTTAACGCTTATGAATTTTCAAAGTGTGAAAACAGAATTGAAAAATATTCATTAGGTAATCAGTAATTATGTAAACAAATTTTCCCATAGAATAACATCGGCGAAGGCTGCCGGTGAGATTAGGTATTGTCCGCTCTTAAGGCCGATTGACTAGAGAAAACCACCGCTCCGTCTAGAATTAGAACTCGATTCTCTAAGTCTAAATATCTTATGTGTTATTGAAAAAAAAAAAAAAAAAAAAAAAAAAAAAAAAGTCAGGAAAACTTTGAAAAGTCTCTAAAAGTCCCCAACATACAATTAAAAGTCCCCAAAAAAACCCCTAAAAATGTTTAGCCCCCAGAAAAAGTCCCCATCGACAAAAAAATTCCCTAAATTTAGGGGCTAAGTCTCCAAGTTTGCAACCCTGATGCAGCACCCGCTACTTATTTTGGTGCTGAAAAATTTACGGATAAATAATCTGGTGTAGTTTATTTAAATTTCTAAGAATAACAAAAAAGTTCTTTCCATAGTTGTCAACATTTTAACTTTTTTGCAACCGCTGAGATAGATTCACGTTATTTGAAAATCTATAACTCCACCAGTGGGCGTTTGTTTCGCAATTTGTATGTTATTTATTTCTTTATTATATACACAATATTCATAATTTTGCAATGAAACGTACTATTGATACAAATACTTTGATTTGAAAGAATATAATTGTAATGTATATCCATTTATAATATACGTGTGAATTCAGAATATTTTGTTCTGAAATATTGTAAATTGGGAGAATAATGCCCACAGGCGAACCTTACTGTCAAAGAGCCAAAATCATGGTGTGTGTCACGAAAGTGTCAATTTTTTTGTGGAGCAGCTTAACCCCGCCTTTTATCTCACCACTTTTTTAATAAGAAATTTCTTTCATTTTGTAACTTCGATAAAAAAAGTAAAAATTACTCTTAGTAAAAGTCTTATGAAATAAAGGCGAGGCTAAAAATGGTCCGGAATAAATTAAAATTTTGGCAACTGCGCCTTTATGTAAGATTGTGAATTATTGATACACAGCCGAAATATAGAGGATTCCTCTTTTGCAGAAAAAAGTTCCACTTTTACGCATTTTTCTAAATCATTACGTCTTTTGAAAGAAAGATTTTGCTCATTCTTGTACCCCTTACTTACCTGCTTCGAATATGCGTGGAGAGCCTGCTCGCAAAATATCTCCGGGATGGTTTGTAAAAATATAACTAACGTTAGCAGCTTTTATGTGAAATACAAATATATAAAATGATGAGCAAATAACTCATTAGCATTACAAGTTTTGTAAATATAAGCATAATTGCACATAAAACAATGATATATTATTTTAAATGATAATTAAAATAATAATAATAATAATAATAATAATAATAATAGTAATTTTCTTCATTTTAATTGTAAGTATTTTTCTAGGTGCATTTTTTTTTTTTTTTTTTTTTTTTTAAAGATTCATATGAGGTATCATTTCCATGTAATCCTGTGCGAAAACTGACATGGAAAATATTAAAAAATAAAAATATAAAATAAGTAAAATTAAATATGCACAATTATTATAACAGTTGAAATAGACGGGTGACTTCTTTCTTAACATATCTTAAAAATTGCAAGTTTTGAAAGTAATTATTTTTCATGTTATTGCATAGCTGCCATCATTTCAATTAATAATACATAATATTTTTAATACCCTTGTTTATATATATATATATATATATATATATATATATATATATTTTTTTTTTTTTTTTTTTTTTTCCTCCTCCACCAATATTTTTTTTTTTTTTTTTTTTTTTTTTTTGTCCCTTAGATTACTTGATTACTTTTCTGTTTTTTTCCATCGTAAATTATGTAATGTGGAAGAAAGGGCGAGTATTAATAATACTCCCGATTGAAAGAGACATACATATATGTTAACTTGTGCGGTGTTTTAACACCACTGTACACTGTGTAAAAAATGGAGAAGGACAACCGATTTTTCTAAATTATTTTCTGTATTTTTATTGTGGCTATTAGATTTTATACAGATTTTGTTTAACAATGTTTTCTTTAATTTCACGTAAAAATGAAATCTCTACTACTAATGCTAATTGGTGAATCGTAGAAAAACTAGCATCCATGATTTCGTGAGTGTAAAAATAGTAGAAGGACACTTTCCAAAATTTGTTATTTTTTGGATTGTGTACAAGTAAAAAAGTGAATATTGAGTTTTCTTTAACTGTTTTTGTTGAGGAAAACGTATTTTGTTAAAAATTGCATTTTTATTTCTTTTCCGACAGCCTAGAAGAATACATTAAAATTATTTACAAAAGGGGCAAATAGTTGCATATAAAATTAATGGTAAAGGTGTTAGATTGTTTGTATACTGCACGTCAGCCTCAATACACATTCTAACTTTATCAGAAAGCCAGATAGAAATAGGAAAAGAAAGGAGAATGGTAGGGCTAAAAAGTTAAGAGCGTACAATACCTAATCTTGCCGGCAGCCTTGGCCCATGTTATTCAATGGGAAAATTTGATTATATAATTATTCATTACCTAATGTATATTTTTAAACTCTGTTTTCACATTTAGAAAATTCATAAGCGTTAAATTAGTACTTGCTTTTCAAAAAAATATTTTTTTTAAATTTTAGTATTTCATTTTGCGACTAGAAAATGTGAAAAATGCATTTTGTGAAAAATCGCATTTTTGAACTCAAAATTAAAATGTAAAAATTAAAAAAAAAAAAAAAAAAAAATGAATTTTTCAAAAATGAGTACTCATTTAACGGTTATGAATTTTCTGACTGCGAAAACAGAATTAAAAAATATGCATTAGGTAATGTGTAATTGTCGCAACAAATTTTCCCATAGAATAACATTGGCTGCGTCTGTCCGCGGGATTAGGTATTGTCCCCTCTTAACGTCTTGTGATGAAAGAAAACTTAGATAAAAAGAGCAGTGGTAGTATCGAAAAGGTTCCAAATCAATCAGGACTTATTCATGTGTCAAGGCAACAGTTTAGTACTACATATTAAGATTCAAAACACTTATTTTAAAAAAAGGAAAAACATCATCCAAAGTGGGAAAAAAAAAAAAAAAAAAAAAAAAAAAAAGATTGATTACCGTTTATCATGTTTAAAAAAACACGTGTTATGCACCACCGATGGGGCCTTTATAATATTTTCAGGCATGAAGAAGTTTAACTTAGACGATTTAGATGGTTACCAATAATATTGGCATTGTCTGAAGAATGTAGAAAAATATTATTGAACTCGACAAATGAGGAGGAGGGTGATGATCTAGTAAGCAATTGGATATAGGAGAAAAACAAGTCTAGTCTTTTTCAGTGGTATGGAGAAACATACAGACTATATTTAAGTGCTGAATTCTTGCTTCTTCCTTATGGCTCTGAATTAGGAGGAAAAGAGTGGATCCCAAGTAGCACAGGAACGTTCTGTGAACGTCTAATAACGGTTTCAATAGTTCAAACACCGTGTTTCGTGTCAAAAGAACGTTCTAAAACACGTTCAGAAATAGTATTATTTAGAACGTTCTGAAAATGTTTGATTTGTACCATCTATAAAACGTACAATTCTAGTTCTATATAGAACGTTCAAGTGTGACACCGTCATAACACGTTCTGTAACAGTGTAATTATAACGAATATGACAAAATGACTTTTTAGTACTATTGGTTGGGAAACTTGGTTAACCTTTAAAATTTTTGACTTCAGCTTTTGATTTTTTTACACGTTTTGTGGCGTGAGGAATCCGGAAGTCAAAAGGTTGGTATGGTATCTGTTAATGTGTATCGGCACCTATTAGTGTGATAGCCCGTTAGTTCATGTACACGATATCTCAAGAACAAATGATTGCAGAGAGATCGGACCAGTTTTAAAATATCAATTATGATATTGATAAGAATCTTATTGAGAGATTTGCAACATTCTAATTTAAAAACTTCGTAAGTTATTCGAAATTTATAATTTTTAGCATGATAGAGAATAGAGCATTTTTTACATTTTCAGTTTAACGTTTTGTTAGCACGTCAGTAAAGAATGCTTCCCAATAATCAGTACGGGTGAGGTGAAAAAAAATTACAAAATTTTAAACTCATGGAAAAATTTTGTGGATTTTGTATTTCAGGAATCAATGTATGGAATTCGACCAAACTTGTTACAATATTAGATCTTGCCCTAAATTGGAGTTTATTTGAATTTCATTTGGGATATATCGCCCGATAGATTACGGTGCTATGCAATGAAACCCTCCATTTATGGGACGGCTATATCTCAGCTTCTATAGTGTACAAATGTATTAAACATGATATATTGGCATATATCATCATATCCTCTGCTAATACAATTTGGATGTATACATTGTCCAACAGGTGGCGTTGCTAATCTGCAATTTAATCATTTTAACGGAAAGGCAATATTTTAACTCTTGTGATTTAACAATAAATTTTGTGATACACTGAAGTTATAAGTGAAATCGATTTTATGTAAAGCTTTACTGGTCCATTTTGGATGCATATCGGCCAACAGGTGGCGTCGCTATGTTGCAATTTAATCTCATAACAGAAACGAAAAATCTCAACTTCTGTGATTTATAAATATTGTAAATTTGGTAAGTGAAATTAATATTACGTAAAACTCTACAGATTGCCTTTGGGTGCATATCGGACGACAGGTGGCACTGCCACGTTCCAATATTTTCCATTCACAGAAAGGCTATCTATCAGCTTCTGTAATATATATACTCACCAAACCTTCTGCGTGACATACATTTGATATATAATATTGATTCAATTTGGCTGTATAACGAGTAATAGTCAAACAGTTTTTTTTTATTATTATCATTCATAGGACATTGTTTTTTCCCCTAGAAATAAGTATGCATCATCCCTGGGGGATGGGGGAAGGGTGGATAAAAATTTTCACTATAATTATCTTTCAAAAGAATTCGATATCACCTTTAAAACGAATAATTGAAACATCGTTTTCTGATGATTTAAAACAAATTTACCGTTTTTTTTTTTTGTTTTTTTTTTTTTTTTTTCATTTGTAATAATAATAATAATAAACCCTTAGAATAATACATTTTCTAAGATCTTCTATACAGCATAAAAATGATTGTCTTCTGTCATGAAAATCTATGCATTCCCCAGACCCAAAGTTTAGATACAAAAAGCTAATCACGGATGTTATTGAATAAGTAATATAGTGCTTTACGCGAGTTTCAAAGAAAATCACGGGAAAACTCCGAAAACCTAAGTCGACGAGCGTGACCAGGAATCGAAGCCAACACTTCCCGTCTGTAAGATTCGAGAGTAGGACCTCGCGGTCAATACTCATCGGGAAGTTACAGAATGAGTTTTTTTCTTCTTTTCTTTAAGCATAATTTTAAACTTTTATTATATTTTATTTATGATTCTATTTAAGTTTAAATGTTACTGATAAATTATCAATATTGATAATGTTGTTAAATCGTTACTCTGTTTGATTGTTCTTATTTTATTTTATTTATTTTCACTGAATATTTTATTCCATACTAAAATATACACTAAAACAAAATATGCTTTTCCGTTTAATTCGAGATTTTAAAATGGAAAAATAAAGTGATCTCATAAGTTTTTCAAATACTTTATAAAAATTTAAATAATTGTTTAACTCAGCTCCATTTTTCCTTAAAATATTGACACTTTGTATTTCCTACAGCTATAAATGCTTAATAAATTTATGTTTCAAACGTTGAACTTTGAAACATGATTATTCCGGATGTAACAAGGGAAGAGCAGATGAAACTGACATCTGTGGATTGCATTTATTTAATTCTCGCTGACAGAGCAAATTCAAAGGTCTTGGGAATGTCGTGCCGTTATGTGAAGCGGTAATTTTAAAACGTGTAATGTAATCTGTTTTGTTCAGTTTTCGCGTTATAATGACTTGGATAAGCTTTAGAAAAGGTAAAAATGTAATATTTTTAACCTGTAATATTCTCCATTTTCTAGTTATTAAAGTCTTATTTTAATATCAATTAAACAATCATTTTCATATCTGCGTAAGTTCTTATGCCTATCATTTGATACTTGTAAGTAGCTTTGTATCGCAGAAAAAACTGCTCCTGTTACAGAAAACCGCTTAGAAATTATGGATTCATTTTATTAATTCAGTCTTCTGAGATGGAAATTGTTAAATTGACTATTTTTGGTTATTATGCTTCTGAATGAAGTAACATAAAGAATTTAAAAGATGAGAGCTAATTTTAAGTGAATGCCCTTCCAGACTGGTCATTATGTATTTTAAAATGCTAGTTGGAAGGGTGTTTTCTTGGAGAAATTCTTATGAAGAAAATGAGGAAGGTATGTAATTCTTTTTTTTTTCTTTTCTTTTTAAATTCTGAAGTATTTATTTAATGTTTATATGATAATATATATACAATCTAGGTTATGCAAATTGCATATTTTTAAAATAATATCCTAAGTTTCACCGACTTACAATTTTAAATATCTCTTTACTATTATTTATTAAATTAAATATATGAAATTGTTTAACTGCATAATAAAACAAAGATTCAATTCAATTTTATTCCACATCTTTATAAAAAAAGATATTCTGCTTAAAAAAAAGGACGATTTACTATATTATTTATTAATACTAATAATATTTACATTTATCAATTATTTAATATGCCATGATCGCATAATTACATCAAATGAGGTAAAAATTGCGTTGACTCAATTTAAAGAAATTTAAACATTTAAAAAATACCAATTACATTGCCATGTGGAATAAATTTAAATACCTGCAAACATCATTGTTGTAAATTGCTGCTGTAAACTAATAATATGTATGCACACATGCACTGAAATTTAAAAATATGAAGTATGTTAAATATTTTAGAAAAATATTATGATTAAATATATATATATATGTATTTAAGTATTTGGACATTTTAAAAATTTCCTCCTTCTAACTAATTTTTAATTTTTTGTTTCAATTTCCAATTATTATAAATTAACAATATATTCTAAACTCAATTATATATTATTTTAGCGGTGTATTGGTACATTCATTTTTGAAATTATTTTTTATGTTGAAATATTAAAACTTTCTATAAACTTCAGCATTCAAATATATTTATAAACTATCCATGGACTTACAAAGTAGTACCCAGAAATGTTTAGAATATACAGGGTGCAAAGTCGAGAGCAGGCCTTTATTTGGGCAACAATTGGTCTCAAACGTCCTCCAATAAGAAAATGTATTTAAAAAAAAAATGTAAGAATTCATTATATGACATGTTTAAATTTAAAAAATCAATTTACTAAAAATCACAAAAACTGATAATTTTTATACAATTTTCATGACACTAATAGTGTAAGTTGAGTTCTAACCTAAAAAATATAACACAAAAAGTTTCACTTTTGTGCACCCAAAATTGTCTCAGATAGTTAGTTTCAAAATTTAGGATTATTTCGCATTTTCTCGGGCTTTATTAAAAAGTCAATGAAAAATTCTTTAATAAACCCAGGGAAAATGCAAACAAAGTCCAATTAGGATTTTTAAACCGATCCCTTATTGAAGGCCGAAATATGTTAGAAAAACCAAACTTTAAATATCATGTTCCATTTTGGGAGAATAGAAATGAAACTGTTTGTTAGGATGAGTGTCAGTTTTCTAAATATGATTATAGGGATCTGGGACTATGTAAAAATTTAGTTTTTGCAATTTTGAAAAAATAGATATTTTAAATTTAAACATGTTATACCACAAATGCTCATATTCTTTAAAACATTTTGTAACTGAAACTATATATTTGCGACCAATAGTTGCGGAGATAAAGGTATTCTCGTCACAATGCTTTGCACCCTGTATTAAAAAAAAAAAACACACATATATATATATATATATATATATATATATATATATATATATATATATATATATATATGTATGTATATATATATATATATATATATATATATATATATATATGTATGTATGTATAAATGAATTTTTAATCTTAGTTAAAGCCAAGCAACAGATATAAGATCCCTGAAACCACATAGGTCAATGAGAAGAAAATTACAACAAATTTAAATAACCTGGGGAGACTGATTGTGATTTATTGAAACATTTATATTTTATTTATTGATTTTTATTTTATTTAACTTCAGTCTAATCTTAAATTTATTCCTATATTGTTAGTTGCAATTTTAATAATTTTGCCGGTGCGTAAAAACCACATGAAACTCAAATCAAAAGATACAAACAAGCAACGAGGAAATAAAAAATTAAGACAGCATTTTAAACATTTTTTGTAGGAAAAGCTTAGAATGGTAGAAAAAAAAAAAAAAAAAAAAAAAAAAAAAAACTCGTCAAGGGTGACCCTTTTCGTCGTTGAGCACCAATATACGATTTCGTTCGTTAGCAGCTATAATAGCAAATTGCTAGCGGGCACCCTATCGAACAAGAAATTAATTGAAGTTAGAAATGAAGAATAAATTGGAATAAATTATTTACTTCAAGAAATCAGAGAATCAAACAGAAAACAACCATGAAAAACAAACATTAATCATAGGATGACGCATTCGGAATCACAAGGATTAAAACAAGCAAAATAAATCAAGAGTTTAGTTGTATATAGCAGATGAAGAATAATGATACAACACAGCAACAGGGATATAAATTACTTTTTTTTAAATTCAAATATTGTTTGAGAAATTTTAACATACTTACTATTCCTTTAATTTCAACGTATATGCATGCAAAATTCCATATTTTATGACTGTAATTCCCAAAAAGTGTCATAACGTGCCTATATCCCTTTAAAAAATTCCTTAAATTTTTGCATTTTTAAAAAATTTCTTTTTTCCCCTAATCTGAAGATAATGGCGTTATAGTATTAATTAAGAAACTTTGAATAAACACCATAAAATGCAAGAACTCGCAACTGCTACAAACAAAGCACGGCTGCTACAAACAAAGCGGCAACGCATTCCACACACTCAACGTTCTTGTTTGCAGCTCTCGTGCCTACAATGTTCGCCTGATGAAGGGTTGTGTCTTCTTTTGACCCGAAACAGTTGGTGCGAGTTCTCGCATTTTATGGTGTTTATTCAAAGTTTTGTAATTAATACTATAACTTCATTATCTACAGATTAGGGAAAAAAAAGAAATTTTTAAAAAATGCAAAAATTTAAGAAATTTTTTAAGGTATAAAGAGACGTTATGACACTTTTTGGGGAAAGCTGTCATAGAATATAGAATTTTTGATGCATATACGTTGAAATTAAAAGAATAGTAAGTATGTTAAAATTTCTCAAACATTATTTGAATTGAAAAAAAAAGTAATTCATATCCCTGTTCATGTGTTGTATCATTATTCGTCATCAGCTATGTAATTTTTACTTCTAAACGCTCGTACTGAGGGGATTTTTTTATAATGACGTCACATTTTTTTTTTTTTTTTTTTTTTTTTAACTACACTATTTTAGAACGTTTACAGTACGTTTTCTGGAACGTTCTGAAAATGTGTATAACGTTTTGAAAACGTTCTAAAAACGTTTAGAACGTTCTGAGACCGTATACATAGAACGTTCTCAGAACGCTTCTATAACACCGATGGTGATAGTTACACGTTCATTGAACGTTCTCTGAACCGTACTATTGTACGTCTTCAAGATGGACAGATAGACGTCTATAACACGTTCAAAGTGAACGTTCTTAGAACGTGTTTGCAGAACAATTTTTGAACGTTCAGAGAACGTTTCGGTGCTGCTTGGGATGTTTCAACAATATGAAGTCGCCATTTACATCACCATAGAGTTAAAAATTGGTTCGCTGCAAATATTGTGCAGGTTTTACCAGAATCAGCTAAAAGCCCTGATCTTGATACAGTGGAAAACATCTGACCAATACTTGCATGTCAAGTATATGCTAGTGGAAAAAATTTTAAATTCCTTACTAAGCTTCGGGTGGCTTTGAACAGCTCACAGGATAATTTTTGCCAAACAGGAATACAATCTTTGTATGATTCACTGTCAAATAGAATATTCGAAGTCATAAAAGCCAATGCGAAGAGTATTCCTTACTAATATTGCTTGCATTTCATATTTTATATTACTGTCCTTCTACTTTTTTTACAGAGTTAATGAAGTAGAAATTGTTTTGTAGTCATTAATAATTTAATGTTGAAAGTCATGGTAATGATAGTAATATTTTCTTGGTAAATGATCAGCAAAATGTTACATATAAAAATAATTCCATCAAAAATAAAATATATCATTTATTTCTAAAAATATCTAGCGTCCTTCTACTTTTTACACAGAGTAACACTACAAATAAGAAAAAAAAATCATGTAGTTAATCCACAGAAAACTGCTAAAAATGTTCTAAAATTTTTTAATCAAAATTTCCGGTAGAAAATAATTAAACGTACAATTGGCAGATATGGACTCTAATTGACCATTAACCAAAATTCGGTAATAATTAAGAAAAAAAAAGAGAGAGAAAAAGGAAATAAGTAATGTCGCAATTTATATACACAGACATATATATATATATATATATATATATACTACATATGTAAATCATAACAAAGGGCTGCTTTCTTAAAAAACCCTATTGAAAAATCGGACACTTAATAAAAAACATCATACAGACGGTAATTAAAAAGTTTTTAAATAAAACACGTTAGGAGGTTTCACTATTGTTTTGCTGATGAAATCCTCTACAAATGGAAGCTTAATTATATATATATCAGAGCTGCCAACCTTTTCAACTTTTAAATCAAAATTGACACCAATATTTTTGAATGAAAAATGTTATATATAGTTCCGACGATTAACAATATAGGAAACAGCTTTAAAAATTTTCCGGTTTGAAATCTCCCTTGAAAAACAGTAGACTTGGCATCTATGATATATATATATAGTTACGGATACGTAAATAATAGTAGTTATTTTTTATGTAATTTCATTCAAAGAGGAATAGTAAGGTTATAAAATATTAACTATGTGCATTTCTAGCTTGTTTTGGCGTTAAATAATCTCTCTAAATAAATAAATAAATAAATAAATATTAAAAAGCTTCACTGGGGCAGATAATGGCACGGGCGACTTTATCCCTCCTTGACGACTTTTTTGCGATACTTTATAGAGAAATATGTTTCTTGGTGCATTGAAAAAGAGATTCAAGGGCATTAAAAATATAATAATATAAAATTCTGAGTTTCACTTTAGTTTATATTAAAAAAATAAATGAAAAAATTGCAAATGTTCACACAATAGTCACCTATCAAGCCGATTTTTTCTGTATAAAAGGATCACAATATTATGCATTCTAAAATCAATTATCTACAAACAAGTTCAATATAAGTTATTTTTATTTTAAGTTGCGTTGGAATAGTTATTTATATATATATATATATATATATGTATATATATATATTCAAATTTATATAGCATTTAAACAGATTTGTTTTTGATAGAACACAATTTTCTTTATTATAGATAAATAATAAAATTTATATTATTTAATATTTGATGTATATCTATTCTATTTATACATACTAAAAAGGCAAGAGTAATATATGTAATCAGATGTACAGTCGGGGGAAAAAAAACGCAACACGCAATGTAACTTCACTGCTAATCGATGTAGAAAAATGTGATAGATATCATTCGACGGGGAACTAAGAGTAGTTTCAGAAAATGAACTGAAAATTTGAATTGGGGGTCGTCTACATATTAAAACATGCACCAACTTCGATTTTTTCAATGGCAATGCCCTATTTTTATTTTATATTTGAATTCCTGGGATCGCGCTAACGCGAAAAAGTATATTGGTTGTATATTTTACTTATTTTTTCACAGAGTTATAAGCGTTTAAAGTTTGAAGGTGCTAATGTTAAATTCATATTTCAAACTTTTATTAATATCTTCACAAAACATAACTTGATCGATATAATTTTTTTTTTTGCGAGATACAGTGAAGAAACCCAAACATAATCCATCATTACTTTTGATTCTGAAAAATATTAATAAATTCATATTCATAAAAATTATGAATTATGACCTATATTAATTTTTACATAAAATGAATCCTAATGCTGAAAAATATGGGTGTGCAAATTTGCAGCTCATTCCAGTTATTAGTTTTCGAGGTATAAATAAATCTTTCTTTTGGAGTGGTTTAGGGGGCCGTCTCTTATGAATTTTTGCATGAGATAACGAATCAAATGTTAAAAAATAACAACGAAAATTAAACAAAATATTTTTTTTTTTTTTTATTTACGGGTCAAATTATATAACAACAACGTCAAACGCAAAGAAATGAAGCGAAAATGATGATTTTTAGACATTAGTGTTAGCATAAAAAATTCCTGTTTTCTAAAGATGACAAACCCCGCCTTCATCGTTCTTCAAAACAAAACAATACAGAAAAAAAAATGTGACATTGAGTGATGATTTCGTGTTAAACCCCTTATTTTATAATGACAAAAATTAGCACAAGTGGTATTTACATCATCGATTACTGGTGGTCCTTTAAACGAACACTAGAAGAAAAAATTACCTAAATAGGCGGGGTTTACTGTTTTTGATAGAAAAAAATAATTTTAATGTAAAATTGTCAATTAAAAAAAAATACGAATAAAATTGGAATGCAAGACAGACTCGTAAAATGGTTTCTGAACTACCGTCATAGTTAAAGGATTAATCATTTGCTTCATATATTGCTTCATTTTTATTTATTTATTTTGTAGGGGGAGGTTTATTATTTTAAGGATACTTTAGTCTTTAAAATTTTATTAATATATTTTAACTTTATATATTTTTAAAAACATACTGTAACTTTTATAAATATACTTTAACACATTTTGCAACCGCAGGGTTTTGTCTTTTTGACAGTAAGATCCGCCAACCGGCGTTATCCTCATAAAATAAAATATTTCAGAACGAATTTCTTGTATTCACAATTATATTACAAATGGATATACATTTTAATTATATTCTTTCTAATCAATATATTTCTATCCATAGTATATTTTATTGCAAAAATATGAACACTGCTTACGCACTTAAGAAATATGTAACACACAAATTACGAAAGAAACGCCCACTGACAGAGTTACAGATTTTCAAATGACGTGAATCTACGTCAGCAGTCGCGAAAGGGTTAATTAAGAAATTATATTTTCATAGAAATTATAAAAAGAATCGTACAGTTCCAAAGAGTTCAACTGACCCAAAACTCGTAAATGCAATTAAAATTGTTTAATATTTACTTCATGAACCCTTACTATAATTTATCCGAAAAAATTTAGTTTATGCGTTGTTGTATATAGATATATATATATATATATATTATTATTATTATAATTATTATTTCATTTCGTTTGTTATGTTACACATACGAAAGAAAATTTAAGCTTTATTGGTGATCAGTGCAGCCATAATAGACATGTTTGCTTGAAAAATATTGCACTTTTCTCAAAGAGTACTGTCTGGACCAATCGCAAGTGTAATGTATTTAAATAGACCTAAAATTTTCTAAAAATGTACTGAAGTATATACAAATAAAAAAAACTGAATTCAAAATAATTCAAGAACTAGAAAATTGGTATACGGTTTTATTATCTTTTATAATTCTTTTTTTCTTCAAAGATTTCCGGTGTAAAACATTAAAATCTGTCTATTATTTACAGGATCTTAATTTTATTTTTCTACATTTACAAATAACCCCCTAACACATTTTTGATTATAAGTCTATACATACTAAAGATAAAGTATACAAACAGTATACTTTTCCGCACTGCCAGATTCTCAGAAATTCGAAAATGAAGTCAAAATTGGGTGTTGCTATTGAAAAAATTGGTGCTTATTTCAATATGTAGATGACCCCTAATGCAAAATTTGACGACATTTTCAGAAAGTGCATTTAATTTCCTGTTGAAATATGTCTATTAGATGTTTCTGCGTCAATTAATAACGAAATTACAGCGGGTGTTGCGTTTTTTTTTTTTCCTCGACAGTACTTAGAAAGTTTACGTAATCTAAAATATTTTTAATAAAAAATGAATTAGATTTAAAGTTATAAAGCTTGCAACGTGAAATAAATATCAAAAATATGGGTTCATTTTTTTTGAATTTAAAAAATATGTAATGAAATAAATTTTCATAAAAATATCAACGGCTGTCGTTTTAACTTTAAGAAATGATATGGTAAGTTAATTATCTAATGCATATTAATGATATATTTGAATTTAAAAGAAACATCTTTACGAATTTTTTCCTTCAAGTCAATTTTAGACGGATGTATCTACGTGGAATATTGTAATCATTTTCAAAATTTTAATTTTTAACTTATATAGTATATTTTCTAAACATTATAAATTACATACGTATTATACTGAGCTTTTGAATAATCAATCAAATTTCGAAATGTTTTTAACATATATCCATGTGAATTTGTTAATATTATTTTATAATGATTTCTTGAATATTACTGCGATAAATAATGTTATATGCACCTTTCTATGAAAAGAAAATTAGAGAAATTTACAATAAGTATTAAATATAATTTTACAAAATTGTTTCCAATTGAATGGTTCATGATTTTTTTTTTTTTAATCATTTCCTTAAACGATAGACGTATGAAGTAATTATACTTAGCTAAAGTTTCTATATAAAAATTTGTTATACTGAAATTTTATTGTTATGAAACATTATAAAAATGTAATTATACATAGAAAAAAAAAAGTGTAAAAATAAGTAAAATTCATAACTCATTAATGGTAAAATTCATTATTAACGGTATTAATAACGATATATAACGGTGTATATATATAACGGTATTATATATAACGATATTATTAACGGTATTATTTAATCAGTATTAAGGACATTTTTTAAAGAAAATTTCTGCAATCGTATAAGGGAATTCTATTTATATTAAAAGAATATACATTTTATTTATTTAACGTAAATTTAAACAGGGACATAGATTCAAGTAACATTATATATCGCCTTGGATTCCGGTAATGCATATTCTTGGTTGCCAATTTCATCCTATTTGGCTACCGGAATTTTTTTAATAGAAATTGTTTGGCAAAATGTGTTAAAATTGGAAAATATGTAAATAACATAACCATTAATTTCAATTCCCAACTGCGAAAATCATCTCGGAAATTTTCACTAAAATACCATACATATTATGTATATTAAATAACGACGATATAAAAAAAAATAATGCATTATGCCCATATATATACATACATACAAAAACACACACGTAGATACGTATATATATATATACCCTGTGGCAGAATTTAAGCGATACAGCAACGTTGTTGGAAAGAAGACATTGTCACTTACAGAAAGATTTGCTCATAAAAATTAAAGATACAATTATTACAGGAAACCTGCAGAATGAATTAAAGTTAAAAACTAAAAAACAGAAAACTTGTTAAACTTCAAAACGCATCCTATTATAACTGAAAACGCACTTCCCGCAATTATCGCTCATAGATAATACTTCGGACATATTACTGTATCCATTTTTTTTTATATGTATCTCTGTTAAAAAATAAATAAATACGTAAATAAACAAAAACATCTAAAAATAATAATTATTATATACCAAATAGATAATTTATTTGCACCACTATATTCCACAGAATTCAGGTCACTAGTACACGTAATTGATGTACAGTCACCCCAAAAAAAAAAAAAAACGCCACCCTCCCACCTAATTTCGCCGTAAATTATCGTAGAAACATTTGACTGGTACCGATCGAATTGTAATAACGTCTAGTTAATAACGGTATAGTTAAATTTTGCCTAAGGGGTCGTCTACATATTAAAACTGGTATTAACTTCATTTTCTTCAATGGCAACCCCTACTTTTGACTTCATATTCAGATTTCTGAGATCAAGGCGGTTCGAAAAAAATACCTATTTATATACCTTAAATCAATTTTAAATAGAGTTACACGTGAAAATGTATTAGGGGTCCGTCTATACATTTAGAAAATATAAATAAAAAAAATGACAAATTTACAGAACTTTCTGAGTTAGTTTATGAATTAAAAGATTTTTATTGGTTTCTATTGATTAAACATCAGATAGTTCACTTCATGCGAAGAAAATTAAATAGCTTGTATAGATATTAAAATATCTATCAAAAGGAAAAAAAAAAAAAAGATGAATGGTTTTAAATTTGTTTGAAAATTCAAAATTATTTTAACTCAAGCTGCCGTATAATTGTCTGAAACGGCGGCACTCAACCTGGTTCCCACGGCCGTTTCACAGTAACAATGGGAGTTTGTTCTGATACTGCAGTACTTTCATTTTCTTTAATTGACTTTTTAAAATATTAAAACAGATTTTTTATTTTTATTTATTTATTTTTTTTATTAATTATTATTATTTTTTTTTTTCAGGACATTATTAAAAACTTTTACATAAATCTCCACGATATTCTTTTGCTTTTATATTTTATAATGTGTAACATATTAATATGCAAAATAATAAATCCTACTACTTAATGGGATGTTCTAAAATTCTACACTTTAACACAGATACCGAAGTGGACGGTGGGTGTAGAAAGGCTGACTACCCTTAATCTAAATCTTCACTTGAAAAGGTCAAAATGTTACATAACTCTTTTTTTTTTTTTAAGGGAAAAAGAAGAAGATAAAGATGAGAAGGAAAGATCAAAAAGAATATAAAGCATATTAAACGTTAATACCCTTTAAACACTGGAAAAAGGCGGGGTTTCGTATTGTGTGTCATTTGGGAGCTGTAGAGTACCAGAAAATTACTTTATGTAATAAAACTTTTCATTTAAAGGGTATTTAAAGCAGCATTATATTTAATACATAAACTATTCAGAAAAAAAGTACCATTCATCTGGTTCATGAAAAATAAAGAACATTTTCCGGCATTGCTCTATGACATTCTTGTCAACCTATCCCTGAAGATTACTGGTCCCGCCCCTTTCCGTACATTTTTTTCACATCAGTCTTTTTGTGGCTGACACTGATCTTTCCATTTAGGCTAAGTCAGCCAGCAGTGTAAAATATGATATAAAACTACAGAACTTACATAGATTTAAGTAATTACTGACAATTTATTTAAAATTTACTTCATGTTTTTTTTTTTTTTTTTTTTTTTTTTTTAAATAGGATTTTTATAGGATTATATCGTTAAGGCCTAATGGGGTTTATTGAAGCTCGATAAACATAACACGCTTCTAAGCAACACGTGTGGCCTGAATGGGATTTCCAAAAGAATTCGCGTGGCGCTCAATGAGTTAATCGTAAATGTATTTGAAGTTAATTACTCTAAAAATTAAATTGTGTACACACAGGGGCGGGAACTAACAATGTTACGGGTTAGGTTGGCAAGTATGCATATATATTTTGCTTGATTTATAAAAATTTATAACACATTTTCTTCTTTTTTTTTTAGTATTTTGTGTTTATATCTCTCATTAAAAATAAATACAATATTCATATATAAACATTTCCATACAGTAATGTATATAAACATATTGATTATATAAGATTTGTTGATATTATATAATTATTCTTCTATCTGTATAGTATATTAACACAAATATATTTTGCAAATTTCGCAGCATCGAAAAACAGCAACATAGCTTCCATATCAAGGCTTAATGTAAATAGGACGTAAGCGTACTGTAGCTAGTGTTGAAATTTGAAAAAAAAAAAAAAAAAAAAAAAAAAAAAGAATAACAGTGGGCAAAAAATACGCCGGAATAAATTAAAATGTTGTTTATTCTGGTTTTAGTCAGGTGATATCACTCGTGCTAAATAGCTGGATCCGCCCTCTCTTAAGCTCAGGTTCAGCTCATCATAAAAATATTGTTTTTAATATCTGCCGCACCAAAATGTTCAAAACACAAATGCCAATTTTCATATATTTTGAAATCTTCCCGTTTCAACTTTAAAAGCATTTAGATTAATTTATTTTATTTTGAATTTTTAAATTTAGACGTTTAAAGTCTTTTAAATGAAATTTCAGGATTCTGTAAGATCAATATCTATATATTTGAAAGTAATAAGACAATTCCTTTGTTTTAAATTTTTATTCCATAATAACTGTGACTTTGATTTCGTGATTAGGAAATTGAAAATAAATACTATTGAGCTATGTTCCAATAATAGATCTTATAAAAAAAAAAAAAAATAAATAATAATAATAATAATAATAATAATAATAATAATAATAATAAAGCAATTTTTCACTATTTGATTCTGTATTAAAAAACTTTTAAAAGAAATTTGATATTTTATTATGTTACATTATGGGATAAATTTTAAATAACACAAAGCTTACAAACGGTACAGTAACCAAATGCAAATATGTCACAACAAAATTTAAACAGAAAATTTATGGTAAAAAATCTTCTTAAAATTATTAAATATTCATAATAATAATAATAAAACGATTGTCGAATGCATAATTGCAGTTTCATGCAATCAGTTTCGCTGTACCCAGGGCCTGATTAAGGGGGAAGCTCGCTCTTACCGGAATATTTTTACAATTATTTTTTACTTCACGTCATAGAAATTCCACGGTTTGACGAGGAAATATTTTTTATAAAAAATGAACGGTGTAAAACAATCCAATTTACTCACCGTTATTAGACACCAGATTTTTTTTAAAATAGTTTTTATTGAAAATTTTCTTTTTATTATAGGAGGAAAGTATTTGTTAAAAAATAACGGTGTAAGTATAAATAATGTGTGAAGAGCGAGCTTCCCCCTTAATCAGGCTCTGGCTGTACCGTGTTTTCTAAAACATGATATTTAACTAGAGGTGTACGTACTCTTGAATATTGAAATGCGAAGAAAAGTGTAACAGGGTTAAAATAGAATTTTAGCAGCGAAAAACTAGAAAAAGATATTTAATACTTATGAAGAAAGACTTAACATATTATGATCGGATATATTCTTCTCTTGTACCGTAAGCCACGCCTTTTCACAAATTTTCTAAAACTTTATAATATAAAGCAAAATAATTTTGCATATTTGTAATTAAATCATTTAAGTTTTGTCTTCAATAATCGATGTAGTAAATACCATTGTGATTTATGCATACCAGCGTCACATATAGAGTCAAATAGGAATATGCAAATTTGTCTTTTTTTTTAAATAGTGTTTCAGCGAATCAGAGGCGGGGCTTCTTTTCTTTTCAAATTCTTTCACAATCCCTCGCCTACATTGTGATAACTTTACAAAAATATGCCAATTTGTATAATAAACATCGAAATATTGCTTAGGAAACAATAAAAATAACAAAAAGGTAAATTAAAATAGTTTTCCGTCAAATTATATACAAACATTTACTTATAGAGGATACAGATTATAACAAGTGACGGCCCCTTAACAGGAATAAAAAGTGAAATATCACTGTAACTCAAAAAATAATGTTAGGAACGAGCTGTAAATTTGGAAACCCATGTTTTTGATGATGCCCGTTCTATTCGTGGAAAAATTAACATAGGTCATAATTCATATTTTTTTCAAATATGAATTTATTAATAATTTTCATAATTCAAAAAATGTTTTTTTAGCAAAAATTTGCATGGAATATGTTTGGGTCACTTCATTCTAACGAATAAAAAAACAGAATGTAAATATCATAATTATTTCGGAAGATATGATTTAATGTTTGTCACATTCATTTAACATTAGCATCCCCAAACTTTGACAGCTTATAACTCTATGAAAAATTGAGCGAAATATATAAAGTATACCATTTTCCGTGATGATTTGATCTAAAGAATTCAAATAAATTATAAAAAATAGGGGTTACCATTGAAAAAAATGAAGTTGATGTCAGTTTTAATATGTAGACGACCCCCTAAGTAAAATCTAACTGTAACATTATAAACTAGACGTTATTACAAACTGACTGGTACCAGTCGCATGTTTCTACGATAATTTACGGCAAAATTAGGTGGGGGGGTGGCGTTTTTTTTTTGGGTGACTGTACATCAATTTTATGCTGGAAATGGTAGTACGTTATTAAAATGATCCTGTCTTTTTTTTTTTTCATTCATTATAATGTTATAATACGTAAAGCTGTCTCTGTTACTAAGCTACAAATACTGCATGTTACATTTTAAATTAGGATCCCGTTGTAGAAAATGTCAATGACTTAACAAAATTTGAGCAATCCGACTCTACATATGACCGTTAAAGCACGGCCAGATGGCTAAATAAGAAACGTCCTTAACACTTTTATCTTATTTGAAAGTATTAGGAAAACTCTTATATAGTCAAATGCTATTACAAAATTACAATACTGAGATACCATGAAGGTTTTGTGTATTTTCTCTAGTAAAATCAATTGACAAATGGATAAACTCCTTCTATTTCACGATTAAATAACGATGTTATTAAATAAATCAATAAATAAATAAAAACATCTAAATATTATAATTATTATATACCAAATAGATAATTTATTTGCACCACTATATTCCACAGAATTCAGGTCACTAGTACACGTAATTGATGTACATCAGTTTTATGCTGGAAATGGTAGTACGTTATTAAAATGATCCTGTCTTTTTTTTTCATTCATTATAATGTTATAATACGTAAAGCTGTCTCTGTTAATAAGCTACAAATACTGCATGTTACATTTTAAATTAGGATCCCGCTGTAGAAAATGTCAATGACTTAAGAAAATTTGAGCAATCCGACTCTACATATGACCGTTAGAGCACGGCCAGATGACTAAATATGAAATGTCCTTAACCCGTTTATCTTACTTGAAAGTATTAGGAAAACTCTTATGTAGTCAAATGCCATTACAAAATTACAATGAAGGATACTGAGATACCATGAAGTTTTTGTGTATTTTCCCTAGTAAAATCAATTGAAAAATGGATAAACTCCTTCTATATCACGACTCAAACAAATAAATAAAATCGAAACAGAATCGAAGGGAGGAAGAAATCCAATGTAACATCATGGAATGAGGATGCTTTACCATGTGGTTTGATATTATTTTCCCCTTAAAGTGCTATCCTTTCATACCCGGAGCACCTTAGACTAAGGATACCATTAATCTAATCTGTGACACCATCTTTCACCTTTAAGACACCCATAATTAGGGGTGTTTTTTACACCATTTTCAGAGATGCCATTTTGCACCCCACCAGTGAGACAAGATATTCACCCCAAGAGGGTGCTACGTGTAACCTGTAGTTTTAACATTGTTGATTAATTTGCAATTATAAAGTCTATATCGAGGTTCTGAGTTGCTCCGAACATCTGCTGAAAACAATCTCCCTATTCCCAAATGTTCAGCTGCTTTGAGCTTTTCCGACTTGTTCCGCAAAGTAAGATTTGTTTTCTGAATAATTTTTAAATAAACAGATTTTCTATCCCCGTATCGCTAATTAATTGATATTCTTTTTTTTTCTAGAGCTCCATAGTTTATAATAAAGACAGCCTATTTCTCTGGTAACCTTCGTCTTTAGCTTAAAACCAACATGTGAAGCTATAGTACGCAAGTGAAAAATAAACATTTTTTCTTGAATTGATAAATTAAACATTTCATTTTGGAGAGAGAAAACAGGTAATTTTAGCGAAAGTGAACAGCTTTTTTGGTTTTTGCACAAAAGTGTTCTGATGAACTGTTCCTCATTCTTTGACCGACCCTTAGTTTCGAGTTCTTGAATTTTATGATGCTTATTTAAAGTTTTGTACATATTAATGTGATTTTTCAGCACGTAAAATTTAGATATTTATTCGAAATTTTCGTCATCTATTGCGAATTTTTTCTTTTATTTCTTAATACATATTTATTCTTCAATAACTTTTTTTGAATACTTCAGAAAACGAAGTTTTGTGAGAATCGATTTTTTTTTTTAATCTGTAATTCTTAAAAGATCAAGCAAACGGTGAAACATAGAAAAGACAGGTTTGTGCTGTCTGTAACATCGTGAATGAATTTTACTTATTTTATTTTTTATATTTTATTCTAATTCTGTAACATATTTCAACGACTAATAAAGTTAAATATTACCTTATGAATTTATTGACACGTTTAGGAAGAAAAAAAAAAAGCGAAAGGCATGTCTGTTTCAAAATTACCACAGAGTGACTATCTTTATTCGTGCTCTACGTGATTACCTTTATTATTCCCTCTACTTCCCTTACACTATAAGGTAACAACAACCAGTTAAAGAATGAACAGTTTCACTTTTATACTAATGAGCATACTCGTTTCATTTAATCGGTACCAAAAATCACGTTTTGAATTTCAACCAGAATCACTCAAAATCGGCACCCATGCGTAGTTTTGCAAATATCTGGACAAATTCATCAAACCTCCAAATTAATGCGAATTTATTGTATGATTGTATTAGACCACCTATTAAAAGACAATCAGCAAGAGCTATTCCCTTCAGTGCTTAAAATTTTACGAAAAAACAATCTGATGTAGCTCATTTAAATTTTCATAATAACAAAATTTGTTCTTTTCATAGTCGTCAACATTTTAATTTTTTGCGGAGCATATTAAGCCCCGCCTTTTTCGCACCACTTTTTTAATAGAAAAATTTTTTTCATTATATAACTACGATAAAATCACTGATTCCTAAACTAGAAGCCTTTCGCGTGGTTCGGAAACTTGGCGGTAGACAGCGTCACCTTGTATAATTTGCGTTTTCTTTATTCAGCAGCCACCAAAAATTTTTTAATGTAGGATGTGGTATACATAAAAATCGAATAGAATCAAAGAACCGTCGATTGTATATAAAATATATCACTTCTTAAATTTATTGGTGGGAGCTAAATAAAAAAAAAAAGAACTCAATCTGTGTCAGGTGGCGCTGTTTACCGCTTGAACTGTTTCGAAGTTTTCGAGCCAAGCTGACGGCATCTATGTTATGAGGATATGAATAAAATAAGTAAAAATTACGCTGAAATTGCGACTTATAAAATAAAGGCAGGGCTAAAAATGCACCGGAATAAATTAAAATGTTGTCAACTCTGTTTTTATGTAAGGTTGTGAATTACTGATACACAGCTCAAATGTAGAGAATTTCTCTTTAGTAGAAAAAAGTTGCATTTTTACGCATTTTTCTAAATCATTGCATTTTTA
This sequence comes from Salticus scenicus, assembly GCA_963930645.1. Classification (NCBI taxonomy): domain Eukaryota; kingdom Metazoa; phylum Arthropoda; class Arachnida; order Araneae; family Salticidae; genus Salticus; species Salticus scenicus. The sequence goes on from OZ005659.1 coordinate 187,261,368, forward strand.
AAAGAAAAAGTTTGCTCATTTGTTTTTTCTTTTACGTAACCGCTTCCAATATGCGCACCTTGAACGGTTATCGCTTCGATTACAGAGGATTCCAATGATTTAAACACGTATGCCTAAAAGTATTTCGCTTATATAAAATAAAAAATAACTAAATAAATGAACAATAATAATTATAAATCCATACTCAAATTCCCCTGAAGATAAGTTTATAACATAAGACAAGTCCAGTATTAACGATTATAATTACTTATTCGTATGTATGTACTAGAATTAAATAACTAAATTTAAGGAGTCAGGTACCTTTGACAGAGGAAAATAATAAAAATAAATGACCATAACTTTATATAAAATAATAAAAAAATAATAATGATTTGATAACTCGTAAATTTCAACAGGTGTTAGGAAAATGTGTATCTGTCAATTTCAGCCTTTAAAATATTTCTAGGATTTTTATTTCTTTACTTTTATAAAAATTGCAGAGCTAATTTTTTGGCGATATATAATCCTACGTGCATAATATGTCTGGCATGAAGGCTTAAATTTAATTAAATTTAGCAGTTTTCATGTGAAATATGAATGGATGAAACGGCGAGCAATCAGCTAATTAACATTAAATATTTTGTATTTATAAGCAAAATTGCGCCGAACATAATGATATATTATTTAAAATAATAATAATAATTCACAAAAAGGAAGCTTTCCAGCAAAATTAATTTTGTCATTTTAAATATAGGGTATTGTTTTATGTGCAAATTTTCTTTCTTTCTTTCTTTCTTTTTTTTTTTTTTTTTTTTGTTCATATGAAGTATCATTTCCATGTAGTACTGTGCGCAAAGCTGACATCGACAAAAAATTTGATCTGATATTTTTTAGAAAAATAAATAAAATTAAAATGCACAATTATTCTCACAGTTGTTATATACAGATAACTTATTTCTTAATAAACATTAATTATTACAAGCTTTTAAAATAATTATATTTCGTGTTATATCATAGATGCCAACATTTTATTCTATTCCTGAATATTTTTAGCCCCGTCCTTTTTGCATTTTAGAGCAATATTTAGAGATTTTTTGTTTTTTTTTTTAATAGAATTTATCTATTGAAGAAAGTTTTTCTTTTAATAAAGTCGTGCGAAATAAAGCGATGCTAAAATTACTCCGGAATAAGTTAAAAAATCCTCATCTATTGTGTTATTTTCCATAGCTGCGAACATCGTAATTAATAATAAGTTATATTGTTAGTACCTAGCTTTTTTTTCTTTTTTCTTTTTTTCTTTCTTTTTTTTTTTAACACCAGTCTTTTTTAGAGTACTTTTTTTTCTTCTTTCATCGTAAATACATTTGCAGTGAATTACTGTGAACATTAAGTCATGTGGGAAAAAGGGCGGTTACTAATAATGCTTCATATTAAAAAAGATATACGCATAATTCCTAACATTTTTATTTATTCCCGAACATTTTTAGTCATGCCTTTAATTCACACCACTTTATTTATAAAATATTTTTCTCCGCTATATAACTACGATAAAGTTAAAAAAAAAAAAAAAAAAAAAATACTCTTAAGGGAAAAGTGTTATGAAAAAAGGCGGGGCTAAAAAAGCTCTGGAATAAATTAAAATTTGTGTTAATTTTAGTCGCAAAAAATCAGTTAAAAATATTTTAAAAGATTCTATAAAATATTTCGTGTGGCAAAAAAAAAAAAAAAAAAAAGGAAAAAAGTACAAGTGGCAGATATGGACTTGTGAATATTTTTCAAAGTTACATTTTTTCAATCAATATGTAATGAAAGGTTTCATTTCTTTCTGAGGTACCAGACCCTTTTAACTTATAAATTAACATGATTTCATTAGTTGTTAAAATTTTAATTATTTATTCATTAATTTATTTTATAATACTTCTACAATTTATTATAACGACTAATTAAGTTAAATACTAATATATGAATTTATTGACACGGTTAGAAAAAAGAAATAAAAATGCAAGTCTGTTTCAAACTCAAGACAGAGTGTTTAAGTTTATTTCTACTTTACATGATTTTCTCTAATTTCCCTTCTACTTTCTTTACACACAATAAGGTAAAAACTTAAAGAAACAGTAAAGTTCTAATTTTGTACCATTGAGTAATCTTGTATCATTTGATCTCTACCACGAGGCACATTCAAATTTCAACCACACCCCTTGGGAATCCGCTCTCTGCGTAGTTTAGCTTTAACGCATCAAACCTGCAAGTCAATTCAAGTTTGTTACCTGATGATAAACGATGTCGGTGAATTGAAGCCATAGTCACAAGAGCTATTTCTTTTAGTGGTTTACAATTTACGAATAAAATCTCTGGTGTAGCTTATTTCAATTTTTAGGAATAACAAAAATATTCCTTTCACAGTTGCCAACATTTTAAGTTTTTCGTAGCCGTTGATGTAGATTCACGTCTTTTAAAAATCTATAACTACACCAGGGGGCCTTTCTTTCTCAATTTGCATGTTATTTATTTCTTAAGTATATACACAATATTCATATTTTTAGAATGAAACGTACTATTGATTCAAATACTTTGATTTGAAAGAATATAATTGTAATGTATATCCATTTATAATATACGTGTGAATTCAAAATATTTTGTTCTGAAATATTGTAAATTGTAAGAATAATGCCCACAGGCATACCTTACTGTCAAAGAGCAGGGATGGAACACGGGCGCAGAATTCATACCACTATCAATGTAAGAAAATTTTCTACTTCTTAAATCAACGATATTATAGGTAGAGAAATTTCTTAAACAGATTCCGGTATGAATTCTGCGCCCGTATTCCATCCTTGAAAGAGTCAAAATCACGCGGTCACGAAAGTGTTAATTTATTGCGGAGCAACTTTAGGCTCTCCTTTTTTCTCACCAGTTTTTTAATACGGAAATTTCTTCATTGTGTAACTATGATAAAATAAGTAAAAATTACTCTTAAAGTAAAAGTCTTATGAAATAAAGACGAGGCTGAAGATGCTCCGGAATAAATTAAAATTTTGGCAACTGTGTCTTTATGTAAGATTATAAATTAATGATACACAGCCGAAATATAAAGGATTCCTCTTTTGTAGAAAAAATATTCCCACTTTTACGTATTTTTCTAAATCATTACGTATTTGTAAAGAAAGATCTTGCTCATTCGTGTTCCCCTTACTTACCCGCTTCGAATATGCGTGGATATCCTGAGCGCATAATATCTCCGAGATGGTTTTCCAAAATTAAATTAAAGTTGCTGTTACGTGAAATACAAATATATAAAATGGCGAGCAATTAACTCATTAACAATAAAAGTTTTGTAAATATAAGCAAAATTGCGCCAAAAATTATGATATATTATTTTAAATGATAATTCAATAATAATAATAATAATAATAATAATAATAATAATAATTTTCTTCATTTTAATTGTAGGATATTTTTTTTTTTTAGATTCATATGAAGTATCATTTCCAGGTTATCCTGTGCGAAAAACTGACATTGACAAAAAAATAGCTCTGATAGCTTAAAGAAAAATAAGTAAAATTAAAAATGCTCAATTATTCTAACAGTTGAAATAGAGAGATGACTTAGTTTTCATGTTATTTCTTAGCTGCGATCATCATAATTAATAATACATAATACTGTTAGAACCCGCCTTTATTTATTTATTTATTATTTTTTTACACCAGTCCTTTTTTTTTCCCCTTAGATTACTTTTCTTTTCTTTTTTTTTTTAATCGTAAATTATGCAATGTGGAAGGAAGAACGAGTATTAATAATACTCCGGATTCAAAGAGACTTACATATATGTTAACTTGTGTGTTTTTTTAACACCACTATACACTGTGTAAAAAAAGAAGAAGGATAATCAATTTTTGTAAATTATTTTCTATATTTTTATTGTGGCTATTAGATTTTTATACAGATTTTGTTTAACAAAGTTTTCTTTAATTTCACGTAAAATATGAAATATCTTCTACTAATGCTAATTGGTGAATTGTAGAAAAACTAGCATCGATGATTTAGAGAGTGTAAAAAAAGTAGAAGGACACTTTCCAAAATTTGTTATTTGGTTGATTGTGTACAAGTAAAAAAGTGAATATTGGGTTTTCTTTAACAGTTTTTGTTGAAGAAAACGTATTTTGTTAAAAATTGCATTGTTATTTTTTTTTTTCTGACTGCCTAGAAGTATACATTAAAAGTATTTACAAAGGGGGCAAATTGTTGCATATAAAATTTATGGTAAAAGTGTTAGACAGATTGTTCGTATAATGCACGTCAGCCTCAATACACATTCTAACTTTATCAGAAACCAGATAGAAACAGGAAAAGAAAGAAGACTGGTAGGGGTAAAAAGTGCGATGAAAGAAAACTTGTGGATGAGATAAAAAGAGCAGTGGTAGTATCGAAAAGGTCCAAATCAATCAGGACTTATTCATGTGTCAAGGCAACAGTTTAGTACTGCATATCAATATTCAAAACACTCATTTTAAAAAAGCAGAAGCATCATCCACAGTGGGGAAAAAAAAAGATTGATTACCGTTTATAATGGGAAAAAAAAACACGTGTTATGAACCTCCAATGGGGCATGTATAATATTTTCATACTAGAAGTTTAACTTAGAAAATTTAGATAGTCACCAAAAATACTGGCATTCTCTGAAGAATGTAGAAAAATATTATTCAACTCGAAAAATGAAGAGGAGAGTGATGATGTAGTAAGCAGTTGGATATAGAAGAATAACAAGTCTATTCTTTCCTGTGGCATGACAGACTATATTAAAGTGCTGAATTCTGAGCTTCATTCTAATGGCTCTGATTTAGGACGAGAAGAGTGGATATTTGAACAAGATGAAGCCGGCATTTATATCACCATAGAGTTAAAAATTGGTTCGTTGCAAATATTGTGCAGGTTTTACCTGAATCAGCTAAAAGCCCTGATATTGACACAGTGGAAAACATCTGACCAATGCTTGCTCGTCAAAAATGTGCTAGTGGAAAAATGTTTAAATTCCTTACTAAGCTTCGAGTAACTTTGAACAGCTCACAGGCTAATTTTTGTTAAAAAAGAATCCAATATTTGTATGATAAACTGTCAAATGGAATATTCGAACTCATAAAAGTAAATGCGAAGAGTATTGCTTACTAATATTGCTTGTATTTTATATTTTGTATTACTGTCCTTCCACTTTTTTTTTTTTTTTTTACAGAGTTAAAAGAAGTAGAAATTATTTTTGTAGTAATTAATAATTTATTTTCGAAAATCATGGTAATGATACTAATATTTTCTTGGTAAATGATCAGCAAAATGTTACATATAAAAATAATTCCATCAAAAATAAAATATATCATTTATTTTTAAAAATATCTAGTGTCCTTCTACTTTTTACACAGAGTAACTCTACAAAAAAAAAAAAAATCATGTAGTTTATCCGCAGAAAATTGCTAAAGATGTTTTAAAATTTTGTAATCAAAGTTTTCGGTCGCAAAAAATAAAAAGGTACAATTGGCAGATATGGACTCTAATAGACCTTTAATCAAAATTCATTAATAATTAAAAGAGGGAGAGAGAGAAAGAAAGAAAATAGGTAATGTCGCATTTTATACACACACACACATATATATATACATACTTGCCAACCATTTCATTATGAACCGTACAATTTTTAGTACCCGCATTTTTTTTTTTCACACCAATAATTTCTTAGAGTAATTTTAGTCTTATTTACTCGTAACAACATTTGGAGAGAATAACTCTAAAAATATAGTGGTGTGAGAAAAGGGATAACTATTATATAGCAAATAGATAATTTATTTGCACCCCTATATTCCACAGAATTCAGGCCACTAGTACACGTCATTAATGTATATCAGTTTTATGCTAGAAATGGTAGTACGCCATTAGAATGTACCTCATTTTTTTCCCCATTCATTGTGATGGAACAATACTTATGGCTTTTTCTGTTAATAAACAAGCAATACTACATGTTACATTTTAAATAAGGGTCCCGCTGTAGAAAACGTCAGTGACATAACAAAATTAGACCAAGCCGACTCCAGATATAACCATTAGAGCACGGAAAGATGGCTAAATAAGAAAGGTCCTTACCACTTTTATCTTATTTGAAAGTATTAGACAAACTCTTATGTAGTCAAATGCTATTACAAAATTACAGTGCTGATATACCATGAAGTTTTGAGTATTTTCCGTAGTAAAACCAACTGATAAATGGATAAACACTTTCTATTTCACGACTCAAACAAATAAGTAAAATCCAAACAGAATCGAAGGGAGGAAGAAATCCAATGTAACATCATGGAAAAAGGATGCTTTCCCATGTAGTTTGATATTATTTTCCCTTCAAGGTGCCTTCCATTGATACCCAGAGCACATTAGACTAAGGGCACCATTAATCTAATCTGTGATGCCATCTTTCCCCTTTTAAAACACCCTTAATTAGGGGTGCCATTTTTCAAACTTTTTAAGGATGATATTTGGCACCTCCAAGGGTGTCACCTGTGAGACAGGCTTTACACCGCCAGAGGGTGCCATTTGTCACCTGTAATTTTAACAGTGTAGTATAAATTGCAATTAAAAAGGCTATATATAACACACACGTCCCCAATCTTTTTCTATATCGAACTGTTCCACTGCTCTGAATTATTCACGTGCTCCCAGAAATTCCACTGTTTCGAGGTTCTGAGTTGCTCCGAACTGATCTTCTGCTCCCAACAGTCTCCCTATTCCTAAATGTTCAGCTGCTTTGAACTTTTCCGACTTGTTCCGCAAAGTAAGATTTGTTTTCTGAGTAATTTTTAAATAAGCATCATTTCTATCCCCATATCGCCAATTAATTGCTATTCATTTTTTTTCTAGAGTTCCATAGTTTATAATAAAGACAGCCTATTTGTCTGGTAAACTTCGTCTTTAGCTTAAAACTAACATGTGAAGCCATCGTACGCAGGTGGAAAATAAACATTTTTTGTTGGATTGCTAAAGTAAACATTTCATTTTGGAGAGAGAAAACAGGTAGTTTTGGCGAAAGTGAACAGTTGCTTTGGTTTTTGCCCAAACCTGTTCTGATGAACTGTTCCTCATTCTTTTACCGACCCCTAATTTCGAGTTCTTGAATTTTATGCTAGTTATTTAAAGTTTTGTACTTATTAATATGATTTTTCACCACGTAAAATTTAGATATTGTTTCTAATTTTTCGTCATCTATTGAGAATTTTTTCTTTTATTTCTCAATAAATATTTATTCTTCAATAACTTTTTTTTTTTAATATTTCAGAAGATGAAGTTTGTGGTAATCGATTTTTTTTTAATTCTGTAATTCTTAAATGAACAATCAAACGGTTAAATATAAAAAAGACAGGTTTTTGCTGCCTGTAACTTTGAGAATGTGTTATAACTATTTTATATTTTATATTTTATTACACTTCTGTAATATATTTCAACGAGTAATAAAGTTAAAGATTACCTTATAAATTTATTGACACACTTAGGAAGAAAAAAAAAAAAAGGCATGTCTGTTTCAAAATTAACACAGAGTGACTATCTTTATTCGTGCTCAACGTGATTACCTTTAATATTCCCTTTACTTTCCTTACACTATAAGGTAACAGCAACCAGTTAAAAAAGAACAGGTTCACTTTTATACCAATGAGCATACCCGTTTCATATTATCGGTACCAAATCACGTTTTGAATTTCAACCAGAATCTCTCAGAATCGTAACACTTATGTAGTTTTGCAAATATCTGGACAAACTCTTCGAACCTGCAATTTGATGTGAGTTTGTTGCGTGATTGAATTAGACTACCTGTTAAAAAACAATCTCCAACTGCATGATTTATTCCTTTCAGTGTTTAAAACTTTACGAACAAATAATCTGGTTTAGCTTAATTAAATTTCTCAGAATAACAAAAAAGTTCATTTCATAGTCGTCAACATTTAAATTTTTTTGCGGAGCATACTTTGCCCCAACTTTTTTCGCATTACTTTTTTAATAGAAAATTTTCTTCATTATGTAACTACAATAAAATCTTAGACTCCTAAACTAGATGCCTTCCGCGTGGTTCGGAAACTTGGCGGTAAACAGATGGTACAGATTACGCGACTTTTTTATTCAGCAGTCACCAAAAATTTTTTAAAGTGGGATTTGATACACATAAAAGGCGAATGGAAGGTAGCTGAATAAAAAAGAGGTGTAGTCTGTATCAGGAGGCGCTGTCTTCCGATTGAACTGTTGCCAGTTTTCGAGGCAAGCTGAAGACATCTATGTTATGAGGCTATAAATAAAATAAGTAAAGATTACTCTTAAAGTGAAGGACTTATGAAATAAAGGCGCAGCTAAAAATGCTCCGGAATAAATTAAAATGTTGCCAATTCTGTTTTTCTGTAAGGTCGTGAGTTACTGATACACAGCTGAAATGTAGAGAATTCTTTTAAGTAGAAAAAAGTTGCATTTTTACGCATTTTTCTAAATCATTACATCTTTTAAAAGAAATAGTTTGCTCATTTGTTTTTCTTTTACGTAACCGCTTCGAAAATGCGCACCTTGAACGGTTATCGCTTCGATTACAGAGGATTCAATTGATTTAAACACGTATGCCTAAAAGTATTTCGCCTATTTAAAATAAAATAAATAAGTAAATAATAAACAATAATAATTATAAATGCATACTCAAATTCCCCAGAAGACAAGTTTATAACATAAGACAAGTCCAATATTAACGATTGTAATTACTTACTCGTATGCATGTACTAGAATTAACTAACTAAATTTAAGGAGTCAGGTATCTTTGACAGAGGAAAAAACAAAAATAAATGACCATAACTATATATTTATTTATTATTATAAAAATGGCAGAGCGAATTTTTTGCTGATGTATAATCCTGCGCGCATAATATCTCCGTCATGGATGCCAAAATTTATTTAAATTTAGCAGTTTTCATGTGAAATATAAAACAGCGAGCAATCAGCTGATTAACATTAAATGTTTTGTAATTATAAGCAAAATTGCTCCGAACAAAATGATATATTATTTTAAATGATAATAATAATAATAATTCACAAAAAGGAAGCGTTCCAGCAAATTAATTTTGTCATTTTACATATAGCGTATTTTTTTATGTACATATATTATTATTATTTCTCTTTTCTTTTCTTTCTTTTTCTTTCTTTCTTTTATTTTATTTTATTTTTTTTTTTTTTTAGGTTCATCTGGAGTATCATTTCAATGTAGTCCTGTGCACAAAGCTGACATCGACAAAAAATTAGATCTGATATTTTTTAGATATATAAATAAAATTAAAATGCACAATTATTCTATATACAGATTATAGAACAGATTTCAGCACAATTATTGTTATATACAGATAACTTCTTTTTTAACACACATTAAAAATTACAAGCTTTTATAATAATTATTTTTCGTGTTATATCATAAATGCCAACATTTTATTAATTTTCAGAATATTTTTAGCTCCGTCTTTTATGCATATCATTTATTTTTAAGAGATTTTTTTTTTTTTTTTAATCGAATTTATGTATTGAAGAAAGTTTTTGTATAAGTAAAGTGGTGGGAAATAAGGTGGTGCTAAAACTACTCCGGAATAAATTAAATAATCGTCATCTATTGTGGTTTTTTGCATAGCCGCAAACGTCGTAATTAATAATACATTATATTGTTAGTACTTTTTTTTTTTTTAACACCAGTCTTTTTTAGATTACTTTTTTCTTCTTTTATCCTAAATACATTTGCAGTGAATTACTGTAAACGTTAAGTGATATGGGGAAAAGGGCGGTTACTAATAATTCTTCATATTAAAAGAGGTTTACGCATAATTGCTAACATTTCTATTTATTCCCGATCATTTTTAGTCCTGCTTTAAATATTTTTCTCCGCTATATAACTACGATAAAGTTGAAATATATATATATATATTCTAAAGGGAAATGCATACTTGCCAACCATCTCATTATGAATCGTACAATTTTTAGTACCCGCCTTTTTTTTCACACCAATAAATTTTTAGAGTAATTTTCGTCTTATTTATTCGTAACAACATTTGGAGAGAATAAATCTAAAAATATTGTGGTGAGACAAAAGGGGCGTTTTTTCAGGGGGCGTTAACAATTGTACGGTTATTTATGAGAGGGTTGGCAAGTATGGAAACGTAGTATGAAATAAGGCGGGGCTAAAAATGCTCTGGAATAAATTAAAACTTTATCACCTCTGCTTACATTTATGCCAACGTGTTCGGTTTTTTAACTCTAATTTATTATATTTTTCGTATGCTATTTCTCTGTTACAAAAAAAAAAAAAAAAAAAAAATCCGTAGAAAATCTGCTAAAAATATTTTAAAAATTTCTATAAAATAGTTCCGGTGAAAAAAAAAAAAAAATACAAGTGGCAGATATAGATTTATGAATATTTTTTATAGTTAAATTTTTTCAACTTTATGTAATGAAAGGTTCCATTTCTTTTTAAGGTACCGGACACTTTAAACTTTTAAGTTGTTAAAATTTTATTTATTTATTCATTAATTCATTATATAATACTTCTATAATATATTATAACGACTAATTAAGTTAAATATTACCATATGAATTTACTGACACGCTTAGAGAAAAGAAATAAATAAATAAAAATGCAAGTCTGTTTCAAACCAAAGACAGAGTGTTTATTTGTACTTTACATGATTTCCTGTAATTTCCCTTCTACTTTATTTACACAATAAGGTAACAACTTACAGACAGATTAAAGTTACAATTTTGTACCATTGAGTGTTCTCGTATTACATGACCTTTAACTCGAGGCACATTCAAATTTCAACTACCTTCTTCCAGAAACGGCTCTGTGCGTATTTGAGCTCGAACTCATCAAACTTGCAAGTTAACGCAAGTTTGTTGCGTGATAATACACTCATTGACCAAGTAAAACACATTATAAGCACGAGCTATTCCTTTTAGTGCTTAAAAAATTACGAATGAAATTTCTGGTGCAGTTTATTTAAATTTCTTGGAATAACAAAAATATTCTTTTCATAGTTGCCAACATTTTAAGTTTGTCGCAACCGCTGACGTAGATTCACATCATTTGAAAATCTATAACTCCACGAGTGGGCGTTTCTTTCTCAATTTGTATTTTATTTATTTCTTAACACAATATTTCTTTCACAATATTCATATTTTTAGAATGAAACGTACTATAGATTCACATATTTTGATTAGAAAGAATATAATTGTAATGTGTATACATTTATAATATACGTGTAAATTCAAATAATTTTGTTCTGAAATATTGTAAATTTGAAGAATAATGCCCACAGGCGGACCTTCCTGTCAAAAAGCCAAAATCATGCGGCCACGAAAGTGTCAATTTATTGCGGAGCACCTTTAGGCCAGCTTTTTTTCTCACCACTTTTTAAATAGGGAAATCTCTTCATTATGTAACTACGATAAAATTAGTAAAAACTACTCTTAAAGTAAAAGTCTTATGAAATAAAGTTAAGGCTAAAAATGATCCGGAATAAATTAAAATCTTGGCAACTCTGCTTTTATGTAAGATTGTGAATTATTGATACACAGCCGAAATATAGAGGTTTCCTCTTTTGTAGAAAAGAAGTTCTTCTTTTACGCATTTTTCTAAATCGTTACGTCTTTTTAAAGAAAGATTATGTTCATCTGTGTTCCCTTTACTCATAGCTGCCAATATATTAATTTATTCCGGAGTAATTTTAGCCCCGCCTCTATTTCGTACCACTTATTATTTAAAAGTATTTTTTTCTTATTTTATCGAAGTTATGTATTCAAGAAATTTTTTTTATAAATAAAGTGGTGCAGAATAAAGGCGGGGCTAAAAGTACTCCGGAATAAATTAAAATATTGACAGCTATGCTTTTACTTAATGCGTGGATATCCTGCGAGTATAACATCTCCAGGATGGTTTTCCAAAATTTAATATAAGTTAGTAGCTTTTACGTGAAATACAAATATATGAAATGACGAGTAATTAACTCATTAACATTAAAATTTTGTTAATAAGCATAATTACGCCATACTTATATAATTATTTTTTTACGAGATACAGTGAAGAAACCCAAACATAATCCATCATTACTTTTGATTCTGAAAAATATTTTTTAATTTTGAAAAATATTAATAAATTCATATTCATAAAAATTATGAATTATGAACTATATTACATTTTACATAAAATGAATCCTAATGCTGAAAAATATGGGTGTGCAAATTCGCAGGTGGCCGTCTCTTCTAAAGATTTGCATAAGATAACGAATCAAATCTTAAAAAATAAGAAGGAAAATTAAACAAAATATGTTTTTTTTTCTTTACGGGCCAAATTATATAACAACAACGTCGAACGCAATGAAATAAAATAAAATGATGATATTTAGACATCAGTGTTAGCATCAAGAATTCCTGTTTTCTAAAGAAGACAAACCCCGCCTTCATCGTTCTTCAAAACAGAACAATGCAGAAAAGAAAAGTAAATGTGACATTGAGTATTCGTAATAAACCCCTTATTTTATGTTGACAAAAATATGCACAAATGGTATTTACTTCATCGATTACTGGTGATAAATTTTGAATCATTTAAACGAACACTAGAAGAAAAAAAAAACTAAATAAGCGGGGTTTACTGCTTTAAATAGAAAATTTGGTAAGTGTAAAAATTGTCAATAAAAAAAAAAAAAAAAACACGAATGGAATTGGAATGCAAGACAGACTTGTAAAATCGTTTCTTAAGTTAAAGGCTTCATCATTTGCTTCATATATATTGCTTTATTTTTATTTATTTGTTTATTTAATTATTTTGTAGGGGGAGGATTATTATTTTAAGGATACTTTAGACTTTAAAATTTTAATAATATATTTTAACTTTATATATTTTTTAAATATACTTTTAATTTTATAAATATATTTTAACACTTTTTGCGACCGCAGGATTTTGTAATTTTCACAGTAAAATCCGCCTAAGGGCGTTATTCTCTCAAAATAAAGTATTTCAGAACAAATTTTCTGTATTCACAATTATATTACAAATGGATATACAGTATAATTATATTCTTCCTAATCAATATATTTCTATCCATAGTATATTTTATTGCAAAAATATGAACACTGGTTACACACTTAAGAAATAAGTAACACACAAATTGCGACAGAAACGCCCACTAAGAGAGTTACAGATTTTCAAATGACGTGAATCTACGTCAGCAGTCGCGAAAGGGTTAATTAAAAATTATATTTTCATAGAAATTATAAAACGAATCGTACAGTTCCAAAGAGTTCATCTGACCCAAAACTGGTAAGTGCGATTAAAATTGTTTAATATTTACTTCATAAACCCTTACAATAATTTATCCGAAAAGATTTAGTTTATGCGTTGTATATATATGTTACCGTTAAAACGCGAAATCCGTTAATCTGCAGATTACCTAGCTAATCTGCAGATTAGCTAAAATGACCCGTTAAAGTGCGGAATAAAGAGTTTTCCGCATTTTAACTAGGTAATCTGCAGATTAACGGTTTCAGTATCGTTAAAGTTCAAATGTTTGTTTCGAGCCTTAGTTTTTTTTTTTTTTTTTTTACATTCACTATGATGTCAAACAGCCATGTGATACATATAAACGAATGACCTTCAAACATAACTAAAACTTTTACCCCTTCACTTCCGTTACGCTATGATGATAAACCGATAAACGGCAAACGCAAAATGTGGAGGATGGAAGCCATGATTAGGTTTATTATTATGACTACACAAAAATTAAAGTAACAAGTAAGTTATAATTGTTTTATATAAGTTTGATAAGGGTCTGTATTTTATTAATGAAATTTAATCTTAATTAAAAGCTGCCTCTCGTGAAACTCCATTTTGAATTATGAATATTAGATTCACATTACAGTAATTATTTCCTTCCGAACTAAAACTATTAAACCATAACTTTTGAAAACTAATTTATTTTAAAATTGATTTAAATTACTATTACTTACTGAAAAAAAAAATATATATTAATTGAAAAATATTATGGCATTTAATAAATACTTAATATGAAATTTTTGTACATTTTTTAGCATTTCATTACATTTTTTTTTTTTTCTCATTCAGTTTTCAAGTTTCCTGTACATATTTTATGTATCATGATTATATTTTTATTTATTTATTTTTATTTATTTTTTTAATTTTGTTCCCTTTTTCAGATAATTTCGTTGTAGTTTATCACATAAAAAGTGTTAATAAAGTTTTTTTTTTTTTTTGTAAAATTAATATATTTGCTAAACTTGTGCAGTTATATGTATGCTGCAAAATATAATTTAATAAAGCATTGAAAACAGTCATTTTAATTATCATGCATTCTAAAAAATGTTAAAGCAGTTTTAATTATTTGAAGTACTTCTTAAATAATGCTTCTGATTTGTCTAATTTAATATTTCTAGTAATATTTTATGGAATTTAATGTTTCTAGTATTTAAATAGTAATAGCAATATAAGTTGTTAATAAAACTTTTTTTAAATTTTAAATTGTTGAATATTTTTATTTTGAAAAGAAATCGTTACTTTATTACAATTCTAACATTCATTTATAAAATAGAATTTATTGAAAGCTATTAAAGCTATTATATTACATATTAAAAATGCATAACATCTTCAAACTTATATTGACAGAATAAAAAAGATGAAATAAATAAAAAATAAAACAAATATAACTTTAAAAGATATAAAAATTAAAACACATACAGATTAAAATTAGTAAAGAAAGAAATAAAAAGAAAAGAAAACTATTTTTTTTTCCGAATGAAAAAACAAATACAACACAGCCATCTGTAAAATTACAACACCAGATATCTTATTTTCACTTTAACTAGTGCCTAGTAGGTAATGTGCAGATTACCTAGGTAATTCGCAGATTACCTAGGTAATTTGAGAAATAAAACAATTTTCCTCACTTTAACGGATCACCCTAGTTAATGTGCAGATTACCTAGCTAATCTGCAGATTTACTGATTTCTGCACTTTAGCGGTAACATATATATATATATATATATATATACATTATTTCATTTCATATTTTATGTTACACCTAAGAAAGAAAATTCAAGCTTTATTGGTGATCACTATAGCCATAATGGACACTTTTCCTAGAAAAATATTGCACTTATTTCAAAGAGTACAGTCTGGATAAATCGCAAGTGTAATGTATTTAAATAGACCTAAAATTACTTAAAAAAGTACTGAAGTATATACAAACCTAAGAAACTGAATTCACGATAATTAAGAAACTGGAAAACGGTACATCTTTTTATTAAATTTTATAATTCTTTTTTTCCTGAAAGATTTCCGGTGTAAAACATCAAAATTTTATCTGATTCTTATAGGATCTTAATTTTATTTTTCTACATTTACAGATAACCCCCTAACACATTTTTGATTGTAAATCTGTAAATACTAAAGATAAAGTATACAAACAGTATACTTTTCCGCACTGCCAGACTCTCCGAAATTCGAATATGAAGTCAAAATTGGGTGTTGCTACTGAAAAAAAATCAAAGTTAGTGCTCATTTCGATATGTAGATAACCCCTAATTCAAAATTCGACAACATTTTCAAAAAGTGCATTTAATTTCCTGTTGAATGGTGTCTATTACATTTTTTTGCGTCAATTAATAATGAAATTACAGCGAGTGCTGCGATTTTTTTTCCCCGACTGTACAATTATTCTAACAGTTGATATAGACAGGTAACTTTTTCTTAACACATCTTAAAAATTACAAGCTTTAAAATTATTTTTTTTTCATGTTATTGCATAGCGGCGATCATTATAATTTACCCTCATCGTTTGTATGCCCCTTCTGAGGGGACATTAAAATATCGAGCCACGCCTTGAGGTGTTCCTCTGCAAATGAAATGTTATTTTTCTAAAACGTGTAACTATAAACTACCTTTCGGCTACAGGAAAATTTTAACAGAAAGATTTATTTTATTTAGTGATGAAGTAAAATAAAACAAATTATTACAATTTTTCGGTAGCCGAAACATAGTAAGTTGGAAACTATACGTGTGATGTTTAAAGGAACGCCAAAAGGCGTGTCTAACTGTTCAAAATAGGAAAATATGCCGAGCGTTAACGGTTAATAATTCAAAATACCAGGGGTCGTACTTTCCGCCTTTTTTTCAGTAAACTCTCAAATATAAGAAACTACAACCTTTTTTGCCACCACTAATATTATTTACATATATTTCTGGTACATTTATTGTAATGTGCTATGGTTATAGAGGTTACAGAAAATTTTATAAAAATAATGGTAGGAATAAATTTAAAAATAGTACGATACCTGATAATACTGTTAGTACCGGCCTTTTTTTTTTTTTTTTTTTTTTTGCATATGTAAACCATAACAAATGGCTGCTTTCTTAAATAATCCTTTTAAAAAGTCAGACACTTAATAAAAAACACCATACAGATCGTAATTAATTTTTTTTTTTTTAAATAAAACTTATTAAGAGGTTTAACTATTATTTTGCTGTTGATAACCCTACAAATCGAAGCTGAATTATATATATATATATATAGTTACGAATATGTAAATAATATTAGTTATTTTTTATGTAATTACATTCAAAGGGGAATAACAAGGTTATAAAATATTAACTATGCGCATTTCTAGCTTATTTCGGCGTAAAATTAGCTCATTAAAAAAAAAAGTTAAAAAGCTTTATTGTGGCAGATAATGGCATTGGCGACTTTATCACTCCTTGGCAACATTATCGCTCCTTGACGACTTTTTTCCGATATTTTATAGAGAAATATGTATTTTGGTACATTGAGAAAGAGATTCAAGGACACTAAAAAATATAATTATATAACATTCTGAATTTTGCTTTAGTTTACATTAATAAATAAATGAAAATATTATAAAAAATCAAACAATATTCACCTATCAAGCCGAATTTTTTTTGTGTAAAAGGAAAATAATATTATGCATTCTAAAATCAATTATCTACAAATAAGTTCAATATAAGTTTTTTTTTTTTTTTATTGTATTGAAAATAAATATATAATACATTTCTTTTTTCAAATTTATATAGCATTTAAACGGATTTGTTTTTAAAAGAACACTTTTTTTTTTTTTTTTTTTGATTAATAATAAAATTTATATTACTTAATATTTGATCTATTTATATTATGTTTAAACACACTAAAAATGTAAGAGTAATATATGTAATCAGATGTACTTAAAAAGTTTACGTAATCTAAAATGTTATAACAAGAAATGAATTAGATTTAAATTTACCGGAAATGAAGTTTGCAAGGTGAAGTAAATATAAAAAATACGGGATCATTATTTTTGAATTAAAAATATATCATCAAAAAAATTTTCATAAAAATATTAACAGCATTCATTTTTATTTTCAGAAATGATAGGTAATTATCTAATGCATATTAATGAGAAACTTGAATGAAATATATTAAAATTAATTTAAAAAATATTTCATTCAATTCAATTTTAGAGGGATATATCTAATGGAATATGATAGGCATTTTTTAAATTTTAATGTTTAACTAATACAGTATATTTTTTAAACATTGTAAATTACATAGGTATTACACTGAGCTTTTGAATAATCAATCAAATTCTGAAATGTTTTTACATATACTCATGTGAATTAGTTAATATTATTTTATAATGATTTCTTTAATATTACAGAGATAAATAACGTTATATGCATATTTCTATAAAAATAAAATTAGAGAAATTCACAAGAAATATTAAATATAATTAGAAAAAAAATGTTTGTAATTAAACAATCCATGATTTTTTTTTATCATCTCCTTAAATAATACACGTATGAAGTAATTATACTTAGCTTAACTTTACTGTATAAAAAATTACACTGCTCTGAAAAAAAAAATCGAGATTTGATACCATTCTTGCTGATTGTTATGTAAAATGGCATCCTGAATCTGAATATGACTCCCATTTTGCCCAGTCACCCAACATTTTCTACATACACTACAACCTCCCTCAATTCTTTCTCTGTACGATAATTTTATAACTATGAATTTGGTTTGAAGAAAGAAAATTAATTAATTTAACACCTAAAAGTAACAAAATAAAAAGTTTAAAAAATAACATTAATAACAGATAAAAAAAATATATAGGAAATGAAATGTATAATTTCAGTGGCAAATCCACCCCAAAAATTTTCGGTTCTCGCAAATGTCCATGTTTCAGAATTTGCAAACTCTATAGCCCCTCAGAAGATATTTAATGGTTAAAATAATCCTCCCCCTTCTAAAAATCAAATTTATATCCATAAAATCACCGAAAAGCTATAAAAATAGGGGTCCATTCCTAAAAAACATTGGATGATAGGGCAAAATGGGCGTCATATTCGGATTCAGGAGGTCATTTTACATAAGAATATACTGAAGTGGTGTCAGAGGCAATTTTCATGTCGAGCAGTGCTATCTGACTGAAATTTTATTGTTATTAAACATTATAATAATTTAATAATAAATGGATTTATTTTTATTTAAAAAAAAGTGTATAAATAAGTAAAATTATTAACGGCATTTTTTAAAGAAAAAAATTGTGGAAACAGATAAGGAAATTATATTCGTAATAAAATAATATACATTTTATTTAGTTAACGTAATTTTAAACAGGGACGTAGAATCAAGTAACATTTTACATCGCCATGGAGAGCGGTGATGCATATTCTTGGTTGCCAGTTTTATCCTTTTTGTCTACCGGAAATTTTTAATAGAAACTGTTAGCCAAAAAGTGTTAAAATTGGAAAATATGTAAATAACATAGCCATTAATTTCAATTCCCAACTGCGAAAATGATCTCGGAAAATTTCACTAAAATACCATACATATCAAGTATATAAAATAACGACGATATCATTAAAAAAAAAAAAAAAAATTTTAACTACATACTTTTTTAACTACATCTCTCTCTCTCTCTCTCTCTCTCTCTCTATATATATATATATATATATATATATATATATAATATATATATATATATATATATATATATATATATATATTGTGAGGTATATTAGCATAATGCTACAATTAAAATTCACACTTTACGAGTAACACATGAGTACGAAGAATTTAGGATTCGGTTGATCAATAAAGTTAGTTCCTGGATTGAACGAAATTGTAATTAATTTTATAAAGTATTTTGGAAAGAAACTATATAAAAGGAGAAGGAAGATTGCTTTTGTGTGTTAGTTGGAGAGAGAAAGGATGGTGGTTAGTTAGTTGGAAGGAGAGTAAGAGAGTTAGTTAGAGGGAGGTAGCCGATTAGAAGTTAGGCTGTTGAGTTAGCTGCTTAGAGTAGTGTATTAGATGATGGTTGTCGAGTAGTACCGTGGTATAGGGAATCCTCCCGTGTACGAAAGATTAGTAGCAGCAGTAAAAGTTAATGAAGTTAAATGTAGTAGATGAAATTATTTGTAGTTTATTATTTAAATTTAGAATAGTTAGTATGGCTGCCCATCTTAAGTTATAAGGATATTAAATATAATTAAAGTCCAACGCCCGCCTTTTTATTTAAGCTCAAAATAAAAGCTCATTTATTTTATAAATCTGACTCTGTCTTCACTTCATAATTTACTTAAGTATTTCAGTTTCAGCTTCAAGTTAAAGTTAAATAGATATGACGACGGCAAATCGTTCGTCACAATATAAGGCAATGTTTGTGTGTGTGTCTGTGTGAAAAATCTTTATAATTTTTTTCATTCAATTCAATTTTAAAGGGATATATCTAGTGGAATATTATAGTCATTTTAAAAATTTTAATGTTTAACTAATATAGTATATTTTCAAAACATTATAAATTACATACGTATTGCACTGAGATTTTGAATAATCAATCAAATTTCGAAGTATATTTTATATATATACATATGAATTAGGTTATATTATTTTATAATGATTTCTTGAATATTACCTCGATAAATAATATTATATGAACCTTTCTATAAAACGAAAATTAGAGAAATTCTCAATAAGTGCTAAATATAATTTTTTAAAAAATGTTTCTAATTAAATGGTTCAAGATTTTTTAAAATCATATCCTTAAATGGAAGACGTATGAAGTAATTAGACTTAGTTTAAAATTTCTATGTAAAAAAATATTAGACTAAAATTTTATTATTATTAAATATTATAAAAATGTAATACTAAATGAATTAGTTTTGTTTTAAAAAAGTGTAAAAGTAAGTAAAATTAAAAATAATCAGTATTGGCATTTTAAAAATAAAGTACTGTACAATCAGATAAGGAAATTCTATTGATATTAAAAGTATCTACATTTTATTTAGTTAACGTAATTTTAAACAGGGATATAGATTCGATTAACATTATACATCATTTTGGAGGGCAGTGATGCATATTCATGGTTGCCAATTTTACCCCTTTTAGGATACCAGAAATTTTTAATAGAAATTCTTAGCCTAAAAGTTTTAAAATTGGTAAATATGTAACTAACATAACAATTAATTTCAATTCCCAACTGGGAAAATCATCCCGGAAATTTTCACTAAAATACCAGATATATTATGTATATAAATTAACGATTATATCATTAAATATATATATATACACCCCGCGGCAAAAAGATATGTGCAAAGGGTTTTTCTCTGATTTTTCATAAAATAACATAATCTAAATTGTGTTTATCATTTATTATTATCATAAAATAACACTATTAATAGACTAATTTTTGTTTTAAGATTAATTTAGAAATATATTCAGACTAAATTTTTTCTTATTTAAGACTACACACCGCGACAAAAAGATAGGAACAAAGGTTTTTTTTTTTTTTTTTTTTTTTTTTTTTTTTTAATGAATATTTTGAATATGAATAATTTGAATATGAGTCAAATATTTAATTTTTTTTTTTTTTTTTTTTTTTGATATGATAACATTTTGTTATGATAATAAATTATCAGCACAATTTAGATAATGTTATTTTATGAAAGAAAAAAAAAAAAAAAAACTTTGTTTCTACCTTTTTTTCGCGGAGTGTAGTCTTAAATTAGAAAAATAAAAAATGATAAGCACACTTTAGATAATGTTATTTTACGAAAAATCAAAGAAAAAACCCTTTTTACCTATCTTTTTTTCGCGGGGTGTATATATATAAATATATGTATAAATTGGTAAATACATTATGCACACACACACACACACATATATATATATATATACACCCTGTGGCCGAATTTAGGCGATACAGTGACGTTGTCGCAGAGAAAAAAATGTCACTTACAGAAAGATTTGCTCATAAAAACTAAAGATATCCTGAATCTCAGTAGAAAAACGAAACTTATATTTAAAATTTCTTTTTCATTTTATTAATAATACTGATATCTTTATAACTGTGTGTACATATTGTGTTTAAATTAGAAAATATAGGAATATTGTCTTGCACAAAACGTTTGAATAAAGAAGGTTTATTGCATAAAACATAAAATTATTTTGACACAGATTTTATACATATACATAAGAGCTCTTTTGTGCATACAGAGAAAAATATTTATTAAAAAAAAAATCCTTAAATATACATTCAAAATATATAATAATAAATATAAATATAACATTCCTTTCATCAATATACATATAAATAATAAAATTATCTCAATACAGCTTGGATTAAAAAAAAATGAATAAAAAAAAAAAAAATAAAAAAAAATAAAAATGTTCATATTAGGAATAATTACATATATCTCTTATATTCTTTCGTAAATATAAAAAATTACAGAAAATAAAATATCTCAAAAATAACAAATGTTATGAAAATTTTTATATTTTGAAAAATTATAATGAAATTTCAACGCTTATATAAAGTGTTTTTTTCAAAGCAAGTTGTTTACTAATCATCTACTGTCGAATGGCTAGCATTATTTCAGATTTTCATAGTCTTTTGTGCATCAGCATTCAAACAAAAATTTTCTTTTTATGGAAATTCGTGCTGAGAAATCTTGTTCCAGCGTTACATTTAATAAAAAATCTTTGAAGTGCATTTCAAAGTGTAGAAAAATTATTATTTATTCATTTTCTTTCTTTCTTTCTTTTTTTTCCCGCACTGAGCTTTACAGGAGGTGTTGAATTCATATAAAGAAATTAACAAAATAGGAGATGATTAACCTTTAAATATATATGTATATATATATTAAACTGTGCTTATAAAATTTTCATCTCATACATTTTTCGAAACTGAGAAAAAATAATGCTTTTTTTTTTTTTTTTTTTTTTTTTTTTTTTTTTTTTTAAGTATACTTTTCTTTTTTCTTTCACAATAAGGTAAATATAAAAAAAAAAAAAAAAAGAAAAAGAAAAAGAAAAAGGATATATTATAATAAATAATGAACAATAATAAAATTATTATTAGTAGTAGTATTAGCAGTAGTAGTAGTAATAGTGGTAAAATATTACTGCTTCACTATGCATATATTTTCCTCGTAATTTTCTATGCTTTATTTCTTTCATTATAACGTAATATTACGAAATACGGTGCTGATTAAAGTATTAAAAAATCGTAAAGTTTTAATTAATGAAGAACAAAAATGGAGTTGATATCATAATACTATGTAGTCAGTACATCATTGTATGATCATAATACGTAGTATAATCATAATATAGATCATTGTATAATCATAGTATAATCATCGTATGATTATGCATATGTGATTATTCATTGTTGACCACGTGACTGAGGTGATTTTATTAATTTACAGTCACAGATTTAAACACATGTACCGATATAAACTGTACTTCTTTAATAATATCAGCGAGTGAACTTGAATTTTCTGCAAATATTCTGTCCCAGATGAAACAACATCGAAATAAAATAATAACACTAATAAGTCCAATGTAACCAATTAATGCTTACGCTGTAAACATTACTAATGCTTACACTGGAAAAATGGTTAAAATGCTTTCGTAGTATTCCACTTTAACTGCAAAGGACGGTGAAATAATGTAAACGGTAGGTATTATTAAGATTAACGGTAGGATGGTAAGGTTTTACTTTTGTGACGTGCTCTTTATATCATGTATAAGAAATGATGACACATTTAAAACAGGAACAGTTTGAAAAATAACACAAATCATTGTAATTCCTACATTGCCGGCATAGAGCAATGTCATCCATTGGGCTTAATATACATATATAGAGATACTATAAACTTTTTTACATTTCTAATACGTATATAATAATAAGTAGATCACCGAATTTGGCAATATTCTAATAGTAATTTAAGGTTAGAAACTAATATCTTTTTAAGAAAACACTATAAAGGGCCAATTGACGCAAACACTTTTTGTACTGAAATATTTAAGAGCATTAACATTTAATAATAATAAACATTTCAAACCAGTACATGCCACACAAGGCTACATTTTTTTTTTTTTTTTTTTTTTTTTTAATCGCTTGAAATAAACTCCCCTCCCCCCCCCCCTCCAAAAAAAAATAATAATAATAAATAAATATATAAATTTACCTTTTGTTATTTAGATTCTGTTTTTGTAGAGACAGTGCAAGGTTTCATTATTTGATGAAGACGAATTTAGTCTTATGAAAAGTGTTTTCATTTATTTTTTTATTTTTTCATATTCATGTAGTAGTTTTGAAAGTTTTAACTATTGATATTTAATTTTGGTTCACTTTTGATACGGTTTATTATTTTTCCTTACTCTCCCACTACCATGTTTATGGTGTGATTTTATGCAGCATATATTTCCATGCTTATTTAAGAAAAAAATTGCTGTAAAAACAGAGTGGTGAAAACGTCACAATAAAAGGCAGAATAGGGCCATAATCCTATGCGTGTGCATGTGCGACAAAAGATTCGAAAACTATCTGAAACGAGGACAGAATTCGTAAAAAGGAAACAATAAACATAACAAAAAAGAAGCATAGACCCAAAGATTTAGAAATTGTATATACTATATTAGATATATTTTCTAATAGCAGGAAATGTCTCAATGCATGTTAAAAAATGAATACAAAATTTTTACACAAAAAAATGAATAACACAAAAAACTAAATCTTTTAAAAATATAATCTTTGTATTTACGTTTATTAAACTTGCATTAATTAGCTACTAAAATTGTACCCAGTAATATCAATTTCATTGTTGATCCTAATGCTATACAAAGCCGTTTCAATCTAATTTATGCTCCATTAACGCAATGTTTTAACGAATTCACTCTCATGCAATTGTTGTAATGCTTATATAATATTTCAAAATATTTTCACAACTTTCTGGCTATTTAAGTATTTTTTTTTTAATTACAATAAAACCTGCAGTTCAGAATATTTATTAAGATTTACGTAATATAAAAGATTTTTGTCACATACAAGATTACTATTAAGAAATAAGTAAACACAGCATATTACGTCCTAAAATATTTATTTTACTATTTATTATTAGTAAGAGTTTTAAATTAAAAATATATTACGAAGTGATTTTTTTTCTTTTTATGAGTACAGGAAAAGTAAAAATGAATATTTTAGCATAAATTGTAAAATAATATGCAAAAATGTGTATATAGTACAGGAAAATTATTTAGAACGTGAACATATTATTAAACTGTAAAACACGTATCCAAATATATATATATCATACAGAGTATAATGATTTCATTAAAAATTGTTCACTACATCTGTATAGACATTTAAACAGGCCTCGGTCAAATGTGACAGAATAATATCTTATTCCATATTATGGTTTATATTCATTTATTTTTATCTTTATTTTTTTATATAAATGCCACAATGAGTTTTGACTTGCTTGACACTCAGTAATTACAATATATATATATAATAATGTATTTTTAAAGATACGTTCGTCTTACCCATATAGTTTAGTCATTCTTTATAGGATAATAGAGTTGAGGATACAGGTTGAGGATAACTGAATTCATATAAATGTTTTTCATACGTATTTTTATAAACCTTACCTCTCTTCCATAAAGGGTGTGTTAAATGAAAAATAAATAAGTTTTATTTAACAATCTGTAATAATGGTAAGTTTTTGTTTCCTTTTATATTTTTAATTGTATTGATGGATTTAGTTTAAAAAGTTGGGTCATTTATCAACAGAAATTTTGTAAAGTACTATACTAACTTATATATATATATATATATAAATTTTACAGAACTAAGGAGAACTATATTTTCAACCATGCTAATAAATAATATCGTGAATAGTGCTTATTATTAAAGAAAACAAATATACGAAAATGTTAATACCTAGAATAAGTCTATACATTCTAATAATAATAATAATAATAATAATAATAATAATAAAAAAACATCATTATTTTTTTCGGTACACATCTTAATTCTGTACATATAATTATTTAATTATTATGTTATAACTAAGGCAAAGAAATATCGCAAAAATAATGCGTTTCTTTTGCACATATCTTATCATTTAAATTAACAAATTCACTGGCGAAGTAATCATACATTTAATGAAAGGTATCATTACAAGAAAAAATATAATAATGTACATTATTCACAGAAGACATGTACAGCCTCATACATATTCACTGAACAACAGCTAGGTTGATATTTGGGTGGGAAACGCTCATGCTACGTGTCAAAAGTATTTAACACTTCATTTTATACGATGTTGCTTACCAAGGGAATTATTTATGTTAAAGCAGAATAATCTTTTTAAGTACATTAAACGGATTCTAAAAACACATGCTTTCATCTCTTCAATAAACGTATTTCTTTAATTTCTATTGACTGTATTTCGTGCATAATATAGTGGGGTGTGTTTCTGATTAACCTCATTAATATTTGCAAAGAATTTATGGTATAATCGAGTAATTGCTTGAGTTTGTTATTATTGTGTTTATTATCATGTTGAGTTTATTTTAAAAGAGTTCTAAATAAATTTTATTTATTATTAGTTAGCTATTTTATACACAGAAAAATGAATAACTGCATTAAAGGGATTGTGGGCGGTTTGAATTTGTTACGTAATTTACTGTTTTAAATTTAAGAAAATTTGCTAGCATATGCTTTGAAACTGAACAATACTAAATTGCTTTCAAAACAATTTGAATTAAAAAAAATAATAAAATAAAAATATAAATATAAAAATCAATTTAAAAAGTAATTAAATAGTCTAATAATCTCGCGTAACTTAGCAACTCACATTATTGGTTGCACACCCAATCCCAATTCAAGTGTAACCTGATCTAATGTTCCTTACGCCTTTTAACTAATTCTGACATTTTTTTTTATCTTATTAAAATCCCAAAGGAACAAATCAAAAACATCTAGCAGGATTATTTTTTAAAAAAGAAGACGCCCACGAAACCCATGAAAGTTATTTACACAATTTCTAAGTAAAGAAAACATATAAATACCACACATTTTTAAGCAACTTTACAAAATATTAAAATTTAATCCACATAGCATTTACCCTTAAACAATAAAATTATTCAAACAGCGATAAAACAAAAACATTTACCTTAATGATAATAATGAAAAACATTTACCAACATAAAATTATTTCAAAATGTCAAGCAAAATTATTTTTATTTAGAAAAAAAATATTTTATTTTTATTTATTATTTTTATTTTTATTTTTTCTATTATAAACCAAATAAAACAGGAAAAACAAAGAGATACTTTGCGCTTATATTCTAAAAAAGAATCGTTCTCTTTTTTTTTTTCTTTTGACACAGTTACTATAAATCAATAGGAGATTGCTGAAACTTACTTGTCAACAGAAAGACAACGAAAATACTTTTTTCTTGTAGATGTGCCAGATAATATAATCTTTACCCACAGAATATTGTTAAAACACGATTTTTTTCTCCTTATAATGTGATATGATAAGCCGGCCGGCCTATAATATCTTCATAATTAATACGCAAGTATTCTCATATATGGAAGTTTGCGGATCAGCCTTTATGAAAGCACAGAATGAAAGCAACAACGGAAGTACAGAATATCGAAGATAACACTTTATCGCGCGGAAAACACTTTCCTAGTTTTAAACACATTTTCCAAACTTCATAGAACACTTTATATGAATCATTTACTTTAAATAAATAATCCCACAAAACTGGAAAAGCAGTATCTTGGATGAATAGAACGTCACTCTCTCCATAAACGTAGAACAAAACGCATTTCGCGAGCAGGAGACTTGGAAAGCACTAAAATACAATTCCGTGCACTTTTGGAATGCACACTCATTTTTTGAAAAGCTGATCTCGGGTTGATTTCGGGTTAATTTTGAGTTGATCTCGGAACCCTAAGTTAGGCCGCCACTTTTCTAATGCAGGCTAACTCAGTAGAGCACTTAATGTAATCACAACACTAATTATTTTTTGTTTTTCCATAAAAACAGTTTAATTTTAGGCGTAGAATAAAAAGATGAACGCTCAGATGAAGACTCTGCATCTATTTTAGCACATGACAAAGTTTAAAGAAGCCACAAACATAATATATACACTATACAAAGATTACAATTTTACTTTTGAACATTTAAAAAAGAATAATCACGCAGACGACAATTCAGCAAAACTTTTGGTAGGGAAAAAAAAAAAAAATTCGGTTACTGATTGCAGTTACCTTTCCCCCCCCCCCCCCTAAATTTCATTGGGTGCGAGGTCATGTGGGTTTGATGACGCAACTGTCGCACATGTATTACAGAATAGTTTTCTCTTAATTTATCGTAATTAGATATTGCAGAAAAAATTCTAAAAATAAAGTGGTGCGAATTAAAGGCGAGAATTAAAGTGCTTCGGAATAAATTAAAATCTTGGCATCTATGTTTTTATATCACTATATCGCTTACTTGAATGAAACCTATCTTTTACATTAAAAATTACAGTGAGTGTTACACATGCTTTTTCTTTTCCTCTCTCTCCACCATATCTAACACTAATTGTAATTATTTATAAACAGTAAGTGGCAATTATACTATATTTCATTAAATCGGTAACATTCGGTAACATTGTGATGTAAATCTGTTTTTTTTCCTTTCCCTATACCCCCAACAGCTTAGATATATATAAGTATTACTGTTTTCTTTTCTTTTTTTTTTTTTAATAAAAATTAAGAGACATTTATAGGAAGTTTCATTAAAATAAATAGCAATTTAGTTTTTAAAAAGTTATTTAATTTCCACTCCCATCCCCAAACCCCTAAGTTTTATGTAGCGCACACTGTGATTTTCATAAAGAGTAAGTGCTATCATTAAAATTGGTAACATGGTGACACAAAAAATAATTTTATTTCTCTCTGCACACCACCCCATATATATGGGACACTTGCAGTAATTTTTCATAAGCAGTAAATGATTGATATACAAAGTTTCATGAAAACCGGTAAGAGAGTGATATAAACACAATTATTTTCTTTCAATCTAAAAATAAAACGCATAATTGATCAAAAATCATTCTCAACAACTATTATCAATAAGTGGAAGAAACACATCGTAATATTCATGTCTGTATCGGATTGTCTTATTTATTTACTTATTTATTATTATTATTATTTTTTTTTATGTACCGCACTTATTAAACTAAAATTTAATTCAAACAAAAACAAAAACCTACTGAATTAACATTTAGAAATTAACACTCAGAGATCATTTACACATTTCGTGTCCCCTGCTTATGGTGTTTTATGATCTACAAATATATTAGTGTTTTAAATATAGTTCAGTTTGATAATTCATATTTCAATTTAAAAAAAAAACAAAAAAAAAAAAAAACTTCATTTTAACAATTCACGCTTATATTTAGTAACGTTTGCGAATACTTTATGCACACTCTACATAATATATAGCATTTATATATAGACTATAATAACCAAAATTTATTAAACTCAAAAGCGCGTATTATAACTGAAAACGCACTTCCAAAAAATATTGCTCAGAGATAATACTTCTAACACAATACTGTAACCAAAATCCTTTATATGTCTCCGTTAAAAATAAATGAATAAATATATAAAAACTACAATAAATGATAATTATTATATATGAAATAGTGCAAAATAATTCAAATATTATTCAAACTGTTTTCCAGAGAGAATTATGTTATGAAACACTTTTGAGGCTCTGTAAACGTATAATAATTGATTTGCACCCCATATTCCACAGAATTCAGATACACTACGTTGATGCATATCAGTTTTATGCTGGAAATGGCAGAACGTCATTAAAATGCACTTCATTTTTTATTCTATTCTTCGTAATGAAACAATATTTTGGCTCTGATTTTTAATAAATTACAAATAAATGCTACATATTACATTTTAAATATGGATCACGATGTAGGAATAGGCAATGACGTAACAAAATTAGAGCAATCCGACTATATATATGACTGTTAGAGCACGGCCAGATGGCTAAATAAGAGATGATCCTTAATACATTTATCTTATTCGAAAGTATTAGAAAAACTCTTATGTTATCAAATGCATTTAAAAAATTCCAATAGTGAGATACCATGAAGTTTTCAGTATTTTCCTTAGTAAAGTCAATGGAAAAATGGATAAACTCCTTGTATTTCAAGATTCAAACCAATAAATCAAATCCAAACAGAATCGGAGGGGGGGGGAGGAAACCCAGTGTAACATCATGGGATAAGGACGCTTTCCTATGTGGGGTGACATTTTTCTCCCTTTAGGGTACCATCCTTTCATGCCCTGAGCACCTTGGAGTAGGGGTACCATTATTCCAATTTGTGGTGCCATCTTTCACCCTTTAAGACATCCTGAATTAGAGATTACCTTTTTTCTTATCCGTTTTAAGGTTGGTGCACCCCTATAGGTGTCACCAGTGAGACAAGTGTTTCACCCCAGAGGGTGCCATGTGTCACCTGTAGTTTTAACAGTGTAGAAGTTAAAAAGAATTAATTTGAAGTTAAAAAGGCTATATATAACGCACACGTCCCCAGTCGTTTTCTATTCCTAACTGTTCCACTGCTCTGAACTGCTCACCTCTTCCCAGAAATTCCACTGTTTCGAGGTTCTGAGTTGCTCCGAACATCTGCTCCTAACAATCTGCCTATTCCTAAATGTTCAGATGCTTTGAACTTTACCTACTTGTTCCGCAAAGTAAGATTTCCTTTCTGAACAATTTTTAAATAAACAGATCTTCTATCACCGTATCACCAATCAAGTAATAATTATTTTTTTTTTTTTTTTCTGGAGCTCCATAGTTTATAAAAATGACAACCTATTTGCCTCGTAACCTTCGCCTTTAGCTTAAAACAAACATGTGAAGCCATCGTATGTAAGTAGGAAATAAACATTGTTGTTGGATTGTGAAAGTAAACATTTCATTTTGGAGAAAGTAAACAGTTAATTTTGGCGAAATTGATGAGTTCCTTCTGTTTTTGCCAGAAAGTGCTCTGATGAATTTTTCCTCATTCTTTTACCCACCCCTAGTTTCGAGTTCTAGAATTTAACTGTGCTTAGTTAAAGCTTTGTACTTATTAATATGATTTTCCAACATGTAAAATTTAGATATTGTTTGGAAATTTTCGTCATCTTTTACGAATTTTTCTTTTATTTTTTAATAAATATTTAATTTTCAATACCTTTTTTTGAATATTTAGGAAAATGAAGTTTTGTGAGATTCGAATTTTTTCTGTAATTCTTATAGCAAAAGATTATTTACAGAAAAGCCAGGTTTCTGATGCTTGTATCCTCAAGAAGAAGTTTTGCTTATTTTATTTTTTTTATTTTATTATACTTCTGTATTATATTCAAACGAATTATTAAGTTAAATATTATCATATGAATTTATTAACACGCTGTGGAAGAAAGAAAAAAGAAAAACATATCTCTTTCAAAATTAACGCAGAGTGACTATGTTTATTTGTGTTCTATGTGATTACCTTTTATATTCCCTGCACTTTGTTTATAAGGAAAGGGCACGTGACGTCACTCGCAGTCAAATTATGGGTAAAGTGGCGAACCATTGGTATTTCCACCAATAGAGGTTGATCTTTTGCTGCCCGAGAATGAAAAAGATTGATTGACGGAGCGTTTGTTTGTAAACATGCCCTTTCCTTATGCTATGAGGTAACAGAAACCAGTAGAAAAAGAACTTTTCATTTTTATACCAATGGGATTACTCACTTCATACGGTCTGTACCAAAAATCACGTTTTCAATTTCAACCAGAATCCGCACTCTTGCGTAGTTTAGCACATTTCTGGACAAAGTCATCAAACCTACAATTTAATGCGAGTTTGTTACGTGATTGATTGAACTCGATCATCTGTTTCGAACCGCACTGCACAGCCTATTCCATTCAATGCTTTAAAATTTACGAATAAATAATCTGGTGTAGCTTATTTAAATTTTCCGGAATACCAAAAAAGTTATTTTCATAGTTTTCAACATTTTAACACTTTTTCGACCGTTGCCGAAGATTTACGCCATTTGTAAATTTGTAACTTCACAAGAGAGCGCTTCTTTTGCAATTTGTATGTTATTCATTTCTTATAAATATACCCAATATTCATATTTCTAGAATCAATATACGACGGATATAAATACTTGGATTAGAGAGAGTATGATTATAATGTATGTCCATTTCTAAAATAAATGTGAATTTAGTAAATTTTGTTCTGAAATATGGAAGAATAACGCCCTCAGGTGGACCTTGCTATCAAAAAGACAAAAAATGTGCAGTCGCGAAAGTGTTACTTTATCCCCGCTGAGCATTTTTCTCCCCGCTTTTTTTCGCACCAATTTTAATAGATCCGTTTCTTCAATATGTAACTTAAAAAATAATAATAATAATAAAAATTACTCTTAAAGTGAAAGTCTTACGAAATAAAGGCGAGGATAAAAATGCTCCGGAATAAATTAAAATGTTGCCAATTCTGTTTTTACCTAGGGCTGTGCGTTACAGATAATATACTGGAGTATAGAGAATTCTTCTTTAGTAGAGAAAAAGGCGCATTTTTACGCAATTTTCTAAATCATTGCGTATTTTTAAAGAAAGATTTTGCTTATTTGTTTTTTCTTTTACGTACACGTTTCGAATATGCGCACCTTTAGTGCTTACCGCTTCGATTACAGAGGATTCAATTGACTTAAACACATATGCCTAACAGTATTTAGCTTTATAAATAATCTCTAAAAAATAAAGAGTTAAATTCAACACGTGTCATTTGTATTAAATATATTTAAAACACTTTAAACACACGTAAATATAAATTTATTTAAAAGATGTTAATTTTTTTTTATCCAAAGCTTTTCGCTTTAATATTAAAGCATCATCAGGGATTTATGATTCGTTTCCATTGCGCAGTTTATGTTATAAACTGATCTTTTGGGAATTTGAGTATGCATTTATAATTACTTTTGTTCTCTTGTTTATTTACTTTGTATTGTAAATAAGCTAAATACTAAATATATTTAAAACACTTTAAACACACGTAAATATAAATTTATTTAAAAGATGTTATTTTTTATTTTTTTTTTATCCAAAGCTTTTCGCTTTAATATTAGAGCATCATCAGGGATTTATGATTCGTTTCCATTGCGCAGTTTTAAATATGTTTTCTTTTTTACAGTCAACAGTTAAGTCTTTTAATAACGTGATATATTTTAAATATCAGCCAAAAAACTATATGAATGCCGGTAGAGGTTGGACCAAGGAGTTAAGAAAATTGAGAGAAGCTGGAACTATTGAATATCATACGAGGTTATTGTAGGAGAAAAAACATCATGAATTAACAGAGATAAACTATTAACTATTTGATAATATTGTGCCAAATTATTGGTAAAATTGCAGCATCTTTGGAATTTATTGCATTTTTGCATTTAATTATATGAATAGCGTCGGAAATGTAAAGTTCTTGGATAGTAGATGGTGCTGTAATAATTTTGGCTTTATCCCATATAGGGTTGGCGTTTGCGTTGGCATAAATGAAGTCGACCAGAGTAGAACTATTTGCTTCTTTGATATTTCGTATATGTTCTTGTATTCTTTTATTTAAAGTCCACTTAGTCTGTCCAATATAATAGAAAAATTCTTTATTGCTTTCTATGGGAATTTGATAGACTCCTCCAGTGGGTCCATTTAAGTCGCGGTCATGAAGGGTTAATTGTTTAATAGTTATAGGAGAACTGAATGGGATAAAGAAATTAAATTTACGTTGTATATAATGTTTAAAGCTATAGAATTCTTTACAGAAAGGGATACTATTAGTGTAACGAAATTTTAGAGTTGAATCTAGAGTGGGATTATTAGGTTTAATTAGCATGCGATTTTTTATTCTATTAACTAATCTTATAATACTAGATTTACTATATCCCGCTGCAGTACCTATTTGAATAATATTGTTAATTTGTTGTTTTTCATTAAATTTAAAAGTAGTATAATTTATAGCTCGGGTAATGTAGGAATTAAAAAAAGCATTTTTATAATTAGTAGGATGAGCTGAATCAGCCCGGGATCGGTAAAGGGATAAATGTGTTTTTGGAAAAGACATCAAACCATATAGTTGTATTATTTTCGTTACGATGTATCTTAAGGTCAAGAAACGGAAGCGTACGATTGATCTCAGTTTCGAATGTAAATTTAATCGATGGAAATTGGTTGTTGAGACAATCAATTAAATTAAGAGGTGCATTTTTTGAATAAGGCCAGGAGATAAAAATATCGTCAACATATCGCAAATATACAGTAGGTTTGAGTATGAAAGTTTCAAATACGCGTTTTTCTAATTCAATGAGTAATAAATCTGCTAAAATAGGGCTAAGAGGGGAACCCATCGGGGCTCCAAAAGTTTGTTTATATATCACTTTATTAAACAAAAAGATATTATTAGCATTAATGAGGTCAAAAGCTACACAAATAAATTCGAGAAAAGGGTTAAGTGATGGTGTAGCAGTACATTTATCAAGGATAATTGATTTAACTAAATCTAAAGGAATATTCGGAAATAAGGAAACAACGTCAAGACTGAAAAATTTATCTGTAGGGGTAAATGTAGTAATTAGAATTCTATTTTTAGCTTCCAAACCGGATTTTACAATATGTGGGTCGTTAATTACTAATGGTTTAAGTAAATTTCCGAGAAAATTTATAGAAAAATGAAGGACTATTGCATTTGGAAACAATGGGACGAAACGGGTGGTTAATTTTATGAGTTTTAATTTTTTAAAATATTTTAGGAATAGACGGGTATAAAGGAATTTTGATACTTTGTGGAGGAATTAAATCAATATACTTAAGAATGAACTATTGAATTTTACGAGTAAAATTTTCAATAGGATTAGTTTTAATTATAATACACGCTAAGTCATCAATAGCTGCAAGAGCTTTATCGTGGAAATCATCTGTATTAAGGGCAACGATTTGTTTAGATTTATCAGCAAGTAATAATCTTACATTTTTGTTAGTTTTAATTTGTTTTGAAATAAAAAGATTTTGATTATTGGACCCACTATCTGTTAAGATGCTTATTTAATGAGAAAACTGCAGAAGCCCGTACTTGATCTTGATGCTCCTTAGGAATATCTTTTAAAATGTTTTCAAATTTAGGGATAACGTTTACAGGATTTAGGCGAGGTTTAGGAGAAAAGTTCGAACCTTTATTGAGTAATTCCAGTTCTTTTGAGGTGAATTTGTAGTTGGAGAGATTGAGAAAATTTTCCGGTTTATTGAAGTCTTTAAACTTTTTAGATACTGCACTTTGTAAATTCAAAAGTTTTTTAATTTTTAAATTATATTTTAAAGTCATTTGATGTTGGAATTTATCCATACTAAGAAAAATATTTTGTAAGAAAGTATCGAGGTCTTCTGGTTGAGCAAGGTTTGTAAGTTTCAAAAAGCAATAATAAGTTTCGGTTTCAAGAGTTATAATAGATTTTCTTAAGTTTCGAATAGCATTTTTTAGCATCTTCATTTGCGCAGTAAAAATTATATGTTTACAGGCTGGAGGGAAGGATTTATGGTTAATCAATAGGGATCTTGGTACTTATTATGGTTTTTGCAATCTTTAAGGAATTTCAAACGTAAAAGGAATTTGTTAAGTTTATATCGTAAATTCTTAAAACGTGAAAATATCGACATATTAAAAATAATCATCAAAGTTCAGAAATAACTGTAATGTAAACCAACTTCTTAGGTAAAAAATACCTGCAATTTTCTTTTTATATAATCAAATGCACAACGTCGGATGATATGAGGTAGAAAAGGTTATATCGCCAAAGCTATATCGCCAAAGCTATATCAAGTATTTTAACACTTGTGCACGTTTTTTGTTTTTTTTTATTGATGTGGAGTGCCATTTCCATGTAATCCTGTACGAAATCGACAAAAAATTAGATCTGGTATTTTTAACAAAAATAAATAAAATAATATATAAATATAAATATAATAAGTAAATGAAAATAATAAATATATAAATACATGAAAATAATAAATATAATAAATAAATGAAATATAATAGATAAATAAATAATAAAATGCAGAATTACTCTGACAATTGTAATAGATAGGAAAAATTTTTCTTAACACAACTTAAAAATTACAAGTCTCAAAAGTAATTATTTTTTGTGTTATTGCGCAGATGTCAACGTTTTAATTTATTCCGGAGTATTTTTAACCCTGTTTTTTTTTACATATCACATATCTGTTAGACATTTTTCTTTCTTTTTGTTTTTATGGAATTTATGTATTAGAGAAGATTTTTCTATAAATAAAGTGGTGTGAAATAAGACTGTGCTAAAAATGCACCGGAAAAAAATAAAATATTTTCATCTGTGGTGGTTATTGCATAGCCGCGAACAACCTAATTAATAATACATAGTGTTGTTAGTAACAGCCTTTTTTTTTTTTTTTTTTTTTAACACATAATTGCTAACCTTTTTTTATTCATGTTATTGCATAGCTGCGAACATTTTGTAAATGCGAAATTTTGTAAAACATGGATTTATAAAATTCCGTTTTCAAAATGAAATCAATTTCACTTTTATAAGATGAAATTTCTAATTTGAATGATATAATAGAAAATTTGAAATGACTTATATATTTGAGCATGTACAATTTCTAATATGAATAATATAAATAACACGATTTATATTATTCATATTAGAAAAAAAAATATTCTGTCCGGAAGGTTTAAAAAAAAAAAAAAAAAAAAAATCATAGGAATGAAAAGTGATTAGTGAATTTTTATATATTGTAAAATTATAATTAAATTTCAGTGTTTATACAATAAACTCTTCCTCAAAGCAAATTTTGTTAAAGTATCTAATGTACAATGAATTGTACTATTTCAGATTTAAAAATATATAGTGTAACCACGTTTCCTACGCCTAGCAGTGAGGATGAGTTGAAAAGGAGGGTTTCCAAGTTGACCAACAGGTTTGAATTTAGTGAATATCCAGTCATTCGGTATTCTCTTATCGCTTATTTTCTCTCAACGAAAAGCTTGTCTCCCCTATTTTACTAGTTTACTAGTGGCCTCTTTGAATGCGCACTTGCGCAGAGGCTTTCATGGTCGCAAGAAATGTAATTAAAGAGTGTTTTGCATCAACATACAAAAAAAAAAAATAATAAAAATATCTTTTGCTAAAATTTTGAGCTCAAATGTTTGTAAAAAACGTTAGATTTAGTTTCAAAAATGCAGCATGCTTTATTGCTCCAGGCTAGCAATATTAAATTGTAACCACTGGCTACCAGAGTCATAAAAAATGGTACTACTTTTGAAATTTTAGTAGCCACCAGTAGATATAAATATGCCGCAAATGACATAATAATGACATAATCTGTTTTCCGAAATGCGTGACAATTTTCCATTATAGTACTGAAATGT
The DNA here is from genome assembly GCA_963930645.1 of Salticus scenicus. NCBI lineage: Eukaryota > Metazoa > Arthropoda > Arachnida > Araneae > Salticidae > Salticus > Salticus scenicus. The sequence goes on from OZ005659.1 coordinate 187,298,248, forward strand.
ATTATTTCTTTATCAATTGTCAAAACCATTTTTAATATATCAAGTGAGAGCCAAAATTCGGAATTACTTCGCCACAAATCAAAAATATTATCATTTTTATTTTCAAAATTTTTTCACTAAATACGCGATAATTTTTCGGCTTATTAACGAATCATTTCGCCATTAACTGTCAATATTTACGTTTAATAATGCAAGCAGTTGTGGAAAAGTTATTCATCAAAATACGCGATGATTTTACGGTCCATTTTTGAAATATGGAATTTCGCAACGAATTCGCAAAATTTTCGTATTATAAAGCAAACAATTACTGAAGTATGCAATTATTTCGTTACTAATCGTCAAAGTTTGCCATTTTTCAAATTTATTTTCCTGCGTACACTATAAACAAATTGCCTTTTTTGTTGCCAGAAATTGTCTGTAATTTGAGAAAATATACGTAATTTGCGAAAAAATTACGTTGTCAAAACGTATTTTCTCAAATTAGAAAGAATTTCTGGCAACAAAAAAGCAATTTTTTTTTACTGTGTAGGTGCCAGTTTCGTGGCCTATTATTCAAATATGGTATCCTTAAATCGTTCATTGCAGAAATTTACGTTTAGTTGCAATTAATATTTGAAAAAGACTATTAATTCGCCGCCACTTAAAAAAAAAAAAAAAAAAGTGAGTGAAGCTCGATTTATTAGATTTCTACATTTTAATGGTTCAGTGGTTTTCTACCATTCCTCGTACAATCTGCGGTGATTTCAAAGATTTTGGTAGGTATTTCCATGCTTTTTATTTTTTTTTTAAAATAAAACTGAAACGTGATCGCCACTTTTTATCGACTAGGGTTTGAATTTTTGGTAACCATTTTGAACGTAATGTTCGCCCATCTGAGACTCGCAACCGCTAATCTAGATCTCCAGTATGCTTGGTAAAACGGAATGATTGAGTGGGGCTTTGGATACATACATAATTACATTATTATCAATGTTCTTAAGTCATAAAATTGGTTTAAAGTTAGCATAAAAATATTAGTTTAATATATAATCTACAGAATTAATTTAAATATTTAGATTACGTAGAGACATCTTGATGCAGCATTATATTTATAAATATTGAAAAATGTCTTTCCGATTAAAAAAGTTCATTTAAACAACAGTTAAATATTATTTGGCAGCACAACATATAGGTAAAAAGTGCTACTATTTTCTATAATAAAATTTCATGAATATCATCTTATTTTTGCTAATAACTTTTAACAAAATACCGATAATAAGGGCATTAGAAATTTTAAGGTCCTTATTTTCAAGAAATATTTATATGCAAAACAAAGTTTCTCTTTTCTTTAAATTAATAACATAAACCCCAACTTGTAAAAATAACCCCTTCTCTCTTTCCAATCTCAAGATATTGTTTTAAAGAGAGATTAATAATATAAAAAGTGAAGGGGGAAAAAGGTATTTTGAATTATTTATTTATTTATTAAAATATATAATATTGGTATTTTTTTATTTCGGTCGAGGATTTTTAGAGAAATATTTTCGTTATAATAATAATAATATTATTATTATTACTAGCCTTTTGAGCGAAGAACATATACGTGATAGTCCCTACATACCATATGTAATTTTTAGAAAAATCTTGTAATTATACTAAATTATTGTTACATTAAAAAATCAATTACTTCCTAAAATTTAACAGAATTAAATTAGCATATCACCTTACACACGAGAAATTAAATAGTTAATAAATATATCTACAAAGTAAATATCTACAAAGGCAAACTGGCTTCATAATCTCCAAAAAATACTTTTAAATATGAGATTTTAAACATGTTTCAACACAAAAGGTTTTTTTTTTTTTTTTCAAATTTCTTCAAGAAAATACACATTTCAAGTGTATTAGATTATTATTTTTTTTTTTTTTTTTTTTTTTTTTTTTTTTAATATCTCGAAAAAAAAAAAAAAAAACATTTGTCCCTAGAAGTCGAGTGTAGGCTTTAGGTCTAGGATAATCAATGTGTCAACACATTACATCGCTGTCCTATCGTTTCAACAAAATGCAATTGTAACTGGTCCACGTTAGAGAAATATTATATAGATTATTATTATTATTAAACCATGCAGAGCATTTAAACCAGTGCAATGCATTTTTTTTTTTTTTTTAACATTTCAATAGCGACAGGATATTTAGGATATTTTAATAATGACGCAATATATTTACTATGCGTTAGAATATATTATATCAATTAAATGTTATTAAAAAAAAAAAAAATGCGCAAGCACAAATGTTTACAAAGTGCTTTTTTACGTAACTTAATGGCGAAATTTTTAAGTGTATATATAGTATATATATCAAAAATGTTTAGTAAGGATATTATATTTTAGTGGGGAATTTTCATGCTAATGGTCAAAATAAGTTAACCTTAATTTTACCCGATGTTGCTTAGCAATGACTTAATTGCGCTAAAGTAGAATAGTCGTTTAAGTCCAATAATATATATATATATATATATATACACCGTGACCAATAAGTTCTCATACAACTTTTGAAGCACGTTAAAATGTTGTACACATGTGTTACTGTAATCCCAATTATTTTCCAGGCAATTTAGTGTTAGGTATAAAGCTGTTGCAAGTGTAAATTCTGTACTAATTATAATTTTCCTTTACCTAGGTGGAATGAAAAAAATTGTGATAAATAAATTCATCAAAGGAGTGTAGCCGATTGAAATTTTCAGAGACTTGAACGCCCTGGGGATGAAGAGAGATTTCATTTGCAGAACTATCAGAAGGTGTAATGAGACGTCATATGTCGATGACAGAAAAAGATCTGGCAGACCGAGGTCCGTTAGGACAAAAGAGGCTGTGAAAAGGGTCAGGGAAAGGATACGACGAAACGGACAAAAATCTGCTAGAAAACTAGCACTAAAGCTCAAAATATCGAGGGGATCAATGTCAAACATTCTGAAAAGGATCTTGGGTGAAAGGTTTATAGAAAACGTAAAATTCACGGAGTTTCGTATCCTGTTAAGATGAAAAGGAAGCAAAGGGTGGAAGAAATTCTTGGTTGGCACCCTGAGGATGAATTTGTCTTTCAGACAAATTCAAGACAAAAATCTGCTAGAAAACTAGCACTAAAGCTCAAAATATCGAGGAGATCAATGTCAAACATTCTGAAAAGGATCTTGGGTGAAAGGTTTATAGAAAACGTAAAATTCACGGAGTTTCGTATCCTGTTAAGATGAAAAGGAAGCAAAGGGTGGAAGAAATTCTTGGTTGGCACGCTGAGGATGAATTTGTCTTTCAGACGAAAAACTAACAACAAAGTCTGAACCGAAAATGACAGAGTAGGGTCAGTTTCTATTGATAACATCCCGGAGGAACAGCATTACGTTCCCCGTTTTCGAAATGCTTCGTCTCTGATGATTAAGGCCGCTATTTCCAAAAGCGGAAAACTCCAGTTAGTCTTCATTGATAAAGAGGTAAAAATCAATTCCCAATATTATAAAACTGAGGTTTTGGAAAAAAGTTTTACCACCAAATGTCCAGAGTATGTATGGAGTAGAATATTTCTGCTTCCAACTAGATGATACCCCTTCTCATACAGCACGTTTGGTACAGGAGTTGTGCAGTCAAAATTTAGCTGACTTTTTGTCAAAGAACGAATGGCCTCCCAACTCCCCCGATCTTAACCCGCTTGATTATTTTGTGTGGTCATATATGCTCTCACAACTGAATAACTATAAAATTACAGATTTCAGCAAATTCAAAAATGTAATTTAAACGATATGACAGGAAATGTCAATGGAAGCCGTGCGTGCCGAATGTGATGGATTTGAAAAGAGACTTAAGCTCGTTACGAAACTAAAAGGCGGAATTATTCCAAAGCCTTTATTGTAAAGATACTCAATGAATACTACTTTAATTTTATGCAAATAGTTTTTGTATGATTTACTTTGTGTTAATGTAATAAAAAATTGAATGTGTATGAAAACGTATTGGTCATGGTGCATATATATTAAATAAATATTGTAATATCCAAATACATATCCTTTACAAATTGAACTGTATTTCTGTTTATCTCAAAAAAGTGATATTTTGCTCGTAACTGTTAAACAGTGTTACGTAAAGTGATGTGGTGTTTAAGAACGTATTTTGAATGTAACGCATAATTGGTTTTAAGCATTCAAATTCCGTATAATAAATTCTGCACTTTTACAAACATATTATTCGATATATAAGTTAAAATTTGATACAATTTTAAACGATATGTTAATTAAAGAGTAATATCGGAGTGCGATTACGTTCAATGTATTTAATGCAATTTTAAATAAATTATTGATTTATGTTTACAAACTAATGCAGCGTTTCTCGATTTTTACGTATACGTTTCACAGTCTGCCATCCTACTCATAAGTGTATTAATATCACTGTAAATGTATATTCATTTATTTTTATTTTTATTTTTATTTTTATTTTTATCTTTATTATTATTATTTTTTTAATTAATGCCAGAATGAGTTTTGATTTGCTTGACAATCAGTAATTACAAATATATACATATATATATATATATTAATAATGTATTTTTAAAGATACACATTTGTCCTACCCATATACTTTAGTCATTCTTTACAGGAAAATAAGTTTGAGGATACATGTTGAGGATAACAGAATTCATATAAATGTTTATCGTACGCATTTTTATAAACCTAACCTTTCTTCCATAAATGGTGCTTTAAATGAAAAATAAAGCAGCTTTATTTAGTAATCTGTAATAATGGCAAGTTTTTTTTTTTTTTCTTTTTTTTTTCATTTATATTTTCAATTGTATTAATGGATTTATTTTAAAATTTTGGGTATTTTATAAACAGAAATTTTGTAAAATACTATACTAACTAATATATATATGTGTGTGTGTGTGCGTGTAAATTTTAAACTTCAAGAGAACTAAGGAAAACTATACTTTCAAGAGTTCAAATAAATAATATTGTGAATAGTGCTTATTATTAAAAAAGATAAGAAAAGGTACGAAAATCTAAATATGTAGAATGAGTCCATATATTCTAATAATAATAATAATAATAATAATAAAATATCATTATTTATTTCGGTACACGTCTTAATTCTGTACATATAATTATTTAATTATTGTATTATAACTAAGGCAAAGAAGTATCGTAAAAATAATGCGTTTCTTTTACACATATCTTTTCATTTACTTTAACAAATTCACTCCACAAATAATCATATATTTAATGATAGATAACGTTTCGAGAAAAAATATAAAAACGTACATTATTCACAGAAGATATATACAGACTCATAAATATTCATTGAACAACAGCTAGGTTGATATTTTGGTGAGAAATACTCATCCGACGTGTCAAAAGTAATTAACACTTAATTTTATACGATGTAGCTTAGCAAGCGAATTAGTTATATTAAAGAAGAATAATCTTTTTAAGTACAATTTCTAAACAATTTGAATTAAAAAATCAAAAGTATCAATTAAAAAAACAAATAAATAAATATTTTTTGTAATCACATTCTTTTTATTTTTTTACCTTGATTTTCAATCCTCATTATTGAACAATATATAACTTATAGTTACACCGTCCCAAAAAAATTACAGCGTCTAACATCCTTTTTTTGCCTGTGTGTGTGGGTGGTGGGTGTGTTTTTGGTTGGACGTAGAACGGTTGGACGTAGAACGGTTGGACGTAGAACTTTGCAAATTGGTATATCGGTTTTTTATAACATCTAGTTGTGCACCTCTCTTTTTGGACTTTCTATAATAATAAGATAGCCATCCAATAGAGCCCGTAATTTATCTCACATTACTCTAAAACAGTTGGACGTAGAACGTTGGAAATTGGTATATAAGTTTCGTATAACATCTCGTTTTGCACTTCCTTTTTTGCATTTTTTTTGATTTTCCGTTTTCGAGATATTTAGGAAAATTTTAAAAATGGTGACCAAAAATACAAAGCTTTTGGCCAATGTGTATGACATACTATCATATAGTTTTCAAAAGAAGCTAATGATAGAGCTAGTAATGATATTGTTATGAAAGTTAAAGATATTTGCGAGTAGAATGTTATTCTTAAAGAGATAAGCAGGTTCTTGTCTACGAAATTATTTTATTTAATGAATATAAAACCTTTAGATAAAGCCCATAATTTTATTGTTGTGAAAGTTGTCGATATTTTAGAGTGTAGAAATTGATTCTTTAAGACAGAAGCAGGTTCTAGTCGACGAATGTATTTTATTTAATGAATATTCAACCTGTAGACAGATCTTGTAATGATATTGATAAAAAGATTTGTCGACATTTTTGCGTATAGAAAGTAATTCTTCAACAAATAAGCAAGTTCTAGTCGACGAAAGCACTTTATTTGATTAATATTCAGTTAACAATTGAATAAATCTATTTTTTGTGCAAAAATTAATATTCTGAAAACAACGCAATAAAATGATCCGTTTTACTACAGAAATAAAATAAACATTGTTAAATAGACTGCAGAAAAAAAATTTCGTTAAATCAGGAACAACCAAAGGGAATTTGATTTCATCGAAGGGAATTTGAGTCTGAACCAAAGGGAATTTTATTTCATAGAAAGTATAGTGAAAATTTTAAGGAAATTTCAAGGTAGTTCAGTGCGAGAACCAATGTGTCATTACAACATTTCCAGAACTTGTTTCCTGATGAGGTAAAGTTTCCAAATTTTGTAAATATTTTATTAAAAATTTTCTTCATATTTGAATGCCTAATATGATGCTAAGCGAAACCCCACTTCGTGAAAATGAAAAAAATTCCATCTGTTTCCACTTTCACTGTAATATTGAGTAGAAAGTAATACGTAAAGATATAGGCAAGTTCTAGTCTACAATCATCAACAATCACTCTTTTTTTTAGTCTTGTGAGTCATTTATAGAACTTTCGAAGAATTTAGTTCTGCGCAATAAACCAATGATTTTTTTCCAGAATATTCCGGAACTCAGTTATTATTTAAGTTAGAGCTTCCACACTTTGGCAAACCTAAACTACAAATTCTTTCCAAATTTGTTCGCCAAGTCGCCAAATTTGATGCCAAGACCAAAAATATACACTGGCTTCTAACTTGCGGTATGGCTAGATTAGCGATAAAACTTTGCGTCAAATATTGTTTCAGGATAGCCAGAAGCCGTTTCTAAATTTAACTGAGTTAATTATTTTGATATTTTTTTCTTCCGCCATTAATTTTTGCCAAAAAGAAAAAAAAAAAACTGGGCCAACTGAATTTGAATGATTTTCATTGTACTCTAAGCTGTAAGCCGTTTAGTACTATCACTGAAAGAACTTGCATATTTGTCTCGACGGCATGTATAATCGTCTTATCGTGGCTTTATTGGTTCGAGTAGCAGTTTTTTTTTCTTTTTTTTTTATTTAAGGGATGTTTGTTGTTTGAAACATGCTTGTTTATTTACGAATCAGTTAAATAACACAAAACGGTCCTTTTTTTAATTTTTTACTTTCCGAACACTATAGTGAGGAAAGTATTGTAATCATGTCAAAAATCCGAATTCGAGATTTTGATGTTTCTATACGTTTTGAGGTCCCCTGAGTCCGTTTTCACTATTTTTACGATGATGTATGTATGTGTGTGTGTATGTGTGTATGTGTGTATGTCTGTGAGTGAACACGCTAGCGTCTAAACGCTTTGTTCGATTAACCTGAAAGTTGGTACGCATATTGTAAGTCACCATAGTACGAACCCTATAGATTTTGGTGAATCTAGCACTTATAGTTTTTTTACAGGGACACAGAAAAATTCTTTATCATTATGGCCTATGGGAGCAAAATCTTAAAAGTACGATAGCATCTGAACGCCTTATTCAATTGAGCAAAAATTTTATACACATATTATAGATCACAAATACTCAATCTGTATAGATTTTGGAGAATCTACATCTTATAGTGTTTTTACAGGGACACAAAGAAAAATTCTTTATCATTATGCCTATGGGGCCAAATTTTTAAAAATGTGATAGCGTCTAAACGCCTTATTAATCTGAGCAAAAAATTTGTACACATGCTATAGATCACAGTTGAACTAACTGTATAGATTTTGGTGAATCTAGCACTTACAGTTTTTTTTACAGGGACACAAAGAAAATTTCTTTATCATTATGGCCTATGGGACTAAATTTTAAAAAGTACGATAGCATCTATACGCCTTATTGAATTCAGCTGAAAATTTATATGAGTATTATAAATCACTGTTGCACTAACTATAAGCATTTTGGTGAATCTAGCATTTATAGGTTTTTACAGGGAAACAACGAAAATTTCTTTATCATTATGATCTATGGGCTCAAAGTTCAGTAGGGTTAAATAAAACAACGTGTAATAGATGGAGAAAAATACTCAAACACTCTATTATGGTTTTCTCTCTTTTGTTTGTTTAACAACTACTCTTTCTTTACTTTATCTACAAAACTGTTAATTACTCAATGTTCGGAAAGTCGAGTGGAGTCACTCCAGATTTTTTTTTTCATAAAAATATGTTTATCCCTACTGTTGTATAAGGAAGTCCTGTGGTGTCCACATCAGATTTTTTGAGGACACTCTTTCAGCCTGTTTTTCCAGCAATTAGACTGTGTCGTGGTTCTGAGTCGCTCGGAAATGTTCATCTGCTCCCAACAATATGCCTATTCCTGAATGTTCAGATGCTTTGAAATTTTCCCACTTGTTTCGCAAAGTAAGATTTTTTTTTTTTTTTTTTTTTTTTTTTCAGGATAATTTTCAAATAAACAGATTTTTTATCCCCGAATCACCAATCAAGTGATATTCATTTCTTTTCTGGAGCTCCATAGCTTATAATAAAGACCACCTATTTGTCTGGCAACCTTCGCCTTTAGCTTAATCCCAACATGTGAAGCCATCGTACGTAAGTGGGAGATAAACATTCTGTGTTTGATTGCGAAAGTAAACATTTCATTTTGGAGAAAGCAAATAGATAATTTTGGTGAAAGTGATCCGTTCCTTTGGTTTTCCCGATACTGTTCTGCTAAACTGTTCCTGATTCTTTATCCCCTCCCCGTTTCCAGTTCTTGAATTTTATGATACTTATTTAAAGTTTTGTGCTTATTAATAGGATTTTCCCCTTTTCCTATTTTTCAGCACGTAACTTTTAGACATTCTTTCGAAATTTGCGTCATCTATTAAAATTTTTCTCTTTTATTTCTTAACCTTCCTACCCTGTTAAAAAAATTTTACGTTTTACCTGTATGGGTCGAATCGACCCACTTTGTATAGATTGAATTTAGGTCTTAAGAAAGAATTTCTATGGAGCTCATTTTATATATTGTAAGTAATTATTATTATAGCAAGCATATTTTAGTTAATTAGCATTATTTCCCCACTCTTTTTACTAACCCCCTCCCCCTCTTGACAAATCATTTGATTTCTTGTAAGATTTCGAATATATTACCACATGAATTATTCCAACATTTTATTTATAATTTTCATTTTCATTTACATATACTAATTACATTATTATTGAGAATATGTATTATGATAAACAAGACTTACAATAAATATTAACATGTTCTTGGCAGAGAAATGACAGGCATGATGCACATTTTGTCTGAGTTTTTCTATCTTTCTTAGGGCCACACTCTTTACATCTTCCTCGCTTAGGTATTCGGACGGTGCCCGAAGTATTATTTTTTACAGTTATTAATTTCTTTTTTATTGTTACTGACATATTTCCCTTTTCTCTAACATTTCTATGTCCCTCTGTTAATTGCTTTCCATGTTCTTGTAGAAAAATACGTCTTTTGAAAAGCTTGCGCTCATTATACGTTGGATTCACATGCATAAAAACCGTAAAAGCATTAATTGCAGCCAGATCAATGATGTTGTAGAATAAACACACCGGCCATCTTCTTGTTCCTCTTTTACATGTATAAGTAGCGGCTGGTTTCTCTGTCGTATCCACTCCACCCTTAGTTTTGTTATAAAACAAAATTATCTCTGACTTTTTTTTTCTTTTTCCGATGAAACTTTTGGTTCGTGGTGCATAGTGGAGAGAATCACTGAACTTTTTTTTTTTTTTTTTTTTGGTGCATATGGGACCAGGGTTTTATCCTCCTGAAATCCAAATAACGACGAAAATACTTCTCGGTGGCGCGATGATTGAAATTCTGAAGGTATGAATGCCTTGTTTTTTCTAACCGTTCCAATAACTGTTAGTCTTCTTTTCAATATCTCTTCTGTTAGAACAAAATCTGTGAAAAACTTATCAACTGTAATATTCCAGGCAGTACCCTCAATTGATTGGACTAAACGCAAACCAACATTTCTTCCTTGATTTATGTCGCGCACCCCACCGGACGGCTTTACAGTATATACTTCAGCAGAATAAACGTAAGCTGTTTTGACATTAGACATTAACCATAATTTGATTTCGTATTTCCCCTTCGGCTTTGATGGTAAATATTGTCTAAATGGGCATTTTCCACGGAAATCCACAAGCTATTCATCTATCGTCAAATTTTCACAAATGAACATCTTTGGAAGTTGAGTAACAAACATCTCAAAAAATGGTCGTATTGGTGAAAGTTTATCCAGGCGTCGGCGACTTATTTTGCTTTCTTTATTGTTGAATCTCAGAAATTGTCTAATAATTTCGAAACGTTGCAAAGACATAGTTGCACGAAAACTACCTCGGCCATCTTCTACGCTCCATAACTCTTTGAGGGACTCCCCTGCTGATTTATAAACACTAGCTAATATCAGCAAACCTATCCAAAAGTATATGAAAATTACTTACAATCTAAATTATTACAATAAAGATCATGGTCTAATTGACGATGAAAAGAAATACATATATAAAAAGCAATAAATATTTATTTACCAATATAGGCTGCAAGCTCCTCAGCAGAAACTAACGTATACTTTTTCTTCTTTTTGTCTGATACTCGCTTCATCTCCCGGTTTGTTTTTTCTAAAATTAATTTCATCAATCCATCTGTTAGGAAAAGATTCATTGCTGATATAGGCTGTTCTGTTATCCTCTGAACTACATAACGTGTAGGACCAGGGCTCAGTTTCATAACATTATGTTGCCTATAATGCAAGAAAAAGGCATGAATGTTTTTTTTTTTTTTTTTAGTTTGAACATCGGAAAAATGCAAAATAATCCCTTACGAAAATGTTTTCTATAGCTCTATAGAAGTATATAATTTTTTCTATGAAATTACATCTTCAGAAAACTTTTTATAAAAATCTATACAGAAATTTTTAGAATTTTGAACAAAAAAGTCTTCTATACTATAGAATTTGTAGAAAAATGGGCCATAATTCTATAGCAATTTTGGGCCATAATTCTATAAAGTTTTTATAGAAATCTAAAGGATTTTTCGTAAGGCATAATTAATTGATATATATATACACATATATCAATAGTACATATCGTATTTTATTTGCGGCAGGAGCGACTTTACACAATTCAGTTTTATTCCGACTAACAAAAGAAGATACTGCTTCATCAACGTCTCGTTCTATATCCGAAATATCTGTCTGTTCGTCAGAATTTTCTTCGTAGGATAAATGATCTGACTCTGAAGATTCGTTTACTTCTTCATCACTTATTTCACTCAAATCCTCATCACTAAGCTCTTGCAAAAGTTTTCTAAACTCTTCTTCTGTAAGACATTGCTTTCGATTCGCCGTGTTACTGCAACTTCACAATAAAAATGGTGCAATATATCCGGTATATAATGTAGAACAACTACGATTCCGACAACTATCGCCATCTATTGACTCTTCCTGAAAATGAAGTCTACTCAAAAGAAAAAATTGGTGTTTTAAGCATTTCTATGCATGTTAATAATGTGGGTCAAATCGACCCAGACAGGTAATATGTCACATATTTTTTTGGGGTGGTTCAAAACAAACCAATGACACTGAAAACATCATATATTAAACGAATGCATATTTTTGAGGCATACATAATGTTTGAACAATCAAAATTAAAATCTGTAGAAGATATCGAAAGATCCATTTTAAAAATGGGTCGAATCGACCCATACAGGGTAGAAAGGATAATAAATATTTATTTTTCCATAACGTTTTTTGAAAATTTCAGAAAATGAAGTTTATGAGAATCAAATTTTTTTTTATTCTGTAACTCTTATAATAAGAAGTAAACGGTTAGAGATAGGAATTTAGGTTTCTGCTGACTGTATCTTCAAAAAAAAGTTTTACTTATTTTACGTTTTATTTTACTTCTGTAATATACTTCAACGACTAATTAAGTTAAATATTACCATACGAATTTGCTGACACGCTCAGGATGGAAGAGAAAAAAAAGTCATGTCCGTTTCAATATTAACACAGAGGGACAATGTTTAATTTTTCATCTACTTTCTTTATACTATAAGAAAATAACGAGTAGAAAAATAAGTTTCGCTTTTAAACCAAAGAGCACACACGTTTCATATGATCTGTACCAATAATCACGTTTTTAACTTCACCCAGAAAATTTCAAAATCAGCATTCTTGCGCAGTGTTACACATATCTGGACAAACTCATCAAACTTGCAATTTAATGCGAGTTTGTTACGTGAGTGAAATTGACCATTCATTGAACGATAAGCTGTTCGAGCTATTCCTTTTATTGGTTAAAAATTTACGAACAAATAATCTGGTGTAGCTTATTTAAATTTCTCAGAAAAACAAAAAAATTCTTTTCATAGTTGTCAACATTTTAACACTTTCGTGACCGCTGACGTAGATTCCCGTCATTTGTAAAACTGTAACATCAACATTAGGAGTTTCTTTTGCAATTTTTAAGTTATTTGTTTCTTAAAAATATACACAATATTCATATTTGTACAATAAATATACTATAGATACAAATACTTTGATTGGACAGAGTATGATTAAAATGTATATCTATCTGTAATATAAATTTGAATTCAGTAAATTTTGTTCTGAAAAATTGTAACTTTGGAGAATAGCGCCCACCTGAGGACCTTACTGTCAAAAAGACACAACATACAGTTGTGAAAGAGTTAATTTAATGCGGAGCAGTTTTAGCCCCGCCTGTTTTCGTACAACTTTTATAATAGTAAAATTTAATCATTACGTAATTATGTTAAAACAAGTAAAAATTACTATTAAAGTCTGAAATAAAGGTGGGGCTAAAAATGTTCCAAATAAATAAAAATGAATTAAAATGTTGCAACTCTTTTTTATGTAAGTTTATGAGTTACAGATACACAGCCGAATACAGAGAATTCCTCATTAATAGAATAAAAGTCGCATTTTTACGCATTTTTCGAAACCATTACGTCTGTTAAAGAAATAGTTTGCTCATTTGTTTTTTTCTTTTACGTGCCCGCTTTCAATGTGCGCACATTGAGCGTTTACGTATTTGATTACAGAGGATTCAATTTGTTTTAACAGGTATCTCTAAAAGTATTTCGCTTATTTAAAATAACAAATAAATAAATAAATAAATAAATAATAATTATAAATGCATACTTAAATTCCCCTGAAGACAAGTTTATAACATAAGACAAATCCAATATTAACAATTATAATTGAACAGAGAGCAGCCCCCGCTCATCACTCTTGGAGCGATTTTGAGCGCTTCTAGGGGGACTACTCACAGTTTATTTAAAAACTTATAAAATAAAATTAAAATAAAATAAATACATTATTCGCCAGGATTTAGCCTAGAGCCGACAGTGGGCGATGAATGAGCTGGTGAATCTTTCTGTTTACCAATGACACTTGCAAACTGAGCATATGGGCAAAGAGGAAAGAGAAAAACAGACTTTTAATCAATAAGATTTGATAGATCCATTTAAAGAGTGAAGATTTTATTAAGTTTTATGTTGAGATTCTTACGCGTTACTATATTATCTAACCAAATTTGAGGTCTAGGAGAAGGATTTCTAAGGTGAAAAGAAGAGGTGAGCCTGCATGTGAAATAATAGTGGGCTGGAGTTCCCTCTTCTCCTCAAGTACACAGAGGGGAACGTCGGCAGTAAAATCTTTTGAGGTATGCAGGAAAGGGACCGTGTCCCGTAAGAAAAGCTGTGATGGGTGGAGTTAGGTTCCAGAAATTTGAGATTGCTTGAGGAATTAAATTGTAAGTGTACCTCCCCTTCTCGGAGGTATCCCATAAGAGCTGCCAATTCTGGAGGAGGAGAGTTTTTAATTTAGATTTTACATGAGATGGAGGTGCAGGAAGATGGAAATGAATATTGGTGTTCTCAGTTGCAACTTTAGCTAAAGTGTCTGCTATTTCATTGCCGAAGACAACCTTGTGGGCGGAAACGTGCGCCAAAAATTATAATAAAAATAATAACAATTATAATAAAAATAATAGCAATTATAATAAAAATAATAAATAATTAAATAAATAAAAGAACAATAGTCATGAGACGCGCCGTGTCTCCGTAACGCAGCAAAGCTCAAACGAAGCTTACCTGCGACACTAAATGTACAGCTAATTTAACAACAAAGGAGTTTGGAAACGCCGGTATTTAATATCTCAGTAAATAGGAGATATTTTGATCTGATGTTTTGAGAATAATCTTTTAGCTTCTGCCTGACACTATCCTGAATGTTTCGCACTTCAACATTCTATATATGTTGAGATATGGAATTGCAATTTAAGACTTCAAAGGAAAAATTGTAATGGTGTAACTTTTTTTTCTCGATAACGGCGCGGACAAATTTTATGAAATTGATATATGATATTAATTTCTTTTGTCTGAGAAGCATAACGTGCCACGTTTTTCTCAAAAATCTTTTGTTTTTTTATATATTTCACTTTAAAAATGGAACTATATTACCTAGCGGATTTCACTCTTTTCTTTCGCATTGCTCAAAAGAAAAGAATGTAATCCGGTTTGGAATGTTCGCGAACGCATACAGACTTCACTTCCATTTGAAATATTCAATCTCAGATAGGTAATTTGGCTCCATCTATCGGCATTTAGTGTCAAAAGTAAACTTATAAAAATAAAATATTTTTTCTTTCCTTAATATATATATACTAAATGAGTTATTTATTTAGGTATTTGTATTTTATATATTTTTTTTTATCAAAAATATTCATTCAATTCATATTATTTTCAAGTTGATACTTTCTTAACTTTCAAAATTGGTTTTATTTTGAAAAGTGAAGGCAACAACAAAAACTTTTTTCTTTACTTTCATAAAAATGAAAGAAAATCTAATCATATGCAAATATTAGTATTTATTTTTTTATCTTTTTTTATTGATAAATTACTTGAACTACGGATAGAAAAAATCCTGAAAAAAAAAAAAAAAAGAAATTAATAATAAAAGAAATTAATTGATTAATTTGTTCATTAAATTTCTATAATATAGTATGTAAATGAAATATTTTACAAAGATTATAGTAATTATATCAAATCCAAATCTAAAATTTCATGTCTTTTGTTATTTTTTTTTTTTTTTTTTTTTTTACTATTATGAAATAATACTGTAATAAAAAAATAAAAATAATAATTTCGGTTACTAAACACTTTAATGCATTGGAAAAACTCTGAAAACAGAATTAAAATTAGTAAAATAAGTAATAAAGTAAAATAAAGTAAAATACATTTCTTTTTTACTTTAATTTAAACCCATAATATATTTTTAAAAATATTAACTAATTACGTTTTTCGCATTTCAATACTTAATAATATAAGGAGATTTTACGAAATAATACATTTCTGAAAAGCATACTTGTAAAATAATTAAGAATTATATAGTCTATTATTTTATAAATTATTTTGTTCATTAAATTTCTAGTAAAAAAAAAATATGTACTACTTATATATTTTCCAGTATAAAAGTTTCACATTTTAAAGAGACTTTCTATTTTGATTTATTTTCCTATCTATACTTAAAAAATCTATACAAATCTATACTTAGAAAATAATAATTGTTTCTTTCTTTCTTTCCTAAATTTAACAATTTAATCCTCCTTAACTTGTATAGGCTTATTTCTTACATATAGTATTGATATAAAATAAAATCACCATGCATCAGCAACATTTAAATTAGAAATTAATAATACATTTAAAATTTTGTATTACTCTGCAAATTTTGTCTATTGCCTTCTCTTCACATATTGCCTTTATTCAGATATTGCTGTTTATTGCCTTCTCTTAGTATATGTTTATTGCGTTCAGAACATCAGGTTTTTCCCCCCGCAAAATGGGTATTTTTGAAATAGTGATTGCTGGTACCAAACGGTACCGCTAGGATTTCCCTGGTTAATCGATTTTAGAAAAGTGTATTTCAGAAGTTCATACAAAATCTTGAAAAACAGTGTCGAATATGAACTATTCAATTTGTTTTTCTATATCCAGTAATTTTCGGAATTTCTAAAAACTGTAAAACACGTCTTCGACAATTTTTACGGGATTTTGGTTAGTTAAGAAGAAAACACATATGTATGGGGGGGAAGGGGGGGGTGGCACAAGGAGTCAGGCATGAGCAAATTTTAATTTTGTAAATGTGAAAATTGGGGGAAAGGGGGAATCTTCATTTACTTTTATGGAAAGACCTTTTCAAAACAACATTTTAACAAAAAATGCTTTTCTCTATAGTTATTCTTTAGAAAAATATGAAAGAAAATTTTTCGTTTAAAGTCTTCCCCCAGTGTCTCGAGAACACCTTGGAAATTCTAAAAATCTAAAAAAAAAAAGGAGGGTGTAATCCGTTTGAAGAATCATTGTTTTGTTTGGAAATTTTTGAAAAAAAATGGAAATTTCGAAAAGAACGGGCAGCGAGAGGCGCATCTTTAAAATTTTAAACAAATGTAGTTATTTTTAGTTTGTCGGAAATGTTTTCTATAAACAATTTCTTTAAAAAAAAGAAAAGAAAAAGAAAAGAAAAGAAAAAGAAAAGAAAAGAAAAGTAATTGAAGCTGTATTGCGATAGGGGGAACCTTAGAAAACAAATAGTAAATTTTCAAATAGGAGGGAATTAGGGGGATTAAGAGCTCATTTAAAATTCTTACTTACAGACTCATACTTAATTTGAACGTTTTTTTTTTTTTTTTTTTTTTTTTTTTTTTACAATTTTCAAAAATTCTTAGTCGTTTCCGACAGATTTGGGAAGGAAGATGGAACATTTAGAAATATATATATATATATATATATATATATATATATATATATATATAAGTTCCTTAAAAATGCCCCACCAGCGGCCGAGTGGTGGATGAGAAGGGTCGGAATCGATCCCATCACGCACTCTTTAACCTAGCCGTTCCTTCCGTGTTTTTCTCCGAAACTCACTTAAATACGGGCTTCGACCCCTTAGAAAAACCTCATGGAGGCCCTTCCACCTATATGCCTAGGACCCTATCGGTGTCAGTTGGCCTTAAAACTTACTAAGAACCAACCTTTAAAAAGTATCGCTGAAGTGATTGTATCTAGAAGATTTCTCGAAGTGCTAACAAAACCTTATCATTTAAAATTTTAATGTTAGATCTCTTAGTACAATTTTTACCCTCATTACCCAATTTTAGAAAATAAGGCAATGTCCAAAATCCCTCCACCATGTTTTAGAAAATATTCAGGTATTCTAGCGTGATTACGAAATACTAGGAAGAATGTGGGAACTATGTACAGCAAATTTAACCAGATAGAATAAAACTAGATTCAACAAAACGTGTTCTAAAAAAAGTTTTCCAGATTTAAATTTCAAAGTGGTCTAACTGATTCCCCCTCCTATTTTCCCCATCTGAATTATTTTTAAACTAAACAAAATCTCCCTCAAATTGATTAAGCATCTTTTTGTAGAATTATCAGAATTTCCAAAGGACGATCTGAACCCCACACCCATGGTGTTAGGTATTTTGGAAAATTACTGTCAAATCCTTACAACATTTTACTTTAAACATCTCCAATTAAAAAAAATAGCAAAATATTAATCTTTTGTTCATTCGATTAGACCATTTAAAAATTCGTGTTTAATTTTTCTTATCTAACCAAAATCTATACGGTGAATGGAGCTCTTTAGAAACTCATTCAGTTTTTTTATATATCACTTTTCATATTTTTTTTAAATTTCATTTATTCTGTTATTTTGTTCGAGATAAAATTTAATGTAGTAAGAAATATGAAACTGCACTATTTATACAGTGTTCTAAACTCATTGCCATACTCATTTAATTTTACATTTTAATCATTAACCCCTAAAAAGTAATGATATCAATACAAAAATCCCTTAACAAGTTTGTGACGCAGCACTGTACTTTACGGAGATTAGAATTACAAATACGGGTCTTAAAAATAATGATATCAAATTTTCAGTGACGCTTTGCCATTAATTAAAACGTACATAGATTTTCTTATTTGAATTTTCTTTTTTCTTCTATTTCGTTTTACAGTGTAAACGTTATTTTCAACATAAAATAATATATAACATTTATTCACCGATACCTTTTCATTCACATCTCGTATAATATCAAAATATTTGTTTTAAAAGAAATGATATGAAATTCCACAAACGCAGTGATGTTACACTAAATGATAAAGGCGAGGTTAAAGATGCTCCGGAATAAATTAAAATTTTTTGCATCTGTGCTTCTATGTAAGATTGTGAATTATTGATACACAGCCGAAATATAGAGGATTCCTCTTTTGAAGATAAAAAGTCCCACATTTACGCATTTTTCTGAATCATTACGTCTTTTTAAAGAAAGATTTTGCTCATTCGTGTTCCCCTTACTTACCCGCTTCGAAAATGCGTGGATATCCTGAGCGCATAATATCTCCGGGATGGTTTGTCAAAATTTAATTAAAGTTAGCAGCTTTTATGTGAAATACAAATATATAAAATGACGAGCAATTAACTCATTAACATTAAAAGTTTTGTAAATATAAGCATAATTACCCCCAAAATAATGATATAATATTTTATATGACAATTAAAAAAATAAATAAATAATTAATTAAAGATATAATAATAATGATTTCCTTCATTTTAATTGTAGGAATTTTTCCCTGTGCATTTTTTTTTTTTTTTTTTTTTTTTTTTTTAGGATTCATATGAAGTATCATTTCTATGTAATCCTGTGCGAAAAACTGACATCGAGAAAAGCTTAGCTCTGACATTTTAAAGAAAAATAAGTAAAATTAAAATGCACAATTATTCTAGCATTTGTTATATACAAATAACTTCTTTCTTAACACACATTAAAAATTACAAGCTTTTAAAATAATTATTTTTCGTGTTATATCATAGATGCCAACATTTTAATCTATTCCGGAGTATTTTTAGTCCCGTATTTTTTACATATCACTTATTTTAAGAGTTTTTTTTTTTTTTTTTTTTTTTTAATCGAATTTATGTATTGAAGAAATTTTTTCTATAAATAAAGTGGTGCGAAATAAGGCGGAGCTAAAACTACTCCGGAATGAATTAAAATATCCTCATCTATTGTGATATTTGAATAGCCGCGAATATCCTAATTAATAATACATTATTTTGTTAGTACCTATCTTTTATTTATTTATTTATTTTTTTTCTTAACACCAGTCTTTTTTAGAGTAATTTTTTTCTTCTTTCATTGTAAACACATTTGAAGTTAATTACTGTAAAAATTAAATGATGTGGGAAAAAGGGCGGTTACTTATAAAGCTTCAAATTAAAAAAGATTTACGCATAATTGCTAATATTTTTATTTATTCCCGAGCATTTTTAGTCCTGCCTTTAATTCACACCACTTTATTTGTAAAACATTTTTCTCCGTGGTATAACTACGATAAAATTAGGAAAAAACGCTCTTAAGGGAAAAGGGGTATGAAATAAAAGCTCGCTAAAAATGCTCTGGAATAAATTAAAACTTTATAACCTCTGCTTACATATGTGACAACAAGTGCGTTTTTTTAACACCAATTTATAATATTTTTCGTTAAATATTTTTCGTATACTATTTCTCTGTTTAATAATAATAATAATCAATTTTAATCGTAGAAAAACTGCTAAAAATATTTTAAAAATTTCTAAGAAATATTTCCGGAGGCAAAAAAAAAAAAAAAGAAAAAGAAACGAACAAATTGGCAGATACGAATTTATGAATTTTTATTAAAGTCACATTTTTTCAATCAATATGTTATGAAATGTATTCTTTTTTCTAAGGTACTTTCCTTTAAATTTTTAAGTTAACAGAATTTTATTAGTTGTTAAAATTTTAATTATTTATTCATTTATTTATTATATTATACTTCTGTATCATATTTCAACAACTAATTAAGTTAAATATTACCATATGAGATTATTGACACGCTCAGAAAAAGGAAATAAATAAATAAATTGGCAAGTCTGTTTCAAATTTAAGACAGAGTGACTAGCTGGAACCAGGGCCTGATTAAGGGGGAAGCTCGCTCTTCACACATTATTTATACTTACACCGTTATTTTTAAACAAATACTTTCCTCCTTTAATAAACAGAAAATTTTCATTAAAAATTATTTTAAAAGAATTCTGGTGTCTAATAACGGTGAGTAAATTGGATTGTTTTACACCGTTCATTTTTTATAAAAAATGTGTCCTCGTCAAAGCGTGGAATTTTTATGACATGAAGTAAAAAATAATTGTAAAAATATTCCGGTATGAGCGAGCTTCCCCCTTAATCAGGCCCTGGCTGGAACCCGTCGAATTCGGCTGTCATTTTATTGACTGTAATGTTTCAAAAATCATCACATCATCATTTAAATGTATTTCAAGTTAAAACATCTAATATAATTTACAACATTTCACTTAAAAAAAGAAATTCGGAAAAATCCTTATAAATAGAAATGAACCTTAAATTTGTATGATTTCATATCTTTAACTCGATTTTGTTTGAATTTCTATTTTTAAATAGAAGCATGGCGAAAAAAATAATCAGCAATAACAAAAAAAAAAAAAAAAAAAACCTCGAACCGTACGAAACTCTGCCTTGTGACCCCAGTGCCTGTGGCAGTGTATATGCGGGCCGCTAATAACATGAAAAAATTCTCAAAAATGAACCTTGAACTCAACGAACCTTTGACTCGTGTTTCTGCTGCCTGTGGCTGCAGCACCGTATAGCAGGCATGATACGTAAAATTCCCTTTCCTCCACCAGCGGGTGCAGTATGTTGTATACGAACATCACCAATTGCCTTGAATTTCCAAGACTTTTGAAATAAGGTGTCACATGGTGGTGTCAACTGCAAAATCCTTTAGTTGCACTTGCCACCGCCAGGGGGCACAGTGTGTTCTGCATAAACATCAGCAACGGTCAGCAAACACTAAGACCTTTAAAATAAGGTGCAACATGACAGGGTCTACTACAAAATCACCTAGTTCCATTTTTCACCACCAGGGGGTGCACTATATTGTATACAAACATCCCCAATCTTCATGAAATTTCAAGACCTTTAAAATGATGTGCTAAATGTGTGGGTTTAGAACGGATTTCCCCACTCAAACTAATTTCCCCCTTTCCTTCCCCGAATCTACTTTCCCCTCGAAAATCGAAAATTCCAAAATCGCATAAATTCATTTTTTAGTATTTGAGTCTAGTCCCCTCATGTACAACTTCTTCACCGTGAAATAATTTGGAGCTGAGTTAAGCTCGCAAACATGTTCTTAACCTCTGCCTCCCAGGGGGGAAAAGGGGGGTACCGTTTGACTTTTTTTTTCTCTTTTGATGATACATCTATAGACCAAGACCTTTTTTTAGACACCTCAACCAAATTTTTACATTTAGCCATTTGCTCAATTTAGTGGATACAGACGAAACACGTTTCAAATTAATATATAGATACTGCGCATTCAATCAGACATTCGGAAGTAGTCAAAACTAAAATGGAAATATTGAGCGACAATTAAAAAATATAGAAAAAATAGGAGGTTTCATAAATACACTGATGGAAAAAAAAAATCCCAACACCAGGAAGGAGCTGTGCTAGATACGCGCGTTAGTGTGGCGCTTGTAGCGACACTATGAACATGCAAATGAGGTTTGCTTTAAATAAGCGCTGTAAGGTTCGTGATCGTTATTTACAGTTGAGATTTGACGTAATGGGTTAATGTTAGTCAAGGATGCCTCGAAGAAGCCGATGAAGCCATTATCAACAGCTCACTGAGTTTGAACGAGGTCGTGTAGTAGGGCTACGAGAAGGTGGGTTTTCTTTCCGCGATATTGCAGAAAGACTTGGCAGGAATGTATCAACTGTGCATGGTGTTGGCAGCAGTGGTCAAGGGAAAGTACTGCCTCAAGAAAATCGGGTTCCGGGCGGCCACGTGGCACTACTGAGAGGGAAGTCCGCCGTGTTCGGCGTATGGCTGTGGCTAATCGTACTGCTTCTGCAGCTGAAATTCGAGCTGCAGTTGGCACCACAATGACACAACGAACTGTTACAAATCGGTTATTTCAAGGACAGCTCCGAGCCAGACGCCCTGTAGCGTGCATTCCACTGACTCCAAACCACTGCCGTTTGCGGCGTGAGTGGTGTCAAGCTAGAGCTCATTGGAGGACGGAGTGGAGATCTGTTGTGTTTTCTGGTGAAAGCTGGTTCTGCCTTGGTCTGAGTGATAGCCGTGTGTTGGTTAGAAGGAGGCCAGGTGAACGCCTGCTAGCGACCTGTCTGCGGCCTAGACACACAGGGCCTACTCTTGGAGTTATGGTTTGGGGAGCAATTTCGTATGACAGCAGGAGCACTCTCGTTTTTATCCCACGCACCCTGACTGCAAATTTGTACGTCAGTCTAGTGATACAACCTGTTGTGCTGTCATTCATGAACAGCATTCAAGGGGGTGTTTTCCAACAGGATAACGCTCGCCCTCATACCGCTGTTGTAACCCAACATGCTCTACAGAGTGTCGACATGTTGCCTTGGCCTGCTAGATCACCAGATCTTTCTCCATTCTAGCACGTCTGGACATCATTGGACGAGAACTCCAGCGTCATCCACAACCAGCAATAACCGTCCCTGCATTGACAGCCCAAGTGCAACAGGCATGGAACTCCATCCCACAAACTGATATCCGACACCTGTACGACACAATGCATGCACGTTTGCATGCTTGCATTCAAAATTCTGGCGGTTACACCGGTTACTAATGTACCAACATTTCACATTTGAAATGGCTTTTCTCGCCAATGGCTCTACCTGTGATCTTGAAACTTCAATCAATTAAATATGTTACCTAGACAAATGTATTGCTGAAATTTCATTACTGTAAAATAATTTTTTCTTGGTGTTGGGATTTTTTTTTCATCAGTGTATATAGGAAGTACAGGAAATATAGGAGTGCTGCGAGGCCTGCAAATGTGGTAGTCATTTTTGCTTAAAATTTAACTCAGAACTTTCATATCAGAAACATATAAAAAAAATTTTGCTAACCAATTAATTCAGACAAGAAGATATTTAGACAGAGGTTCATAGCAAAATTAGTGAAAATCAACCTTTTTTAGATACCGATGTTGGTACTCCATCCATGTTTATCAAAACTTTGCATACACATCTGTAGATAAAATGTTGATTTTTCAAACAAACCTGATCCTTTTTTTTTTTTTTTTTTTTTTTTTTTTTTTGTAGAAATCGAATGCAGAGTTAAAATTAGACTACGAAATCAGAACACATAACAATTTTCATGCAAGTAACCAATAAAAAGCATCTGCAAGATGGTATATATGGTGAATTTAAAGAAAATCGTTAAAATAGTTTTTGAGATACAAAAAAAAAAAAAAAAAAAAAATGTGACCTGATTTACAACTTTCCAATTTTTTACCAAAATTTGGTAAACACATCTGTACACCTAACTTGTCTTCATTATAAAGTTATATTGTTATTATTTTTATTTTTTCGTTTCTCTATGATGTATCAAACAAACCCCCCCCACACACACACACACACACTCACACACACACTCACACATCCTTCCCCACATGTGAATTGTGTTTAAAGAAAATATTTCGAAAAAAAATCCAGCACGGCTTCATGAATTTTCTCAAAAAAATAATAATAATAATTCTTAATCGCTAATTTGAAATTTTTTTCAAAATTTTCACCAAGAAAAAATCAGTGCTCCCATAAGCAGGCGACAGGAAAACTAAAATTGAGAGATGCCTATACAGCTAACAGCAAATCTATCGGTCAAGCAAGCTAGGCTTAGTGTTTGAACAGCTTGTGGAGACTCAATTCAGGCCTAGTGCGACAGTGGCTCAACACTTTGCATAACTTGTGGATGGAAGCATCACGCCACCACATGCACACACTTAAATGGTTAAGGAACTGTAGTCTCCACTGCTTGATGTCTAGTACTGATAACCAAAAACTTGTTAGGTTGTTGTTTCTGCATATTGATTAGAAGAACAATATTTTTAATTGACCATATAGGAAGAGAACATAAAAAATAATTTGGATATAAAAGAAAAAACTTTAAACTCGGATCATACACCAGTGGAGGTCAAATTGCAACAAAATCCTATTTTAGGTAAAGCATTGTTTTGGAAAAAACGACAAAGTGCAGGACGCAATTTGAATTCTGATTAATCTTTGGCCTGCAAAATTATGCAACATGAAAAACTCTACTTAAATCTTGTTTTTTAGTTGTAATAAAGTGCCAATTTAGGAATAGTTTATACCCGTCAAAATTTCACGGCTTAATAACATTTAAATTTACAACTGAAATTCTCTTACAGCACACCAGCCGAAAACCACTGTTTTATAATAGAATTCGACTCAGTCACTCTTTTTTTTTAATATTATAGAAATTTTCATATTATTCAATCAAAAAACAAAAAAAATAAGTTAAACACTTATGAAATATTTTTTTTAAAAAGTCTGATATATAACAACTCCATGAATTCCTCTACCATCAATTATGCATACTGTAAACCAAACATGAAACTAACAAACATTTAAACTCTGAAATCTCCTACTTGTATGCAGATTTAAAAGCGAGCAGAGACTTAATAAAAGGTATATTATATAGTTAATTTAAAAGTATTTATTTATCTAATTTAAAGTTTAAACTTTTTCTATAGCTTCATATTTAGAGTTTGTGTAGCCGCTTTCGCGAGGTAACGCCCTATGTCATCAGCACCCTGTATCTAAACAGGATTTTGTACATACCTGAGGTCTCGATAAAGGGGGGGGGGCATTTTTGTTGCTTATGAATTATTTGATAGATATTGTGGGTTCTGTATACATACATATACATTCTATTTTTCAGCTGCATGTCTGATTTTAATTGAAACTTCTATCGAATAATTTGTAATGACAAATATCCCCTGCCCCCCAATAGAGACAACAGGTAGTATCTGCAAAATTCTGTTTACATACTCTAACAACTAAGAAAGTTGTTACAGTGTTACCTGCTGAACCGGCCGAATACCAAATAGTAACTGAATATTCGGTGCAACTCTACATAATAATGACTAGAAAATGCTCCAAAATATTTATGTTTGGGACTTAAGTCTAAGCTGCAAGCCAATAACACTGATATTACATAATATTTCCTATGACATAATCAGCAATATAGGTATTGCTTATATATTGCACCTTGAACTTATAAATCAGAAATTATATAACTGCAAATTAGAAAAAAAAAAAAAAAAAAAAAAAAAAAAGGTAAAATGAATAATTTAACATTCTCTTTACGTCCTTTGAAAGCAAGTTTTACCTGATAATTTATTTTCATACAATAAACAAAATAACTGCAAGGTAGTATACATAGCAAATTTAAAGAAAATTGTTAGAGCAGTCGTTGAGATACAGACTTAATACAGCCTGACTTCTTAATTTCCTATTTTGAAAAACAACATGGTAATATATTTTTTTGCTTTTTTCTTCCACTTTGCATAAAGTATACACTTTTGCATGCGTTATACAGTATTATGTAAAATTCATCTTTCTTTAGCCTTAGAAATTCTGCTTTTAATTTTAATTTTTTACTTTTAAACCTTTTTTTCAGGTCAATTTTTTATTTCTTATTGAAATAAAATTTACCTAACAATCCACCAATAAAATTTTTGTAGAACTACCATTCAGTAACAATTTAAGGCTAACTAAACGTTTAAAGTTAAACCAAATAAATAAGGGGGTAATTGATAAAAAAAAAACTCCTTTGCAATACATATTAAGGCTGAATATCACATAAGTGTGCATTTTGGATATTTTTAAACTTTTTTTTCAAACTTTGTATTTTAATTTGAATTTTTTAAAATAAGTCCGTAAGTACATCTTAAATAAATTCTGAGTTTGACAGAGATCGATCATAATTTTTTAAAATTTTATTGAAATTTTTCAATAAAAATTTATAATTTTAATTATCTTATAAAATCAAAATTACCATTTAAAAATTTTTTTTGTGGTCCAGATTCATTAAAAAATACAAGACTTGGGCTTTTCTAAAAAGTTCTTCCCATTTTAAAAAATAAAATAAAATAAAAAACCCAAAAATTTAAATTTAAAAAAAATAAAAATAAAATAAAAAACCCAAACATTTTAAATTAAAAAAATAAATAAATAAATAAAATAAATAAATTTAATTTTAATTTTTTATAAACATAAATTATGTCAATGGGAAATATCATAGACTGCATACCTCTTGACTATAAACTGAAAATAATTAGTTTACTTGCATTAAATTTTTAATTATAGCATTTAAAGATGTCAAAAAATTATGTCACTGAAATGACTGGTTTGTCACTGAAATGACAATGTTTGTCACTGAAACGACTGTTTGTCACTGAAATGACAATATTTGTCAAAATGACTATTTTTCACTGAAATAACATTGTTTGTCAATGAAATAGGACCATATAATATTAAAAATGGACCATATTAGAACAATAGAGAAAAGATTGTGAAGGGAAAAGAAAGAGCAATGATGAGAATATCAAGCAATTTTATTGTATTAAAATCCTTGTAGTTACAAGTTTAATGATGAACTGAATTAAATTAAGAAAAATCATTTTGAACATTATTAAAATCTTCATCCTGAAGTTTAAAATATCTATTTGAAGCAGGTTCAGCAGAATTCCTAATTTTGCACAGAATATGTGGCACTTGAATTTCATGGACATCCTCTTTCTCAGGCCATGCAAACTTATTTTTTCTGCATCTTGCCATAAATGACACAAGTAAAATATTTTGAGTAACATTCTCAATGACACCTTAAAGGGGGCAAAAAAAAAAAAAAAAATGTTTGCTTTTTTTAATTGTATCTTAATATTAATGTCGTATGTAATTTTTTTATATTTACCTGGATACCGGAAAGTACTTTAAATATTTAAATATAAAGCTTATCCTACACCAACAAATCTTTTAACTCAAAATAAAAAAATATTTAAATCCAGGGCTTACAAAATAGTAAATCTGCAACAAATGTCATTTTCGTGACGTCACAAAAATGACCGTCACGAAAATGACAAATCGTCAATAATTCGTTCTGTACTGAAAAACATGCTTTCACTAAGCTGATATCGTCACATTTTCTTCTTCTGGTCGTCATTCTATATTAAAATAAAACTTTGTTCTAAATTTTATAATAATATATTTTTTTTTTAATGCATCTCGAAAATGACAAGCAATAAAAATACGCACAGCATGTAAACAATAAAAATAATGTTAACTCTTACCTGTTTTTAATTTTCTTGAGATTTATTTTTCCACATATCGTCAATGTTGATTTCTGATCTTAAACTTTAAAAAAAGTGAATGGTGGCACCATCCCTTGATGATATATGAAGTTATTTTCACGTGTCACGAAAATGACGTCAAGACTTGCATACAAGCATTTTAATTACTCATGCATGAAAATTAACGCAATTAAAAAGAAAAAAAAAATTCCTTTGAAAACAAATAGTTTTTTTTACAAGAATTAACAATTATTATAATTATCATTTTATTTTTTTTAGTAAAAAACATACTTTGTATGTAAACATTTGGTCTTGGAGACAGTCACGAAAATGACGTTTTTAAGGTTTAAAATTTTCTAAAAAATACTAAAATTGATATATACTCACATTTTATGATTGGATGCTTTTTTAAAAAGGCACTTCTAAATAATAATAATAAAATTTTACAATTTATTTGCTTAAAATTAATAATAAAGACCTGAAACACTAAAATGCACATTTATGTGATATTCAGCCTTAACATGAAAAACTTAGTACATAACACATTTATAATTATGAAGCAATCAATTTTTGCATTTACCGAACAATTTATTTTTTATTTATTTTTGTTTTAATTATCAAGCAATCAATTTTTGCGTTTACAGAACACTTTATTTTTTTATTAATTTTGTTTTAATTAATGCTTCTTTTGAAAGCATGAATACTCGTGTAAGTGATTCGAATCATCATCTTGCCATAGATTTAAAAAAAAAAAAAAAAAAAGTGTGATAAATAAGTATCAATGCAAAAACAGTAAATGCAACATTATCTTCTTTTCGTATTGTATAATTCACTTTAAAAACATTAAAACACTTCTTTATATACAAAATCGAGTGTTTTGTTAATTTTTAGCACCACGTGAACTTTTAAAGTTTTGATTAATCGAATTTAATAACTGGACAAAGTAAATAAATACCATCAAATTGAAATAAACATATAGTTACAATGCAGAAGAAATGTCAAAATGCATATTGGAATATTTTAAATAAACGGAATAATCTACACAACGCAGACGAAAAAGTAAAAAATGCAGTTTTCTGTGCTAAAACAGAGGACACAGTTCTGTGCGGACACAGTACTGTATCCATTTATATATTTATATATATATATATATATATCTGTTAAAAATAAATAAATACGTAAATAAATAAAAACACCTAAAAATAATAATTATTATATACCAAATAGATAATTTATTTGCACCACTATATTGCACAGAATTCAGGTCACTAGTACACGTAATTGATGTACAGTCGGGGGAAAAAAACGCAGCACTCGATGTAACTCCGTTGCTTTTCAATGCACAAAAATGTAATAGGTATCATTCGACGGGGAATTGAGAGTAGATTCAGAAAGTGAACGGAAATTTTGAATTGGGGGTCGTCTACATATTAAAACGCGCACCAACTTTGATTTTTTGAATGGTAATGCCCCATTTTTATTTTATATTTGAATTTCTGGGATCGCGACAATGCGAAAAAGTATATTGGTTGTATCTTTTGCTCATTTTTTCACAGAGTTATAAGCGTTCAAAATTTGAAGGTGCTAATGTTAAATTCATATTTCAAACTTTTATTAATACCTTCACAAAAAATAACTTGATCGATATAATTCTTTTTTTACGAGATACAGTGAAGAAACCCAAACATAATCCATCATTAATTTTGATTCTGAAAAATATTTTTAATTCTGAAAAATATTAATAAATTAATATTCATAAAAATTATGAATTATGACCTATGTTAATTTTTACATAAAATGAATCCTAATGCTGAAAAATATGGGTGTGCAAATTTGCAGCTCATTCCAGTTATTAGTTTTCGAGATATAAATAAACCTTTCTTTTGGAGTGGATTAGGGGGCCGTCTCTTAAAAAATTTTGAATGAGATAACGAAGCAAATCTTAAAAAATAACGGAGAAAATTGAACAAAATATTTTTATTTTTTATTTAAGGGTCAAATTATATAACAACAACGTCAAATCCAAAGAAATGAAACAAAAATGTTGATTTTTAGACATTTGTGTTAGTATCAAGAATTCCTGTTTTCTAAAGCCCCGCCTTTTATCGTTCTTCAAAACAAAACAATACAGAAACGAAAAGTGAATGTGACTTTGAGTATTCGTGTTAAACCCCTTATTTTACATTGACAAAAATATACACAAGTGGTATTTACTTCATCGATTACTGGTGATAATTTTAAAATCCTTTAAATGAACACTAGAAGAAAAAAATTAACAAAATAGGCGGGGTTTACTTTTTGAAATACTCTCAAAATAAAATATTTCAAAACAAATTTTCTGTACCACAATTATATTACAGACGGATATACATTATAACTATATTCTTTCTAATTAATATATTTCTATCCATAGTATATTTTATCGCAAAAATATGAACACTGGGTACATGCTTAAGAAATAAGTAACACACAAATTACGAAAGAAACGCCCACTGGCATTGTTACAGATTTTCAAATGATGTGAATCTACGTCAGCTGTCGCGAAAGCGTTAATTAAGAAATTATATTTTCAAAAAATAATAAAAACAAATCGTACAGTTCCAAAGAGTTCAACTGACCCAAAACTGGTAAGTTCTATTAAAATTGTTTAATATTTACTTTATGAACCCTTACAATAATTTATCCGAAAAGATTTAGTTTATGCGTTGTTGTATATATATATATACATATATATATATATAGCTATATATAGCTATATTATTTCAGTTTGTATATTATATTTATTTACTCGTACGAAAGAAAATTTAAGCTTTATTGGTGATCAGTATATCCATGATAGGTACTTTTTTATTGAAAAATATTGCATTTTATAAAAAGTATTGTCTGACCAATCGTAAGTGTAATGTATTTAAATATACCTAAAATTATCTAAAAGAGTACTAAAGTATATATATATCCAAAAAACTAAATTCATGATAATTAAGATACTGAAGAGGTGTTAATATTTTTATTTCTTTTTATAACTCTTTTTTTCTTGAAATATTTCCGATGTAAAACAGTATAAATTTGTCAAGTTCTTGTAAGATCTTAATTTTATTTTTCTATATTAGGAGATAGCCCCCTAACACATTTTTGATCATAACTCTATGAATACTAAAAATAAAGTATACAAACAGTATACTTTTCCGCACTGCCAGACTCTCAAAAATTTGAATATGAAGTCAAAATTGGGTGTTACTATTGAAAAAGTTGGCGCTCATTTTAATATGTAGATGACCCCTAATTCAAAATTCGACGACATTTTCAGAATATGCAATTCATTTCCTGTTGAATGGTGTCTATTAAGTTTTTCTGCGTCAATTAATAACGAAATACCATCAAGTGCTGCGTTTTTTTTTCCCCGACTGTACATCAGTTTTATGCTGGAAATGGTAGTACGTTATTAAAATGAACTTGATTTTTTTTTAAATTCACTGTAATGTTACAATATTTAAAGCTGTCTCTGTTAATAAGGTACAAATACTGCATGTTACATTTTAAATTAGGATCTTGCCGTAGAAAATGTCAGTGACGTAACAAAATTTGAGCAATCCGACTCTACACAAGACTATTAGAACACGGCCAGATGGCTAAATAAGAAATGCCCTAAACACTTTTATCTTATTTGAAAGTATTAGAAAATTCTTATGTAGTCAAATGCCATTACAAAAATACAATACTGAAATACCATGAAGTTTTGAGTATTTTCCGTAGTAAAACCAATTGAAAAATGGATAAACTCCTTCTATTTCACAACTCAAACAAATAAATAAAATCCAATCAGAATCGGAGGGAGGAAGAAATCCAATGTAACATCACGAAAAAAGGATGCTTTCCCATGTGGTTTGATATTACTTTTCCTTTAAGGTGCCATCCATTGATACCCAGAGCACCTTAGACTAAGGGTACCATTAATCTAATCTGTGATGCCATCTTTCCCTTTTCAAGACACCCTTAATTAGGGGTGCCTTTTTTCAAACTTTTTAAGGATGATATTTGGCACCTCCAAGGGTGTCAACAGTGAGACAGGCTTTACACCACAAGAGGGTGCCATGTGTCACCTGTAATTTTAACAGTGTACTATAATTTGCAATTAAAAAGGCTATATATAACACAAACGTCCCCAATCTTTTTCTCTATCGAACTGTTCCACCCCTCTGAACTATTCACGTGCTCCCAGCAATTCTACTGTTTCGAGGTTTTGAGTTGCTCCGAACTGTTCTGCTCCCAACAGTCTGCCTATTCCTAAATGTTCAGCTGCTTTGAACTTTCCGACTTGTTCCGCAAAGTAAGATTTGTTTTCTGAGTAAATTTTAAGTAAACATATTTTCTATCCCCTTATCGCCAATCAACTGATATTAACTTTTTTTTTTTTTTTTTTTTTTCTAGAGCTTCGTAGTTTATAATAAAAACAGCCTTTTTGTCTGGTAACATTCGTCTTTAGCTTGAGTTCTTGAATTTCATGATGCTTATTTAATGTTTTGTATTTATTAATATGATTTTTCAGCACGTAAAATTTAGATATCGTCACATATTGAGAATTTTTTCTTTTTCTTTCTTTTTTTTATTTTTTTTATTAATAAATATTTACTCTTCAATAGCTATTTTTGAGTATTTCAGAAAATGAAGTTTTGTGAGAATCGATTTTTTTTTTTTTTACTATGCAATTTTTAAAAGAACAAGCAAACGATTAAACATAGAAAGAAAAGGTGCTTCCTGTAACTTCGAGAATGAGTTTTAATTATTTTATTTTTTATATTTTTTTCTAATTCTGTAATACATTTTCCACGACTAATAAAGTTAAATATTTCCTTATGAATTTATTGACACACTTAGGAAGAAAGCAAAAAAAAAAAAAAAAAAAAAAAAAGAGAGTGAGAGAGAAAGTCATGTCTGTTTTAAAATTAACACAGAGTGACTATCTTTGTTCGTGCTCTACGTGATTACCTTTAATATTCCCTTTACTTTCTTACACTATAAGGTAACAACAAACAGTTAAAAAAGACAGTTCCCCTTTTAAACCAATGAGCATACTCGTGTTATATAATCGGTACCAAAAATCACGATTTGCAAATACCGGGACAAATTCATCAAACCTGCAAGTTAATGCGAGTTTATTATATGATTGATTTAAACCACCTACTAATAAACAATCTGCAAGAGCTATTCCTTCCAGTGCTTATAATTTCACGGAAAAACAATCTGGTGTAGCTTATTTAAATTTTCTGTATAACAAAAATGTTCTTTTCATAGTCGTCAACATTTTAATTTTTTGCGGAGCATATTTAGCCCCGCCTTTTCTCGCACCACTTTTTTAATAGAAAAATTTCTTCATTATGTAACTACGATAAAATCATAGACTCCTAAACTAGAAGCCTTCTGCGTGGTTCGGAAACTTGGCGGTAGACAGCGCCACCTGAGAAAAAGTGCGCGACTTATTTATTCAGCAGCCACCAAAATTTTTTTTTAAGATGGACTTGATATTTATAAAAGTCGAATAGAATCGAAGAACCGTCGATTATATATAGCATATACCGCTTCTTAAAATTATTGGTGCAAGCTGAATAAAAAAGAGCGCAATCTGTATCAGGTGACGCTGTGTACCGCTTGAACTGTTGCCAAGTTTCCGAGCCAAGCTGAAGGCATCTATTGAAACTTATGAAATGATGGCAGGGTTAATAATGCTCCGGAATAAATTAAAATGTTATCAACTCTGTTTTTATGAAAGGTTGTGAGTTACTGATAGACAGCCGAAATGTAGAGAATTCCTCTTTAGTAAAAAAAAAGTTGAATTTTTACGCATTTTTCTAAATCATTGCATTTTTAAAAGAAAGAGTTTGCTCATTTGTTTTATCTTTTACGTAGACGCTTCGAATATGCGCACCGTGAACGGTTATCGCTTCTATTACAGAGGATTCCGCTGGTTTAAACACGTATACCTAAAAGTATTTCGCTCATTTAAAATAAAAAATAAATAAATAAATGCACAATAATAATTATAAATGCATACTCAAATTCCCCTGAAGACAAGTTTCTAACATAAGGCAAGTTCAATATTAACAACAATATTTACTTATTCGTATGTATGTACTAGAATTAAATAACTAAATTTAAGGAGTCAGGTAACTTTGACAGAGGAAAAAACAAAAATAAATGACCATAACTTTATATACAATAATTAAAAAAATATTTAATTTGATAACTCGTAAATTTCAACATGTGCTAGGAAAAGGTTTATCTGTCAATTCCAGTCTTTAAAATAATTCTAGGAATTTTATTTCTTTATTTTTATAAAAATGGCAGAGCGAATTGTTTGACGATGTATAATCCTGCGCGCATAATATCTCTGGCATGGAAGCTAAAATTTAAATAAATTTAGAAGCTTTTATGTGAAATATGAATATATGAAACGGCGAGCAATCAGTTAATTAACGTTAAATATTTTGTAATTATAAGCAAAATTGCGCCGAACACAATGATGTATTATTTTAAATAATAATAATAATAATAATAATTCACAAAAGAAAGCTTTCCAGCAAAATCAATTTTCATCACTTTAAATATACAGTATTTATTTTATTTATTTTATTTTTTTTTATATGTACATTTATTTTCTTATTTTCTTTTTTCTTTTTCTTTTTTAGGTTCATATGGAGTATCATGTCCATGTAGTTCTGTGCGCAAAGCTGACATCGACAAAAAATTATATCTGATAATTTTAGAAAAATAAACAAAATAAAAAATTCACAATTAATGTAACAGTTGTTATGTACAAATAACTTCTTTCATAACACACATTAAAAATTACAAGCTTTAAAAATAATTATTTTTCGTGTTATATCATATATGCCAACATTTTAATCTAATTCGAAGTATTTTTAGCCCAGTCTTTTTTACATATCACTTATTTTTAGAGATTTTCTTTCCTCAAATTTATGTATTGAAGAAAAATTTTCTATAAATGAAGTGGTTTGAAATAAGGAGGAGCTAAAACTTCTCTGGAATAAATTAAAATATCCTCATGTATTGTTATTTTTGCATAGCCGCGAATACCCTAATTAATAATGCATTATATTGTTAGTACCTATCTTTTTTTTCTTAAAACCAGACTATTTTAGTGTATTTTTTTCTTCTTCCATCGTAAATACATTTGAAGTGAATTTCTGTAAACATTAAGTAATGTGGGAAAAGGGTGGTTACTAATAAAGCTTCAAATTAAAAAAAAAAAAAAAAAACAAGATTTACGCATAATTGCTAACATTTTTATTTATTAACGAGCGTTTTAATTCACGACACTTTATTTGTAAAATATTTTTCTGCGTTATATAACTACGATAAAATTAGAAAAAAATTCCCTTAACCCTTTCAGTCACAGTGTTCCTGATGATGGAACACCTAATTTTAATTCTCAAGTGCAAAAACTCATCCCACAATTTGTTTAACAACAATTTACTCTTATAACATAGCAGAAAAAGTCCTTTTTTTTAACGTGAAAATTTAAAATTTCTTCTATTTTAATTATGTTCGTAAATTCCGGTGGCAATGTAATTTAAATGGTCAGAATTACTTTGCACCGCAAAAGGTTAAAATACCCCGGAATAAATTGAAATGTTGGGATCTATGCAACTTTTACGAGTTTTTGTTGTCGATAATGTTTATTTATAAAGTGATTTATTGATTAAATTAAATATTATTTGAATTTAATAAGGTTTACTTACAGATGTTTCAAACCGAAAATGTCTCGAAAACGAACAATGCTATTTTTTTATTTTTTTAATATTTATGATCAGCTATGTGTCTAAAAGCCGTTTTTAAAATTAGTTTATTAATTTTAAAAATAAATTAAGTAGCGGACGTTAAAGGGTTAAGGAAAAATTGGTATGAAATAAAGGCGGGCTAAAAATGCTCTGGGAAAATTAGAACTTTATAATCTCTGCTTACATATGAGCCAAGTAGTGCGGTTTTTCAACACCAATTTATAATATTTTTCGTATACTATTTCTCTGTTAAAAAAAAAAAAATAAATAAATAAAAAATAACATCAAATTTAATTGCAGAAAATTTGCTAAAAATATTTTAAAACTTTCTATGAAATATTTTCAGTTGAAAAAGAAAAAAAAAAAAAAAATGGCAGATATGGACTTGTGAAAATTTTTTTAAGTTACATTTTTTCAATCATTATTTAATGAAAGGTTTTATTTCTTTCTACCAGACAATTTAAATTTATAACTTAACAGAATTTCACTAGTTGTTAAAATTTTAATTATTCATTCATTAATTAACACTTTTCAACGAGGTCGAAAAGTATTAATGACATCGGTTTGTCTGTCTGTCTGTCTCTAACTCTCATAAAAATTTATGGAATTTCTTGAAACATATATGTTATTCGATTTCACTATCGGTTATGTTCCCCATTGCAAATGAAGTTTATACCCCCACTGGTTTGTGTACAGGGACAACCCAAAGTGTTTCAAAGCATTGTGTTACAGGGACACCCGAAAGTATTTAAAGCATTGTGTTCTCTGAGAGGCATTTCTATAAACCATATTTTCATGCCTTTACTGTAAACAAAACTTAATGAAATTGAATTATGTTATTCAAGTTCATTATTGGATGTTTCCTGAGTAAAATGGGGAAATACCACTATCGGTTTATGTACAGGGATACTCGAAAGTATTCCAAAGCATTGCGTTCTATGAGAGATATTTCTATATATAAAATTTTAATAACTTTACTTTCCACGAAGTTTTAGGAAATTGAAATACGTTATTTCTATGCACAAAAAAATATCTTGCTTGGAATATAGCATAATTAGCATTAGAATTACAGGGTGGCACAAAAATATCCAGTTATATTAAGAGCTGTTAATAAAAAATTGCTAGAATTGCACTTTCGTTAACGTTAAGCGTTATAGACACTTTCTAGCATTTTTTAAGTGTGAATATAATTTCAGTTTTGTGTATCTGCCTGTATGTCACTCTGTCTGTCCGAGCTCTAACTCCCGTAAATATTGATGGAATTTCTTGAAACTGATATATGTTATTCAAGTTCACTATCGGATGTTACCTATTGAAAATGAAGTTTATACCTCTATTGGTTTGTATATAGGAAGTTCCGAAAGTATTTCAAAGCATTGTGTTCGATAAGAGGTATTTCTATAAACCATATTTTCATACCTTTAGTGTAGACATATCTTAATGAAATTAAAATATGTTATTCAAATGCCCTATTGGATGTTTCCTGTAAAAAATGGAGGAAATGACACCACCGATTTATATGTAGGAACACTCAGAAGTATTCCAAAGCATTGCGTTCTATGAGAGATATTTCTATAAATCAAATTTTAATAACTCTACTTACTACGAAGTTTTAGGAAATTGAAATATGTTATTTATATGCCCCAAAAATGCTTTGCATAGAATATAGCATGATTAGCATTAGTTTTACAGGGTGACACAAAAATATCCATTTATATTAAGAGCTATTAATAAAAAACTGTAAGAATTGTAATTTCGTTTACATTAAGTGTTTTTAAAACACTTTCTAACACTTTTAAGAGGGAATATGATTTCACTTTGTGTATCTGTCCATCTGTTTCTCTGTCTGTCTGCCTGCACTCTAACTCCTATAAATATTTATGGAATTTATCGAAACTGACATATTTTATTGAAGTTCACTATCGAATGTTCCATATTGAAAATGGAGTCAATATTTCTTCTGGTTTGTGTACAGGGACACCCAAAAGCATTCGAAAGTATTGTGTTCTATGAGTGTTATTTTTATAAATATTTTCCATATAGAATGTTCCCCATATAAAATGACATTAATAGGTCCTGTACAACTTGTTTGTTTACAGGGACAAAAAAAAAAAAAAAAAAAAAAAAAAATGCCAATGCATTACGTTTTAAGACAGAATTTTTAAAAAATTATATTTAAAAGTCTTTCTACTTTAAAAATCATATAAATATTGAAATGTATTGTTAATATTCTAAAATAATGTTTTGTATAAAATATGATATGATTAACTTTCTGATTTACAGGGCTACACTAAAATATTCAGTGAGATCAAAATCTGTAATTATAATCTAATGGCTGCATTTCATTTTGCGTTAAGCTTTTTTAACACTTTCCAAAATGCCTAAGAGTAATTTTTAAATCAATTACTCTGTATATTTTTCAGTCCTTCTGTCTGTTTTGTGATAACGTAGGCAAAGAATATTAAAAGTTATTCGATACAACAATTACGTACAGTTGGAAAGTGTTAGTAATCAATGCGTACTACATGATTTTTCTTTCTTGTTTATTATATAATACTTCTGTAATATATTTCAACAACTAATTAAGTTAAATATTACCATATGAATTTATTGACAGTCTCAAAAAAAAAAAAAAAGTAATCTATAATAATAAATGGAAAGGTTTGTCTGTCTGTCTGTCTGTCTGTGTGTTTTTTTATACGTTCAGCCCCTATTGAACGCAGAAATACAAGAATTGACATACGGATGCTCTGGAGCCTTTCCGAGGTCCTCTTCAAAACAGAATTTAAAAATATTAATTAGTTGTGGATATATTAATTAAAATGTAGAATCATGCCTAATCAGAAAGCTATCTCAATGACTGAGAATTTACCGCCATTGCATAAAAAAAGATATTTTAACAGAGTTAAAATTAGAAAAAGTGGAAAATAAATTAGAAATATTTGTCCGATCGTTACGATTTTAGTACCAAATGAAAGGGGATTTTTTTCTGAATTTAAGTGTGCAAGCGGCTTATCGGTACAACAAGTAGATTTTTAAAAATTAACTAAAGTATTAATTTTTTGTGGCAACATCATTTCAACATCATTTCATCATCACCGTCTGCCATGACAAAGGAAATGATAGTAACCGATCAAGATGCCACGTGTTTTACAGTGGAGATAAAAATTGCAATTTTCATTTTTTTTCAAATTTTCATTCACGTTACATTTGGAATAATATTCGGCTTAGACAGCATATTATAAAGCTACTGTTCAATTTTCATGAAAATAATCGGATAAACAAAAAAATTAGATTAAATTTTGTTTTATATTTTGCAGTATATATTTTAAATTGAGATATGCCGTTGAAATTTCGAAATATTTGGTTTTAACGCCCGATAATTCGATTCTAAATATTTTTGAAAGTGTAGAATTATTAGGAAGGCCTTGAGGGGGAGAGGGGGGGGGGCG
This sequence comes from Salticus scenicus, assembly GCA_963930645.1. Lineage (NCBI taxonomy): Eukaryota > Metazoa > Arthropoda > Arachnida > Araneae > Salticidae > Salticus > Salticus scenicus. The sequence goes on from OZ005659.1 coordinate 187,337,135, forward strand.
AAGGGAAATAAAAAAGTGTTACAGCGTTTGAAATTGGTATTATTAGGTTCTAAAGAAAGATACATCGTTTGCGAATATTTTCAAGTGTAAAATTATTAGAAGGGATGGAAAGGGGGGGGAGGGGCAAAAACGTAGAAAAGGAACAGTTGTTTCGGAGAAAACAACGGAAAACCCAGAACGCCTTTATTCTTTTATATTTTGCAGAGTTTCGAAATCTGATACTCCTTTCACATTTCATACTATTGATTTTTAACAGTATTTAGCCCGGAATTACGCAAGTTTCGGAGAATACCACGAAAAAGTCAGACATAAGTCGTTTTATAATAGTGTTTATATCATTTTTGTATCTAAGCTTCTAATTAGCATAATTTCAAAAGTAATATGTCATTTTGACACTTATTTGAATTGAATTTCAAGAGTAGACGTCACAAATTTCTGTCACCTTCCATTAACCGACTACCGTAAGTAGTGGAATTCGAGATTTCACGTGATTTACGCGTTTTAAGGTCTCCTGATTAGGTTTTCTTTTGTATCTCAGCTACTAATTAAAATATTTTACAAGAAATACATTATTTGAAAGCTTTGTTGATTTAGAATTGAACAGTAGATTACAGAATTTTCTACCGCCAGGTGGCGCTGTAATATTTTTTAATTTCAATATTTCGAATTCTGAATATGATTAAATTATTTTTAATGCATCATTCGAAAGATATTTTAAAGTACTTTTATATTATCGAAAGTGGAATTCGAGATTTCACCTGATTTACACGTTTTGAGGTCTCCTGAATCGGTTTTATTTTGTATCTCAGCTACTAATTAAAATAATTTCTTAAGTAATACATCATTTGAAAGCTTTGTTGATTTGGAATCGAACAGTAGATTACAAAAATTTCTACCGCCAGATGGCGTTGTAATATTTTAAAATTTCAATATTTCAAATTCTAATTATTATTAAATTATTTTTAATATATCATTCGAAAGATATTTTAAAGATCTTTTATATTATCGAAAGTGTAATTCGAGATTTTACCTGATTTACAATTTTTAGGTGTTCTGATTAGGTTTTCTTTTGCATCTCAGCTAAATGAGTTAGACTGTTCAAAATTGGTATATGTAGGTTAATTAGGAGGGCCTGGAATAGTGGGGCAGGAATAGGCGCACGCAGCGAGCACGAGACTGCGCTGCCGGTGCAACTTTTTACCTGATGAGAAATGATTTTTTTAATTTTCTTTTCTTAAGAATAAAAGTTTGATTTCAGAATATGTGGGCGCACCGCATGTTATGTTAACATGTGCGCGCGCAGCGCGCATGCGTTTGGGATCCGGTGTGAGTTTTTACCCGATGATAATTTATTTATTTATTTTTTTTTAAATTTATTTTTCTTAATAATAAAAGTTTGAGTTGAGAAGAAATTTTCGTGCACAGAGCACGTATATCCTCACACGTGCACGCGCATGTTTCTCCCCTGCCTAAGGCAGTGGGGTCCCGGTGTGAGTTTTTACACGATGCTAAATGATAGATTTTTTAAATTCCTTTTCTTAAGAACGATAGTTTATGAGTAATAACATGGAATTTTTAGAAGTCATAAGTATGGTAAAGGGATACGCGCGCGCAGCACACTTTTCTACGCTGCCGAGGGCAGTGGGGACCCGGTGCGACATTTTTCCCGATCAGAATTTTTTTTTCTCTTTTTAACAACATGATAAAAAATTAATGCAATTTTGAGAATTTATTAACTACTGTGATTCCTTTAAAAATAGTGACCAGCGAAGCGGGCGTAGCCTGCTAGTAAATAAAAAAAAAGGCAAGTCTGTTTCAAACCTAAGACAGGGTGTTTATTTGTGCTTTACATGATGTTCTCTATTTTTTCCTCTATTTTACTTACACAATAAGGTAACAACTTGCAGAAACGGTAAAGCTCCAATTTTGCACCATTGTGCGTTCACGTATCATATGATCTCTACCATGAAACACATCCATATTCAGCTCTTCGGAACCAGCTCTTCATAGTTTGGATCTAACCCTTCAAACCCGCAAGTTTATGCAAGTTTGTTGCGTGATACATATGGAATTAAGTCCAAGAACCCAGAAGATGTCATCAGCACGAGTTATTCCTTTTAGTGCTTAAACATTTACGAATATATAATCTGGTGTAGCTTATTTAAAATTCTAGGAATAACAAAAAAAAAAAAAAAAAAAAAAAAAAATATTTTCATAGTTGCCAACATTCTAAGTTTTTTTGTAACCGCTGACGTAGATTCACGTCATTTGAAAATCTGTAACCGAACCAGTGGGCGTTTCTTTCTCAATTTATATCTTATTTATTTCTTATGTGCATAGGGGAGCGTAGGGCGATGTTGTCACAGGTGTAAGGAGTAACATGCAATTTACGAAATAATTTGTAACATTTGTGATTAAATATTTTATAAACATAATTCTTATTACGCGCTCTATAATGTAAGCACAATCGGTGCTCCACAAAAAGGGTTAATGACAGGTTCTGTACACGTACTTCATTTTAGCTAGTTAGTGGGAAACAAAGCATATTTCATAAATTTTGATTAATTCTTTAACGTCCACTACTTAATTTATTTTAAAAATTATTAAACTAATTTTAAAAAGGGCTTTTAAACACATAGCTGATCATAAATATTTAAAAAATAAAAAATTAGCATTGTTCCTTTAAACCTTATTAAATTCAAATAATATTTAATTTAATAAATAAATCACTTTATAAGTAAACATTATCGACAACAAAAACTCGTAAAAGTTGCATAGATTCCAACATTTCAATTTATTCAGGCGCATTTTAACCCTTTGCTGCGCAAGGTAATTCAGGTCATTTAAATTACACTGCCACCGGAATTTAGGAACATAATTGAAATACAAGAAATTTTAAATTTTCTCGTTAAAAAAATTGTCTTTTTTGCTATGTTATAAATGTAAATTTTTGCTAAAAAATTTCCGGGATGAGTTTTTACACTTAAGAATTAAAATTAGGAGTTCCATCAGCGGGAACACTGCGACTGAAAGGGTTAAAGCATACTTGCCAACCATCTCGTTAATAACCGTACAATTGTTAACGACCCTGAAAAAAACAAACTTTTCTGCCACCGCTATATTTTTAGAGTAATTCTCTCCAAATGTTGTTACAATTAAATAAGACTAAAATTACACTAAAAAGTTATTGGTGTGAAAAAAAGGCGGGTACTAAAAATTGTACGGTTCATAATGAGATGGTTGGCAAGTATGTTTAAGGTATGTTAATGTGTATTCTAAAAGAATGTTTATAGCTATTTATTTAGTCTCTGTGTTGAGTTATAAAATGCATGTTTAATTTTTTGTATAAATCGTTATATATTTTTATAAAAAAACAAAATGTCCAAAATCATACGATGGGGCAAGTTGAAACCAAAATTTGGGGAAAGCCTACTTTTGTGGAGATGCCTACAGCCAGAGCTTGAAGTCTCTGCCCATTTTCAGAAAACTGTTAGAAATGGAAATTTTTTTCTTCTTCTCTCAATATTTATACAGAAATTCTTTCTGTGTTTTTATATTATAGTACCGCGATTATTTAACCACGAATTAGAATCACGGTTTAACCACGAATTAAAGAATATTGCATAAAAAATAGCAATAGAATAAAAGTAGAAACTTCTCATCAATGAGAGTGTCCTGAAAAAAGGGCAGAGAATTCGATCTCTGCTAAACGCTCTCTGTGGCATAAGAATGCGTATAATGCTTAATTTGCATAGTATGTGCACACATTAAATGCATAAGAGGGAATAAAATAACATTTGCTTCAATTAATTTAAAATTTCACTAAGATTGTCTTCTATGTTGATTTTATCTTTAATTTTCTCTTGAGTTTACTGTAACACATTTGATATAATTCATTGTTACTATACCAAGAAGGTTATAATTTAATATTAGTTATAAATTGTCTTTTTTATTAAATTAGTAAATGATAACAAAAAATAAATAAATAAATTGATACAAAAATTGATTGAAAAATCAAATTGATAACAAAACACATTTTGAAATACTATCTTTTTACTGTTAGTGTCCCCTTTGTATCCGTAACAATTTGCCCCACATGTGTTACAATTTTCCCCAAATCCGGGGCAAATTGTAAAAGGCAAATAATTTAAAAAAAAGCATTTTTTGTGCTAAAATTAGCATAATTAACGGGAGGTTTTTTTTTTTTTTTTTTTTTTTTTTTTTCTTTTTTATGAATATGATAGATGAATATGCATGCTATGGAAAACAGCAATTATAAACAGGAAAACCTAAATATATTTCAAAATATACTTAATTTTCCAAAAACTGCTACAACCTGCCACATGCTCCACTACACAATATTCATATTTTTACAATGAAACGTACTATGGATTCAAATATTTGTAATGCATATCCATTTATAATATACATGCGAATTCAGAACATTTTGTTCCGAAATATTGTAAATTGGAAGAATAACGCCCACAGGCGGCACATACTGTCAAAGAGCCAAAATCATGCGGTCACGAAAGTGTTAATTTATTGCGGAGCAGGTGTAGCCCCGCCTTTTTTCGCACCATTTTTTTTAAATAGGATGTAACTGCGATAAAATAAGTAAAAATTACTCCTAAAGTACTCTTATGTAATAAAAGCGAGGCTAAAAAGGCTCCGGAATAAATTAAAATCTTGGCAACTCTGTTTTTATGTAAGATTGTGAATTATTGATGCACAGTCGAAATACAGAGGATTCCTCTTTTGCAGAAAAAGTTCCACGTTTAAGCATTTTTCAAAGTCATTACGTTTTTTTAAAGAAAGATTATGTTCATTCGTGTTCCCCTCACTTACCAGTTTACAATATGGATATTCTGCGTGTATATTCTGCGCGCATAATATCTCCATGATGGTTTTCAAAATTTAATTTAAGTTAGCAGATTTTACGTAAAATACAAAATATGAAATGACGAGCAATTAACTCTTTAGCATAAGAAGTTTTGCAATTAAGCATAATTGCGCCAAACATAATGATATATTATTTTACAGGATAATTCAAAAATAAAATTCACAAAAATGGAGTTTTCCAGAAAAATTAATTTTCTTCATTTTAATTGTAGGAATTTTTTTACATGTGCACTTTTTTTTTTTTTTTTTTTTTTAGATTCATATGGAGTATCATTTCCATGTAATCCTGTGTGAAAAGCTGACATCGAAAAAAAAAATAGCTCTGACATTTTTTAAGAAAAAAAAGTGAAATTCATTGTACAATTATTCTAAAAGTTGAAATAGACAGGTAACATCTTTCTTAACACATCCTAAAAATTACAAGCTTAAAAATTAATTATTTTTCATGTTATCGCATAGCTGTGATCATAGTAATTAACCCTTATCGCTCGTATGCCCCTTCTGAGGGGACATTAAAAAATTGAGCTACGCCTTATGGTGTTCTTCTACAAATGAAATGTTATTTTTCTGAAACGTGTAACTATAGGCCTCCTTTCAGCTACCGGGAAACTTTAACAGAAAGATTTATTTTATTTAATGATGAAGTAAAATAAAACAAATTATTACAATTTTTTGTTAGCCGAAATGTAGTAAGTTGGAAAATATACGTGTGACGTTTAAAGGAACGCCAAAAGGCGTGTCTTACTGTTCAAGAAAGGAAAATATGCCGAGTGTTAAGGGTTAAATATACATAATACCAGTGGTCGTACCCTCCGCTTTTTTTTTTCAGTACACTCTCAAAGATAAGAAACTTCCACCTTTTTTGAAACCACTAATTTTATTCACATATATTTCTGGTACATTTATTGTAATGTGCTATGATTATAGAGGTGATAGAAAATTTTATAAAAATATTGGTGGGAATAAATTTGAACATTTGCCATTCAAGAGAGTGTCCTGAAAAGGGCGAAGAGTACGATCCCTGATAATACTGTTTGTACCCCCCTTTTTTTTTTTTTTTTTTTTTTTTTCATGTGTAAACTATAACAAACGGCTGCTGTCTTAAAAAATCCTTTTAAAAAGTCGGACACTTAATAAAAGCACCATACATACGTTATTTAAAAAGTTTTTAAATAAAACACGTTAGGAGTTTTAACTATTGTTTTGCTGTTGAAATCTCCTACAAATAGAAGCTTAATTATATATATACATGTACATATATATAGCTACGAATATGTAAATAATATTAGTTATTTTTATGTAATTTCATTCAAAGGGAAATAGTAAGGTTATAAAATATTAACTATGTGCATTTCTAGCTTATTTCGGCGTTAAATTAGCTCATTAAAAAAAAAAAAAAAAGTTAAAAAGTTTCACTGTGACAGATAATGGCACTGGCGAATTTATCGCTCCTTAGAGACTTTATCGCTCCTTGGCGAAATTTTTGCGATATTTTATAGAGAAATATGTATTTATGTACATTGGAAATGAGTTTCAAGGACATTAAAAAATATAAAGATATAAAATTCTGAATTTTTCTTTAGTTTACATTAATAAATAAATGAGACGATTATAAACGTTCAAAGAATATTCACATATCCAGCCGAACATTTTTGTTTAAAAGGAACAGATTATTATGCATTCTAAAATTAATTATCTACAAATAACTTCATTATAAGTTCTTTTTTTTAATTGTATTGAAAATAGTTATATGATAGAAACATTTTTTTTTTTTTTTTTTTTTGAAATTTATATAGCATTTAAACGGATTTGTTTTTTAAGGAAAACACATTGATTAATAATAAAATATATATTACTTAATATTTGATATATGTACATTATGTTTAAACACACTAAAAATTTAAGAGTAATATATGTAATCAGATGTACTTAGAACGTTTGCGTAATCTGAAATTTTTATAACAAGAAATGAATTAGTTTTAAATTTACCGGAAATGATGTTTGCAAGGTGAAGTAAATATTAAAAAAATACGGGTTCATTATATTTGAATTAAAAAATATGTCGTTAAATAAATTTTCATAAAATTATTAACACCACTTATTTTCATTTTAAGAAATGATATGGTAATTATCTGATGCATATTAATGATAAACTTCAAAAAAATATATTAAAATTATATTATAAAATATTTCATTCAATTTAGTTTTAGAGGGATATATCTAGTGGAATATTATAGACATTTTTTTTTTATTTTAATGTTTATCTAATATAGTATATTTTCTAAACATTGTAAATTACATAGGTATTACACTGAGCTTTTGAATAATCAATCAAATTCTGAAATGTTTTTACATATACTCATGTGCATTAGTTAATATTATTTTATAATGATTTCTTGAATATTACAGCGATAAATAACGTTATATGCACATTTCTATAAAAATGAAATTAGAGAAATTCACAATATATACTAAATATAATTAGAAAAAATTGTTTCTAATTAAACGAGTCATGATTTTTTTTTATCATCTCCTTAAATAACAGGCGTATGAAGTAATGATACTTAGTCTAAATTTACTGTATAAAAAATTACACCGCTCTAGAAAAAAAAAAAAAAAAAAAAAAGAAATCGAGGTTTGATACCATTCTTCCTGATTGTTATGTAAAATAGCATTCTGAATCCGAATATGACTCCCATTTTCCCCAGTCACCCACAGTTTTGTAGATACAGCAACCCCTCCCTCAATTTTTTTCTATGTTCGATGATTTTATAATCATGAATTTGATTTGAAGAAAGAAAAATAATTAATTTAACACCTAAAAACAAAAATATATAAAGTTTAAAAAATAACCTTAATAACAGATTTAAAAAATATATATAAGTTATGAAATGTATAATTTCAGTGGCAAATTCCCCCCAAAAATTTTCCGTTGTCCCAAATGTCCATGTTTCAGAATTTTCTAACTCTGTAGATCCTCAGAAGATATTTAAGATTTAAAATAATCCTCCCCTTTCTAAAAATCATATTTATAATCATAAAATCTCCGAAAAGTGATAAAAATAGGGGTCCATCCCTAAATAACAGTGGGTGATAGGACAAAATGGGCGTCATATTGGAATTCAGGTGGTCACTTTACATAAGAATTAGAGATGGGATAAACAGTTATTTTTCAGTAATAGGTTACTTTGTTCCACACTAGTCTTGGCAAAAAGTTCTTGTAATATATCACTTTTATAACCTATTACTCTTTAGTTTATTATATGGCTAATGTCTTTCTAATCCTTTCAGGATATATAATATATACCTGCTTCCTGCATAGTGGATGCGGTTCATGTTCTTGAGTTCCAATGCTTTCTAAAAGTAATCTTTACTTTATTTAACACTACAATATCTGAAAAAAGAAAAAAGAAAAAAGAAAAAAGAAAACATTGATGTAAAACTGTGGTGGAGTCAAAGTTTTATACAATTCGTCGTCCCAACCGTATAAGCATAAGATTCTGTTAAACGAATTTTATTAAACACGAAAACAGAATAGTTCAAATAATACGAAGTAACACATAAATTTTCTGTAAAAATAGTTAGCGTAGGTGGACTCTGCTCAGTTCATCATATTTCTGTTCTCATAAATTTCTAGTGCGAGACATATTATAATCATGTTAAAAGAAATGAATTTGACCAAAGCTTGACACAGTGAAAGAATGAAATCCCCGCCTAATAGGCTATCCACCGTTCACTTCGATATATTTATCCTCAAAATTTCTATTTACATGAAAAATTTTCAATTTCGCTATGTTGATAAAATTTTAAATTACGAATAACTTACGAAATTTTCCTATTACAATACTTAAAATCAATCATATTCAAACAAGTATCATAAATGTTATTTTGAAGTTGTCTGATATATTTATGATCCTCAAAGTGGACGTTTATGCTCAATTTTGCCCTATTCTGCCATGTAAATTTAATCGTAAATTCCAAAAAACTTACGAATTCTTTAAATTGGAAAAATAATAGTCTATGATATTCATGCCAGTATCCTAAATAATATTTCAAAAGTGGTTTGACATCTTTACGATGAAAATATCCCTCACGATTGATGTTTATGTGAAATTTTGCCCTATTGTGCCATGTTAAGAAATTCTTAAATTTCCAATAGCTTACGAAATTTTTATATTGGGAAATTCATAGTCAATAATATTCATGCCAGTGTCCTAAATAATATTTCAAAAGTCTTCTGACATCTTTACGATGAAAATATCCTTCAAAATTGACGTTTATGTGAAATTTTACCCTATTCTGCCATGTTAAGAAATTCGTAAATTTCAAATAACTTGCAAAACTTTCAAAGTAGCATGTTTATAATCAATGATGTGTATTCCGAATTCAAAACTGATATTCTAAAACTGTCCTGACATCTTTACAGTAAACATTTTCTACTTAATGGACGCTTAAATGAAATTTTGCCCTATTCTCCCATGTTAAGAAAATCGTAAATTTATAATGACTTATAAAGTTTTTTAATTCGAATGTTTCAAATGAATAGGGTTCTTGCCAGTGTCGAAAGTAGCACTTTAAAACTGATCTGACTTCTCTGCAACTATTTGTTCTTGAGATATCGTGTACACAGACTAACAAACTTGCCAACGGACATACTAATGGACTAACAAACTGACAGACACCCTACAGACGGACACAATACAAATTTTGTCATTTTCGGATTCCTCACACTTGAAAACGTTTAAAAATTCAAAAAACCGAGGTCGAAAATTTTCACGATTACCTGAGTTCCCCTTACCTATCGTATGATGGAGAACTAGAAGAACCCTCATATTAAAAGCCATATAATTAAGGAATAATTAAATAATAATAATAACAAATCTTTAAAAAAGATGTTTAAGACATCTCAAATTTTAAACTACCGAGTAATTATCTCTTGATTTTCCGAAAAACTTGAACATCCCAGATTGACAAGAAAATTAATATTTTTCAATAATACTTATCAAACCGTCAATTTAAATATTTTTACTAAAATTAGAAACACTTGTTTTAAATCATAAATTTTGCTTACAAAAACTGCATAAAATAGTTTATTTTCTCAGGCACTTAATTTTAACATACGACCATAATTAACTATTCTTAAATGAAAAATAAATCAGCTTTATTTAGCAATCTGTAATAATGGTAAGGTTCTATTTTTTCATTTCTATTTTTAATTGTATTAATGGATTTATTTTAAAATTTTGAGTAATTTATAAACAGAAATTTTGTAAAATACTATACTAACTAATATATATATATGTATATATATACAATTTTTTAACTTCAAGAGTACTAAGGAAAACTATACCTTCAAGAGTGCAAATAAATAATATTGTGAATAGTGCTTATTATTAAAAAAGAAAAGAAAAGGTACGAAAATCTAAATATGTAGAATGAGACTAAGTATTCTAATAATAGTAATAATAATAATAATAATAAAATATCATTATTTATTTCAGTACACGTCTTAATTCTGTACATATAATTATTTAATTATTGTATTATAACTAAGGCAAAGAAGTATCGTAAAAATAATGCTTTTCTTTTACACATATCTTGTCTTTTACATTAACAAATTCACTCCAGAAATAATTATATATTTAATGAAAGATAACATTTCAAGGGAAAAAAAAAATGTATATATAATAACGTACATTATTCACAGAAGATATGAACATCCTCATAAATATTCGATGAACAACAGCTAGGTTGATATGTTGGTGGGAAATACTCATCCTGCGTGTCAAAAGTAATTAACACTTAATTTTATACGATGTAGCTTAGCAAGGGAATTAGTTATGTAAAAGTAGAATAATATTTTTAAGTACAATTTCTAAACAATTTGAATTAAAAAATCAAAAGTATCAATTCAAAAAACAAATAAATAAATATTTTTTGTAACCACATTCTTTTTATTTTTTTACCTTGATTTTCAATCCTCATTATTAAGCAATATATAACTTATAATTACACAGTCTAAAAAAAATTACAGCGTCTAACATCCTTTTTTTTTTGCCTGTGTGTGTGGGTGGTGGGTGTGTATTTGGTTGGACGTAGAACGGTTGGACGTAGAACTTTGCAAATTGGTATATCGGTTTATTATAACATCTAGTTGTGCACCTCTCTTTTTGGACTTTTTATGATATTCCGTTTTCGAGATATTTACGAAAATTATATTCATAATGATCAAAAATACAAATGTTTTGGTCACTAATTATGAACTACCATCATAGAGATTTCAAAAGAAGCTAATGGTATAGCCAGTAATGATATTGTTATGATAGTTGAAGACATTTTTGCGTGTAGAAAGTTATGTTGAAAGACATAAGCAGGTTCTAGTCGAAAAATGCATTTTATTTAAAGAATATTCAGCCCTTAAATAGAGCCCGTAATATAACTCACATTACTCTAAAACGGTTGGACGTAGAACATTGAAAATTGGTATATACGTTTGGTATAACATCTAGTTGTGCTCTTCCTTTTTTGCATTTTATTTGATTTACCGTTTTCGAGATATTTAGGAAAATTTTAAAAATGGTGCCCAAAAATACAAAGCTTTTGGCCAATGTGTATGACATACTATCATATAGTTTTAAAAAGAAGCTAATGATAGAGCTAGTAATGATATTGTTATGAAAGTTGAGGATATTTTTCCGAGTAGAATGTTATTTTTAAAGAGATAAACAGGTTCTTGTCTACGAAATTATTTTATTTAATGAATATAAAACCTTTAGATAAAGCCCATAATTTTATTGTTGTGAAAGTTGTCGATATTTTAGAGTGTAGAAATTAATTCTTTAAGATAGAAGTAGGTTCTAGTCGACGAATGTATTTTATTTAATGAATATTCAACCGGTAGACAGAGCTTGTAATTATATTGATAAAACGATTTGTCGACATTTTTGCGTATAGAAAGTAATTCTTCAACAAATAGGCAAGTTCTAGTCGATGAAAGCACTTTATTTGATTAATATTCAGTTAACAATTGAAGAAATCTATTTTTTGTGCAAAAATTTATATGCTGAAAACAACGCAATAAAATGATCCGTTTTACTACAGAAATCAAATAAACATTGTTAAATACACTGCAGAAAATAAATTTCGCTAAATCAGGAACAACCAAAGGGAATTTGATTTCATCGAAGCGAATTTGTGTCTCAACCAAAGGGAATTTTATTTCATCGAAAGTATAGTGAAAATTTTAAGGAACTTTCAAGGTAGTTCTGCGCGAGAACCAATGTGTCATTACAAAATTTCCAGAACTAGTTTCCTGATGAGGTAAAGTTTCCAAATTTTGTAAATATTTTATTAACATTTTTCGCCATATTTGAATGCCTAATATGACGCTAAGCGAAACCCCACTTCGTGAAAATGAAAAAATTCCATCTGTTTCCACTTTCACTGTAATATTGAGTAGAAAGTAATACGTAAAGATATAGGCAAGTTCTAGTCTACAATCATCAACAATCACTCTTTATTTTTTTTTAGTCTTGTGAGTCATTTATAGAACTTTCGAAGAATTTAGTTCTGCGCAATAAACCAATGATTTATTTTCAGAATATTCCGGAACTCAGTTATTATTTAAGTCAGAGCGTCCACACTTTGGCAAACCTAAACTACAAATTCTGTCTAAATTTGTTCGCCAAGTCGCCAAATTCGATTCCCAGACCAAAAATATACACTGGCTACTAACTTGCGGTAGGGCTAGATTAGCGATAAAGCTTTGCGTCAAATGTTGTTTCAGGATAGCCAGAAACCGTTTCTAAATTTTAACTGAGTTAATTATTTTGATATTTTTATTTTCCGCCATTAAGTTTTGCCAAAAAGAAAAAAAAAACTGGGCCAACTGTATTTGAATGATTTTCATTGTACTCTAAGCTGTAAGCCGTTGAGTACTATCTCTGAAAGAACTAGTATATTTGTCTCGACGTCATGTATAATCGTATTATCGATACTTTATTAGTTCGAGTAGCTGTGTTTTTTTTTTTACTTTAGGGATGTTTGTTGTTTGAAACACGCCTGTTTATTTACGAATCAGTTAAAATACACAAAACGGTCCTTCTTTTTTATTTATTTTTTTTTTCCATAAAACTATGTATATCCCTATTGTTGTATAAGGAAGTCATGTAGTGTCCACATCAGTTTTTTGAGGACACTCTTGGATCTAAGATTTTCCGCCTTTTTTTCCAGCAATTACAATGTTTCGTAGTTCTGAGTCGCTCTGAACTGTTCTTCTGCTCCCAACAATATGCCTATTCCTAAATGTTCAGCTGCTTTGAAGTTTTCGCACTTCTTCCGCAAAGTAAGTTTTTTTTTTTTTTTTTTTTTTTTTTTTTTCTGAATAATTTCCAAATAAACAGATTTTCTATCCCCGAATCACCAATCAATTTATATTCATTTATTTTCTGGAGCTCCATAGCTTATAATAAAGACAACCTATTTGTCTGGCAACCTTCACCTTTAGCTTAATACCAACATGTGAAGACATCGTACGTAAGTGGGAGATAAACATTCTGTGTTGGATTGCGAAAGTAAACATTTCATTTTGGAGAAAGCAAATAGTTAATTTTAGTGAAAGTGATAAATTCCTTTGGCTTTTGCCCGATACTATTCTACTGAACTGTTTCTCATTCTTTACCCCCCCCCCCCGTTTCCAATTGTTGGATTTTATGATACTTATTTAAAGTTTTGTGCTTATTAATATGATTTTTCCCTTTTCCTATTTTTCAGCACGTAAATTTTAGGCATTCTTTCGAAATTTGCGTCATCTATTGAAATTTTTCTCTTTTATTTCATAATGAATATTTATTTTTTAATAACGTTTTTTGAAAATTTCAGAAAATGAAGATTTTGAGAATCGAAATTTTTTCATTCTGTAACTCTTATAATAATAAACGGTTACATATAGAAATTCAGGTTTCTGCTGACTGTATCTTCAAGAAGATGTTTTACTTATTTTATGTTTTATTTTACTTCTGTAATATACATCAACGACTAATTAAGTTAAATATTGCCATACGAATTTGCTGACACGCTCAGGAAAGAAGAAAAAAAAACTCATGTCCGTTTCAATTTTAACACAGAGTGACAATGTTTATTTTTGCTCTACATGAATACTTTTAATTTTCCATCTACTTTCTTTATACTATAAGAAAATAACGATTAGAAAAATACGTTTCACTTCTATACCAAGGAGCACACACGTTTATATGATCTGTACCAATAATCACGTTTTTAAATACACCCAGAAAATTTTTCAGAATCAGCATTTATGCGTAGCATTGCACATATCTCGACATACTCATCAAACATGCAATTTAATGAGAGTTTGTTACGTGAATGAGATTGATCACCTTTTGAAAGATAAGCAGTTTGAGCAATTCCTTTAAATGGTTAAAAATTTACGAACAAATAATCTGGTGTAGCTTATTTAAATTTCTCAGAATAACAAAAAAGTTCTTTTCATAGTTGTCAACTTTTTAACACTTTCATGACCGCTGACGTAGATTCCCGTCATTTGTAAATTTGTAACTTCAACAGTGGGAGTTTCTTTTGCAATTTTTATGTAATTTGTTTCTTAAAAATATACACAATATTCATATTTGTACAATCAATATACTATGGATACAAATACTTGATTAGACAGAGTATGACTATAATGTATATCTATCTGTAATATAAACTTGAATTCAGTAAATTTTGTTCTGAAAAATTGTAACTTTGGAGAATAGCGCCCACGTTCGGACCTTACTGTCAAAAAGACAAAACATACGGTCGTGAAAGTGCTAATTTAATGCGAAGCATTTTTAGCCCCGCCCCTGTTTTCGCACAACATTTTTAATAGTAAAATTTAATCATTATGTAACTATGATAAAATAAGTAAAAATTACTATGAAAGTCTGAAATAAAGGTGGGGCTAAAAATGTTCTAAATAAATAAAAAGGAATTAAAATGTTGCAACTCTTTTTTATGTAAGTTTATGTGTTACAGATACACAGCCGAATACAGAGAATTTCTATTTAATAGAATAAAAGACGCATTTTTACGCATTTTTTGAAACCATTACGTCTTTTTAAGAAATAGTTTGCTCATTTGTTTTTTCTTTGACGTACCCGCTTTCAATATGCGCACCTTGAACGTTTACCTATTTGATTACAGAGGATTCAATCGGTTTTAACACGTATCCCTAAAAGTATTTCGCTTATTTAAAATAAAAAATAAATAAATAAATAAACAATAATAATTATAAATGCATACTTAAATTCCCCTGAAGAGTAGTTTATAACATAAGACAAGTCCAATATTAACAATTATAATTATAAAAATTATAATAAAAATAATAACAATTATAATAAAAATAATAAATATATATATAAAAGAACAAAAATCATGAGATGCGGCCGTGTCTCCGTAACGCAGCAAAGCTCAAACGAAGCTTATCTGCGACACTAAATGTACAGCTAATTTAACAACAAAGGCATTTGGAAACGCCCGCATTTAATATTTCAGTAAATAGGAGATATTTTGATCTGATGTTTTGAGAATAATCTTTTAGCTTCTGCCTGACACTATCCTTAAAGTTTCACACTTCAACGTTCTATATATTTTGAGATCTGAAATTGCCATTTAAGACTTCAAAGGAAAAAATGTAATGGTGTAACTTTTTTTTCTCGATAACGGCTCGGGCGAATTTTATGTAATTGATATATGATATTAATTTCTTTTGTCTGAGAAGCATGACTTGCAGCGTTTTTCTCAAAAAACTCTTGTTTTTTATATATTTCACTTTAAAAATGGAACTATATTACCTAGAGGATTAGACTTTTTTTCTTTCGCATTGATGAAAAGAAAAGAATGCAATCCGGTTTGGAATGTTCGCGAACGCATACAGACTTGACTTCCACTTCTCAGATAGGTAATTTGGCTCCATCTATCGGCAGGTAGAGTGAAAAGTAAACTTACAAAAATATTTTTTTTTCCCTTAATATATATATATTAAATGAGTTATTTATTTAGGTATTTGTATTTTATATATATATTTTTTTATCAAAAATATTCATTCAATTCACATTATTTTCAAGTTGATACGTTGTTAACTTTCAAAATTGGTTTATTTTAAAAATTGATTGCAACAAGAAAAACTTTTTTTCTTTACCTTCCTAAAAATGATAGAAAATATAATCATATGCAAATATTTTTTTTTTTAATTAATTGATAAATTACTTAAACTATGGATAGAAAAAATCAAAAAATCCTGAAAAAGAAAAAAAAAAAAAAAAAGAAATTAATTGATTAATTTGCTCATTAAATTTCTATAATATAGTATGTAATAGTTTACAAAGATTATAATAATTATATCAAATCTAAATCTAAAATTTCATGTTTTTTTTTTTTTTTTTTTTTTTTTTTTTTTAACTTTTATTAAATAATATTGTAATAAAATTAAAAAAAGAAAAAGAAAATCTTGGTTCCCAAACACTTTAATGCATTGTAAAAACCCTGAAAACAGAATAAAAATTAGTAAAATAAGTAATAAAGTAAAATAAAGTAAAATGCATTTTTATTTGACTTTAATTTAAACCTATAATATATTTTTAAAAATATTAACTAAGTACTTTTTTTCGCATTATAATACTTAATTTTACGAAATAATACATTTCTGCAAAGTATACTGGTAAAATAATTAAGAATTATATAGTCTTTTATTTTACAAATTATTTTGTTCATTAAATTTCTAGTTAAAAATAAATAAATAAATAAAAATAAACAAACAAATAAACAAATAAATAAATAAACTACTTAAATATTTTTCAGTATAAAAGTTTCACATTTTAAAGAGAATTTAAACCCATAATATATATTTAAATATATTAACTAATTACTTTTTTCGCATTATAATACTTAATTTTACGAAATAATATATTTCTGCAAAGCATACTGGTAAAATAATTAAGAATTATATAGTCTATTATTTTATAAATTATTTTGTTCATTAAATTTCTAGTAAAAAATAAAAAAATAAATAAACTACTTAAATATTTACCAGTATAAAAGTTTCACATTTTAAAGAGATTTTCTATTTTTATTTATTTTCCTATCTACACTTAAAAATCTTTACAAATCTATACAAAAAAAAATAATAATTGTTTCTTTCTTTCTTTCTTAAATTTAACAATTTAGTCCTCCTTAACTTGTATAGGCTTATTTCTTACATATAGTATTGATAAAAAATGAAATTACCATGCATCTGCAACCTTTAAATTAGAAATTAATAATACATTTAAAATTGTGTATTACTCTGCAAATTTTGTTTATTTCCTTCTCTTCACATATTGCCTTTATTCAGATATTACAGTTTATTGCCTTCCCTTAGTATATGTTTATTGCATTCAGAACATCAGGTTTTTTACCCCGCAAAATGGGTATTTTTGAAATAGTCTTTGCTGGTACCAAACGGTACCGCTATTATCGAATATGAATTATTCAATTTGTTTTTCTATATCGAGTAATTTTCGGAATTTCTAAAAACTGTAAAACACGTCTTCGACAATTTTTACGGGATTTTGGTTAGTTAAGAAGAAAACACATATGTATGGTGGGGGAAGGGGTTGGGGCTGGCAGAAGGAGTCGGACATGGGCAAATTTTAATTTTGTAAATGTGAAAATTGGGGGAAGGGGGGAATTTTCTGTTACTTTGATAGAAAGGCCTTTTCAAAACAACATTTTAACAAAGAATGCTTTTCTCTATAGTTATTCGTTAGAAAAATATGAAAGAAAATTTTTCGTTTAAAGTCTTCCCCCAGTATCTCGAGAACACCTTGGAAATTCTAAAAACCCAAAAAAAAAAAAAAAAAAAAAAAAGGGAGGGAGCTTAATCCGTTTGAAGAATCATTGTTTTGTTTGGAAATTTTTGAAAAAAAATTGGAAATTTCGAAAACAAGGAGCAGCGAAAGGCGCATCTTTAAAATTTTAAAGAAATGTAGTTCTTTTTTTAGTTTGTCGGAAATGCCCTCTAAACAATTTCTCAAAAAAAAAAAAAAAAAAAAGAAAAAAAAAAAAAAAGAAAAGTAATTGAAGCTGTATTGCGATAGGGGGAACCTTAGAAAACAAACAGATTTTTCTTTTAAAGAGGAGGGAATTAAGGGGATTAAGAACTCATTTGAAATTCTTACTTACAGACTCATAATTAATTTGCTCGTTTTTTACAATTTCCAAAAATTCTGAGTCGTTTCCGATAGATTTGGGGAGGAAGATGGGACATTTAGAAATATATATATATGTTCCTTAAAAATGCCCCACCAGCGGCCGAGCGGTAGATGAGAAGGGTCGGAATCCATCCCATCCCGCCCTCTCGACCTAGCCGTTCCTTCCGTGTTTTTCTCCGAAACTCGCTTAAATAGAGGCTTCAACCCCTTAGAAAGACCTCATGGGGGCCATTCTACCTATATGCCTAGGACCCTAGCGAAGTCAGTTGGCCTTAAAACGTACTATAAACGAACCTTAAAAAAGTATCGCTGAAGTGATTGTATCTAGAAGATTTCTCGAAGTGCTAAAAAATCCTTATCATTTAAAATTTTAATGTTAGATCTCTTAGTACACTTTTTACCCCTTTTCCCCCTTACCCAATTTTAGAAAATGAGGCAATGTCCAAAATCCCTTCACCATGTTTTTGAAAATTTTCAGGAATTCTAGCGTGATTACGAAATACTAGGAAGAATGTGGGAACTATGTACAGCAAATTTAACCAGATCGAATAAAACTAGATTCAACAAAACGTGTTCTAAAAAACGTCCCCGATTAAAATTTCAAAGTGGTCTAACTGATTGCCCCCCTCCTATTTTCCCCATCTGAATTAATTTTAAACTAAACAAAATCTCCCTCAAATTGATTAAGCATTTTTTTGTAGAATTATCAGAATTTTCAAAGGAATATCTGAACCCCACACCCATGGTGTTAGGTAATTATTTGTCATTTTTAAAATATACTATATTTTGCTTTTGTAATATTGCGTGTTCTCATCACACAACAAATATTCTTTCTTAAAGTATTTTTTTATATATCACTTTTCATATTTTTTTTTTAAACTTCATTTATTCTGTTATTTTGTTCGAGGCAAATTTTAATGTAGTAAGAACAATGAAGCTGTACTTTTTGTACAGTGTTCTAAACTCATTGCCATGCTCATTTAATTTTACATTTTAATCATTAACCCCTAAAAAGTAATGATATCAATACAAAAAACCCTTAACAAGTTTGTGACGCAGCACTGTACTTTACGGCGATTAGAATTAGAAATACGGGTCTTAAAAATAATAATATCAAATTTTCAGTGACGCTTTGCCATTAATTAAAAAATACATAGATTTTCTTATTTGAATTTTCTTTTTTCTTCTATTTCGTTTTACAGTGTGAACGTTATTTTCAACATAAAATAATATATAACATTTATTCACCGATACCTTTTCATTCACATCTCGTATAATATCAAAATATTTGTTTTAAAGGAAATGATATGAAATTCCAGGAACGCAGTGATGTTACACTAAATGATAAATGCTCCGCAATAAATTAAAATTTTTGCAACTGTGCTTTTATGTAAGATTCTGAATTATTGATACACAGCCGAAATATAGAGGATTCCTCTTTTGTAGATAAAAAGTCCCACACTTACGCATTTTTCTAAATCATTACGTCTTTTTAAAGAAAGATTTTGCTTATTCTTGTTCCCCTTACTTACCCGCTTCGAATATGCGTGGGAGTATGCGTGCCCTTTTGCACATAATATCTCCGGGATGGTTTGTCAAAATTTAATTAAAGTTAGCAGCTTTTATGTGAAATACAAATATATGAAATGACGAGCAATTAACTCATTAACATTAAAAGTTTTGTAAATATAAGCATAATTGCCCCTAAAATAACGATATATTATTTTAAATGACAATTAAAATTAAATAAATAAATAAAAAAGAATAATAGTTTTCTTCATTTTAATTGTAGGTATTTTTCCATGTGCGTTTTTTTTTTTTTTTTAGGATTCATATGAAGTATCATTTCCATGTAATCCTGTAATCCTGTGCGAAAAACTGACATCGAGAAAAAAATTATCTCTGATATTTCTAAGAAAAATAAGTAAATTTAAAATGCACAATTAATCTAACATTTGTTATATAGAGATAACTTCTTTCTTAATACACATTAAAAATTACAAGCTTTTAAAATAATTATTTTTTGTGTTATATCATAAATGCCAACATTTTAATCTATTCCGGAATATTTTTAGCCCGTCTTTTTACATATCACTTATTTTTAGAGGGTTTTTTTTAATCGAATTTATGTATTGAAGAAAATTTTTCTATAAATAAAGTGGTGCGATATAAGGCGGAGTAATAACTCCGGAATAAATTAAAATATCCTCATCTATTGTGATTTTTGCATAGCCGCGAATATACTAATTAATAATACATTATATTGTTAGTACCTATCTTTTATTTATTTATTTATTTTTTCTTAACACCATTTTAAAAATTTCTACAAAGTATTTCCGGTGGCAAAAAAAAAAAAAAAAAAAAAAAGAAAAAGAAAACGAACAAGTTGGCAGATACGGATTTATGAATATTTTTTAAAGTCACATTTTTTCAATCATTATGTTATGAAATGTATTCTTTTTTGTAAGGTACTCCCCTTTAAATTTTTAAGTTAACAGAATTTTATTAGTTGTTAAAATTGTAATTATTTATTCATTTATTTATTATATTATACTTCTGTATTATATTTCAACAACTAATTAAGTAAAATATTACCATATGAGATTATTGACACGCTCAGAAAAAGGTTCCCCTAATATATACACAATATTCATAATTTTGCAATGAAACGTACTATTGATTCATATACTTTGATTTGAAAGAATATAATTGTAATGTACATCCATTTATAATATACGTGTGAATTCAGAATATTTTGATCTGAAATATTGTAAATTGGGAGAATAATGCCCACAGGCGAACCTTACTGTCAAAGAGCCAAAATCATGGGGTCACAAATGTATCAATTTTTTTGTGGAGCAGTTTAACCCCGCCTTTTTTCTCACCACTTTTTTAATAAGAAATTTTTTTCATTTTGTAACTTCGATAAAATAAGTAAAAATTACTCTTAGTAAAAGTCTTATGAAAGAAAGGCGGGGCTAAAAATGCTCCGGAATAAATTAAAATTTTAGCAACTGTGGCTTTATATAAGATTGTGAATTATTGATACACAGCCGAAATATAGAGGATTCCTCTTTTGTAGAAAAAAGTTTTGTAAATATAAGCATAATTGCCCCCAAAACAATGATATATTATTTTAAATGATAATTTAAATAATAATAATAATAATAATAGTAATAGTAATTTTCTTCATTTTAATTGTACGTATTTTTCCATGTGCATTTTTTTTTTTTTTTTTTTTTTTTTTTTTTAAGGATTCATATGAAGTATCATTTCCATGTAATCCTTTGCGAAAAACTGACATGGAAAATATTAAAAAAAAAAAAAAAGTAAAATTAAATATGCACAATTATTATAACAGTTGAAATAGACGGGTGACTTCTTTCTTAACATATCTTAAAAATTGCAAGTTTTAAAAGTAATTATTTTTCATGCTACTGCATAGCTCCCATCATTGCAATTAATAATACATAATACTGTTAATACCCGCGTTTATTTATTTATTTATGTTTTTTTTTTTTTTTTTTTTTTTTTTTTTTTCCCACCAATCTTTTTTTTTTTTTTTTCCATCGTAAATTATGTAGTGTGGAAGAAAGGACGAGTATTAATAATACTCCGGATTGAAAGAGACTTACATATATGTTAACTTGTGTGGTGTTTTAACACCACTGTACACTGTGTAAAAAATGTAGAAGGACAACCGATTGTTGTAAATTATTTTCTGTATTTTTATCCTGGCTATTAGATTTTTATACAGATTTTGTTTAACAATGTTTTCTTTAATGTCCCGTAAAAATGAAATCTCCACTACTAATGCTAATTGGTGAATCGTAGAAAAACTAGCATCCATGATTTCGAGAGTGTAAAAATAGTAGAAGGACACTTTTCAAAATTTCTTATTTGGTGGATACAAGTAAAAAAGTGATTATTGAGTTTTATTTAACTGTTTCTGTTGAGGAAAACGTATTTTGTTAAAAATTGCATTCTTATTTTTTTTTCCCACAGCCTAGAAGAATACATTAAAATTATTTACAAAAGGGGCAAATAGTTGAATATAAAATGTAAAGGTGTTAGATTGTTTGTGTACTGCACGTCAGCCTTAATACACATTCTAACTTTATCAGAAAGCCAGATAGAAATAGGAAAAGAAAGAAGAATGGTAGGGCTAAAAAGTTAAGAGCGGACAATACCTAATCTCGCCGGCAGCCTTGGCCCATGTTATTCAATGGGAAAATTTGATTACATAATTATTCATTACCTAATGTATATTTTTAAATTATTTTTTCACATTTAGAAAATTCATAAGCGTTAAATTAGTACTTGTTTTTCAAAAAATATTTTTTTTTTAATTTTAGTGTTTCATTTTGCGACTAGAAAATGAGAAAAATGCATTTTGTGAAAAATCGCATATTTGAACTCAAAATTAAAATGTAAAAATAAAAAAAAAATGAATTTTTCAAAAATGAGTACTCATTTAACGGTTATGAATTTTCTGACTGCGAAAACAGAATTAAAAAATATACATTAGGTAATGTGTAATTGTCGCAACAAATTTTCCCATAGAATAACATTGGCTACGTCTGTCCGCGGGATTAGGTATTGTCCCCTCTTAACGTTTTGCGATGAAAGAAAACTTGCGGATGAGATAAAAAGAGCAGTGGTAGTATCGAAAAGGTCCCAAATCAATCAGGAATTATTCATTTGTCAAAGCAACAGTTCGGTACTACATATTAAGATTGAAAACACTTATTTTAAAAAAAAAGCAAAAGCATCATCCAAAGTGGGAAAAAAAAAAAAAGAGATCACAATATAAATAATAAAAACAATAAAAACAATAATACAGACGGTAATTAAAAAGTTTTTAAATAAAACACGTTAGGAGGTTTAACTATTGCTTTGCTGATGAAATCTTCTACAAATGGAAGCTTAATTATAGATATATATAGTTACGAATATGTAAATAATAGTTGTTACTCTTTATGTAATTTCATTCAAAGAGGAATAGTAAGGTTGTAAAATATTAACTATGTGCATTTCTAGCTTATTTCGGCGTTAAATAACCTCACTAATATATATATATAAAGCTTCACTGGGGCAGATAATGGCACGGAGGACTTTATTCCTCCTTGACGACTTTCTTGCGATACTTTATAGAGAATAATGTATTTGGGTGCATTGAAAAAAGATTCAAGAGCATTACAAAATATAATGATATAAAATTCTGAGTTTCACTTTAGTTTACATTAAAAAATAAATGAAAAAATTACAAATGTTCAAACAATAGTCACCTACCAAGCCGAATTTTTCTGTGTAAAAGGATCACAATATTATGCATTCTAAAATCAATTATCTACAAACAAGTTCAATATAAGTTTTTTTTATTTCAAGTTGTGTTGGAATAGTTATATATATATATTCAAATTTATATAGCATTTAAACAGATTTGTTTTTGAAAGAACACAATTTTCTTTATTATAGATAAATAATAAAATTTACATTATTTAATATTTCATGTATATATATTCTGTATATACATACTAAAAATGCAAGAATAATATATGTAATCAGATGTACAGTCACCAAAAAAAAAAAAAAAAAAAAAAAAAAAAAAACACCCCCTCCCCACCTAATTTCGCCATAAATTATCGTACAAACATGCGACTGGTACCGACCTGTTTGCAATAACGTCTAGTTTAAAATGTTATAGTTAGATTTTACTTACGGGGTCGTCTACATATTAAAACTGACATCAACTTCATTTTTTTCAATGTTAATGCTCCTTTTTTATAATTTATGTGAATTCTTTTGATCAAATCGTCACGGAAAATGGTATAGTTTATGTATTTAAATCAATGTTTCATAGAGTTATAAGCTATCAAAGTTTGGGGATGCTAATGTTAAATGAATGTGACAAACATTAAATCATTTCTTCTGAAATAAATATGATATTTAAAATCTGTTTTTTTTATTCGTTAGAATGAAGTGACCCAAACATATTCCATGCAAATTTTGCTACAAAAACATTTTTTGCTTTACTAAAATTATTAATAAATTTATATTCGAAAATTTTATGAATTATGACCTATGTTAATTTTTGTATGGATAGAACTGGCATCATCAAAAACATGGGTTTCCAAATATACAGCTCGTTCCTACCATTATTTTTTGAGTTACAGTGTTATTTCATTTTTTACTGTTGTCAGGGGGACGTCATTTAAAATAATTTGTATCCGCTATAAGTAAATGTTTGTATATAATTTGTGGGGTGACCCATGTGGGGTGACCTTATTCTGCCATCCTTTCATACCCTGAGCATCTTAGATTAGGGGCACCATTATTCTAATTTGTGTTGCCTTTTAAGACACCCTGAAGTAGAGTTGCCTTTTTTTCACCCTTTTTAAGGATGCTATTTGGCATCCCGGTAGTTATCACCAATGAGACAAGTGTTTCACCCCTGGGGGTGCCATGTGTCACGTGTAGTTCTAACAGTGTAGATTAAATTTAAATTAAAAAGACTATATGTAACACACACGTCCCCAATCTTTTTCTATTCTTAACTGCACCACTGCTCTAAACTACTCACCTGTTCCCAGTAATTCCACTGTTTCGAGGTTCTGAGTTGCTCCGAACATCTGCTCCTAACAATCTGCCTGTTACTAAATGTTCAGATGTTTTGAACTTTTCCAACTTGTCCCACAAAGTAAGATTTGCTTTCTGAACAATTTTTAAATAAACATATTTTCTATCACCTTATCGCCAATCAATTAATATTAATTTTTTTTTTCTAGTGCTCCATAGTTTATAATAAAGACAGCCTATTTGTCTGGTAACCTTCGCCTTCAGCTTAAAACCAACATGTGAAGCCATCGTACACAAGTGGAAAATAAAAGTTCTTTGTTGGTTTGCTAAAGTAAGCAGGTAATTTTGGCGAAAGTGAACATTTGCTTTGGTTTTTGCCCAAAACTGTTCTGATGAACTGTTCCTCATTCTTTGACCGACCCCTAGTTTCGAGTTCTTGAATTTAAAGTGCTTATTTAAAGTTTTGTACTTATTAATATGATTTTTCACCACGTAAAACTTAGATATTGTTTCGAATTTTTCGTCATCTATTCAGAATTTTTTCTTTTATTTCTTCATAAATATTTTTTCTTCAATAACTTTTTTTTAATATTTCAGAAGATGAAGTTTGTGATAATCGATTTTTTTATTCTGTAATTCTTAAAAGAACAATTAAATGGTTAAACATAAAGAAGACATGTTTGTGCTGCTGTAACTTTAAGAATGAGTTTTACCTATTTTATTTTTTATATTTTATTATACTTCTGTAAAATATTTCAACGACTAATAAAGTTAAATATTACCTAATAAATTTACTGACACACTCAGAAACGAAAAAAAAAAAAAAAAAAAGCGAAAGGCATGTCTATTTCAAAATTAACACAGAGTGACTATCTTTATTTGTGGTCTATATGATTACCTTTAATATTCCATTTACTTTCCTTACACTATAAGGTAACAACAACCGGTTAAAAAAGAACAGTTTCACTTTTATACCAATGAGCCTACTCGTTTCATATAATCGGTACCAAAAATCACATTTTGAATTTCAACCAGAATCGGCACTCTTGCAAATACCTGGACAAACGCAACAAACCTGCTTTTTAACACGAGTTTGTTATGTGATTGAATTAGACTACCTGTTAAAAAACAATCTCCAACTGCAAGATTTATTCCTTTCAGTGTTTAAAACTTTACGAACAAATAATCTGGTTTAGCTTAATTAAATTTCTCAGTATAACATAAGAGTTCTTTTCATAGTCGTCAACATTTAAATTTTTTTGCGGAGCATATTTTGCCCCAACTTTTTTCGCACTACTTTTTTAATAGAAAATTTTCTTCATTATGTAACTACAGTAAAATCTTAGACTCCTAAACTAGATGCCTTCCGCGTGGTTCGGAAACTTGGCGGTAAACAGATGGTACAGATTACGTGACGTTTTTATTCAGCAGCCACCAAAAATTTTTAAAAGTGGGATTTGCTATACATGAAAAGGGAATAGAATCGAAGAAACGTCGATTATATATATCATACTTCACTTCTTAAAATTATTGGTGGTAGCTGAATAAAAAAGAGATGTAGTCTGTATCAGAAGGCGCTGTCTTCCGATTGAACTGTTGCCAGTTTTCGAGGCAAGCTGAAGGCATCTATGTTATGAGGCTATGAATAAAATAAGTAAAGATTACTCTTAAAGTGAAGGACTTATGAAATAAAGGCGCGGCTAAAAATGCTCCGGTATAAACTAAATTGCTGACAACTCTGTTTTTCTGTAAGGTTGTGAGTTACTGATACACAGCTGAAATGTAGAGGATTCTTTTTAGTACAAAAAAGTTGCATTTTTACGCATTTTTCTAAATCATTACATCTTTTAAAAGAAAGAGTTTGCTCATTTGTTTTTCTTTTACGTAACCGCTTCGAAAATGCGCACCTTGAACGGTTATCGCTTCGATTACAGAGGATTCAATTGATTTAAACACGTATGCCTAAAAGTATTTCGCCTATTTAAAATAAAATAAATAAGTAAATAATAAACAATAATAATTATAAATGCATACTCAAATTCCCCAGAAGACAAGTTTATAACATAAGACAAGTCCAATATTAACGATTGTAATTACTTACTCGTATGCATGTACTAGAATTAACTAACTAAATTTAAGGAGTCAGGTATCTTTGACAGAGGAAAAAACAAAAATGAATGACCATAACTATATATACAATAATTACAAAAATAATTAATTTGATTACTCGTAAATTTCAACAGGTGTTAGGAAAACATTTATCTGTCAATTCCAGTGTTTAAAATAATTCTAGGATTTTTATTAATTTATTATTATAAAAATTGCAGAGCGAATTTTTTGCTGATGTATATCCATACAAAAAATTCCGCAGAAAATCTGCTAAAAATATTTTAAAAATTTCTATAAAATAGTTCCGGTGGCAAAAAAAAAAAAAAAAAAAAAAAAATACAAGTGGCAGATATAGATTTATGAATATTTTTTATAGTTACATTTTTTCAACATTATGTAATGAAAGATTCCATTTCTTTTTAAGGTACCAGACCCTATAAACTTTTAAGATGTTAAAATTTTAATTATTTATTCATTAATGCATTATATAATACTTCTATAATATATTAGAACGACTATTTAAGTTAAATATTACCATATGAATTTACTGACACGCTTAGAGAAAAGAAAGAAATAAATAAAAATACAAGTCTGTTTCAAACCAAAGACAGAGTGTTTATTTGTGCTTTACATGATTTCCTGTAATTTCCCTTCTACTTTATTTACACAATAAGGTAACAACTTACAGAAAGATTAAAGTTACAATTTTGTACCATTGAGTGTTCTCGTATTACATGACCTTTAACTCGAGGCACATTCAAATTTCAACTACCCTCTTCCAGAATCGGCTCTCTGCGTATTTGAGCTCGAACTCATCAAACTTGCAAGTTAACGCAAGTTTGTTGCGTGATAATACATTC
The DNA here is from genome assembly GCA_963930645.1 of Salticus scenicus. Taxonomy (NCBI): domain Eukaryota; kingdom Metazoa; phylum Arthropoda; class Arachnida; order Araneae; family Salticidae; genus Salticus; species Salticus scenicus. The sequence goes on from OZ005659.1 coordinate 187,364,829, forward strand.
ATTGACCAAGCAAAACAACATAATAAGCACGAGCTATTCCTTTTAGTGCTTAAAAATTTACGAATGAAATTTCTGGTGCAGTTTATTTAAATTTCTTGGAATAACAAAAATATTCTTTTCATAGTTGCCAACATTTCAAGTTTGTCGCAACCGCTGACGTAGATTCACATCATTTGAATTATTATATGACCTCTAACACGTAGTACATTCAAATTTTAACTACCCCCTTTCGGAATCAGCGCTCTGCGTAGCTGAGCTCGAACTCATCAAACTTGTAAGTTAACGCAAGTTTGTTGCGTGATAATAAATGCATTGGACCAGCTAACAACACATCTAGCACGAGCTATTCCTTTTAGTGCTTAAATATTTACGAATGAAATTTCTGGTGCAGTTTACTTAAATTTCTTGGAATAACAAAAATATTCTTTTCATAGTTGCCAACATTTTAAGTTTTTCGCAGCCGCTGACGTAGATTCACATCATTTGAAAATCTTTAACTCCACCAGTGGGCGTTACTTTCTCAATTTGTATATTATTTATTTCTTAAGTATATACACAATATTCATATTTTTAGAATGAAACGTACTATAGATTCACATAATTTGATTAGAAAGAATATAATTGTAATGTGTAGACATTTATAATATACGTCTAAATTCAGATAATTTTGTACTGAAATATTTTACATTGGAATAATAACGCCCACAGGCGGACCTTCCTGTCAAAAAGCCAAAATCATGCGGCCACGAAAGTGTCAATTTATTGCGTAGCACCTTTAGGCCCGCCTTTTTTCTCACCTCTTTTTAAATAGGGAAATCTCTTCATTATGTAACTACGATAAAATTAGTAAAAATTACTCTTAAAGTAAAAGTCTTATGAAATAAAGTTAAGGCAAAAAATGATCCGGAATAAATTAAAATCTTGGCAACTCTGCTTTTATGTAAGATTGTGAATTATTGATACACTGCCGAAATATAGAGGTTTCCTCTTTTGTAGAAAAGAAGTTCTTCTTTTACGCATTTTTCTAAATCGTTACGTCTTTTTAAAGAAAGATTATGTTCATCTGTGTTCCCTTTACTCATAGCTACCAATATATTAATTTATTCCGGAGTAATTTTAGCCCCGCCTCTATTTCGTACCACTTATTATTTAAAAGTATTTTTTTCTTATTTTATCGAAGTTATGTATTCAAGAAATTTTTTTTATAAATAAAGTGGTGCAGAATAAAGGCGGGGCTAAAAGTACTCCGGAATAAATTAAAATATTGACAGCTATGCTTTTACTTAATGCGTGGATATCCTGCGAGTATAACATCTCCAGGATGGTTTTCCAAAATTTAATATAAGTTAGTAGTTTTTACGTGAAATACAAATATATGAAATGACGAGTAATTAACTCATTAACATTAAAATTTTGTTAATAAGCATAATTGCGCCAAACTTATATAATTATTTTTTTACGAGATACAGTGAAGAAACCCAAACATAATCCATCATTACTTTTGATTCTGAAAAATATTTTTTAATTTTGAAAAATATAAATAAATTCATATTCATAAAAATTATGAATTATGAACTATATTACTTTTTACATAAAATGAATCCTAATGCTGAAAAATATGGGTGTGCAAATTCGCAGCTCAATCCAGTTATTAGTTTTCGAGATATAAATAAATCTTTCTTTTGGAGTGGTTTAGGTGGCCGTCTCTTCTAAAGATTTGCATAAGATAACGAATCAAATCTTAAAAAATAACAAGGAAAATTAAACAAAATATGTTTTTTCTTCTTTACGGGCCAAATTATATAACAACAACGTCGAACGCAATGAAATAAAATAAAATGATGATATTTAGACATCAGTGTTAGCTTCAAGAATTCCTGTTTTATAAAGAAGACAAACCCCGCCTTCATCGTTCTTCAAAACAGAACAATGCAGAAAAGAAAAGTAAATGTGACATTGAGTATTCGTAATAAACCCCTTATTTTATGTTGACAAATATATGCACAAGTGGTATTTACTTCATCGATTACCGGTGATAAAATTTGAATCTTTTAAACGAACACTAGAAGAAAAAAAAAACTAAATAAGCGGGGTTTACTGCTTTAAATAGAAAATTTGGTAAGTGTAAAAATTGTCAATTAAAAAAAAACAAAAAAAAAACATGAATGGAATTGGAATGCAAGACAGACTTGTAAAATCGTTTCTTAAGTTAAAGGCTTCATCATTTGCTTCATATATATTGCTTTATTTTTATTTATTTGTTTATTTAATTATTTTGTAGGGGGAGGATTATTATTTTAAGGATACTTTAGACTTTAAAATTTTAATAATATATTTTAACTTTATATATTTTTTAAATATACTTTTAATTTTATAAATATATTTTAACACTTTTTGCGACCGCAGGATTTTGTAATTTTCACAGTAAAATCCGCCTAAGGGCGTTATTCTCTCAAAATAAAGTATTTCAGAACAAATTTTCTGTATTCACAATTATATTACAAATGGATATACAGTATAATTATATTCTTCCTAATCAATATATTTCTATCCATAGTATATTTTATTGCAAAAATATGAACACTGGTTCAGGGCCTGATTAAGGGGGAAGCTCGCTCTTCACACATTATTTATACTTACACCGTTATTTTTTAAGAAAGACTTTCCTCCTATAATAAACAGAAAATTTTCATTAAAAATTATTTTAAAAGAATTCTGGTGTCTAATAACGGTGAGTAAATTAGATTGTTTTACACCGTTCATTTTTTATAAAAAATATTTCCTCGTCAAAGCGTGGAATTTCTATGACATGAAGTAAAAAATAATTGTAAAAATATTCCGGTAGGAGCGAGCTTCCCCCTTAATCAGGCCCTGCACTGGTTACACACTTAAGAAATAAGTAACACACAAATTGCGACAGAAACGCCCACTAAGAGAGTTACAGATTTTCAAATGACGTGAATCTACGTCAGCAGTCGCGAAAGGGTTAATTAAAAATTATATTTTCACAGAAATTATAAAACGAATCGTACAGTTCCAAAGAGTTCATCTGACAAAAACTGGTAAGTGTGATAAAAATTGTTTAATATTTACTTCATAAACCCTTACAATAATTTATCCGAAAAGATTTAGTTTATGCGTTATTTTAATAAAGAAGCATCAATAAACTGGCGTTGTAAAAATATTACTTACAAACTTTGAATAAACACCATAAAATGCAATAAACTCGCAACAATTGTTTCGGGTCGAAAAATACACGACCCTTCATCAGGCGAATAAAGTAAGCACGAGTGCTGCAGTCAAAGCGGCAACGCACAAAATCGTTTAAAATGAAAAGAAAAACTTTATAAAGTAGAAAATAAATATAGCTACTGGTGTGAGTAAAATTGTACAAGAAAACAAGAAAATAAATAAATGAGTGAGTTTAAAACATTTAACAATCTAAGGATAACAAAAATTAAACGAAAATCTAAGTTATGTGAGTAATTTCCAAGCATCAGAGAAGAAAGGAGTGGAAGAAATATCATTAACAAGATTTTTCGAATTTTTAAATATGTAAAATGCTTCATGAATATCCAAATGGGAGGAACAGACAGGAGATGAAATTATGTTAGTTTTGGAAAAATCAAAACGATGACCTTGAGACCAGCAGTGGGAAGCAACAGAAGATTTGGTAATCTCTTCATTACGAACATTCCGACGGTGCTCATTTATTCTGTATTTCAAACGCCTCCTAGTTTGACCAATATAACCTAAGTTGCAGGACGAACACGGAATTAAATAAATTCCAGAACGGTTTTCGGTGGGAATGGGATCCTTAAGAGAAGATAATTTAATTTTATTGACGGGTTTGTAAATAGCTTTGAAACCAAACGGTGAAAGAATTTTAGAGATTTTAAAAGAGAGTGAAGAATAAAAAGGTAAAACAACTGGGATGAGACTGTGATCGTTTAGTTTGGGAGCAGAACGTTTAGGATTCTTAAATTTATATAGAGCTTTATCGATGATAGATGGGTTATAGCCACGAGAGAGAGCAAGAGATTTTAAATAATTAATTTCTTTCGAAAGATTAGACGGATCAGAACAAATGTGTAAGGCACGATAAACATAAGTGTAAAAAGCAGACATTTTTTGTTGAGGGGCGTGGTTAGAGACAGCATGCGGTGGCAAAGAGACCGAGAATGGTTTTCTAAAAACAGTAGTTGAGAAACAATCATTTTCTTTATTCACAAGAACGTCAAGGAAAGGCAAAGAGCAATCCTGTTCAACCTCAGAAGTGAATTGAATGCATGGGTCAATCGAATTGACCAAAGAAAGTAAATTGGACAAATCGACATCAGGGGAGACAAGAACGAAAGTGTCATCCACATACCTAAACCAGTGAGGAAATTTATATACACCGAAGAGTTTTTCTTCAAAATAGTGCATATAAATGTCGCAAAGTAAAGGAGAGAGAGGACTACCCATGGCCATACCATCATTTTGGGAGTAATAAGTACCATTAAAAATGAAGGCAGTTTGCCTGATACATAAATGAACTAAATTTACAAGTTCCTCAATTTCAATAGAAGAATAATGGTTCAAAGAGTACAGTCTGGATAAATCGCAAGTGTAATGTATTTAAATAGACATAAAATTACTTAAAAAAGTACTGAAGTATATACAAACCTAAGAAACTGAATTCACGATAATTAAGAAACTGGAAAACGGTACATCTTTTAATTAAATTTTATAATACTTTTTTTCCTGAAAGATTTCCGGTGTAAAACATCAAAATTTTATCTGTTTCTTATAGGATCTTAATTTTATTTTTCTACATTTACAGATAACCCCCTAACACATTTTTGATTGTAACTCTGTAAATACTAAAGATAAAGTATACAAACAGTATACTTTTCCGCACTGCCAGACTCTCCGAAATTCGAATATGAAGTCAAAATTGGGTGTTGCTAATGAAAAAAAATCAAAGTTAGTGCTCATTTCGATATGTAGATAACCCCTAATTCAAAATTCGACAACATTTTCAAAAAGTGCATTTAATTTCCTGTTGAATGGTGTCTATTACATTTTTTTGCGTCAATTAATAATGAAATTACAGCGAGTGCTGCGATTTTTTCCCCCGACTGTACAATTATTCTAACAGTTGATATAGACAGGTAACTTTTTCTTAACACATCTTAAAAATTACAAGCTTTAAAATTATTTTTTTTTTCATGTTATTGCATAGCGGCGATCATTATAATTTACCCTCATCGTTTGTATGCCCCTTCTGAGGGGACATTGAAATATCGAGCCACGCCTTAAGGTGTTCCTCTGCAAATGAAATGTTATTTTTCTAAAACGTGTAACTATAAACTACCTTTCGGCTACAGGAAAATTTTAACAGAAAGATTTATTTTATTTAGTGATGAAGTAAAATAAAACAAATTATTACAATTTTTCGGTAGCCGAAACATAGTAAGTTGGAAACTATACGTGTGATGTTTAAAGGAAAGCCAAAAGGCGTGTCTAACTGTTCAAAATAGGAAAATATGCCGAGCGTTAACGGTTAATAATTCAAAATACCAGGGGTCGTACTTTCCGCCTTTTTTTCAGTAAACTCTCAAATATAAGAAACTACAACCTTTTTTGCCACCACTAATATTATTTACATATATTTCTGGTACATTTATTGTAATGTGCTATGGTTATAGAGGTTATAGAAAATTTTATAAAAATAATGGTAGGAATAAATTTAAAAATAGTACGATACCTGATAATACTGTTAGTACCGGCCTTTTTTTTTTTTTTTTTTTTTTTTTTTGCATATGTAAACCATAACAAATGGCTGCTTTCTTAAATAATCCTTTTAAAAAGTCAGACACTTAATAAAAAACACCATACAGATCGTAATTAATTTTTTTTTTTAAATAAAACATATTAAGAGGTTTAACTATTATTTTGCTGTTGATATCCCCTACAATTCGAAGCTGAATTATATATATATATATATATAGTTACGAATATGTAAATAATATTAGTTATTTTTTATGTAATTACATTCAAAGGGGAATAACAAGGTTATAAAATATTAACTATGCGCATTTCTAGCTTATTTCAGCGTAAAATTAGCTCATTAAAAAAAAAAAAAAAAAAAAAAAAAGTTAAAAAGCTTTATTGTGGCAGATAATGGCATTGGCGACTTTATCACTCCTTGGCGACATTATCGCTCCTTGACGACTTTTTTGCGATATTTTATAGAGAAATATGTATTTTGGTACATTGAGAAAGAGATTCAAGGACACTAAAAAATATAATTATATAAAATTCTGAATTTTGCTTTAGTTTACATTAATAAATAAATGAAAATATTATAAAAAATCAAACAATATTCACCTATCAAGCCGAATTTTTTTTGTGTAAAAGGAAAATTATATTATGCATTCTAAAATCAATTATCTACAAATAAGTTCAATATAAGTTTTTTTTTTTTTTTTTTTTTTTAATTGTATTGAAAATAGTTATATAATACATTTCTTTTTTCAAATTTATATAGCATTTAAACGGATTTGTTTTTAAAAGAACACTTTTTTTTTTTTTTTTTTTTTTTTTTTTGATTAATAATAAAATTTATATTACTTAATATTTGATCTATTTATATTATGTTTAAACACACTAAAAATGTAAGAGTAATATATGTAATCAGATGTACTTAAAAAGTTTACGTAATCTAAAATGTTATAACAAGAAATGAATTAGATTTAAATTTACCGGAAATGAAGTTTGCAAGGTGAAGTAAATATAAAAAATACGGGTTCATTATTTTTTAATTAAAAGTATGTCATTAAATATATTTTCATAAAAATATTAACAGCATTCATTTTCATTTTCAGAAATGATATGGTAATTATCTAATGCATATTAATGAGAAACTTGTATAAAATATATTAAAATTATGTTATAAAATATTTCATTCAATTCAATTTTAGAGGGATCTAGTGGAATATTATAGAAATTTTTTAAATTTTAATGTTTCACTAATACAGTATATTTTTTAAACATTGTAAATTACATAGGTATTACACTGAGCTTTTGAATAATCAATCAAATTCTGAAATGTTTTTACATATACTCATGTGAATTAGTTAATATTATTTTATAATGATTTCTTGAATATTACAGAGATAAATAACGTTATATGCATATTTCTATAAAAATAAAATTAGAGAAATTCACAAGAAATATTAAATATAATTAGAAAAAAAATGTTTGTAATTAAACAATCCATGATTTTTTTTTATCATCTCCTTAAATAATACACGTATGAAGTAATTATACTTAGCTTAACTTTACTGAATAAAAATTACACTGCTCTGAAAAAAAAACAAATCGAGATTTGATACCATTCTTGCTGATTGTTATGTAAAATGGCATCCTGAATCTGAATATGACTCCCATTTTGCCCAGTCACCCAACATTTTCTACATACACTACAACCTCCCTCAATTCTTTCTCTGTACGATAATTTTATAACTATGAATTTGGTTTGAAGAAAGAAAATTAATTAATTTAACACCTAAAAGTAACAAAATAAAAAGTTTAAAAAATAACATTAATAACAGATAAAAAAAATATATAGGAAATGAAATGTATAATTTCAGTGGCAAATCCACCCCAAAAATTTTCGGTTCTCGCAAATGTCCATGTTTCAGAATTTGCAAACTCTATAGCCCCTCAGAAGATATTTAATGGTTAAAATAATCCTCCCCCTTCTAAAAATCAAATTTATATCCATAAAATCACCGAAAGGCTATAAAAATAGGGGTCCATTCCTAAAAAACATTGGATGATAGGGCAAAATGGGCGTCATATTCGGATTCAGGAGGTCATTTTACATAAGAATATACTGAAGTGGTGTCAGAGGCAATTTTCATGTCGAGCAGTGCTATCTGACTGAAATTTTATTGTTATTAAACATTATAATAATTTAATAATAAATGGATTTATTTTTATTTTAAAAAAAGTGTATAAATAAGTAAAATTATTAACGGCATTTTTTAAAGAAAAAAATTGTGGAAACAGATAAGGAAATTATATTCGTAATAAAATAATATACATTTTATTTAGTTAACGTAATTTTAAACAGGGACGTAGAATCAAGTAACATTTTACATCGCCATGGAGGGCGGTGATGCACATTCTTGGTTGCCAATTTTATACCTTTTTGGCTACCGGAAATTTGTAATAGAAATTGTTAGCCAAAAAGTGTTAAATTTGGAAAATATGTAAATAACATAGCCATTAATTTCAATTCCCAACTGCGAAAATGATCTCGGAAAATTTCACTAAAATACCATACATATCAAGTATATAAAATAACGACGATATCATTAAAAAAAAAAAAAGAAATTTTTTTTAACTACATACTTTTTTAACTACATCTCTCTCTCTCTCTCTCTCTCTCTATATATATATATATATATATTATATATATATACATATATATATATATATATATATATATATATATATATATATATATATATATACTGTGAGGTATATTAGCATAATGCTACAATTAAAATTCACACTTTACGAGTAACACATGAATACGAAGAATTTAGGATTCGGTTGATCAATAAAGTTAGTTCCTGGATTGAACGAAATTGTAATATATTAATTTTATAAAGTATTTTGGAAAGAAACTATATAAAAGGAGAAGGAAGATTGCTTTTGTGTGTTAGTTGGAGAGAGAAAGGATGGTGGTTAGTTAGTTGGAAGGAGAGTAAGAGAGTTAGTTAGAGGGAGGTAGCCGATTAGAAGTTAGGCTGTTGAGTTAGCTGCTTAGAGTAGTGTATTAGATGATGGTTGTCGAGTAGTACCGTGGTATAGGGAATCCTCCCGTGTACGAAAGAATAGTAGCAGCAGTAAAAGTTAATGAAGTTAAATGTAGTAGATGAAATTATTTGTAGTTAATTATTTAAAGTTAGAATAGTTAGTATGGCTGCCCATCTTAAGTTATAAGGATATTAAATATAATTAAAGTCCAACGCCCGCCTCTTTATTTAAGCTCAAAATAAAAGCTCATTTATTTTATAAATCTGACTCTGTCTTCACTTCATAATTTACTTAAGTATTTCAGTTTCAGCTTCAAGTTAAAGTTAAATAGATATGACGACGGCAAATCGTTCGTCACAATATAAGGCATTGTTTGTGTGTGTGTGTCTGTGTGAAAAATCTTTATAATTTTTTTTCATTCAATTCAATTTTAGAGGGATATATCTAGTGGAATATTATAGTCATTTTCAAAATTTTAATGTTTAACTAATATAGTATATTTTCAAAACATTATAAATTACATACGTATTGCACTGAGCTTTTGAATAATCAATCAAATTTCGAAGTATATTTTATATATATTCATATGAATTAGGTTATATTATTTTATAATGATTTCTTGAATATTACCTCGATAAATAATATTATATGAACCTTTCTATAAAACGAAAATTAGAGAAATTCTCAATAAGTGCTAAATATAATTAAAAAAAAAAAAAATGTTTCTAATTAAATGGTTCAAGATTTTTTAAAATCATATCCTTAAATGGAAGACGTATGAAGTAATTAGTTTAAAATTTCTATGTAAAAAAATATTAGACTAAAATTTTATTGTTATTAAATATTATAAAAATGTAATACTAAATGGATTAGTTTTATTTTAAAAAAGTGTAAAAGTAAGTAAAATTTTAAAAAATCAGTATTGGCATTTTAAAAATAAAGTACTGTGCAATCAGATAAGGAAATTCTATTGATATTAAAAGTATCTACATTTTATTTAGTTAACGAAAATTTTAAACAGGGATATAGATTCGATTAACATTATACATCATTTTGGAGGGCAGTGATGCATATTCATGGTTGCCAATTTTACCCCTTTTAGGATACCAGAAATTTTTAATAGAAATTCTTAGCCTAAAAGTTTTAAAATTGGTAAATACGTAACTAACATAACAATTAATTTCAATTCCCAACTGGAAAAATCATCCCGGAAATGTTCACTAAAATACCAGATTATGTATATAAATTAACGACGATATCATTAAATATATATATATATACACCCCGCGGCAAAAAGATAGGTACAGTCACCCAAAAAAAAAACGCCACCCCCCCACCTAATTTCGCCGTAAATTATCGTAGAAACATTTGACTGGTACCGATCGATTTGTAATAACGTCTAGTTTATAACGGTATAGTTAAATTTTGCCTAAGGGGTCGTCTACATATTAAAACTGGCATTAACTTCATTTTCTTCAATGGCAACCCCTATTTTTGACTTCATATTGAGATTTCTGAGATCAAGGCGGTTCGAAAAACATACCTATTTATATACATTAAATCAATTTTAAATAGAGTTACACGTGAAAATGTATTAGGGGTCCGTCTATACATTTAGAAAATATAAATCACGATCTACCACCCAGTATACATTATTTATTAAGTTTCACACCGGAAAAAAAATTCAGAAATGTTAATTATAAAATTAAAAAAAATGTCTAATTCACAGAACTTTCTGAGTTAGTTTATGAATTAAAAGATTTTTATTGGTGTCTATTGATTAAACATCAGATAGTTCACTTCATACGAAGAAAATTAAATAGCTTGAATAGATATTAAAATATCTATCAAAAGAAAAAAAAAAAAAAGATGAATGGTTTTAAATTTGTTTGAAAATTCAAAATTATTTTAACTCAAGCTGCCGTATAATTGTCTGAAACGGCGGCACTCAACCTGGTTCCCACGGCCCTTTCACAGTGACAATGGGAGTTTGTTCTGATACTGCAGTACTTTCATTTTCTTTAATTGACTTTTTTAAAATATAAAAAAAGATTTTTTTATTTTTATTTATTTATTTTTTTTATTAATTATTATTATTATTGTTATTTTCATGACATTATTAAAAACTTTTACATAAATCTCCACGATATTCTTTTGCTTTTATATTTTATAGTGTGTAACAAATTAATATGCAAAATAATAAATCCTACTACTTAATGGGATGTTCTAAAATTCTACACTTTAACACAGATACCGAAGGGGACGGTGGGTGTAAAAAGGCTGACTACCCTTAATCTAAATCTTCACTTGAAAAGGTCAAAATGTTACATAACTCTTTTTTTTTTTTTTTAAGGAAAAAAGAAGAAGATGAGGAGAAGAAGGAAAGATCAAAACGAATATAAAGCATATTAAACGTTAATACCCTTTAAACACTGGAAAAAGGCGGGGTTTTGTATTGTGTGTCATTTGGGAGCTGTAGAGTGCCAGAAAATTACTTTATGTAATAAAACTTTTCATTTAAAGGGTATTTAAAGCAGCATTATATTTAATACATAGACTATTCAGAAAAAAAGTACCATTCATCTGGTTCATGAAAAATAAAGAACATTTTCTGGCATTGCTCTATGTATATACATTCTTGTCAACCTATCCCGGAAGATTACTGGTCCCGCCCCTTTCCGTACATTTTTTTCACATCAGTCTTTTTAGAGCCGTGTCAGCCATCGGTGGCTGACACTGATCTTTCCATTTAGGCTAAGTCAGCCGGCAGTGTAAAATATGATATAAAACTACAGAACTTACATAGTTTTAAGTAATTACTGACAATTTATTTAAAATTTACTTCATGTTTTTTTTTTTTTTTTTTTTTTTTTTTTTAATAGGATTTTTATAGGATTATATCGTTAAGGCCTAATGGGGTTTATTGAAACTCGATAAACGTAACACGCTTCTAAGCAGCACGTGTGGCCTGAATGGGATTTCCATAAGAATTCAAATGGCGCTCAATGAGTTAATCGTAAATGTATTTGAAGTTAATTACTCTAAAAATTAAATTGTGTACACACAGGGGCGGGAACTAAAAATGTTACGGGTTAGGTTGGCAAGTATGCATATATATTTTGCTTGATTTATAAAAATTTATAACACATATTCTTCTTTTTTTTTAGTATTTTGTGTTTATATCTCTCATTAAAAATAAATACAATATTCATATATAAACATTTCCATACAGTAATGTATATAAACATATTGATTAAAGAAGATTTGTTGATATTATATAATTATTCTTCTATCTGTATAGTATATTAACACAAATATATTTTGTAAATTTCGCAGCATCGAAAAACAGCAACATAGCTTCCATATCAAGGCTTAATGTAAATAGGATGTAAGCGTACTGTAGCTAGTGTTGAAATTTGAAAAAAAAAAGAAAAAAAAAAAAAAAAGAATAACAGTGGGCTAAAAATACGCCGGAATAAATTTAAATGTTGTTTATTCGGTTTTAGTCAGGTGATATCACTCGTGGTAAATAGCTGGATCCGCCCTCTCTTAAGCTCAGGTTCAGCTCATCATAAAAATATTGTTTCCGCACCAAAATGTTCAAAACACAAATGCCAATTTTCATATATTTTGAAATATTCCCGTTTCAACTTTAAAAGCATTTAGATTAATTTATTTTATTTTGAATTTTTAAATTTAGACGTTTAAAGTGTTTTAAATGAAATTTCAGGATTCTGTAAGATCAATATCTATATATTTGAAAGTAATAAGACAACTCCTTTGTTTTAAATTTTTATTCCATAATAACTGTGACTTTGATTTCGTGATTAGGAAATTGAAAATAAATACTATTGAGCTATGTTCCAATAATAGATCTTATAAACTTAAAATAATAATAATAATAATAAAGCAATTTTTCACTATTTGATTCTGTATTAAAAAACTTTTAATAGAAATTTGATATTTTATTATGTTACATTATGGGATAAATTTTGAATAACACAAAGCTTACAAACGGTACAGTAACCAAATGCAAATACGTCACAAAAAAATTTAAACAGAAAATTTATGGTAAAAAGTCTTTTTAAAATTATTAAATATTCATAATAATAATAATAAAACGATTGTCGGATGCATAATTGCTGTTTCATGCAATCAGTTTCGCTGTACCGTGTTTTCTAAAACATGATAATTAATTAGAGGTGTACGTACTCTTGAATATTGAAATGCGAAAAAAAGTGTAACAGGGTTAAAATAGAATTTTAGCAGCGAAAAACTAGAAAAAGATACTTAACACTTATGAAGAAAGACTTAACATATTACGATCGGATATATTCTTCTCTTGTACCGTAAGCCACGCCTTTTCACAAATTTTCTAAAACTTTATAATATAAAGCAAAATAATTTTGCATATTTGTAATTAAATCATTTAAGTTTTGTTTTCAATAATCGATGTAGTAAATACCATTGTGATTTATGCATACCAGCGTCACATATAGAGTCAAATAGGAATATGCAAATTTGTCTTTTTTTTAAAATAGTGTTTCAGCAAATCAGAGGCGGGGCTCATTTTCTTTTGAAATTCTTTCACAATCCCTCGCCTACATTGTGATAACTTTACAAAAATATGCCAATTTGTATAATAAACATCGAAATATTGCTTAGGAAACAATAAAAATAACATAAAGGTAAATTAAAATAGTTTTCCGTCAAATTATATACAAACATTTACTTATAGAGGATACAGATTATAACAAGTGACGGCCCCCTAACAGGAATAAAAAGTGAAATATCACTGTAACTCAAAAAATAATGTTAGGAACGAGCTGTAAATTTGGAAACCCATGTTTTTGATGATGCCCGTTCTATTCGTGCAAAAATTAACATAGGTCATAATTCATAATTTTTTGAAATATGAATTTATTAATAATTTTCATAATTCAAAAAATGTTTTTTTAGCAAAAATTTGCATGGAATATGTTTGGGTCACTTCATTCTAACGAATAAAAAAAACAGAATTTAAATATCATAATTATTTCGGAAAATATGATTTAATGTTTGTCACATTCATTTAACATTAGCACCCCCAAACTTTGACAGCTTATAACTCTATGAAAAATTGAGCGAAATATATAAACTATACCATTTTCCGTGATGATTTGATCCAAAGAATTCAAATAAATTATAAAAAATGGGGGTTACTATTGAAAAAAATGAAGTTGATGTCAGTTTTAATATGTAGACGACCCCCTAAGTAAAATCTAACTATAACATTATAAACTAGACGTTATTACAAACTGATTGGTACCAGTCGCATGTTTCTACGATAATTTACGGCAAAATTAGGTGGGGGGGTGGCGTTTTTTTTTTGGGTGACTGTACAAAGGGTTTTTCTCTGATTTTTCATAAATTAACATAATCTATATTGTGTTTATCATTTATTATTATCATAAAATAACACTATTAATAGACTAATTTTTGTTTTAAGACTAATTTAGAAATATATTCAGGCTAAAGTTTTTCTTATTTAAGACTACACACCGCGACAAAAAGATAGTTTTTTTTTTTTGAAAATTATTAATTTTGAATATGAATAATTTGAATATGATTCAAATATTTAATATGTTTTTCATATGATAACATTTTGTTATGATAATAAATTATCAGCACAATTTAGATAATGTTATTTTATGAAAAAAAAAAAAAAAAAAAAAAACTTTGTTTCTAACTTTTTGTCGCGGAGTGTAGTCTTAAATTAGAAAAACTTTAGCCTTAAAATTTTTCTAAATTAGTCTTAAAACAAAAATTAGTCCGGGAATAGTGTTATTTTAAGAAAAAAATAAATGATAAGCACACTTTAGATAATGGTATTTTATGAAAAATCAAAGAAAAACCCTTTGTACCTATCTTTTTGTCGCGGGGTGTATATATATAAATATATATATAAATTGTTAAAGACATTATGCACACATATATATATATATATATATATATATATACACCCTGTGGCCGAATTTAGGCGATACAGTGACGTTGTTGCAGAGAAAAAAATGTCACTTACAGAAAGATTTGCTCATAAAAACTAAAGATAGCCTAAATCTCAGTAGAAAAAAGAAACTTATATTTAAAAATTATTTTTCATTTTATTAATAATATTGATATCTTTATAACTGTGTGTACATATTGTATTCAAATTGGAAAATATAGGAATATTGTCTTGCACAAAACGTTTGCATGAAGAAGGTTTATTGCATAAAACATAAAATTATTTTGACACAGGTTTTATATATATATACATAAGAGCTCTTTTGTGCATACAGAGAAAAATATTTATTAAAAAAAAATCCTTAAATATACATTCAAAATATATAATAATAAACATAAATATAACATTCCTTTCATCAATATACAAATAAATAATAAAATTATCTCAATACAGCTTGGATAAAAAATAAATGAATAAAAAAAAAACAATGTTCATATTAGGAATAATTACATATATCTCTTATATTCTTTCGTAAATATAAAAAATTACAGAAAATAAAATATCTCGAAAATAACAAATGTTATGAAAATTTTTATATTTTGAAAAATTATAATGAAATTTAAACGCTTATATAAAGTGTTTTTTTCAAAGCAAGTTGTTTACTAATCATCTACTGTCGAATGGCTAGCATTATTTCAGATTTTCATAGACTTTTGTGCATCAGCATTCAAACAAAAATTTTCTTTTTATGGAAATTCGTGCTGAGAAATCTTGTTCCAGCGTTAATTTTAATAAAAAATCTTTGAAGTGCATTTCAAAGTGTAGAAAAATTATTATTTATTCATTTTCCTTCTTTCTTTCTTTTTTTTTCCCGCAATGAGCTTTACAGGAGGTGTTTTATTCATATAAAGAAGTTAACAAAATACGAGCTGATTAACCTTAAAAAATATATATATATATATATATTAAACTGTGCTTATAAAATTTTCATCTCATACATTTTTCGAAACTGAGAAAAAATAATGTTTTTTTTTTTTTTTTTTTTTTTTTTTTTTAAGTATACTTTTCTTTTTTCTTTCACAATAAGGTAAATAAAAAAAAAAAAGAAAAGAAAAGGGATATATTATAATAAATAATGAACAATAATAAAATTATTATTAGTAGTAGTATTAGCAGTAGTAGTAGTAATAGTGGTAAAATAATACTGCTACACTATGCATATTTTTCCTTGTAATTTTCCATGCTTTATTTCTTTCATTATAACATAATATTCGAAATACGGCGCTGATTTAAGTATAAAAAAAATCGTAAAGTTTTAATTAATGAAGAACAAAATTGCAGTTGATATCATAATACTATGTAGTCAGTACATCATTGTATGATCATAATACGTAGTATAATCATAATATAGATTATTGTATAATCATAGTATAATCATAGTATGATTATGCATATGTGATTATTAATTGTTGACCACGTGACTGAGGTGATTTTATTAATTTACAGTCACAGATTTAAAAACATGTACCGATATAAACTGTACTTCTTTAATAATATCAGCGAGTGTACTTGAATTATTTGCATATATTCTGTCCCAGATGAAACACCATCCAAATAAAATAACAACACCAATTGAAGTGCATTGTGTAAGAAGACCAATTAATGTTTACACTGTAAACATTACTAATGCTTACACTACAAAAATGCTTAAAATGCTTTCGCAGTATTCCACTTTAACTGCAAAGGACGGTGAAATAACGTAAACGGTGGATTTTATTAAGATTAACGGTAGGATGGTAAGGTTTTACTTTTGTGTAGTTCTTTTTATGTCCTGTATATATATATATATATATATATAAAATGATGCCGCATTTAAAACAGTAACAGTTTGAAAAATAAGACAAATCATTGTAATTCCTACTTCGCCGGCATACAACAATGCAATTCTTTGACCCTAAATATACATATATAGAGATATACTGTAAACTTTTTAAATATCTAATACGTATATAAGTAGATCACCGAATATGGCAATATTCTAATAGTAATTTAAGGTTAGAAACCAACAATTTTGATAGATAAGTCTGTAAAGGGCCAAATGACACACATTTTTTGTACTGAAATATTTAAGAGAATAATAATAAACATCATTTCACAAAAGGCTACATTTTTTTCTTTATAGTTTCAAATACCCCCCCCCCCCCCCAAAAAAAAAAAAAAAAAAAAAAAAAAAAAAACTTTTGTTAATTAGCTTCTGTTTCTTTAGAGACAGTGCTAGGTTTCATTATTTGATGAAGACGAATTTAGTCTTATGAAAAGTGTTTTCATTTATTTTTTATTTTTTCATATTCATGTAGTAGTTTTGAAAGATTTAATTATTGATATTTAATTTTGGTTCACTTTTGGTAAGGTTTATTATTTTTCCTTACTCTAAATTTCTGCAAAGTGAAGTAAAATTCCGTCCAGCCGTTCTCAAGTGATACCCGGGAAAACGTGCTTTTGTCTTTCCCCCCCCCCCAGGGTGGAACGGGAGGGAAGTTCTAAAAAGTTGATAGATATAATTTTAAGTTGGCTGAAGAACTAAGTTTCTGCCTAGCGCCTCGCGTGATGCCCTGACAAAAAAAGCGACATACAGACAGGATGACACTTGCACACACACGCACAGGCAAAATTTTCTGAAGTCATTTTCTGCTTTCATAGTGTGTGAAACGTGCAGATATCGAAAAACTTTTCGATTCTGACAATTTACAGACAAAAGTCTGATTTTATTAAAATAGATATATAAATTTTACACTTCAAGAGAACTAAGGAAAACTATAATTTCAACAGAGCAAATAAATAATATTGTGACGAAAATGTACATAAATCTAAATATGTAGAATGAGTCTATACATTCTAAAATAATAATAACTAGCTGGTCGTCGATAACTAACCGTCGAATTCGACGATCATTTTATTGACCGTAATGTTTCAAAAAACGTCGCATCATTATTTAAATGTATTTCAAGTTAAAACATCTAATATAATTTACGACATTTCACTTTAAAAAAAGAAAGTCAGAAAAGTGCTTGTAAATAGAAATACTATATATGACATCACTTTCTACAAAGTACAGTCAATGTGACGTCAAACTGACTCCAAATAAACAGTTCCTATCTTTCATTTTCTATTTCGTTTAATACTAAGACTACATGTTAGCTGACCCGTTCGGCGTTTCCCGGGCCGATGGTAATAACCTTAAATGAATCTTAAATTTGTATGGTTTTACATCTTTAACTCGATTTTGTTTGAATTTCTATTTTTAAATAAAAGCATCGTGAAAAAATAATCAGCTGTAACAGAAAAATTACCCCGAACCGAACGAAACTCTGCCTTGTGACCCTGGTGCCTTCAGCAGCGCATACGCCGGCAGCTAATAACATAAAAATATTCCCAAAAACTAACGTGGAACCGAACGAACCCGCCCGGTGTTGCCCGGGCCCATGATACCTTAAATAAACCTTAAATTTGTATGATTTTATACATTTAACTTGATTTAGTTTGAATTTCTGCTTTTCAATGAAAGCATCACGAAAAAAAATAATCAGCTGTAACAAAAAAAATTACCTCGAACCTAACGAAAATCTGCCTTGTGACCCCGGTGCCAGCGGCAGCGCATACGCCGGCCGCTAATAACATAAAAATATTCCCAAAAATTAACCTAGAACCGAACGAACCCGCCAGGTGTTGCCCGGCCCATGATGCGTTAAATAAACATTAAATTTGTATGATTTTATACCTTTAACTCGATTTAGTTTGAATTTCTGTTTTTAAATGAAAGCATCACGAAAAAAAATCAGCTGTAACAAAAAAAAAAAAAAAAAAAAAAAAACTACCTCGGACCGAACGAAACTCTGCCTTGTGACCCAGGTGCCTGCGGCAGCGCATACGCGGGTCGCTAATAAAATTAAGAAATTCCAAAAAATTAACCTGGAACCAAACGAACTCGCCCACGCGTTGCAAAATCCACATTCCTCCCCCAGGGTTGCATTATGTTGTATACGAACATCACCAATCGCCTTGAATTTCCAAGACTTTCCAATTAAGGTGTCACTGGTGGTATCAACTGCAAAACCCTTTAGTTGCACTTTCCACCGCCAGGGGGCTTGCGTGTTCTGCACGAACATGACCAACGGTCAGGAAATACCAAGACCTTTAAAATAAGGTAAAACAAGATAGGGTCTACTACAAAATCACCTAGTTGCATTTTTCTCCACCAGGGGGCGCACTATATTGTATACAAACATCCCCAATCAACATGAAATTCAAAGACCTCTATCACCAATCGCCTTGGATTTCCAAGACCTTTTAAATAAGGTGTCGCATGGTGTTGTCAACTGCAAAATCCTTTAATTGCACTTTCCACCGCCAGTGGGCGCAGTGTGTTCTGTACGAACATCACCAACGGTCAGGAAATACCAAGACCTTTAAAATAATATGTAACATGATAGGGTCTACAGCAAAGTCACCTAGTTCCACATTTCACCACCAGGGGTCGCACTATATTGTATACAAACATCCCCAATCGACATGAAATTTCAAGACCTTTAAAATGAGGTGCTACATGTATGGGTCTAGAACGTATTTCCGTCTCAAACTAATTTCCCCTTTCCCCCCCTCCAAATCTACTTTCCCCCCCCCCCCCTTAAAATCGAAAATTCCAAATTCGCAGAAAGTGATTTTTTAGTATTCGACTCTAGTCCCCATATATACAATTTCTTCACCGTGAAGTAATTTGGAACTCAGTTAAGCTCGTAAACGTGTTTTTAACCCGAAACGGGTGGGAAACGGTTTCCCACCCGTTTCCCCCGCGGAGGAAACCATTCGACTTTTTTTTTTCTCTCTTCTCATAGCACATCTACAGACCAAGACCTTTCTTTAGACACCTCAACCAAATTTTTACACCAAGTAGTTCTCTCAATATAGTGAAGACAGACAAAAACATGTTTCAAATTAATATATAGATAATAATAATAAAGCATTATTGTTTATTTCGGTACACATCTTAATTCTGTACATATAAGTATTTAATTATTATATTATAACTATGGCAAAGCAGAATTGTAAAAATAATGCGTTTCTTTTACACATGTCTTGTCATTCAAATTAAAAAATTCACTGGCGAAGTAATCATATATTTAATAAAATATAACATTTCAAGAAAAAATATAATAACGTACATTATTCACAGAAGATATGTACAGCCTCATAAATATTCATTGAACAACAGCTAGGTAGATAGTTTGGTGGGAAACGCTCATGCTACGTGTCAAAAGTAATTAACACTTAATTTTATACGATGTTGCTTAGCAAGGGAATTAGTTATGTTAAAGCAGAATAATCTTTTTAAGTACATTAAACGGATTCTATGTATACATGTTTTCTTCTCTTCTATAAATGTATTTCTTTAATTGCTATTGACTGTGTTTAGTGTTTAATATAGTGGGGTGAGTTTCTGATTAACCTGATTAATATTTGCAAATAATTTAAGAGATAATCCAGTAATTGCTTGAGTTTATTATTATATTGAGTTTATTTTAAAAGATTTCTTAAATAAATTTTATTTATTATTAGTTAGCTATTTTATACACAGAAAAATGAATAACTGTATTGAAGGGATTGTGGGCTGTTTGAATTTGTTACGTAATTTGCTGTTTTAAATTTAAGAAAATTTCCAAGCATATGCTTCGAAATTGAGCAATACTAAATTGCTTTGAAAACAATTTGAATTAAAAAATAATAATAATAATATAATAAAAATAAAAAAGATAAAAATAAAAATAAAGTTAAAAAGTAATTAAGTAGTCTGATGAAAACAAAATGAAACAAACAAATGAAAAACATCTAACAGGATAATTTTATGAAAAAGAAGACGCTCACACACACCCATGAAAATTATTTACACAATTTCGAAGTAAAGAAAACACATAAATACCCCACATTTTCAAGCAGCGTTACTAAATATTAAAATTTAATCCACATATCATTTACCCTTAAGCAATAAAGTTATTCAAACTTCCCAGCGATAAAACAAAAATATTTATCTTTACAGTAAAACATAAAGACATTTGTCAATATAAAATTATTACAAAATGTCAAGCAAAATTAATTTTATTTAGAAAAAAAAAATATATATATATATTAATAATATTTTTACTATAAACCAAATAAAACATGAAAAACAATAAGGTACTTTGCTCTTATATTCTAAAAAAGAATTGATCTCTGTTTCTCAAAAAAGAAAAATTCTATTATGTAGAAATAATAATATTCATAACATTTAAATATCTAAACATTAAAATTATATTGCAATTTAAAATAAAGAGTTGAACTTAATTCAAATAAAACCACTATAATAGAATATAACTTTAGGTTCATAAAAAGAACACCAGTACTTTTGGTTTTTTAAAACAAAAATAAAATTTCAAAATATATTTATACATATATTGTTGATATTATATATTTAATTACTTCGTTCATCATTTTCATTTTGAATATTTCAAAACTGAACAAATTTTTGAATCGTACCTGTTCTTATTATAAATGCATCATTTTAAGTAAATCAAAATTACTTATTTTAAGAACAACTTACTCTTAATCATTTCTTATAGCACTTAAATTTTTTCTACTTTATTCATATATAGAATAAACTGTAAATTAAATATTCAAAATAAAATAAGAACAAAATTTAATAATAAAAAATAAAAAAATAAAAAATAAAAAAATAATTAATTAATTAATTAATATAGCAAAACACAACTACCAATTTTATGAACATGATACTTCATATGTATCATACCTTGATAAAATCAAAAATATTACGTATGAATGAAACTATTAAATTGCACATTTCAATATTCAAGAGAAAAAATAAGAACATTTCATTCGAATTTTAACACAATGTATGCATATATTAAAGAAAACTCGTTTCTGTTAGCGAGAAAAATATTCACAACTTCAAAATATTATTTAAATAATAAATATTTAATCGCTTACCTTAATTAACTTGAACTAGAATTAAAATTATTATTATCATTTGACACATTTGCTATAAACCAATAGGAGAGTACTGAAATTTACTTGCCAACAGAATGTCAACGAAAACACTTTTTGCTTGAAGATGTGCCGGATAAATTCAACTTTATCCATAGAAGACTGTTAAAACACGATTATTTCTCCTTATAATGTGATATGGTATGCCGGCCGGCCTAAAATATTTTCAAAATTAATACGCAAGTATTCACAGATCTAGAAGTTTGCGGATCAACCTTTACGAAAACACGAGCACGAAAGCAACAACGAAAACACAGAATATCGAAGATAGCACTTTTTCCACGCGATAAACACTTTCCTAGATGAAAACACATTTTCCGAACTTCATGAAACACCTTGTATGAATTATTTTCTTTAAATAAATAACCACTGTCTTGGATGAATAGAACGTCACTCTCTCCGCAAACGTAAAACAAAACGCATTTCGCGAGCAGGAACCTTAGAAAGGACTAAAATACCATTTCGAGCACTTTTGACAGGGCCCGACTTAGACTACCTGGAGCCCCGGGGCAAGCCTATTCTGGGGGGCCCCCTTGCAGTGGCATAAGAGGTGTTTAGGTTGCAGAATTTCTACATTTGCCTGTAGGGGGGCCTCTTCCAGAAGGGGGGCCCAGGGCATTTGCCCCGTATGCCCTGCCGTAAGTCAGGGCCTGCTTTTGGAATGCACACAACTTTATTGAAAAGCTTATCTCGGGTTGATTTCGGGTTATTTTTGAGTTGATCTCGGGCCCCTAAGCGAGGCCGCCACTTTTGTATTGCTGGCTAACTAGTAGCGCACTTAATGTAATCACAAAACTAATTATTCTTTGTTTTTCCATAAAAACAGTTTAATTTTAGGCGTCGAATACACTCCGATGAAGACTCTGCATCTATTTTAGCACATGACAAAGTTTAATGAAGACACAGACATAATATATATACTATACAAAAATTACAATTTTACTTTTGAACATTTAAAAAAGAATAATCACGCAGACGACAATTCAGCGAAACTTTTGGTAGAAAAAAAAAAACAGTTACTGATTGCAGTTACCTTTTTTCTTTTTCCTAAATTTCATTGGGTGCGAGGTCATGTGGGTTTGATGACGCAACTGTCGCACATGTATTACAGAATAGTTTTCCCTTAATTTATCGTAATAAAATATTGCAGAACAATATTCTAAAAATAAAGTGTTGCGAGTTAAAGGCGAGAATGAAAGTGCTTCAGAATAAATTAAAATGTTGGCATCTATGTTTTTATATCACTATATCGCTTACTTGAATGAAACCTATCTTTTACATTAAAAATTACAGTGAGTGTTACACATGCTTTTTCTTTTCCTCTCTCCCCACCATATCCAGAGCCTAATTAAGGGGGAAGCACACATTATTTATACTTACACCGTTATCTTTTAACAAATACTTTTCTCCTATAATAAACACAAAATTTTCATTAATTTTTTTTTTTTTAAGAATTCTGGTGTCTAATAACGGTGAGTAAATTGGATTGTTTTATACCGTTAATTTTTTATAAAAAATATTTCCTCGTCAAAGCGTGGAATTTCTATGACATGAAGTAAAAAATAATTGTAAAAATATTCC
The DNA here is from genome assembly GCA_963930645.1 of Salticus scenicus. Lineage (NCBI taxonomy): Eukaryota > Metazoa > Arthropoda > Arachnida > Araneae > Salticidae > Salticus > Salticus scenicus. The sequence goes on from OZ005659.1 coordinate 187,388,305, forward strand.
GGTGAGAGCGGAGATAATGTGTGCTTCCCGCTTAATCAGGCTCTGACCATAACTAACACTAATTGTAATTATTTATAAACAGTAAGTGGCAATTATACTATATTTCATTAAATTGGTAACATTGTGATGTAAATCTGTCTTTTTTTCTGTCCCTATACCCCCAACAGCTTAGATATATATGAGTATTACTGTTTTCTTTTTTTTTCTTTTTTCTTTTTTTTTTTAATTAACAGACATTTATAGGAAGTTTCATTAAAATAAGTAGCAATTTAGTTTTTAAAAATTTATTTAATTTCCACTCCCATCCCCAAACCCCTAAGTTTTATGTAGCACACACTGTGATTTTCATAAAGAGTAAGCGCTATCATTAAAATTGGTAACATGGTGACACAAAAAAAAAAAAATTAATTGCTCTCTGCACACCACCCCATATATATGTGACACTTACAGTAATTTTTCATAAGCAGTAAATGATTGATATACAAAGTTTCATGAAAATCGGTAAGAGAGTGATATAAACACAATTATGTTCTTTCAATCTACTAATAAAACGCATAATCGATCAAAAATCATTCTCAACAACTTTTATCAATAAGTGGAAGAAACACATGGTAATATTCATGTCTGTACCGGATTGTTTTATTTATTTACTTTTTTTTTTATGTACCGCACTTATTAAACTAAAATTTAATTCAAACAAAAACAAAAACCTACTAAATTAACATTTAGAAATTAACACTCAGAGATTATTTACACATTTCGTGTCCCCTGTTCATGGTGTTCTATGATCTACAAATATATTAGTGTTTTAAATATAGTTCAGTTTGAAAATTCATATTTCAATTAAAAAAAAAAAAAAAAAAAAACCTCCATTTAAACAATTCACGCTTATATTTAGTACATAATATATAACATTTATATATAGACTATAATAACCAAAATTTATTAAACTCAAAAGCGCGTATTACAACTAATAACGTACTTCGAAAAAATATCGCTAAGAGATAATACTTCTAACACAATACTGTAACCAAAATCCTTTGTATGTCTCTGTTAAAAATAAATGAATAAATATATAAAAACTACAATAAATGATAATTATTTTATATGAAATAGTGCAAAATAATTCAAATATTATTCAAACTGTTTTCCAGAGAGAATTATGTTATGAAACTCTTTTGAGGCTCTGTAAACGTATAATAATTGATTTGCACCCCATATTCCACATAATTCAGGTACACTTCATTGATGCATATCAGTTTTATGCTGGAAATGGCAGAACGCCATTAAAATGCACTTCATTTTTACTTTCCGAACACTATAGTGAGGAAAGTATTGTAATCATGTCAAAAATCCGAATTTGAGATTTTGATGTTTCTATACGTTTCGAGGTCCAACGAGTCCGTTTTCACTATTTTTACGATGATGTATGTATGTGTGTGTGTATGTATGTGTGTATGTATGTGTGTATGTATGTGTGTATGTATGTGTGTATGTCTGTGAGTGAACACGCTAGCGTCTAAACGCTTTGTTCGAATAAGCTGAAAGTTTGTACATATATTGTAAGTCACCATAGTACGAACCCTATAGATTTTGGTGAATCTAGCACTTATAGTTTTTTTACAGGGACACAAAGAAAAATTCTTTATCATTATGGCCAAGGGACCAAAATCTTAAAAGTGCGATAGCAGCTAAACGCCTTATTCAATTGAGCAAAAACTTTATACCCATATTATAGGTCACAGATACTCAATCTGCATAGATTTTGGAGAATCTAGCACTTATAGTTTTTTTTACAGGGACACAAAGAAAAATTCTTTGCCAAATTTTTAAAAGTGTGATAGCGTCTAAACGCCTTATTAATCTGAACAAAGAATTTGTACAGATGTTATAGGTCACATTTGAACCAACTGCATAGATTTTGGTGAATCTAGCACTTACAGTTTTTTTACAGGGACACAAAGAAAAATTCTTTATCATTATGGCCTATGAGACCAAATTTTTAAAAGTGCAATAGCATCTAAACGCCTTATTCAATTGAGCTGAAAATTTGTATGAATATTATAAATCACTGTTGCACTAACTATAAGCATTTTGGTGAATTGTGGCCACCACGAGACTTTCTTCTATATTTTCCTATACAAATTCACTCAGTAACAATAATTAAAAAAAAAAAAAAAAAAAAAAAAAAATGGGACTTTGACAAAATTGTGGGTAAAATGTGAAACTTTACCCACAGTTTGTCAGAATTTATAGATTTTTTCAGGGAGACAACGAAAAATTCTTTATCATTATGATCTAAGGGCTCAAAGTTCAGTAGCGTTAAATAAAACCTCGTGTGATATATGGAGAAAAATACTCAAACACTCTGTTATGGTTTTCTCTCTTTTGTTTGTTTAGCAACTCCTCTTTCTTTATTTTATCTACAAAACTGTTAGTTACTCAATGTTCGGAATGTCGAGTGGAGTCACTCCAGATTTTTTATTCTATTTTTCGTAATGAAACAATATTTTGGCTCTGTTTGTTAATAAATTACAAATAAATGCTATATGTTACGTTTTAAATAGGGATCACTATGTAGGAATAGGCAATGACGTAACAAAATTAGAGCAATCCGACTATATATATGACTGCTAGAGCACGGCCAGATGGCTAAACAAGAAAGGCCCTTAACACTTTTATCTTATTTGAAAGTATTAGAAAAACTCTTATGTTGTCAAATGCCTTTAAAAAATGCCATTAGTGAGATGCCATGAAGTTTTCAGTATTTTCCGTAGTAAATTCAATGGAAAAATGGAAAAACTCATTGTATTTCACGATTCAAACCAATAAATCAAATCCAAACAGAATCGGAGGGGGGGGGGTGAGGAAATCCAATGTAACATCATGGGATAAGGACGCTTTCCTATGTGGGGTGACATTATTCTCCCTTTCGGGTGCCATCCTTTCATGCCCTGAGCACCTTGGAGTAGGGGTACCATTATTCCAAATACTGGTGCCATCCTTCACCCTTTAAGACGTCCTAAATTAGAGATTACCTTTTTTCTTATCCGTTTTAAGGTTGGTGCACCCCTATAGGTGTCACCAGTGAGACAGGTGTTTCACCCCAGAGGGTGCCGTGTGTCACCTGTAGTTTTAACAGTGTAGATTAATTTGCAGTTAGAAAGACTATATATAACACACACGTCCCCAGTCTTTTTCAATTCCTAACTGTTCCACTGCTCCGAACTGCTCACCTCTTCCCAGAAATTCCACTGTTTTCAAGTTCTGAGCTGCTCCGAACGTCTGCTCCCAACAATCTGCTTATTCCTAAATGTTTAGATGCTTTGAACATTACCAACTTGTTCCCGCAAAGTAAGATTTGCTTTCGGAACAATTTTTAAATAAACAGATTTTCTATCACCGTATCACCAGTGAAGTGATAATCATTTTTTTTTTCTGGAGCTCCATAGTTTATAAAAATGACAACCTATTTGTTTCGTAACCTTCGCCTTTAGCTTAAAACAAACATGTGAAACCATCGTATGTAAGTAGGAAATAAACATTGTTTGATGGATTGTTAAAGTAAACATTTCATTTTGGAGAAAGTAAACAGTTAATTTTGACGAAATTGATGAGTTCCTTCTGTTTTTGCCAGAAGCTGCTCTGATGAATTTTTCCTCATTCTTTTACACACCCCTAGTTTCGAGCTCTAGCATTTAACTATGCTTAGTTAAAGCTTTGTACTTATTAATATAATTTTCCAACATGTAAAATTTAGATATTGTTTGGAAATTTTCGTCATCTATTACGAATTTTTTCTTTTATTTATTAATAAATATTTCTTTTTCAATAACTCTTTTTGAATATTTAGAAAAATGAAGTTTTGTGAGATTCGATTTTTTTTCTGTAATTCTTATAGCAAACGATTATTTACAGAAAAGCCAGGTTTCTGATGCTTGTATCTTCAAGAAGAAGTTTTGCTTATTTTATTTTTTATATTTATTGTACTTCTTTATTATATTCAAACGATTAATTAAGTTAAATATTATCATATGAATTTATTAACGCGCTGAGGAAGAAAGAAAAAGGAAAAACATATCTCTTTTAAAATTAACCCAGAGTGACTATGTTTATATGCGCTCTATATGATTACCTTTAATTTTACCTCTACTTTCTGTATACGAAAAGGGCACGTGACGTCACTCGCAGTCAAATTATGGGTAAAGTGGCGAACCATTGGTACAGTCGGCTGCAAAATTATTCGAGCACTAGCCAATAATTCCTATATTTAAAAAGTACACTTAAGACTGTTTTGCTAAGTAAATCCTTGTCGAATCATGCTCTTAGACTGATTAAGAACATGACTTGACAAGGATTTATTTAACAAAGCTGTATTAAGTGTACTTTTTTTTGGCAAGGATTATTGCTAGTGCTCGAATAATTTTGCAGCCGACTGTATTTCCACAGATAGAGGTTAATCTTTTGCTACCCGAGAATGAAAAAGATTGATTGACGGAGCGTTTGTTTGTAAACATGCCCTTTCCTTTTGCTATAAGGTAACAACAACCAGTAGAAAAAGAACTTTTCATTTTTATACCAATGAGATTACTCACTTTATACGGTCTGTACCAAAAAACACGTTTTTAATTTCAACCAGAATCCGCACTCTTGCGTAGTTTAGCAGACATCTGGACAAAATCATCAAACCTACAATTTAATGCGAGTTTATTACGTGATCGTGATTGAACTGGATCATCTATTTCGAACCGCGCTGCACAACCTATTCCATTCAATGCTTTAAAATTTACGAATAAATAATCTGGTGTAGCTTATTTAAATTTTCCGGAATACCAAAAATGTTCTATTCATATATGTCAGCATTTTAACACTTTCGCGTTCGCTGACGTAGATTCACGCCATTTGTAAATTTGTAACTCCACAAGTGAGCGTTTCTTTTGCAATTTGTATGTTATTTATTTCTTAAAAATATACCCAATATTCATATTTGTACAATCAATATACAATGGATATAAATACTTTGATTAGAGAGAGTAATATTATAATGTATATCCATTTGTAATATAAATGTGAATTCAGTAAATTTTGTTCTGAAATATAGAATAACAACGCCCTCAGGTGGACCTTGCTATCAAAAATACAAAAAAAGTGCGGTCACTAGTGTGTTAATTTTATAATGAGCATTTTTATCCCCGCCTTTTTTCGCACCACTTTTTTAATAAAATAATTTCTTCAATATGGAACTAAAAAAAAAAAAAAGTAAAAGTTACTCTTAAATTGAAAGTCTTAGGAAATAAAGGCGGGGATAAAAATGCTCCGGAATAAATTAAAATGTTGTCAATTCTGTTTTTACGTAAGGTTGTGCATTGCAGATAATATACTGAAATATAGGGAATTCTTCCTTAGTAGAAAAAAAGGCGCATTTTTAAGCAATTTTCTAAATCATTGCGGATTTTTAACGAAAGGTTTTGCTTATTTGTTTTTTTCTTACGTACTCGTTTCGAATATGTGCACTTTGAGCGTTTACCGCTTCGATTACAGAGGATTCAATTGATTTAAACTTATATGCCAAAAAGTATTTCACTTATTTACAATAATAAGTAAATAAATAAGAGAACAATATCAATTATAAATGCATAATCAAATTCCCTAAAGACAAGTTTATAACATAAAACAATCCCAATATTAGAGATTAAAATTACTCATTCGTTTGCATGTAATTGACTAACTAAATTTAAGGTGTCAAGTACCTTTGACAGAGAAAAATAAAAAAAATAAATGGTTCATTAACATTAAATGTCTCATAATTATAAGCATAATTTTGCGGAACAAAATGATATATTATTTTAAAAAAATAATAATAATAATATCAATAATTCACAAAAAGGAAGCTTTCCAGTGAAGTTAATTTTCTTCACTTTAATTATAAGGCATTTTTCTACGTGCACATTTTTTTTTTTAACGTTTTTATGGAGTATGATTTTCATGTAGTCCTACATACATAGCCCATCATTTCATGCCCTGAGCACCTTGGAGTAGGGGGTACCATTATTCCAATTTGTGGTGCCATCTTTCACCATTTAAGACATCCTGAATTAGAGATTGCCTTTTTTTTTTATCATTTTTAAGGATGGTGTAACCCTATAGGTGTCACCAGTGAGACAAGTGTTTCACCCCAGAGGGTGCCATGTGTCACCTGTAGTTTTAACAGTGTAGATTAATTTGCTGTTAAAAAGACTATACCGGGTGATTCAAAATAGATGTTACAGCGATTATCTCGTAAACAAAGAAAGATAGAAACAAACTTCTAATTACTAAATTGGTGCAAATTAAGAGTAGATTTCAGATATGGCATTCTTTTGTACAAGGGGCTGTATACATATTAAATACAAAATTTAATTTTTATACCGCCCCTCCTATCATATAAATTATATTTAGAAAAATATTCTCCTCGTTCTAGCAATAAAAAAAAAAAAAAAAAAAAAATCATCTCTCTAAGTCAAAATCTCGCTGAGTTATAGCGATTTGAAAATTCTAGCATTTTTCGCCAAGTCTTAAGGGGTTGTATCAAAAGTGAGAAATTGTAATTACTATTGTTTTTGTAATATGACACACGTTGATCAGCGTTTCGTGGGGGGGGGAATAAATCATTCAGGGAAAGACGGCTATTTTAACCTGTAATGTCTCTCTTTCTCCTAGTGAATACACAAGAGAATACTCACGGATAATTTAACAAATAAAAATTATGAATAATTTATATACTAAAAGGGAATTTTCAAATTCATTTTTTTTTCTTTTTCTATATACATTCTTTTACTCATATACAAGGTGTAGAGAAAGAATTGTTTTTGAGTCAAATTTCCGAAAATTAGTTTTTGTTATATTAGCACATTTTCAGATCCTCTGATTTCAAAAATCATGTTTTTAGCGGTTGGTCTCTCTCTCTCTCTCTCTCTCTCTCTCTCTCTCTCTCTCTCCTTGTGTAAGTGTGTCTGTGTAATATTAGAATATCTCAAGAACAAATAGTAGCAGAAAATCTAAATTCGATATTCTAAATCCGTATCATATTACGGTGCTACCCTAAAGTATACGTTACGATCAGACAATTGTTGTTAACAGGGTCATCTAAAAGAATTCAAATAAATTACGTCTGTGAGCGAAATTTCTCATATGTACAGTGTGACATGTATAGACTGCCCTAAACAAAATGAAAAGGACAAATTTTTTATACGCATAAAAGCATGTTTTATGTAGATTGTGGTATAGCAACCATTCATCATTCATTTACAGGGTTACCCAGAGTATTTCGATATATTGGAGCTATATTTGGGAATTGCTGGAAGTGTATTTCATTTTGTGTTACCCATTTTACATATAACACTAAATTTACGTATACAAAGTCATGTGTATATAGTTTATAGACAATATACAGGGCTACATAAAATTAAGGTAAATTTTTTTTATTATTATTATTAAATGTAATTGATGTAAGCGTTAGCTGCATTTTTTTTTTTTTTTTTTTTTTTTTTTTTTTTTTTTTTTTTTTTGAAGAACACTGCTGACACAGAACGGAAAATTAGATTCTCATACCCATACTGTAAACAAAGTAGCTTTTGGAGAGCACTTTTTTTCTGTATAATATCACATTTTAAGGCCTCCTGAATACGAAAGATAAACTTTTATTCGTTGATCTGTATATATATGAATTATTAGCCTAATTTAACAACAAATACTCTGATGTGCCACTCACATGACTTTCTCTTACCCTGAAATTTAATACCTTAAATACAGGTTGGAAATTAAGAGGTAACATAAAGTGTACTGTTATGTAAACCTATGTTAAAATAATTCAAATTAGGCTTCGAAAGAGTTTTATATGATAATTAGTTCTGTGTGAATGGGGATCTCCTGAAATTATTCGACTCAGGCAATAATCAAACTTTAAAAAACTTGACTTTGGTAATAAGGAAGCCTCAAAACGTGTAAATACACAAAACACAAGCGTTGCATATTTAGCTTAAAAACATCCATTATTTATCATATGTCTATGAGGAATTCATTTCCATTCCTGAGCAGCTTTCCTGGACATGGTAAAATATCATAGTAAAGCACTTTCACTAGCAATAAAAAAGAATATTATAGCTTAAGTATTTGCAACCCTGTATATCTTTTGAAGAATATGTACAAACCACAAAGTGCACCTAAATATAAACCTATAGTAATAATATACGGCGCAACCTAAAATGCACTCCCATCAATTTTCAGCTATTGTCTCATATAATCTAGTTATTTTGTGTAGCCCTGTAAATGAACTGAGAATAATTTCCCTCCATATTCTACATGAGGCATGTTTTTATGCATATAAAAAATATATATTCATTTCATTTGGTTTAGTGCAGTCTATAGGTGTTAAACTCTACTTACCTGCAATTTTCACCCATAGACGTAATGTATTTGAATATTCTTGAGTGTCCCTGTACACGAACCATTTGCATTGAAAAGCTTAGTGTAGCATCCCTATATGATACATATTTAAAACACCAAGTTTGGAATATCTGCTGCTATTTGTTCTTGAGGTATGCTGATAACAGACACACACACACAGAGACAAACCGCTAAAAACACGATTTTCTTATTCAGGGGACCTCAAAACGTGTAACTATAACAAAAACACACTTTCGAAAATTCAGCCCCAAAACAATACTTTCTCTACCTTATGGGTATGAGAAAGTAATAACTACAGGAAATGCGAATTTGATACTTTGGATTCCATATCTAGTTGCCACTTGAAAAGTTGATCAAGGTTTGCAAGTTTTAAGGAAATTGATAACAGACTTGATTTATGTTTTGATAAGTATAGGCACTATAATTAAACAGGGGTTGAGAAGGGCGTAACCCCCTTGGCATAGAATTATACATCTATACCATATTATATTCTATACAAAACATTATTTTAGAATATTAACAATAAATATGAATTTCCTTATGATTTTCACAGTATAAAGTTATTTAAATGTAACTTATAAGAATATCTGTCCCAAAACGCAATACATTGGCATTTTTTGTGCGTTCCTGTACATAAACCAATTGTAGAGAATTAATTAATGTCATTTTAAATAGGTAATATCATATAGTAAACCTGAATAACATATGTCATTTCTCAAAATATTTATAGACGCTGGGGACGGGCAGACGGACAGATGGACAGTCAGACAAAAAAAAAAAAAAAAAAAAAAAAAAAAAAAATGCAAATTGAAATCTTATTCACAGTTAAAAATTGTTAGGAAATGTTTAATGTAAACGAAAATGCAATCCCAGCAAATGTTCAATAATAACCCTTAACGTAACTGAATATTTTTGTGTGCCCTGTAAATCTAATGCTAATCGTACTGTACAGTATTGAAAGCACCGTTTTGTGCATATGAATAACGTATTTCAACTTCATTAAGATTTATGCAAAGTAATTAAATTTTGGTTTATAGAAATATCTTCACATAGAACGCAATGCTTTGGAATACTTTCGGGTGTCCCTGTATACAAACCAGTGATGGCGTTTACTCCATTTTCTATAGAAAATATCCGATAGAAAACTATAATAATGTATTTCAGTTTTACTAATATATGCATAAATTAAAGGTATTAAAATATGGTTTATAAAAATACCTGTCATAGAACACAATGCCTTGGAATACTTTCGGGTGTCCCTGTGCACAAGCTAGCAGAGGTATTCACTCCATTTTCTATAAAAAAAATCCGATCGTGAACTCAAATAACATATATCAGTTTCAGGGAATTCTATGAATATTCACGGGAGTTAGAGCGCGGACACACAGAAAGACGGATGGATAGACAGACAAATCGGAGTCATTAACATTTTCCAATCTTGCTGGAATTGTTAAAGAGCCGAAGTCATTAAATTTTCCAACCATGATGGAAAGTGGTAAAAATAAAGCACGAAAATTTTACACGGTTTTGCTAGTCTTTTAATTTTTTCCCTCTCTTAACGTGTTTTAATTTGCAGGTGACCCCCCTAAGAAATTTAAGTATTAAATTTTTTAACAATACGAAATAATGTAAATTTGCATTAAGTTTTTAAAACTGTTGATTTCATGCGTTTGAACGATTTTAGTTGCTGTTTTAAAACGAAGGATTTTTTTTAATTTTTTCTCATCTCATAGATAACCCCCTAAAGTGAGCTCGTTGGCGTTGCAAAATAGATGCCAAAATTGAAAAAAAAGTGGTGTAAGTCATCATTTTCAAATTGCAATATCTCAGCGAAATTTTGACTTAGAGAGATGATTTTTTTTTTATTTTGATTGTTACAGCGAGGAAAATATTTTTCTAAATATAAGTCACATGATAGGAGGGGCCGTATAAAAATTAAATTTCGTATTTAATATGTATACAGCCCCTTGTACAAAATAAATTCCATATCTGAAATCTACTCTTAATTTGCTCTAATTTTGTAACTGGAAGTTTGTTTCTATTTTTCTTAGTTTACGAGATAATCGCTGTAACATCTATTTTGAATCACCCGGTATATAACACACACGTCGCCAATCTTTTTCTATTCCTAACACTGTTCCACTGCTCTGAACTGCTCATCCCTTCCCAGAAATTCCACTGCTTCGAGGTTCTGAGTTGCTCCGAACATCTGCACCCAACAATCTGCCTATTCATAAATGTTCAGATGCTTTGAACATTACCAACTTGTTCCGCAAAGTAAGATTTGCTTTCTGAACAATTTTTAAATAAGCAGATTTTCTATCACCGTATCACCAATCAAGTGATAGTCTTTTTTTTTTTTTGGAGCTCCATAGTTTATAAAAATGACAACCTATTTGTCTCGTAACCTTCGCCTTTAGCTTAAAAGAAACATGTGAAGCCATCGTATGTAAGTAGGAAATAAACATTGTTTGTTGGATTGTGAAAGTAAACATTTCATTTTGGAGAAAGTGAACAATTAATTTTGTCGAAATTGATGAGTTCCTTCTGTTTTTGCCAGAAACGCTCTGATGAATTTTTCCTCATTCTTTTACCCACCTCTAGTTTTCGAGTTCTAGAATTTAACTATGCTTAGTTAAAGCTTTGTACTTACTAATATAATTTTCCAACATGTACAATTTAGATATTGTTTGGAAATTTTCGTCATCTATTGAGAATTTTTTCTTTTATTTCTTAATAAATATTTATTTTTCAATAACTTTTTTTTTAATATTTAGGAAAATGAAGTTTTGTGAGATTCGATTTTTTTTTTTCTGTAATTCCTATAGCAAACGATTATTTACAGAAAAGCCAGGTTTCTGATGCTTTTATCTTCAAGAAGAATTTTTGCTTATTTTATTTTTTATATTTTATCATACTTCTGTATTATATTCAAACGATTAATTAAGTTAAATATTATCATATGAATTTATTAACACGCTGTGGAAGAAGAAAAAAAGAAAAACATATCTGTTTTAAAATTAACCCAGAGTGACTATGTTTATTTGTGTTCAATATGATTACCTTTAATTTTACCTCTACTTTCTTTATACGGAAAGGGCACTTGACGTCACTCGCAGTCAAATTATGGGTAAAGTGGCGAACCAATGGTATTTCCACCAATAGAGGTTGATCTTTTGCTACCCGAGAATGAAAAAGATTGATTGACGGAGCGTTTGTTTGTAAACATGCCCTTCCCTTATGCGATAAGGTAACAACAACCAGTAGAAAAAGAACTTTTCATTTTTATACCAATGAGATTACTCACTTCATACAGTCTGAACCAAAAATCCCGTTTTTAATTCCAACCAGAATCCACACTCTTGCGTAGTTTAGCACATATCTGGACAAAATCATCAAACCTACAATTTAATGCGAGTTTGTTACGTGTTTGAACTGGATCACCTATTTCGAACCGCGCTGCACAACCTATTCCATTCAATGCTTTAAAATTTACGAACAAACAATCTGGTGTAGCTTATTTAAATTATCCGGAATAAACAAAAAAGTTCTTTTCATAGTTGTCACCATTTTAACACTTTTGCGACCGCTGATGCAGATTCACGCCATTTGTAAATTTGTAACTCAACAAGTGAGCATTTCTTTTGCAATTTGTATGTTATTTATTTCTTAAAAATATACCCAATATTCATATTTGTAGAATCAATATACGATGGATATAAATACTTTGATTAGAGAGAGTATGATTATAATGTATGTCCATTTGTAAAATAAATGTGAATTTAGTAAATTTTGTTCTGAAATATGGAAGAATAACGCCCTCAGGTGGACCTTGCTATCAAAAAGACAAAAAATGTGCAGTCGCGAAAATGTTACTTTATCCCCGCTGAGTATTTTTATCCCCCCTTTTTTTCGCACCAATTTTAATAGATCAGTTTTTGCAATATGTAACTAAAAAAAAAAGTAAAAATTACTATTAAAGTGAAAGTATTAAGAAATAAAGGCGGGGATAAAAATGCTCCGGAATAAATTAAAATGTTGCCAATTCTGTTTTTACCTGGGGCAGTGCGTTACAGATAATATACTGAAATACAGAGAATTCTTCTTTAGTAGAAAAAAGGCGCATTTTTACGCAATTTTTTAAATCATTGCGTATTTTTAAAGAAAGATTTTGCTTATTTGTTTTTTCTTTTACGTACTCGTTTCGAATATGCGCACCTTGAGTGTTTACCGCTTCGATTACAGAGGATTCAATTGACTTAAACACATATGCCTAAAAGTATTTAGCTTATTTACAATACAAAGTAAATAAACAAGAGAACAATAGTAATTATAAATGCATACTGAAATTCCCTAAAGACAAGTTTATAACGTAAAACAAGTCCAGTATTAGCGATTAAAATTACTGATTCGTTTGCATGTAATTGACTAACTAAATTTAAGGTGTCAAGTACCTTTGACAGAGAAAAATAATAAAAATAAATGTCTCATTAACATTAAAAGTTTTATAATTATAAGCATAATTTTTTCGAACAAAATGATATATTATTTTAAATAATAATATTAATATTAATATCAATAATTCACAAAAAGAAGCCTTCCAGCAAAATTAATTTTCTTCAATTTAATTATAAGGCATTTTTCTACGTGCACAGTTTTTTTTTTTTTTTTTTTTAATGTTTTTATGGAGTTTGATTTTCATGTAGTCCTATGCACATAGGTGACATCGACAAAAAATCAGATCTGATATTTTTTAAAAAATAAATAAAATAAAATTACAAGCTTTTAAAGTAATTATTTTTCGTGTTATTGCATAGATGCCAACATATTTATTTTAGCCACGTCTTTTTTATGTATCGCTTATTTTTAGAGATATGTTTTATCATTTTTTTTTTTTTTTTTTATCGAATTTATGTATTGAACAAAATTTTTCTATAAATAAATAAAGTGGGGCGAAATAAGGCGGTGCTAAAAAATATTCTGGAATAAATTAAAGTACCGTTATCGATTGGTGTTATTGTATAGCCGTGAATATCCTAATTAATAATACATAGAATTGTTAGTACGAACTTTTTTTTTTTTTTATGTAACACCAGTCTTTTTTAGAATTTTTTCTTCTTTTATCATCGTAAATACAGTGAAGGGAATTAATGTAAACATTAAGTGACTTGGAAAAAAGGGCGGTTACTAATAATGCTCCAAATTAAAAAACTCTTACATATTGCTAACTTTTTATTTATTCCCAAGCATTTTTAGTCTCGCCATTAATTCACATAACTTTATTTATAAAATATTTTTCTCTGCTATATAACTACGATAAAATTATAAAAAAATACTCGTAAGAAAAAAGTGGTATGAAATAAAGCGGCGCTAAAAATGGTCTGGAATAAATTAAAATTTTATCATCTCTGCTGACGTATGTTCCAACATGTGCATTTGTTTAGTATTCTACTTCTCAGTTAAAAAAAAAAAAAAAAAAAAAAAAAAAAAAACATCAAGTTAAATCGCAGAAAATTGCTAAAAATATTCTTTAAATTTCTAATAAATATTCCCGGTAGCAAAAAACGTAGACGTTGGCAGATATGGACTTATGAATCATGAGACATGGCCGTGTCTCCGTGACCCAGCAAAGCTCAAACGAAGCTTACATGCGACACTATATATGCAGCTAATTTAACAACAAAGAAATTTCGAAACGCCGGCATTTAACCCTTTGCGGCGCAGGGTAATTCCGATCATTTAAATTACACTGCCATAGGAATTTACAAACAAAATTAAAATAAAAGACATTTTAAAGTTTCAGGTTATAAAAAAGGGCCTGTCCTGCTGTGTTATAAATGTAAATTTTTGCTAAAAAAATTCCGGGATGATTTATTGCACGTAAGAATTTAAATTAGTTGTTCCATCAGCCGGAACACTGCGACTGAAATGGTTAATGCCTCAGTAAATAGGAGATATTTTGATCTGATGTTTCCAGAAAAAAACTTTTATCTTCTGCCTGATGCTATCCTGAAAGTTTCACACTTCAACATTCTATATATGTTGAGATATGGAATTGCAATTTAAGACTTCAAAGGAAAAATTGTAAAGGTGTAACTTTTTTTTCTGGATAACGGCTCGGAGAAATTTTATGAAATTGATATATGATATTAGTTTCTTTTGTCTAAGAAGCATGACATACCCCGTTTTACCCCAATTTTTTTTTTTTTTTTTTTATATATATTTCACTTTAAAATAGAACTATATTACCTCGCGGATTACACTCTTTTCTTTCGCATCGCTGAAAAGAAAAGAATGTTATCCGGTTTGGAATGTTCGCGGACTCATACAGACATGTAAGTTTGTTTTTGACACTAACTGCGGAAAAATGGAGCCAAATAACCTATCTGAGATTGAATATTCCAGTCAAACACGCAGTCAAATATATCACTTTCATTAAGTTTATATTATGTACTGAAATGTATTTTTTTGAATGAACTATTTTATCTTTTGCGTCACGTCATCCAAAACTACAATTAAAATTTCGCAAACTTTTTTTTTTCCAGCACATTATCTATTTGCATGCGTTTTCAATTAATTTGGATAAGATGGCACAAAATAAACATTTCTATAAATTTTACTTTCAGTTTTGGAGAACGTGAATCAAAAGATAAAATAATTTATTGAAATAAATACATTTCAGTACATAACATAAACCTAATGAAAGTGATATTATTGACTGCTTATTTCAAAATTAAAAGCAATATTTCAAGGTGCAAATATACTTTAATATGCAAAACAAAATAATTGCAATGGAATTTAAAAAGGAATCATTTAGCGTAACATCACTGTGTTGCTAGAATTTCATATCATTTCTTTTAAAACACATATTTTGATACTATAAGATATATGAATGAAAAGGTATCGGTGCGTAAATGTTATATATTATTTTATTTTCAAAATAACGTTTACACTGTAAAAATAAATAGAAGAAAAAAGCAAATTAAAATAAAAATATCTCTGTATTTTTTAATTAATAGTGAAGCGTCACTGAAAATTTGATATCATTATTTTTAAGACTCGTATTTCTTAATCTTATAGCCATAAAGTACAGAGCTGAGTCACAAACTTTTAACCCGTTAAGGGTTTTTTGTATTGATATTTTTTACAGTGTTTTTTTTCAGTCACCATGTAATGAAATGTATCATTTTTTCTGAGGTACCAGACCCTTTAAATTTTTTAATTAAATAAGAATTTCATTAGTTGCTAAAATTTTACTTATATATTCATCTGTGTACTATTTTATACTTCTGTTATATATTTCAGTGACTAATTGAGTTAAGTATTATTATATGAATATATTGGCACGCTCAGAAAAAAGAAATAAATAAATAAAAAGGCAAGTCTGTTTCAAACTTAAGACAGAGTTATTATTTTTATTTGCTCTGTACATGATTTCCTCTAACTTCCCTGCTACTTTATTTATGCAGTAATGTTCCAATTTTACATCTTTGAGCGTACTCATACATACGATCTGTACCACGAAGCACATTCAAATTTCGACAAGAAACCTCCTAAATAAGGAATCTGCGCAATTTTGCTCTAAATCATCGAAGCCGCAAAATGACATAAATCGGTTACGCGATGAAAATTGAGATTGGCTTTCCGAGGACACTAACAACCTGAGCTAGTCTTTTCAATACTTAAAAATTCACGAATAAATAATCTGGTGTAGCTTATTTAAATTTTTAGGGATAACAATGAAATTATTTTCATAGTTTTCAACATTTTAACACTTTCTCAACCGCTGACGTAGATTCACATCATTTGAAAATCTGTAACTCCACCAGTGGGCGCTTGTTTCTCATTTTGTATGTTATTTATTTCTTGTATATACACAATATTCATACATTTACAATGAATTGTACTATGGATTCAAATTTTTTGATTAGAAATATTTTGCTCATTCGTGTTTCCCTTGTTTACCCGTTTCGAATTTGCATGACTATCCTGAGCTCATAATATCTCCGTGATGGTTTGCCAAAATTTAATTAAAGTTAGCATATTTTACGTAGTGCCTGATTAATACCAGGAAACACATTAATTTCACTTACACCATTATTTTTTAACAAATACTTTCATGTTAAATTAACTGTTTTATTGCTAAGGCACTTTCAGAAACAGAACCTTAAAATTCTATCGGTTTTTCAGGCCTCAATAAACGTTTTTCCGGTGTAAATATTTAACATTAGCTTTCTATAAAATTCGAAATCCAATCATGCCTAACTGGAAAATCACGCCGTGCAGTAAAATTTAAAAAAAATCTAAGTAAGCAGCAGTCGAAATAGCATATATAAATGTGCATTATTATGCATAAATCCTTTACCCTCGATAGCTCTTTCTACAGAAATAAAATGTGAAACTTTTTAATGATCTATAAAAACACACCTAATTTTTGAAAACCATGCCTCACTGTAGTGTATGTAAAAGACAAATTTAAGTATCATTAAAGGATGAATAAAAACAAAAAAAAAAAACGTGTTTTACCAGTAATAGTTGTTCACATATAATGTTTTACGAAAATTTAAGAGCAGCGAAAAAATGCAAATTTAATATAGTTTTCCAAATGTACAATTCAGCGTAGTGAGGGGTGTGTATTTTGATAAGATTTTATCGAGACTCCGCCCATTCTTTTCTTTTTCCAACTTATTTCACAAATATAAGAACATATATTTTAAAAATGATGAAACGAGCGTCGTAATAATTTATGCGTCGAAAATCACATTAGATATTTCTCTTTCGAAAGAACTACATTTAATTGATATCAATGATCAGACTACTAACGTCGTCTTCTGTCGATATTTTTTGAGTACTTAAAAAAAAAAAAAAAAAAGTTATTAAATAAAAAAAAATCACTCATACAATTATCAGTTAATTTATTATTATTATTTTTTTTTCTTGTGTGTGTGTGTGTGTGTTTTACAAAGAAATAATGAAAGAAAAGAACTTTATAAAATAAATATATATATTTTTTTTCTTTCTGTAATATTAAATATAAAAGAAAAATAATGAAAAGATGATGTAAACAAGTGTATTTTCCTGCACAAAAGCCATGTAGCCTTTTTTTTTTTTTTTTTTTTTTTTTTTTACAGTGAGTGCAGATGGGGTTGTAACGCTTTATCTCACTCTGCTTGTTACTGCAGACCACACATTGATGTAAATTTCGTCACTTTCTTCATTATTTGCTTCCAATGTCTCCTCCTCCTTCGTACCATTATGCACCGAATCATCGTCCGAAATAATGTTGCGACGTAACATATGATAACCAACTGCTTCACATTATTTGGAAGTTCCGATTTTCTGATTGATTACTTGTAAGTAAAAATTAAATTAAAATTCCGGTGTAATCTGAATTGTATCTCTTGAAGCGCGATAGCGCTGCTTCGCAGCTTTCGAGACTAAACATTGCAGCGCTATCGCGCTGCTTAGCAGTCAAACGGTTAAACAAAAATTTCTCATCAAAGCAATAAGACAATTATTTAAGAAATATATTTGTGTCTAACGAAAGATAAATATATTCGATTGTTTTACATTGTTCATTATTTATGTAATAATTTATTAGTCTAATAATTTCTATGATATAAAGTTAAAAATTTTCGTAAAATAAGTCCGGAGAGCGAGTGTCCGGCCTTAACCAGGCTCTGCTTTTACGTGAAATACAAATATATGAAATGACGAGCAACTAACACATTAACATTAAAAGCTTTGTAAATATCTGCATAATTGCGTCAAACATATTGATATAGTATTTTAAATGTTTAAAAAAAAAAAAAAGAGTTAAGCATTCCAGCTAAAATTAGTTTACGCCATTTTAATTATAGGGTATTTTTACACTTGTGCACATTTTTTTATTTTTTTTAATTTCATATGGCGTGCCATTTCCATGTAATCGGGTACAAAAAGCTGACATCAACAAAAAATTAGTTATTTTTAACAAAAATAAAATAAAATAAAATAATATATAAATATAATAAGTAAATGAAAATAATAAATATTTAAACAAATGAAAATAATAAATATAATAAATGAATGAAATATAATAAATAAATAAATAATAAAATGCAGAATTACTCTGAGAATTGTAATAGATAGGAAAAATTTTTCGTAACACATCTTAAAAGTTACAAGTCTCAAAAGTAATTATTTTTTGTGTTATTGCGTAGATGTCAACATTTTAATTTATTCCGGAGTATTTTTAGCCCTGTCTTTTTTACATATCACATATCTGTTAGACATTTTTCTTTCTTTTTGTTTTTATGGAATTTATGTATTAAAGAAGATTTTTCTATAAATAAAGTAGTGTGAAAGAAGGCTGTGGCTAAAAAAGCACCGGAAAAAAATAAAATATTGCCATCTGTGGTGGTTATTGCATAGCCGCGAACAACCTAATTAATAATACATAGTGTTGTTAGTAACAGCCTTTTTTTTTTTATTTAACACATAATTGCTAACCTTTTTATTCATGTTATTGCATAGCTGCAAACATTCTAATAATTAATAATACTTAATACTGCTAGTAACCGCCTTTTTTTTTTTAGCACTATACTTTTCTTTTATTTAACACCATTATTCTTTTTACTGTTTTAGAGTACATTTTTCTTATTCAGTGCAAATACATTTGAACCGATTTGCTATAAAAGTTATGTAACGTGGACCTGCTAACTATGCTAATTTATCCGTAATGGTATTAAGCCCCGCCTTTTTTTCATACCAGAATAGTTGTAGAGCAATAGTGTGCTTATTTAATCATGAGAACATATTGCTGAATATTACTCTTTAACTATTCTGGTGTGAAAAAAAAGGCGGAGCTTATTGCCATTTCAAATAAACTAGCACAGTTAGCAAGTCTATGTAATGTGGTAAAAAGGGTAGGTACTAACAATACACCGGATTGAAAAAGATATGAATACATGTTTACTTATGTGGGTTTTTCTCACACCACTGTATCGCTGAAAAAAAAAGAAAAAAAAATCATGTAGTTTATTCACAGAAAACTGTTAAAAATGTTTAAAAATTTTCTAATCAAAGTTTCAGGTAGCAAAAAATAAAACATACAATTTGGCAGATATGAACTGTATTAGACCATGAATCAAAATTCTCTTAAATACTCAATGAAAAAAAAAAAAAAATAAAATAAAATAAAAAAGAAAGAAAGAGAGAGAAAAAATAAGTATAATGTCGCACATTTTTTATTTTTTTATTTATTTTTTATTTATTTTTATTTTTTTTTATTTTTTAATATTTTGCATATGAAAACTGGCTACAAATGCCTGCTTTCTTAAAAAATTCTATTAAAAATCGGACAGTTAATAAGAGACACGATACAGACGTTAATTAAAAAGTTATTAAATAAAACACGTTAGGAGGTTTAACTGTTGTTTTGCTGACGAAATCCTCTACAAATATAATTCTTAATTATATATATATAGTTACGAATATATAAATAATAGTAGTTATTTTTTATGTAATTTCATGCAAAGAGGATTAGTAAGGTTATAAAATATTAACTATGAGTTTTTCTAGCTTGTTCCGGCATTAAATTAGCTCATGAAAGAAAAAAAGAAAAATTAAAAAGCTTCACTGCGCCAGATAATGGCACTTGCAACTTTTTCCATCCTTGGCGACTTTTTTGCGATATTTTGTAGAGAAATATGTATTTAGGTGCATTGAAAAGAGATTCAACGGCATTTAAAAATATAATGATATAAAAGTCTGAATTTTACTTTAGTTTACATTATTAAATAAATGAAAAGGTTATAAACGTTCAAACAATATTCACCTATCAAGTCGATTTTTTTTTTGTATGAAAGGAACAGAATATTATGTATTCAAAATCAATTATTTAAAAGCAAGTTCAATATAAGTTATTTGTATATATATTGAAAATAGTTATATAATACGAATATTTTTATTTTCAGCTTTATATAGCATTTAAACGGATATGTTTTTGAAGGAACAAAATTTACTTTTTTATTGATAAATAATAAATATATATTATTTAATATTTGATGTAATTATATTCTGTTTGTACACACTAAAAATATGAGTAATATATATAATCAGATGTACTTAGAAAGTTTAAGTAAACTGAAATATCCATAACAAGAAATGAATTAGATTTAAATTTAAAGGAAAGGAAGTTTGCAAGATGCAGTAAATTTCAAAAACACGGGTTCATAATTTTTGAATTAAAAATATGCTATGAAATAAATTTCCATAAAAATATCAACGACAATCTACTTCATTTTAAGAAATGATATGATAAGTTAATTATCTGATGCATATTAATGAGACATTTGAATTTGTATGAAATATCTTTATAACATTTTTCATTTAATTCGATTTTAGAAGGTTATATCTAGTGGAACATTATAGTCATTTTCAAAATTTTAATGTTTAACTAATATAGTATATTTTCTAAACATTATAAATTACATACGTATTACACTGAGCTTTTTAATAATCAATCAAATTTTGAAATGATTTTTACATATATTCATGTAAATTAGTTAATATTATTTTATAATGATTTCTTGAATATTACCGCGATAAATAACGTTATATGCTCATTTCTATAAAAACAAATTAGAGAAATTCACAAGAAATATTAAGTATAATTTAAAAAAGTGTTTCTAATTGAATGGTTTATGATTTTTTTAAAATCATCTCCTTAAACGATAGACATATGAATTAATTATACTTAGCTTAAATTTTCTGAATAAAAACATTGTTACACTGAAATTATATTTTATCAAACATTATGAAAATTTAATAATAAATGGAAAATAAAAAGTGTAGACTTTAAAAAGTGTAAAAAAAAGGAAAATTCATGAAACTATTAAATTCATAAAAGTAAAATTCATAAAAGTATATTTTTTTAAAGAAAAATTTAGCAATCAGATAAAGAAATTCTATTTATATTACAAATTATTGAGTTACCGTTATTTTAAACAGGGATATAGATTTAATTAACATTATATATCGCCTTGGAATCCGGTAATGCATATTCTTGGTTGCCAATTTTACTTTTTTTGGCTACCGGAATTTTTTAATAGAAATTGATAGCCAAATGTGTTAAAATTGGAAAATATGTAAATAACATAACCATTAATTTCACATCCCAACTACGATAATCATCTCGGAAATTTTCACCAAAATACCATGCATATTATGTATACAAAATAACGACGATATTATTAATATATATATATATATATATATATATATATATATATATATATATATATATATATATATATATATATATATATATATATATATATAACTACATTATTCCCAGTACATACATACAAACACGCACACAGACACACGTACACCGTGGCTAATAAGTTCTGATACACTTTCAAATTTTTATTGCAGTAACACAAAATAAATAAAAAAAAAACTTTTTACATCAAATTAAAGTAGCATTAATTGATTATCTTTACAAAGAATGCTTTGGAATAATTTCGCCGTTTATTTTCTTAACGAGCTTAAGTCTTTTTTAAAATCCATCACAAGCGGTACGCATGACTTCCATTGACATTTCCTGCCATATCTTTTTAATTACATTTTTAAATTTGCTCAAATCGGTGTTTTATAATCATTCAGTTGAGAGAGTATATATGACCACACAAAATAACCAAGCGGGTTCTAATTGGGAGAGTTGGGAGGCCATTCGTTCTTTGTCAAAAAGTCAACTAAATTTTGACTACACCACTCCTGAACCACACATGCGGCATGAGAAGGGGTACCATCTTGTTGGAAGCAAAAATATTCCACCCCATACATTCTCTGATATTTGGGAGTAAAACGTTTTCCAAAACTTCAGTTTTATAATATTGGGTATTGATTTTTACTCCCTTATCAATGAAGACTAACGAGAGTTTTCCTCTTTTGGAAATAGCGGCCCAAACCATCAGAGACGAAGCATTTTGATAACGCGGAACGTAATGCTGGCTCTCAGGGATGTTATCAATAGAAACCGACCCTACTCTGTCATTTTAGGGGTTGAGACTTTGCTGTAAAATGAATAGTTTCTGGACTGAAAAGGCAAATTCATCCCCAGCGTGAAAAGCAAAAATTTCTTCCACCTTTTGCTTCCTTTTCATCTTAGCAGACTCCGAAACTCCATGAATTTTACGTTTTCTATAAGCCTTGTTTCCAAGGTCTTTTTTTAGGATTTTTAACATTGATCACATCGATATTTCGAGCTCTCGTGCTAGTTTTCTAGCAGATCTTTATAAGTTTCATCGTATCATTTCCCTGACCTTTTTCATAGCCTCTTTTGTACGGACGGACCTCGGTCTGCCGGATCTTTTTCTGTCGTCGACAGAGGACGTCTCATTATACTTTCTGATAGTTCTGTAAATGAAATCTCTCTTCAGCCCCAGGCATTTCAAGTCTCTAAAAATTTCACCCGGCTGCTCTCCTTTGATGAATTTATCTGTCACAATTTCTCTCAATTTCTTCATTTTACCTAGGCTTAGAAAAATTATAATTAGTAAAGCATTTACGCTTGCAATAGCTTTATGCCTTATTCTAAATTGCCTGCAAAGTAATTGGGACTAGAGTAACACATATGCACAACTTTTTAATGTGCTTCAAAAGTTGTATGAGAACTTTATGGTCACGGTGTATATATATATATATATATTCCCTGTGACAGAATTTAGGTAATACAGTGACGTTGTTGTAGAGAAGAAATTGTCACTTACAGAAAGATTTGCTCATAAAAATTAAAGATAGAACTATTGCAGGGAGCCTGCAGAATGTAATAAAACTAAAAGCTAAAAAACACAAAATTTTTTTAACTTAAAACGCTTCATATTATAACAGAAAACTCACTTCCAACAATTATCGCTCATAGATAATACTTCGGACACAGGAATGTATCCAAAATCTTTTGTAGATCTCTGTTAAAAATAAATAGATAAATAAATAAAAAAAATCTATAAATGATAATTATCATGTATCAGATAGATAATTTATTTGTACCCCTATATTCCACAGAATTCAGGTCACTAGTATACGTCATTGACGTACATCAGTTTTACGCTAGGAATGACAGTACGTCATAAAAATGTACCTGTTTTTTTTTCCTATTCTTTGTATTGTAACAATATTTATGGCTGTCTCTGTTAATAAACTAGAAATACTACATGCTACATTTTAAATTAGGATCCCGTTGTAGAAAATAAGGTCCTTAAAACTTTTATCTTATTTGAAAGTATTAGAAAACTTTTAAAGAACGAAAGGTTGTCATGCTTATTTAACTTTGATTAATGCTTTACTTAATTGCTTAATGCACGAGACTTGAATTATATTATGAAATAATGACAGAGTCAGATTTATAAAATAAATATAGAGCTTTTATTTTGAGCTTAATAGAAAAGTGGGCGTTGGACTATAATAACATTTACTAAATTATAAACTTAAGAGGGCAGCCTTCATAAATACTTTTAACTTTATTTAATTAACCACAATTAATCTCAACTACTTCTTTTAACGCCTTTACCGCTCGCGACGTAGAAATCTTTCGATAGTGGGAGTATTCCCTTACGCCACTATCTACTCAACTTACTATCTCCTACTATAGCCGCTCGCTAACTACTTTAGCCTCCTACTACTTCTCCCTAAGCCGCTAACAACTAACTCAGCTACCTCCGTCTCTTGGCTACCTCTTCTAAGCCGCACGCAACTAACTTACTTCTAACTAACCTCCAAAAGCAATCTTCCTTCTCCTTTTATACAATTTACTTTCCAAAATATTAACATATTACAATTTAATTTAGCGTAAGAACTAACTCCATTCATCAACTGAATCCTAAATTCTTCACATTCACGTGTTGTTCATAAAGTGCGAACTTCGTTTGTAGCGTTACGCTAATATTGCTATACCTCACAAACACTTATGTAGTCATATGACATTACAAAATTACAATACTGAGACACCATGAAATTTTGAGTATTTTCCCTAGTAAAGTAAATTGAAAAATGGATATACTCCCTATTTCACGACTCAAACAAATAACTAAAATCCAAACAGAATCGAAGGGAGAAAGAAATCCAGCGTAACATCATGGAATAAGGATGTTTTCCCATGCGGTTTCATATTATTTTCCCTTTAAGGTGCCATCCTTTCGTACTCCGAGCACCTTAGACTAAGGGTACCATTAATCTAATCTGTGATGCCATCTTTCACTTTTCAAGACAGCTTAATTAGAGGTGCTTTTTTCACCCTTTTTAAGGATGCTATTTGGCACCAAAAAGGGTGTCACCAGTGAGACAACCTTTTCACCCCCAGAGGGTGCCATGTGTCACCTGTAGTTTTAACAGTGTAGATTAATTTGCAATTAAAAAGGCTATATATAACACACACGTCCCCAATCTTTCTCTCTATCGAACTGCTGCACGGCTCTGAACTATTCACGTGCTCCCAGCAATTCCACTGTTTTGAGGTTCTGAGTTGCTCCGAACTGCTCTTCTTCTCCCAACAGTCTACCTACTCCAACATGTTCAGCTGATTTGAACTTTTCGGACCTGTTCCGCAAACTAAGATTTGTTTTCTGAATATTTTTTAAATAAACAGATTTTCTATCCCCGTATCGCCAATCAATTGATATTCATATTTTTTCTGGAGCTCCATAGTTTATAATAAAGACAGCCTATTTGTCTGGTAACCTTCGTCTTTAGCTTAAAACTAACATATGAAGCCATCGTACACAAGAGGAAAATAAACGTTCTTTGTTGGTTTGCTAATGTAAACATTTCATTTTGGAGAGAGAAAACAGGTAATTTTGGCGAAAGTGAACAGTTACTTTGGTTTTTGCCCAAAACTGTTCTGATGAACTGTTCCTCATTCTTTGACCGACCTTTAGTTTCGAGTTCTTGAATTTAAAGTGCTTATTTAAAGTTTTGTACTTATTAATATGGTTTTTCAGCACGTAAAATTTAGATATTGTTTCAAATTTTTCGTCATGTATTGAGATTTTTTTTTTTTTTTTTTTTTTTTTTACTTAATAAATATTTATTCTTCAATATATATATATATATATATATATTTTTTTTTGAATATTTTAGAAAATAAAGTTTTGTGAGAATCGATTTTTTTTTTATGTAATTCTTAAAAGAATTGACACCGTCAGAAAAAAGAAATAAATAAATAAAGAAGAAAGTCTGTTTCAAACTTAAGACAGAGTGTTTAAGTTTATTTGTGCTTTACAGAATTTCCTCTAATTTCACTTCTTCTTTATTTAAACAAAATGTAACAACTTGCAGAAACAGTAAAGCTCCAATTTTGTACCTTTGGGCGTTCCCGAATCATATGATCACTACCACGAAGTACATTCAAACACAGCTTCCTGCGTAGAAAAGCCTTAATTGTTCAAACTCGCAAGTTAATAGAAGTTTGTCCCTTGATAAATATGGCTTCTGGTAACAACACAATAATCAGAACGTGATATTTCTTTTAGTATTTAAAAATTTACGAATAAATAATTTGGTGTAGCTTATTTAAATTTCTAGGAATAACGAAAAAAAAAAATCATAGTCATCAACATTTAAATTTTTTCGTAACCGCTGACGTAGATCCACGTCATTTGAAAAACAGCAACTCCACTAGTGGGTGTTTCTTTCTGAATTTGTATGTGAATTCATAATATTTTGTTCTGAAATATGTAAATTGGAAAAATAACGCCCACAGGCGGACCTTACTGTCGTAAAGCCAAAATCATGCGGTCACAAAATTGTTAATTTATTGCGGATTAGCTTTAGCCCCGCCTTTTTTCGCACCATTTTTTTAATAGGAAAATTTCTTCATTATGTAACTGCGATAAAATAAGTAAAAATTACTCTTATGAAAATGTACGTAAGTAAGTAAAAAGTACTCTTATGAAATAAAGGCTCCGGAATAAATTAAAATCTTGGCAGCTCTGTTTTTATATAAGATTGTGAATTATTGATACACAGCCGAAACACAGAGGATTGCTCTTTTGTAGAAAAAAAGTTCCACATTTAAGCATTTTTCTAAATCATTACGTCTTTTTAAAGAAAAATTATGTTCATTCTGTTTATTCGTGTTCCTCTTACTTACCAGCTTGGAATATGCGTGGATATTCTGCGCGCATAATATCTCCGTGATGGTTTGTCAAAATTTAATTAAAGTTAGCAGCTTTTACGTGAAATACAAATGTATGAAATGACGAGCAATTAACTCATTGGCATTAAAAGTTTTGTAAAAAAGCATAATTGCGCCAAACATAATGATATATTATTGTACATGGTAATTAAATAAAATCACAAGAATGCAGCTTTCCAGAAAAAATTAATTTTCTTCATTTTAATTGTAGGATATTTTTACATGTGCAGTTTTTTTTTTTTTTTTTTTTTTTTTTTTTTTTTTTTTTATAATTTTTTCTTTTTTTTTTAAGATTCATATGGAGTATCATTTTCATGTAATCCTGTGCGAAAAGCGGACATCGAAAAAAATAATTCGTTCTGACATTTTTAAGGAAAAAGAGTACAATTAAAAATTTACAATTATTCTAACAGCTAAAATAGACAGGTGACTTCTTTTTTAACACATCTTAAAAATTACAAGCTTTAAAATTAATTATTTTTTGTGTTGTTACGTAGCTGCGATCATTGTAATTAACCCTTATCGCTTGTATGCCCCTTCTGAGAGGACATTAAAAAATCGAGCCACGCCTTAAGGTGATCCTTTTCAAATGAAATATAATTTTTACATTAATAAATAAATGAAATGATTATAAATGGAAAAACAATATTCACCTATCAATCCGAACTTTTTTGTGTAAAAGGAACACAATATTATGTATTCTAAAATCAATTATCTACAAATAAGTTAAATATAAGGTTTTTTTTTTTTTTTTTTTTTTTTTCCAAATTGTATTGAAAATAGTTATATAATACAAACATTTTTTTTTTCGAATTTATATAGCATTTAAACGGATTTGTTTTTGAAAGAACATAATTTCTTTTTTTATTGATTAATAATAAAATTTATATTATTTAATATTTGATATATTTACATTATGTTTAAACACACTAAAAATGTAAGATTAATATATTGAATCAGATGTACTTAGAACGTTAACGTAATCTAAAATTTTTATAACAAGAAATGAATTAGTTTTAAATTTACCGGAAATGAAGTTTGCAAGGTGAAGTAAATATAAAAAATACGGGTTCATTATATTTGAATAAAAAAATATGCCATTAAATAAATTTTCATAAAAATATTAGCAGCACTTATTTTCATTTTAAGAAATGATATGGTAATTATTTAATGCATATTAATGAGAAACTTGAAAAAAATATATTAAAATTATATTATAAAATATTTCATTCAATTCAATTTTAGAGGGATGTATCTAGTGGAATATTATACACATTTTTTTTTTTTTTTTTTTTTTTTTTTTTTAATGTTTAACTAATACAGTATATTTTCTAAACATTGTAAATTGCATAGGTATTACACTGAGCTTTTGAATAATTAATCAAATTTTTAAATAATTTTTACATATTTTCATGTGAATTAGTTAATATTATTTTATAATGATTTCTTGAATATTACCTCGATAAATAACGTTATACGCACATTTCTATAAAAATAAAATTAGAAAAGTTCTCAGTAAATATTAAATATAATTAGAAAATATTGTTTCTATTTAAACAATTCATGATATTTTTAAATCATCTCCTTAAATAACAGGCGTATGAAGTAAATATACATAAAAATTACACTGCTCTAAAAAAAAAAAATCGAGATTTGATACCATTCTTGCTTATTCTTATGTAAAATGGCATCCTGAATCCGAATATACCTCCCATTTTGCCCAGTCACCCACAGTTTTCTAGTTACACTTCCCCCTCTTTTTTTCCCCTGTTCGATAATTTTATGACCATGAATTTGATTTGAAGAAAGAAAAATAACACTGCGGAACAAAAAAAAAATAAAAAAATCTGCGGCATTTATTTTGTTAATGGTTTTTGTAAACACTTGTATTAGTCATACACAGTATGCTTTTACTTTTTTTGGATTGGTTCTTGAGATAAACGAAACACAAGAAATCAATGAAAAAATGTAGACTATACCCTCCTAAAGATCTATTAATTTGATTAACACCACTAAATTTTATTATCTATTCACGTATATAGGTACAACAGTTTTTCGAATCAGGTATTAGACCTTGAAACTATCAGTTCGTGTCTTATTGTAAGTTTAAAAGTGCTTTTTGTCTTGAAAAATATGAGTTCGTTTATGAAAGCCTTGTGTTAACAACCCCAACAGTTTTTTTTTTTTTTATATATGTGGCAAATTTTGTTTACAAAAGCAAAGAAAAAAGATCACGGAATGTGTGATAAAAACCTGCGAATCATACTTTTGGAGAAAGCTTGCACAAAAGAATAAATATTGGGTGCCCAATATCGTCTGTAAGCCTTGTGTAGAATCTTTGTGATACTGGAGTCAAGGAAGCGGTAAAGGGCTTCAATTTGGAGTGCCGGTGATATGGACTGACCCTACTAATCACATAAATGACTGTTACTTTTGTGCAGTGAATATAAAAGGTATCAACCGGTATAAATAAAACGTACTTGGGTTTATCCTAATGTGGAATCGACTAAACCTCCAGTATTACACAGTGATGATTTGCCAATTCCAGTGTTTTCAGGTCCATCTACTGCAAACTGAGATGATGTTAAAATATTAGAGGGATCAGACCATCAGACGAGCAACAGTGAAAGTGAGTTTGAAGAAAGTAGTTCTACAAAACAAGGATTTTCTCAAGAGGAGCTCAGTGACTTGGCTCGTGATTTAAATTTATCAAAAAAATCGGCCGAAATTCTTACTTTGAGATTAAAAGAAAAACATTGTCTTCAACCTGGTGTTACCATTACATCCTTTAGGACCAGAGAGCAAGACCTTCTTCGTTACTTTACTGAATAAGATAAGCTTGTATTTGTAACAATGTTTCTGGACTCTTAAATTGTATGGGCCTTCCCGAATATAAGCCTGAATATTGGAGGCTTTTTATAGATAGCTCAAAAAGAAGTCTGAAATATGTATTGCTGTACAATGGAAATAAATTTGCTTCTGTTCCAATCGGTCATACTACCAAACTAAAAGAGGAATACCAAAATATTAAAATTGTTTTAGAAAAGTTTTCGTACGCAATACATCAGTGGTCAGTATGCGTCGACTTGAAAATGGTGAATTTTTTATTAGGCCATCAAGAAGAGGCGGGTATAATAAATATCCCTGTTTCATATGTCTATGATATAGTCGCGCAAAAACAGAACATTGAATTAGAAAGGTCTGGCCTTTGAGGGAAAATATGGAGGTACGAAGAGCAAACGTGATTCATGAACCACTGATAAGCCAAGAGAAATATCCTTCATCCACCACTTCACATCAAGCTTGGGCTAATGAAACAGTTCATCAAAGCCCTTGATAAGACTGGTGACTGTTTTAAATATGTGTGTCAAAAATTTTCAGCCTTGAGTATGGAAAAATTAAAAGCAGGCATCTTCGATGGACCGCAAATCCTTACTCTTATAAAAGACACTGTATTTGTAAACCATATGACACAAATTGAATCTGAAGCATGGCTAAACTTTGTTTTAGTAGACATATATTTTTTGGGGATTCATAAAGCACCAGACTATGCAGAATTGGTTGCTAAAAAGCTTCAAAATTTTCACACATTAGGAATTACCATGAGCATTAAATTGCATTTTTTGCATTGCCATTTCGACAGATTCATAATCTGGGCGGATACAGCGAGGAACAAGAAGAACGGTTCCACCAGGACATCAGGATAATGAAAGAAAGATACCAAGGTCGATGGGATCGCCACATACTGGCTGACTACTGTTGGACATTAATAAGGGTTTGTCCTGAGCAAAACTATGACAAAAAAACTTACAGAGAATGTTTTTTGTATTTTTTGTTATAATTATTTCATGAACAGCATGTATATTTCTTGTTTTTATATCGTTCTTATAAAGAATCTTAGTAAAAATATTTCTTCAATATATATATATTTTTTTATTTGGGTTTTTTTCAGTGAAATAGCTAATAGTCTTTATCTCAAAAACTAGAGACAATTTGACAATCTAATAATTTTCTAGTATTCAGCATACTAGTCTTATACAGAATTGACTTTAAGCTACCATGCCGCAAAATGACTGTTCCCCAGTGTAATTAATTTAACACCTAGAAACAAATATATGTATATATATATATATATATATATAAAGTTTAAAAAATAACATTAATAACAGATTAAAATACATATATATATATATAAGATATGAAATGTATAATTTCTGTGGCAAGTTCCCGCCAAAAACTTTCTGTTGTCGCAAATGTCCATGTTTCAGACTTTTCCAGCTCTGTATCCCCCCAGAAGTCATTTAACTGTTAAAATAATCCTCCCCTCCTAAAAATCAAACTTATAACCATAAAATCACCGAAAAGTGATAAAAATAGGGGGTCCATTCCTAAAAAACATGGGTGGTAGGGCAAAATGTGTGTCACATTCAGATTCAGGAGGTCATTTTACACAAGAATATGCTGAAGTGGTGTCAGAGGAATTTTTATGCCGAGCAGTGCTATCTGACTGAAATTTTATTATTATTAAACATTATAAAAAATATAATAATAAATGGCTTTATTTTTATTTTAAAAAGTGTAAAAACAAGTAAAATTACTAAAATTACTAACGGCATTTCTTAAAGAAAAATATTGTGCAAACAGATAAGGAAATTATATTTATATTAAAAGAATATACAATTTATTTAGTTAAAGTAATTTTAAACAGGGATATAGATTCAACTAACATTATATATCGCCATGGAGGGTGGTGATGCATATTCTTGGTTGCCAGTTTTATCCTTTTTGTCTTTCGGAAATTTTTAATAGAAACTGTTAGCCAAAAAGTGTTAAAATTGGCAAATATGTAAATAACATAACCATTAATTTCAATTCCCAACTTCGAAAATCATCTCGAAATTTTTCACTAAAATACCAGATATATTATGTATATAAATTAAAGATGATATCATTAAATGTATATATATATATATATATATTGTTAAATACATTATACACAGAGGTGTATAATACAATATATTACAGGGTGAGTTTGACATAGTCTGCCAAAAGAAAGGAGGTGATAGAACATCCCATGGGGAGCATGACACACCATAGAAACCCTGTCCTATCTCTCACCGTTTCTGAGTTATGGTAGATAGAAAAAAAAATCTGTTTTTTTCCATCCCGTGAGAAAAAAACCCAAATTTGTGAGCTTTCTGAAAGACTTACACTCAAAATAAGCACATATTTGCTAAGAGCAGAAAAAATCCTATCGGGCGACACAGTTTATATGAGGATACCTTAATTTGACGGCTAGCTACAAGCGCTAAAACATTGGCGAAATTTAAAATCGAGTTGTCATCAAATTCTTTAACCGGCAATTCTGCACACACCGTTCAAGCCACAGTCCGTCAAATTTACCAAAAACTTCTCCATTCCACAAGCTTTAGAATGAGCCCACAATAAACCATATCGGTGCTCTAGTTCAGGAGAAATTTAGCCTTTTGTTTGAAATACAATCATACAATCATCTGAACTCGACATCGTCGAGAAGGAGACTCACAGGGTGCCATTGTAGTTCCTGATTTCATGTCCGCCTTCAGCCCGTTGTTTTGTCAGATGCAAAAAAGAAAGTTTTAAAGACAAACAAGAAAAGTAGCAGTTGTATTAAGTTTACAAATACAATGGAATGGAAACAAAAGAAGTATGACGTTTCTCACGTCTTTCACAAAGGAATATACAAAAAAACAAAAAAAAAACAATGACGCATCTCTCGTCTTTCACAAAGAAATATGTAAAAAAAAAATGACGTATCTCACGTTTATGATTAAAGCACATATGCATTCGAATGGATGCGTAAAATTTAGTCCCGCTGCTGAAATTGGTCAACCCCACACCTGTTACATGCCCTTGCCCGCTTACGAGCAGAAACCACAGTAGCTCTTAGCAAAAGCTCATCCCTCAGTTTTATTATTGCGTCATCGAGCCGGCTGCTTAAATCTTGCAAACTGGCAACTTCTGTGCGGTAAAGTTCTTGCTTCAGGAAACCCCAAACATAGAAGTCCAATGGAGTGAGATCTGGCGATCTAGGTGGCCAAGGAATTGGTCCATTACGAACAATTAATCGCGGACTTCTGTTCAAGAAGTCTAGAACGGCATTGGAAGAATGTGCAGGGGCCCAATTGTGTTGGAAAATGATTTTCGCTCGTTGGGGTACAGGAACGACATCAAATAATCCTGGAAGATGATGTTCCAGAATCTCCAAATATGTATTGTTTGTCAGATGACCTTGGAATACATGTGGACCTATCAAGCGATCGCCAACCACTCCAAGCCAAACAATTTAGCTGAATCGTGTCTGGAAGGATGAGTTTCGTGTTACAAATGGAATTTGTTGAGCGTAATGATGCCAGTTATGTAAATTTAACATGCCATCCCGAGTGAAAAGTGACTCATCTGTATACAGTATCGTTCTAAGAAAATTGTGTTCCTCAATATCTCGCTCTAAAGCCAGCGGCAGAATGTTACCCGCTTTTGGAAAACTGATCGGCGTAATTCTTGTACCGGTGTGAAGTGGTATGGATGATACTGGTTTTTGCGCAAAACATTCATCACTTTATTTTGGGAGATTCCACCTTCTCTCGCAAGTATGCGAAAACTCATATTTGGATTTTCCTCCACTCAGTCGACTACGGACTCTTCAGCTATGGTGGAGTGCCGACCATGGCCCCTTTGGTACACCCTACTTAACGTCCCAGTCTCCCTTAGCCTTCGATGAATTGCGGAAAATACAGCACGGTTGGGCGCACGACGATGTGGATAACCTAGACGGTACTCTTCATCGGCTCTCTGAGAGTTACCATCGCAAAATCCATACACAAAATGCATATCCGCGTACTCTTCATTTGTAAAACTAGGCATATCTGTTTACAGGTTGGAAAGTATGACAATTTGATCCCTGTGATGATTTCAATGGAAAATAAAATTCAGAAGGGTAAAAAAAAGGATAAAATTTCAATATTAATTTACAAATGTAGAAAATAAAAAGTGCTACGGAATAAGGACCAACTTGGATAATTTGTACCAATGTAGGAAAACATACTAAGTATGAACTAAGAGAGAGCAAGTAGACGTGAGAGCAGCGTGAAATGAATCGACCGAGCTCAGGCAAAGTCCAGAAAATGCTAAAGGAATAAGCAGCATAAAACGTAAATGAAGCTGACGAGCTAATGAGCTGTTACAGATTGACTCGCCTTTTGTACCCGCGAGTGGGATGCGCGCGCAGGAAGGTTGGAATACATCTGCATATCACTAGGAGTCCATATACAGATAGTCACGAATTTGCATACATTCCATTTACTCACCATCGTTTCGTTTGCCGAATTTCGACGAACGCCCTTTTCAGTGATGTATTTAAAAAAAAAGGCTAAATTTCTCCTGAACTAGAACACCGATATAGTTTGTTGTGGGCTCATTCTAAAGCTTGTGGAATGGAGAAATTTTTGGTAAATTTGACCGATTGTAGCTTGAACGGTGTATGCAGAATTGCCAGTTAAAGAATTTGGTGACAACTCGATTTTAAACTTCGCCAATGTTTTAGCGCTTGTAGCTCGCCATCAAATAAAAGTTACCCTGATGTAAATGGTGTCACCTGATAGGATTTGTTCTGCTTTTTCCAAATATGTACTTATTTCGCATGTAAGTCTTTCAGAAAGCTCACAAATTTGGGTTTTTTCAGACAAGATGAAAAAAAAACAGATTTTTCTTCTATCTACAATAATTCGAAAACGGTTAGAGATAGGACAGGGTTTCTGTGGTGTTTTATGCTCCCCATGGGCTGTTCTATCCCCTCCTTTCGTTTGGCAGATTATGTCAAACTCACCCTGTATATATATTCAACATTGTGGCGACACGCACGTACATTCCAATTGACTACGAATGTGCGTGTCGAGCTATAGTACGATAAGTCAGCCGAGGTATTCTTACGACAGTTACTGGACATTTTGAACGGACAGCTGCCAGTTAACGAGACACCAAAACGAATATAATTTCCTGATATTTTTTGTAATTTATTGGCATCGAATAAAGAACTGATCGAAAAAGTATTTTCTAATATTCAAGTTTATTATAGGAATCACGATTGGCTCCGTGAACGAGCTATCCTTGCCGCGAAGAATAAATATGTCTATCAACTTAACCCGTTAGTAGTCGCATATCGGTCTTTTTGCCGCCCATCGCTTATAAATTCCTCCTGCAAAATACCCCTTAAAAGTAAAGTGGGGAAACTTTGTGTACCTGACCTTTGGTGGATGTCCTCTAACATAGTATGTTTTCAAG
This sequence comes from Salticus scenicus, assembly GCA_963930645.1. Taxonomy (NCBI): domain Eukaryota; kingdom Metazoa; phylum Arthropoda; class Arachnida; order Araneae; family Salticidae; genus Salticus; species Salticus scenicus. The sequence continues at coordinate 187,423,247 of OZ005659.1, forward strand.
TCATTCGTGCTATTTTTTGAGCAGTTAAAAACATTTTACTTTTCAAAACGGTCTATTTGACCGCGACGCGACCACTAACGTTGATTCATTTCTTTCCCCATTTCGGGTTTTTCAGACAGGTTAGAGTTTTGCAGGAAAACCTTCGCGTGAATTAAACGCACTTCATCTTTCTTTACTGGCTTTCTTTCGGCTTTCCCCCAATACTAAACAGCGGCGGCAAAAAGACCGACACGCGACTACTAGCGTTATAAAAAATGACGCGACTACTCTCGGGTTAATAATGTTATTCAATCCAGCATTCAATGTGAGGAAATTACATATAAGTCGATAGACACCGTTGTTGAAGCAGATAAAGTAGTTAATTATACTACGGAATTTTTGAACTTACTTGATCTGCCAGGGATGCCACCACACACATTAAAATTGAAAATAGGTGTGCCAGTTATCATGTTGCGGAATATTAATCAACCAAAACTCTGCAACGGCACGCGCCTCGCAGTTAAGAAAGTAATAAACAACGTAGTGGAAGATTTTAACGGTTCCATTCAAAGGTGAAGATGTCCTCATTCATTGAATTCCCATGATTCCGACCGATACACCATTTAAATTTAAAAGATTGCAATTCCCAATTCTATTGACTTTTGCAATCACAATCAATAAATTTCAAGGTCAATATTTAGAAATATGTGGTTTAGAATTAGATGTGGAATGCTTCTCACATGGGCAACTGTATGTTTTCTTTGTTTTGTTTCTCATTTCTCATCCATGCAACCACAATGTGCCACAGCAAAAGCGAGGCAGGGTACAGCTAGTATATACAGGGTGGGTGAAAAGTTCTGCAACAATATAAAAAAAGTGCATTTTCCCTTATAGAACTTGTGGATTGTTAAATAATTATGTGTAATTCATCGATAAATAAATACACTTACTAAAAATATCTGTTTTTCACGTAGATCTTTATTTATGGCTAAAGAAAATACAAGAAAAGCGATAATATCATTCCATAAGGCAGGCTGGAGGCATATAGACGCCGTTAACAGCTTCAAACAACTTTTTACAATGTATCACGAACGATATCACGGTTCTGTGTGGTAGGCACCACCAGTGATCGACCTCGTAGTGGAAGACATAGAACCATAAACATACCACGAATTCGTAATATTATCCGGAAAATGATATCAAGTAATCCTCGAAGAGCAATGAGGAAGATGCCCTCCGAGATCAACGTTAGTACTGAAAGGATCCGTCAAATTCTTAAAAATGAACTAAGTCTTTGCCCTTTTAAACTGTAAAAAGCTCATTATCTAACTCAGAAAAGAAAAACAACTAGACTCAAAATGTTGCTCAAAATGCTCATAGAACATTCCTTTTCAGCGATGAAACTCTTTTCACGATACAGCAAGTTGTGAACAAACAAAATGACAAAATACTTACCCCAGATGTCCGATCCTCAAATGAGAGAGGGAGAATCCTTTCAAAGCAAGCCAATCCTCAATCTGTGATGGTTTGGGTAGGAATTTCTTCCTAATGGAATACTCCTCTCGTTTTCATGCCTCAAAGTGTAAAAGTGAATGCTGAGACAAATAAAAAAAAATCATGGAACCTCTCCGAGAACACTGAGCTCCTGCACTCTTCCCAGGACAGTCCTGGACATTTCAGGAGGATTCTGCATCAGCACATAAGGCATGAACCAATCAGAAATTTTGTACCGACCCTTTTCCTTCATTTATTGCAGCCACAGACTTGCCTCCTTATTCACCAGATTTAAACCCTATGGATTACTGTATCTGGTCAGTTTTGAAGAGGGAATCTTGCTCAAAAATACTTAGTAGTTTGATATCGTTCAAACAATCACTAAAGGCTGCGTAGGACAAATTAGATGTAAATATGTTGCGGCTTGCTGTTGATAAACTCCCGGAAAGATTAAGAGCCTGCATTAAAGTCAAGGTGACTATTTTGAAGTTGCTTAAGTTTTTTTTTTTTTTGTTTTTTTTTTTTTTTTTTGTTTATTTTGATCATTAGTAGAAAATAAAGTTTATTTTTTACCTATTGCTTCTATCTAGTTTTTTATTCAATGCCTTTTATTTGTTGCAGAACTTTTCACCCACCCTGTATATTTGTAGTTTTGGGTTAAGGATGTTCTACAAGAACATACATTTATTTGGATTTTGTCCTATCTTAAGAAATAATAACGATAAATTGCTTTTTAATTTTGATGTGTTTTGACGTATTAATTTGAACTGCATACGCTTTAAACTGTAAAAATAATAATAAAACTATTTTACGCATATTTTATAATGATAATCACATTGCTAAATTTCTCTAAGTCTTACAATATCTACAAGTAAATATTTGGTCATTTTTGTAATTTAGACGTTTTGCAATATATTTAGAAAAGTTTTGTAGAAATTATATATATATCTTAAAACTGGTGCATTTTAAAAACATGTAATGCCTCATAAATTTCAGAGAAAGATTTGTTTTGAAAAAGAAATTAAGACCAATAACTTAAGCAAAAGACAAAATATTTTGGATCACCTGTAAAAAGTAATGTGTGAAATACAGTTTGGCTGCAGCATGTCATTACGAGGATCCTTTAACTTATTGGTATAAATGTGTATGATGCTACATATTAGTGGAGATATAACGGTTTCTTTAAAAAATTGAATAAAAAATCACATTTAAATTATAGCATAAAGGGTATTAGACCCAGTGCAAGGACATTTTACATACTACAAGGAAACGCGGCATACTACATTGAACATCGCATACTGGAATCAGAATGCAAAGTGTTAACCCTACAAGGCTCAATTTTTTTTTAGTGAGCGACAAAAATATATAGGTTGTAATTAGTGATCACAAGATAGAGAAAAATAAAAATAAAAATAAAACCATATTTTACGGAAAAATCAACTTTTTAGCTCAACGTACCGTATGTGGAACATACATAAAAATATGATTTACTAATAAGTTTACTATTGTAATAAAAAAAAAAAAAAAAAAAAAAAAACCTTACCTCTGCAAAATATACAGTATTCGTTATAACACACAGTATTTTTTTTCGAGTCAAAACTGTTCAATAATTATTCTTTTTTTATTTTTGAATTCAGATAAACGACTAACGTATCACTTTCATTCAAATTTCACACTGACTACACTGTAACAAAAACACGAAACACATCTTTAAGTAAAGATTCGTATTAATACTTTGCTAAATGTCAGTAGCTTCTATCAAGATGTCAAGAGATGCCGCTACTAATAGTTTTATAACTATAGGTACGATTAAATTCGGTGTTCCACATATGGAACTTGGTGCCTTGTAGGGTTAAATTACTTAATATGAAAAATTTTACTAAATAATTTTAGATATTTTACTAAATAATTTTTTAAGTACGTACGCGCAAGCTTTTCAAAAATATTATTTGCATAATTTAATAGCCAACATTATTGAGTTACCTATATGAAAACACCAAAATTCGAAAAGGTAAATTCGAAAAGTTATGAGAGATAGAATGAACATAATTTCATTTATAAGCAACTATCGCAAAAAAATATGCTTCGATTATAAATAATTAAATAAGATCCACTATGACACAAAGAAGAAGACGCGTAAGAATAATATGAAAGTATGAAAAAATGTGCAGCAACCACTCCTCATTTTAGTTTAAAGTTAAAATATCATTCTTCGTTTCTTCAACACAAATAAAATGTTGTTAGAATTTATTATTATTGTTATAACCAGTTTTTTTTTTCTAATTTCCTATTCATTATTTTTCAATTCATTAACTCTTTGTATTTTACTTTCACAAAACATGTATAAAACTGAAACGGTATAATTACACCGGTCAAGGAAAAAAAAAATAATCTCGTGTGCCACTCACACGATTTTCTCTTACCTGCATTTCAATATTATAAAGATTAATTGCATATTAAGTATTAAAATGAATAATGTAAGATAATAAATTCCAATGTTATTTAAAAATAATCTAAGTTAGATTCATGAACAAATTTACTTGACGTATCATTCTGTGTGAATGTGGCTACCACTTCCTGCACAACTCGTTTAATTATAGTACCCACATTTATTTATTAAAAAAAAAAAAAAGAGGATGCTATTAATTTGCCTTAAAAATTCCCAGTCTCAATTAAATGCTTCAAAAAGCAACTTCCAAATACCAAATTTGAATTTCTTGTAGTTGTTTGTTGTTAAGTTATCCTGATAATAGATTTACATAAAGATCAAAAGTTTAACATCCGTAATGAAGGCACTTGAAAATGTCATATTATTCAAAGAATCACAGATGAAAATTAACACAGTGAAATATAGCAAATAATTCGCATCAACTACATTCACTAGAAAAGAAAATTTAGCTCAATTTTTGGGTAGCCCTGAATAGTGTCTATAATCAATTTGCGGTATAAACAATATTCTGTACTTAATTTTGGTTTTATATGGAAAACATATAACACAAAATGAATTATAATATCAGCCATTTCCAAGTATAGCCCTAATGCACTATCTACCAATAAGTATATTGACAGTTGGTAGACATAATTTATTTCTGTCATCTTGGATGTTCCTGTTAACGAACCATTTTTCTTTCTCTACGAAAAATTTAGTGTAGTATCCCTACACGATACGCATATGAATTCCAAGTTTTTGTTTTTTACAGCTTTTATTTATTTATTTATTTATTTATTTATTTATTTTTTAAGATATGCTGCGCAACACACAGAGAGACAGACAGATACCCATAGATACACACACCCACACCAACCACTAAAAACATGATAATTGCATTCTACGGAATCACGCTATGATAAGACAACAAGTAAACATTATATAAATGTCTACTTTGTGTCACATTATCTACACTAAGCGGACATGTTTGTAAATAGAGAATGTGACGAAAATAAGACATTAATATAAATTTTACTTGCCGTTTTGGATAGCATTACGCAAAAGATACATTAATTCATTGAAATAAATTCTTTTCAATACATAATATAAGCCCAAGAAGAAGTGCGATGTAATTGACAGTGTATTTGAAAATTGATAGCGTAATTTTAATGTATAAATATACTTTATTAGCCAGAACCAAAGAGTGTTCGATGAAATTTGAATACAAATCTCTTAAAGTAGCTTCAAAGCATCACTGGCGTTTTGATATAATTTCTTTTAAAACCCATCTTTTGAAATCATGAGAGATGCGAATGGAAATGGATCAGACACTAAATTTTATATATTTTGTTTCATGTAGAAAATAATATTTATACTGTGAATATAAACAGAACAAAAAAAGCAAATAAGGAAATAAGGAAGTAATATATATATATATATATCTTAATTAATAGCACTTAGTCACCTAAAATTCGTTATTATTATTTTTAAAGCCCATATTTCAAATTCATAGAGATATAAAGTCAAGTGCTGCATCAGCAACTTTTAACCCGTTAAGGTATTTTGCATTGATATTTTCCTAACAAATTCACTCAGTAAAAATCATTTATTAAAGTTACCTATTATTTATTAAAAATATCTTCCATGATGAATGCAGACGATTTTCACTCTAGGGAAGACTAACAAAGTTATTGTGATGCTTATCTAGATAAAACTAAATATCCGAAAAAAGGTCAATTTGATTCTCTATATAACATCCTTAAATGAGGGGGAAGGGGTTGTGATATGCTCCAACATACATAAAACGATTTCCAGTTAAATATGACTATTATAAACAAATCTTTCAATTTCATAATGATTCTTTAAAAATAATAATAATAATAATTTTCTTATGCACATTTATACAAAATTTGCCCTGTATCATATTTTAAAATTTTTAGAAATAGCTGGATGACAACGCCCTTTCTTGAACAAATTTCACCAAAATTTTGACAGACACTAATTTATATCAAGACACCACTACATATTTTAATAATGACGCAAAATATATACTATGCGTTAGAATATATTTTCTCAATTAAATATTATTTTTAAAAAAAATGCACAAGCATAAATGTTTACAAAGTGCTTTTTTACGTAACTTAATGACGAAATTTTTATGTGTATATATAGTATATATATCAAAAATGTTTAGTGGGGATATTATATTTTAGTGGGGAATTTTCATGCTATAGGTCAAAAGAAGTTACCCTTAACTTTACCCGACGTTGCTTAGCAATGAATTAATTGCGCTAAATTAGAATAGTAGTTTACGTCCAATAATATATGTATATATATATATACACACTGTGACCAATAAATTCTCATACAACTTTTGAAGCACGTTAAAAAGATGTACACATGTGTTACTACAGTCCCAATTATTTTGCAGGCAATTTAGCGATAGGTATAAAGCTGTTGCAATTGTAAATGTTGTATTTATTATAATTTTTCTTTACCTAGGTAGAATGAAAAAAATGTGATAAATAAATTCATCAAAGGAGTGTAGTCGATTGAAATTTTCAGAGACTTGAAAGCCCTGAGGGTGAAGAGAGATTTCATTTGCTGAACTATCAGAAGGTGTAATGAGACGTCATATGTCGATGACAGAAAAAGATTTGGCAGACCGAAGTCCGTTAGGACAAAAGAAGCTGTGAAAATGGTCAGGGAAAGGATACGACGAATCGGACAAAAATCTGCTAGAAAACTAGCACGAGAGCTCAAAACATTGAGGGGATCAATGGTAAACATTCTGAAAAAGGACCTTGGGTGAAAGGATTATAGAAAACGTAAAATTCACGGAGTTTCGTATTCTGATAAGATGAAAAGGAAGCAAAGGTTGGAAGAAATTCTTGGTTGGCACGCTTGGGATGAATTTGTCTTTTAGACGAGAAACTATTCATTTTACAGCAAAGTCTGAACGGAAAATGACAGAGTAGGGTCAGTTTCTATTGATAACATCTCGGAGTGACAGCATTAAGGATCCTTCAGAGACTGGCTTCAAGTTCGGTTTCTTTTGATATCCCTTTGATGTGGGGATCGAATTGACGCGAAGCAGCAGAGAGATTTTCTTCGCTGACAAACCTCCTACTGCGATCGAAATTGGGTCACTTTTGTAAAAGAGCAGTAAAAAGTAATGTCCTTCATTGTAAATGTGTGCAAAATGTCAACGGTCGATTTCGGACAATGGATAATTTAGGGGTTTTGAAGCGCTGCACCGTTGCTAGTATCTGAAGGATCCTTTACGTTCCGCGTTATCAAAATGCTTCGTCTCGGATGATTAAGGCCGCTATTTCCAAAAGCGGAAAACTCCAGTTAGTCTTCATTGATAAAGGGATAAAATTCAATGCCCAATATTATAAAACTGATGTTTTGGAAAAAGGTTTTACCACCTAATGTCCAGAGTATGTATGGGGTGGAATATTTCTGCTTCCGACAAGATGATACCTCTTCTCATACAGCACGTTTGGTTCTGGGGTGGTGCAGTGAAAATTTAGCTGACTTTTTGCCAAAGAACGAATGACCTCCCAACTCCACCGATCTTAACCCGCTTGATTATTTTGTGTGGTCATATATGCTCTCTCAACTGAATAAATATAAAATTACCGATTTCAGCAAATTCAAAAATGTAATTCAAACGATATGACAGGAAATGTCAATGGAAGCCGTGCGTGCCGAATGTGATGGATTTGAAAAGAGACTTAAGCTCGTTACGAAACTAAAGGCGGATTTATTCCAAAGCATTTATTGTAAAGATACTCAATGAATACTACTTTAATTCTATGCAAATAGTTTTTTTATAATTTACTTTGTGTTAATGTAATAAAAAATTGAATGTGTATGAAAACTTATTGGTCATGGTGCATATGTATTAAATAAATATTGTAATATCCAAATACATATCCTTTACAAATTGAACTGTATTTCTGTTGATCTCAAAAAAGTGATATTTTGCTCGTAACTGTAAAACAGTGTTAGGTAAAGTGATGTGGTTTTTAAGAACGTATTTTGAATGTAACGCATAATTGGTTTTAAGCATTCAAATTCCGTATAATAAATTGTGCACTTTTACAAACATATTATTCGATATATAAGTTAAAATTTGATACAATTTTAAACGATATGTTAATTAAAGTGTAATATCTGAGTGCGATTACGTTCGATGTATTTAATGCAATTTTAAATAAATTATTGATTTATGTTTACAAACTAATGCAGCGTTTCTCGATTTTTACGTATACGCTTCACAGTCACAAACACAGTGTGCCATGCTACTCATAAGTGTATAAATATCACTGTAAATGTATATTCATTTATTTTTATTTTTATCTTTATTATTATTATTTTTTAATTTATGCCAGAATGAGTTTTGATTTGCTTGACAATTAGTAATTACAAATATATATATATATATACATATATATATATATATATATATATATATATATATATATATATATATATATGGGAAGTTCCTTGCACAGCCAACAGATGGCGCTGCCTCCGATGCTTATCTTTGAACGAGATGACGAACGGGAGTTAGTTTTAGATCTGACTGCAGTGGAAAGCGGTTGAGACCGTCAGTGCGAAGGCTGATGTGGTCATTTAGTCCTAATTTGAGCACAGAATGCTCATAATAGTTGTGTAGAGCCATGGAGGGCTCAATGCATCCATCTCACATATTTGATAAAGTTCGCGAAGGTACTTTTGTGAATTCTAAGTGTGAGCAAGTGCTTAAATGTTACTTTGTTACGGTTATACTGATGAAGAGAGCTTATTGTGTGCTAAGCCTCGAAACCAGCAGTTGGTTAATTATTCAAATTCTGCTATTATCATTTTTTCTTTGTGTATCTTGTGTTGTATGTGTGTTACGTAATAAATGTTTAGTCATCTAAGTCGCAACTCATCATTGCCCCACCTCTAGACGCCCAGCCAAGATTCTACAAGTGGGGGCTCTGCCGCGATATTATGGCAGCAACAAGTTATAAAAGGTAACTTTTATATATTTATCATTCTGTTTGATAATAGGAAATAATGATTAATGCATGTATTGAGCAAAAAGAGTTTGAGTTACTATTTTGAATTAGAAATTAATGGTGAAATATTTTTTTTGAGAACAGTTTTGGTTTCACTGTGTGATGAAATAATATAAATACATTACTTGAGAAGAATGAATAGAAATAAGAATTATGATTGAAAAGATATTCTGAATAATCATTTCGTATTTTGCTTATTGTTGTTTTTAATATTATTTTAACAATATTATAACAATATTATTTTAAAACGAAAGTGATAAAAATTATTAAATAGAGAACAATAATGGTAATATTATGTGTATATAATAATAATTAAGAAATATATAAGATGTTCTAAATATTCTGTTGCATAATACAAATTGCTCTGAATGTTCTTATTTAAAAATCATGATAATTTTGATTTGAGAACAAAAAGCATAGAATCATTTTTAAGAAAAATGTTCCAATATTATTTTGTTTCTATTTAAGTATGATATTAATTTGGTAGAAATATTGAAACATTTTCTGGTATAAGTAATTATTTAGAGTTATAATGGCCCAAAACTTGTTACAAGGTATTAGAAACGCCGAT